>CM030850.1:12687880-12962880 GCA_018105865.1 Metaphire vulgaris
AGGCAGAATTCAGCCCCGGCGTTGCCAGCCCCCGGAGTCCAGGAGTCGATTAAACACTGACTGACTGACTGACTGACTGACCTGACTGAAGAGTCCAGGTAGCTGTGGAAGAGGAAGATGGACTGACTGACTGACTCCTGAAAAATGCCGCCCCCAAATGCTGTTCTTATGCCTGACAAGCAAAAAAGGTCATCACCGCTCAATTTGGCGCCCCCACCATGTGCCGCCCATGGTTCGAGCCATAGCAGCCATTGGGACGCTACGCCTCTGGATGGAAGAACGTAGATGTGAATAAGGTGGAAATGAAGTCACAAATAAGATCAAACTTCAACAGTTACTTTCATCGAACGATTCATAAAATTCGTCACTTCGTCATTCATCGTTTTAAAGCGCGATGCGCTGATGACGTCACTCTCGTCTATGCAAATTGCAAATTACGTCACAACTGCTAAGCCGTTGATCTACTTCTCCCCGTCAGGCATGACAAAAATGACGTCACCGTATGTCGACTGCAACGACGTCACGCATGACGTCACTTTATACCGTCTGGAGTGACGTCTGCATTTGTGTGCATGTTCGGAAGTTTTAAACGTTGGCTGCAATGGAAACCCGCCAAAGACTTGTGAGATGGAGCTTCTCCGAGGCTGACACAAGGGACAGTTAGAAACGACCCCCAGTCGAAGAACCATTTTGGCCGTGAATTGGCTGGTTCTCCCCTTCCCATCCATCCATCTCCTCCTCCTCCTCCTCCTCCTCCACTTCTCTTCTGAAAATTCGACCAGTTCACGAGAGCGAACTGGCGGCAAATCACTGTCGGTGGATTTCAACAGAAATTATTCGTGAACGCACTGAGGAAACCAACAGGCAGTGATGTTGTTAGAACGCCAGGAGATAGTTAATTATCATATATGAGTACTAATCCATGAAGTAGATCTGGTTCTTGTTTGGTCATCGGAAGATAGACACAGGAATAGCTCAGATATAATTGGATTGGGCTTTTAAAACATCAGCGACATTTCAAGAAATGACTAGACGATTACTTACTCATCCACTCATCAGTCGCTCGCTCACTCAATTACTTGCTCAATCACTTACTCAATCACTTACTCAATCACTCACTCGCTCCTCAATCACTCACTCAATCACTCAATCAATCAATCAATCCCTCCCTCCCTCACTCAATCAATCACTCACTCAATAACTCACTCACTCAATCAATCAATCAATCATAGCATCAACACCCAATGCTGTACCTTAAATGATCTAGGCTAGGATCTCGCCAATACACATAGATGGATTCCTTTTAAACGCAGTGAGGTCAGACTAACCCCCCACCCACTCACTCACCCACCCATCTTTTTCCACCCCACCCCACCCCATTTCAGAAAACTAGTAGAGGGGTCGGATAGAAAAAACAGAATCTTCGCCCCTCCGGGAGTCGTTCTTGACCCTCGAGAGGGGGATAAACTTTCCAACCCAGAGGCAAATCTGACGCTGCTAAGGCGTGTCAAAGGTCACACGGGAGAACTCCCGTCTGCTGAGTGGATGACTCATCGTCGAAGCCGCCGATGAGAAGACTTTTGCCGCTCTGCAGATGGAAGCGATCGCGTTTGTTGATTTAAGAGACCGTTCGACGCTATTCGATTCGCTTGCTTTTTTCTTTCTCTCTCTCTCTAGAATTCCAGCGCTGAAAGGAAGTAATGTCCGACTCAAGTAAAATCCCTGGAAATCCTTTCAGGTGTTTGGTTTCATCGACTTGTCTTCTCGAGACGTGCGACTTTATTTGCTTTTTAGAATCTATATTTTGGTTGGATTCGTCTAACGACGCATTTAGAATTCATATTCTATTTGTCTGCCACAGACCAACTCGAATGTTGTTAACGGCAGGTGAGTTGAAACGAACTTAAAAAGAGGCACAAGCCTTCGTTCTTATGTTATGACACGCGACCACATTCGATTCTCTTGTTAATCGTGTTGACTTCTAACTTTGTTTATTGACCTCAAACATCCAGGTAAACCAGGTAGACAAGGACTTTGTTCTCAACAAGGCAAAAAGTCTTCATCACCTACTAAAGATGAAGGAAACTCACTGAAGAGACGTTGTGGACTAATATCAAATATTTCTATCATTCATTGGATACCAACCAAAATCAAGGAGACTCAAACCCACACAGCACTTGATAACCTTCGTTGTGATCAAATCGAAATCTAAATATTCTTGGTTAAAATTCCTCAAAATTCAACATTTTAGACAGAGAGAAATTCTAACGACATTTCCATCTCAATGCACAGGAGACATTCATAAGGTCAAATATATTGCCACACCCACCCACCCACGCACCACAACATATCTCACTATTTCCACTACCACTACTACTACTACTACTACTACTACTACTACTACTACTACTACTACTACTACTACCACTACCAGTGGCGTCGTCAGGAATTTTTGGTTGGGGCAAAAGGGGCTAGCGTGTCACAAAAAACTTTCTCACTGGATTTGCGCGAATCTGGTAGGTGGTCTGGGGCAGGTAGGGGGCATCTGCCCCCATTTGCCCCCGTGGCGACGCTAATGACTACTACTACTACTACTACTACTACTACTACTACTACTACTACTACTACTACTACTACTACTACTACTACTACTACTACTACCACCACCACTACACACACACACACACACACAACAACACTCAAAAGATGATGATGATTATTATGACGATGACGAAGAAGCAGAAGAGAAGGAAGATGATGATGATGATGATGATGATGATGATGATGATGATGATGATGATGATGATGATGACGATGATGCTAATGATGATGATGAGGATTATGACGACGATGACGACGACGACGACGACGACGACGATGATGATGATGATGATGATGATAGCGAAAATTTGTATTGCGCTATGCTCAAACTAGATTAACAGATGCGAGCGCCAAACTATAATTAGCATAAAGAGGCAGTGAATGGACTTGTTTCTGTCATTTCCTGAAAATGTTTACAATATCTAAATGCACGTCAGTTGCTCGGCCTCCTTTGGCAGTTGGTTACATGCGTTTGTAGCAGCAATAATTAAATCTATGTCCTATGTCATGTCATGTCATGTCATGTCATGAAGCCGTCGTCGCTATGCGAAGGTTGGCCGCAACGTTGAACAATAATTCTCCACTGCTCTTTTTTTGAACTGCTTCCATTAGTGGAGTTCCTTTCATGTTAGACCATGACATAATGCGGTCTATCCAGCTGGTTCTGGGTCTGCCTTGTGTCCTTGCAAGTGGCCAATGCACGATTCACGGGCTTTTCTGGTTCGTGAAAACAGAAATTTTCTGCCAAATAAACCAACCCAGTTAGACTATTTTTGTGTTTTTGCAGACAAAAAGTGATGTGCTTATTCTGCGTTTAATGTCCTATTCAGGGTGAAATAAGGACTTGGTCGCTTGACCACTGCGTGACTTAATCACTTGTGCGAATTCAGTGGATTCTAATTATATCGTGTAACACCAGAGGGAGTCTAAGAGACGCATTCGACTGCACGTTGAGAATCGACGTCTTTCTCTGATGATGATGATGATGATGATGATGATGATGATGATGATGATGATGATGATGACTACGAGGAAAAGACGCAACAACATCTAAGTAGAAACGGTTCAAGCAACACGCATGTACTTGTAAACAACACGCATGTACACTGTACAGTGTGGTGACTAAGACGGTCAACGCGTCCTCTGGTGCGTTGTATTTCTAAACAAACAAACAAACGGTTCGAACAAGGCTTCAATCGGCTTTTGCCTGAATTTAAAAAAATTTCCTTCAATCTGCTTTCCTACTTTGAGACTTTCAATACGAAAACGCTACGGCCGATAATAATTATGCTTTGTGAGTTGAAGCACAACAGACCATATCTTCCTTTGACATCCCACCCCAACCCCTCACCCCACCTCCACTCCCGACCCCGCCCTAGACCAGGTACTCGGCCCGTGACCCTAGGCTGCCCTCCCCGGCGGCGCCAGGTGCTGCTGACATCACAGCATCATTTCCAGGCAAAACGAGGTCAACAAAGGGGCGGAGCTCAGCGCAGCGCTGCCATTGGTCGACGTCTGCAGTTGGTCGCCGGCGCCATCCGACGCCCGAGCGATTACTTAAGCGCCACACTCACACACACTGAGAGAGAGAGACTCAGGTCGAGTGAAAGCGAGATTCAAGTGATGGTCGTCGTCGGTGGAACATACCTGGACGCCATCGAGACGCGATGATGTTACCGCAGTCGATTTTTCCTTCGTCCGCCGATCGACCGTTCCAGTCGGAGCAGCGTGGACAGACGTTCGGATCTCAGACGGTCAGTCCCGATTCGCGGACTCCCTACTCGGACGCGACGAACTGCAAGAAGTCGACGAGCCACGTCAAGCGACCGATGAACGCCTTCATGGTCTGGTCTCAGATCCAGCGCCGAAAGATCGCGCAGATCCAGCCGGACATGCACAACGCCGAGATCAGCAAACGCCTCGGCCGCTGCTGGAGGACGTTGACGGACGACGACCGACAGCCGTTCGTCGAAGAGGCGGAGCGACTGCGGGTACTGCACGTACAGGAGTACCCCGACTACAAGTATCGCCCGAGGAAACGACAGATGCAGTCGCGCGGCACGAAGGCGGCGCCGTCGACTTCCGCTTCCGGCGACGAATGCGTCACCGATCGCAGTCGGAAAAGCGAAGGCAAGTCGAAGCTCGGAAAGAACAGATGCGTTCGGAACTCCTTCTCCTCCTCCTCCTCCTCCTCCTCCTCCTCCTCCTCGAAGCAGAGTAAGTCTTCGACCGTCGTGCGCCAAGCGCCTGCCTCCCTCAACATCGCCAAAGTCCCTTCGAGTCCCCCCAACACGCCTCATTCGCCCGCCACCCCCGAAAGCGCCAGCTTCTATCCGGAAGACGCCTGCGCCGCGTCGCTGGTCGCCGGGAATTTCAGCAATGCGATCGCCGTCGATTACAAGCGAGAATTCAGCTTCCCTTCGTCGCCTCCCTATCAGGGCATCAGAGGGCCCCCGTATCCACGGACCGCGGATCTTCGCCCGTCGGTCTACGACTCCCCTCCTCTGGGCCAAGAATCGTCTCCAGCTGCTGCTGCTGCTGCTGCTGCTGCTGCTGCTTGTGCTGGAGGAAGAGATTTGCATCTGTCACCTTTGGCCGATTTGGATTCGATTCCGATCGACCTTGACTTCCTTCACCTGCCGTCCACCTGGCAGTGGGAGCTCTACAACTTCGACCTTGGAAGACTCACCGAGACAGACCTTTTGACCCTCGACTGGCCCCCGCCGGCGGTCTCCCACCTCCAACAGGGCTCCCATCCTACCCCTCCTCCTCCTCTTCGCCAGCCACATCAACCAGCCTTCATCTCGACCGCAGACGGCAACCACCTGTCACACCTCGGCGTCTTCGACTTTTCCACGGACGACGACGATGACGTCAAAACGACGACACTCGTCGGCGGTGACGGCGGCGGCGGCTGGCTGGGTTCGAACCTGGAACCGACGGCCACAGTCGGTTAGGCTCTCATTCCATTTGCAAACGAATCGACCAGTGCGTTCAGGTCAACGACACCCCACCCCTGACCCCACCCTACCCCACCCCACCAACCACCCCAGATGCTCAGGACTTCTAAGATCGGATGAATAAATCTACTATCTATTCGTCTCCGTCTTATTTTTCTACTGACAGATGAAATACTGACTTCACATATCGTCGTATACATTATAAGCCGTTATCTTTTGTAAGGACGGGGGTCTCACTCAGTCTCTCGAATATTTCTATACATGGCTTCTTATTTTTGCTATTTTTTAATTCTTAAATCTCCTATTTTATTTTTCTATTTATATTTTTCATATATGTATATTGTATGAATATATATATATATATATATATATATATATATATATCATAAGACGTCGTTTCTATTCGAAATGTTATTATCATCGACAGAATTCTTCTCATCGTCATCTAATGGTGATGATAATTTCAGTGACAATTTCTACGAATTGAAGAGTTTAAATCTCGTGTTTGTGTTAAATTGTCATGATCCTAAAGACCATGTAGGAATACGTTTTATCATCTTAATCTTGTAGCGCTTATACATTTATCCGCTGACTAGTTGAACTGTTGAACTATTAAAGTCATTTTTACACGATCGAAAAAGAACAAGAGACGATTAATTACAAGGGAAACAGCAGAGGACCGACGAAGTGGACATTTTGGACGATTTTTCTGACAAATGACCGACCCAGGACATGTTTATTGAAATCAAATATTGTCTTATTCCATCTTATGGTAATTATGATCTTATATGATATTCTTATTTTATACAGTTTTTATTTATATAATAAACATTTCAATCGTTTTTGGTGTTTTGAGAATAATTCGTTGGCTTAATTTAGCGGTTGCGTCCCGCAACAGAGGCTATATTCGAAATATTCTTAGCAGCGCGTGAATAGAATTGAATAGATATGAATAGAAATACGAATATGAATGTTCATTGATCAAAACTAGGCAGCAATTTGCACCTAAGTATGATGAGCAGAACTCAGCTAAAGATTTGCATGATTCTCATCTTTGAGTTTCCCTTCTTTAATTTTCACTTAAACTATACATCAGCGTATTAACTGTCCGCCACATTGCATCGTCGTCGTCGTCGTCATCATCATCATCATCATCATCATCATCATCATCATCATCATCATCATCATCATCATCATCATCATCATTGCAGAATAACTGATTAATGTGGCATTTCATACACAGTGTTGTGTGTCTTGGTTTGATGCCAGTTCAAATTAATGTAAAACCCTCATAAACAAATATTCTATGTCCACCAGCATAGACTGTGTGAATCCTATGGTTGGATACTGCGTGGAAACGGGATTGGACAGTGGAAGACGAGGTAATAAAGTAAGTAAGTAAAATCTCGTAAACTTATACAGCGCCCCGGAAAGCAGCACAGCATTAGCTGCTTATTCTTATGCGCTTAATCTTTCTTGAAATAGCTATAGCCAAGGTGGTTTGTTGGCCGGGCAAAGGTCAGTGTATCTATGAGGCAGCTGGTCAGGTTGTTATTGCTATGGGGGAAATGACTTTTTGAATAGGAAGGTTTTAAGTTTAGACCTAAAGGCTTGAGGAGACAGTGAAGAAAATGAGGATTCGGAGCTTATTGTTTGACCATGTCGTAGGCTGCGGAGGGAGGCTGGAATTGAGTTCCAAAGAGAGGTGATCGGATCAAGATCAACAACAGTCTTTTCTGGTTGATTCACACAGTGTGAGATGTTGTATACGGTTAATAATGAATAATCACATAATCACATCACAGAGATCACACCACGAGATACTCTCTCTCTCTCTCTCTCTCTCTCTCTCTCTCTCTCTCTCTCTCTCTCTCTCTCTCTCTCTCTCTCTCTCTCTCTCTCTCTCTCTCTCTCTCTCTCTCTCTCTCTCTCTCTCCGGACAGACTGAATGAAAGACAGAAGAAGAAGGGTTGCAGGCTCTAATAAATAATAATAGGTTAAAAACGGATCGAACAAGTACAGAAGACCTGACAGAGAATGGCGCGATCATATCAGTCACATAATAGCAGTCTACATGACAATAACACTCAACAGACAACGCTCACAACAGTACACGGTGCAGCTGACATCAGACACCCACAGCCATTGATGATGATAACGATGACAACGACGACGACGACGATTATGATAATGATGATGAAGACGATAATGATGACGGCGAAGAAGACGACGATGATGATAATAATGACGAAAACGATGATGATGATGATGATGATGACGATGACGACGATGATGAAGATGATGATGACGACGACGACGACGACGATGATGATGATGATGTCTTTCGCACTGTTTGCGCCAGTTGTCTGTTCTCCGGAGTGATTACGTAGTTGATGACGATTTCGTCCGCTGGAATACTGGCCAGACTGACAGGTCAAGACTGACCGACAAACTGGCTCTATGGCTGGCTGGCTGGCTGGCTGAGTGGATGTACAGGTGACTACGGAGACCTGAAGCAGTCGCCTATATATAGTTTTCTGTGTAGTCATGTAGTCAAATAGTTCGGGTATTAGTCCCCTAATGATGCTTCGGATCTCCAAATTATTGGGAATTGCATTGGACCATTAGCCACACGTAGCATCAATCTCCATCTTTTCTTCCTCCCCTCTTCCCCTCCTCCTTCTCTCCTCTCTTCCCCTTCCATCTGTCAGTTTTGTTCTTTCCAACAAAATGAATTCAATCGTCGCCGATCTAGCGAAGACCGATGCTTATTAGGAGCGCCTAATGGCCGGTCGCGTGCGTTATCGCCCCAGCCCATCGTAACCCCTGTAGACAAGACTTTCCTTCCCTTTACCCCGATTTCCCCGTACCCGACCCCAATCCCCCACCCTCGATGGGCCCTGGAGTCGTCTGTTTCTCTTCTTTCCTCACCAGACACTCCTCCTTCGGAGCGTCGTTTATTAAGGGGCGCTCGCGTGGGACTTCGGCAGCAAAACTACGGACGTTGGGCAGAAATCGAATAGCATCGGAAGGGAATCTAATTTTGATTTCGCAAGAGTTGGATCATCAAAGAACACCCGGTGACCCCGTGACCCCAGTCCTGCTTTATCGGGGTGTTTTATGAAGGTTTAGCTCTTCACCTCAGGGGGCGCGGGGTGCAAACGGGGCTAAATCTTTTGTCTTCTTCTTCTTCTTCGGAAGCCGGTTCCCTCCGTTGACCCCTCCCCTCGCACCAGTTGGGGTTCATCTTTAAAATCCTCTCCCTCTGATAAGAAGCTTTTGTCTGCGACAGGAAAATTAAATTTTACAGACTGACAAACGACAATTTCCATATCCACAGCACATTTATCCCCCCTTATGCTTCAATGTTTCTATGTTTCATCGTCGTCGTCATCGTCGTCGTCGTCGTCATCATCATCATCACCATCGTCGTCGTCATCATCATCATCATCATCATCATCATCATAACCGTGGATCGGTGTTATAGTTTTAATGTCACGTGATGTTAATGTTAATGTAGCAACGTCCATAAATATATTGGCGCCGTCCATAAAGTAAGTGACACTCGAGGGTGCGAGCGATGATATAAGAAACTGTGACAGTTTGTGACAGAGGAAGGGGTTAGGACTTAGGACGAGCGTGACGTCACACTTTCAGTATAAATAAACATTAAATAAAATATAACGGAAAGGAGGTTTAGTAAAAGACGTTTTTAATTGCTCGTTGACATTTTTTACCCGCGATACTCTGCATTTTAGGTGTCAAATTCTCAATTACATTATTCGTTATCATCGTCGGAAGTTGGATATCAGTTTCGCTGCTGGAAATTGAACGAGAAATTCGAATATATTAAATAGAAAACCTGCGTGACGTAATTTATGGACGACGCCTTAAGGGGGGTCCGAGATTTGTGACAGGAGAGGGGATCAAAATGGCCAAAAAATAGCGTGACGTACTTAATGCGCGGCCCCTTTATCCGTTAAAGTAGTTCAGCATGTTTGAACTCTCTCTCTCTCTCTCTCTCTCTCTCTCTCTCTCTCTCTCTCTCTCTCTCTCTCTCTCTCTCTCTCTCTCTCTCTCTCTCTCTCTCTCTCTCTCTCTCTCTTTCTCTCTCTCTTCTCTCTCTCTGTGTCTTTGTCTCTGTCTCTGTCTGTCTGTATGTTTGCCTCTCCCTGCCTGTCTCTCTCTCTCTCTTTCTCTCTGTCTGTCTCTCTGTCTGTCTGTCTCTCTCTCTCTCTGTCTCTCTCTCTCTCTCTGTCCTGTCTCTGTCTGTCTGTTTGCCTGTATCCTGTCTCTCCTCTCTTTCTCTCTCTCTTTTCTTCTCTCTGTCCCTTCTCTTGGTTTTCTCTTTTCTCTGTCTCTTCGCTTGGTTCATTCTCTTCTTCAGTTTCGTCGTCAATTGAAGAGGTGACAGACGATCGGCCGATGAGTGGACTGCATCGGATACTTACTCAGCCGTACGAAGGAGAAGAGGGAGAGGAGAGGCTGGCAACGGCCGTTACCGTACAAAATTGACGGCGCTAGCTAATGTCTAATTGTTCGGCTTTCCTTCGGGCCTTTGGTCCACAACGCCACCTTTTACGTTTGACGATCATTCAGGGAAAGAAAGACAACGAGGAAAGCCACAGAAATTAACAGCATCAGGGAGGTTGGGGGGGGGTGAGATCTCTTAGAGACCTAGACTAGACAGAGCGTCGTCTCTCTTTCCCTTGGTCGCGTTTAGACTTCGTTTGACTCGACACTTGAAGAGTTTAACACGGCTTCAATGGCTGGACGACGAACGCTGATTGGACCCTTCAACGGGCACGCGATCGGATATTGGACGCGGTACTTTCTGTCGGTACTTTTAATTAAAGAGTACTTGGGGAAGAAGGAAGATCAAAGCGGAAAGACCCTGGAAGACCTCTCCAGTTCCAGATGAATCATTTTAGTCTTTTAATTTCAGCGGATCCGGTGTGTAACGCCCTCTGGTGTTAGAGATCCGCTAGTCTTCTTCGCTATACTAAACACGATGCATGTTATAAACTGCCGTCGAAAAGCTGCTCAGGATTTCACGATCCTCTGTAAAATATCATGGTCAGCGAGCGATCGATCGATCGTTCAGGCCGCGGTGAATATAACTCCTGATGACCGATTTAATTAAGAGATACGAATTCTGTGAATCAGACATCTTTGAACACAGTAACGTATCTATTGCTGAAATACGCTCGTCAATTAATTATAGGAAAGAGTGTTTGTGAAACTTTGTGTGGTGTTTGTTTGCAACTTTATAGACGCGTCCGTATCAAAGACGATGACCCTCTACGTGTAGCCTATTGTGTGTGTGCGTGCGCTTGTGCGTGCGTGTGTGTTATAGTTAAATTGAATAAGCTTACACTGAAAATATCTGCTTCAGATAATTATCTTGTAATATTATATTACATGATATTATATTAATTTTCCCGCAGTGGCGGCTCCACCGGGAGGGCCAGGGGCCCCGTGAATACCCTATACTTAATGCTACATACATTAAACAACAAATGCCCGCCCCCATGATTAGCTTCCTATCCCCTCTTTTATCGACTTAAGTGTGTTAGCTGAGTCAACGTATACCAATGCACGCAATTCAACGCAACTCGACCTTGACCTTAACTTTCTCTGCTAATGAAGAACCTAGAACCGTCGTTCGTTTCCAGACATCGTCGCTTCCCTCTCTCTCTCCTCGTCTGTCTAAGATTACAGCTGGTATCTTCTGGCGATTCCATGTGTTTCCAAGTTTCCACAGCTTTCCACCTCTTCCTCGCTGCACCGAGACTGACATTTCGGGCGGTGACGTCATTCGAAGTCACGTGACAGGCGCCATGTTTTTTTCGACTGAATCAGCGACCGAAGCTGTTTGCTTTTATGGAAATCCAGAATTACGCGTTTGGATCGAAACTCTCCGTCGCTTTCGATATCGGTGGCTTAAGCCAGGATTATCCCTTAATTAAGAGCGGCACCGCGACATTGTTGGATAAAAAGTGTGACGAGTAGAGAAAAACGTCGTCGCCTGTAAAGGTCTCTCCCCCCCCCCCCAACTAGTCAACGGTTTTGCGCGAATTTCACGACCGATCCAAGTCCGAATAAAAGGTGCGGTCCAATGTTCGATGTTTAATCATTTAGAGCGAAATTCAAGATCATGATCATCATCTTCTTCATAAGGATCATCATCATCATCATCATCATCATCATCATCATCATCATCATCATCATCATCAACCTCCTCCGTCGTATCGATGCTGAGCGATGACATGAACCGTGCAGCTGTCTCCATGAAGTCCTTCCTCTCTTGAGATTTCCCGTAAGCGTCCGGAAATAGTAGCTTCGGTCCAGTCTGCGATGTTTTTCATCCACGCTGTTCTTAGTCTGCCCCTCCCCATCTTTTTCCTTCTACCATCCCTATAGCATGAGTGTCTTCTCCAGTGTGTCGTCTTGTCGAACTGTGTGACCAAAGTATTGCAGCTGCCTCTTCTTCACCGCCACCAACAGACTTCTTTTTCTTTTGGCCTGTTCCATTACTGTCACTCCTATACATCCAGGGACGGTTCCACTTTGGGGATGACTGGGGATGCATCTTCCCCCTCCACGGGCCCACCAAAATGCGTCTTCAATTAATAGATGATGATGGTCTAAACGGATTAGCCTTGATGTATATCCACAAAGATATTGACATATCCATAGACAATGTCATCGACAAATTCGCTTCCAGCAATTGAAAACTCGATTTTGCACTATGACTTTGTACAACAAGACTAAAATGGCTTTTATACTTTGTCAATTCTGAACATTATAGTTTATTAATCAAATTTACAAATTTCTTCTAACCCGTTTACATATAATTCCTTTGACAATTGGCGTGAATTTCCTGGAAATTCATTGCATGCCCCCCCACATCAAGAGTTCTTGGAACTGCCACTGAATAAATGTGCATTTGTTACTCTGTCTGTATATAGCGGATTTCCAACACTTTCTCAAGCATTTCATGTCAATTACATCAATTCGTTTTTCTTAATATATACGGATAATCGAATTAAGCCTCGCAACCATTTGGTAGCTACTGGCCAAGCTAAAGCTTGTAGTGTCCTGAATTTGGTCTGTATACTGATGCTTTTAGTTGTCAAAATTTTACTAAATTTTGTTAAAACTGTATGTCCCACAGTCAGTCTGTATCGTATTTCTGACTCATTTTTGGCATCATCCGTGGTTTCAAACCCCAAATATCAAGGTTTCAACTTGTTCTAGTTTTTCATGATAGCAATACCAAAATCAGAAATGTGAATTCCTTTAATAGTTTAAAACTTGATCTACAGTTGTTTTCTCCTAACAGAATCGGATGAATGATTAGATTGAGCGAATAAATGATTGTTGATCTTTGGGAGAAACTATTGTTATGATTCGAATTATGAAGCATTTTATATTTTGTCAGTTTTCCTCTCACGCGATTTCATTGCAAATTCTTTTCCTCAAGATGCGAAATTGCTGTCAGAAATTACTTAAACCACTCGCCATCGAGGGTCCATGCAGTAGTTGACTCCATATAAGACTAAGTACACTCAAGAGACTTCGGGAGCGGAAGGATTTATCGGGAGAGGGGGTGGCATGTTCCTTGTGCGAACACCTGGAGACACTCAAGATGTCCACCTTCGTTGCCTTGACAGTCATTTATCTCCATGGTTACAGAAATCGGTTGTCGTCAAGTCGTGATATGGTTGAATAGAATTTCGGATGCTCGATTATGTGTAAGGGTGATTTAGAGGCAGGGTACCGATGATGGGTGGGTGGGGTGTAGTGCGGGAGGGGGTATTATTCGGATGCTTCTCTCTCTCTCTCTCTCTCTCTCTCTCTCTCTCTCTCTCTCTCTCTCTCTCTTTTGAAAATTCTTAGATATTAGTGCAACCAGCGGGTCCTACGTTCTCTCTGCGGCGTCTGTAGTCCAAATGCCCTTTTCTGGGTCTGATTAAGGTGGTTGACGGTACTTAGCAATGAACCTGTGTTTTCGCTCGACGCTGGAATTTGACGTCTGACATCCGGTCGTCTTGACTGGTCGGTCGCGACTTCAAAGGAGAAGCGGGCGGAGGTGGAGGGGAAGAGAGAGGGGAGGTCGAAGGGGAGGTGTGGTGGCTCAGATGAAACGAAATACGGTTCTCCAAAAACGCTGGAAACAATATTCGCTGATGGCTTTGCGTTATTAACCATCAAAGAAACGGTCTCTAATATTAATAACCATCCACAGATTCAGTGGAGCCACGGGCGACTGGAGAAACAGAAAATAACCGTTCCTCTGTTTCTGGCGTCTTTTAATTCAGTATACGGTTAATCGTCTTCGGTGGCGTATAATATATATATATATATATATATATATATATATATATATATATATATATATATAATCGTCGGGTTGTCACGGAAGTCAGTACTGGCTGGTAAAGACTCGCTTGTTCGCAGTTCTGTGAGTAAGATAGCTGATGAATGGATCTTAGAGTCTGGCTGAGAGAGAAACTGCATCCAGTGTATGGATGCAGCAAGACATCTCACGCGAAGGCCTAACTGCGAAGCCCGGAAGGAATTCTTTGCATAGAATTTAATTAACAAGACCATCAGACAACGGAAAGGGGAAAACACAAGGCGACAATGTTGATAAAACGCAAAATGAACGTTTAGAAACTTTAGATGTTTCTCTATTTTTTTTTCTAAAAACTAAAGACAAAGAACAATTTTGTACTCAATGGCCTGTTTCATGCCATGGTGGTTCACAGCATCATCATCATCATCATCATCATCATCATCATCATCATCATCATCATCATCATCATCATCACGATCATGGTCTTCATTGTCGTCGTCATCATCATCATCATAGTTATCCTCATCGACGTCGTCAACATCGGCAGCAGCAACTACAGCAACTAGAAGATCGACACGATCACTGTGATAACAACAACAACAACAACAACAACAACAACAACAACAACAGCTTTCGTCTTCTAATTCCGCGTGATCTTGAACCGTGCATCAGGGTAATCGATCGTGTAATTAGCGTAATAATTACCTAGCCCCGTGAGGCCATCTTAGAGACCTGATGGAGTTCAGTGTTATTAGAACCGCAGACTGTGAAGTTCGTTATCTTGATTGTTTTTGGGATCTTTGATCAGTCGGAGGTTTTCGTTGTAAATAATTCTCATCCGTAAGTCACTCGGATGACCCTTATTTATAAAAGATTTCAAACGAAACTTTTGATGTTCTCCTCTGATTATTCAGGGGCACGTATATTTACAGCATCCACCGGTCCTGGTGTTATCTTGATCGCCTCCTCTCCTCGGGTTCCGGCAGTCTTCTACCGTTCCCTCACCCAGAAAACCCCTTCCTCCGTAATCCACCCTCCCCCCCCCCCGACACCCCCTCGCAGTCCGTCTGAAACCCCTCGAGTGCAAGAAGACGCTTTCCATCTGGCGAACGTCTCAGCCGCCGCTCCCCCGCCGCTGCTCGTAAAGACGAGACTTCCGGTGTCAAGCGGCAGCAGGCCGGGGTCATGACCCGCGAGGGGCGGGGGATGGGGCGGTGGTGGTGGTGGTGGGCAGGGACCCTCGATCACTGCTCGGCCGGGGCTGTTGGTTCAATTAGGGTTCGTAAACAGCGCATCTGAGGGGATCTGGTTGCCGAGCAAGACAACGGACGCCGATGTGTTTATAATCGTCCCTCGAACCCTCCTCTAGTAACGCACCCGAAGAGGAGAAGCAGGAGAAAGAGAAACAGGAGGAGAAGGAAGAGGAGGAGAAGGAGGAGGAGGAGGAGGAGGAGGAGGAAAAGAGTTGGAACCGGTAGAAAGGGATGATTGGTGTGGGGGGATACAATTAGGTGCAGAGAAAAGCTGTGGAGGAGGAGGAGGAGGAGGAGGAGGAAGAAGAGAGATTGTTTGATTTAGTCGATGCTACCAGAAATATCAGCAGAAGACGAACACTGAAGACCTCTTCTTCTTCTTCTTCTTCTTCTTCTTCTTCTTCTTCTTCTTCTTCTTCTTCTTCTTCTTCTTCTTCTTCTTCTTCTTCTTCTTCTTCTTCTTCTTCTTCTTCTTCTTCTTCTTCTTCTTCTTCTTCTTCTTCTTCTTCTTCTTCTTCTTCTTCTTCTTCTTCTTCTTCTTCTTCTTCTTCTTCTTCTTCTTCTTCTTCTTCTTCTTCTTCTTCTTCTTCTTCTTCTTCTTCTTCTTTTTCTTCCCCAGTTCTCGTCTTCAGTGATGGGCACTAACTAATTTTTTAAGTTAAACTTTAGCTAAACTTTTTGCAATCAAGCAGTTTAACTTTTTAAGTAACTAACTTTTCACTGTAGTAGTTTAACTTTAACTGATAACTAATTAAAAGCAGTTTAACTTATTACTTTAACTTTTGACTTTGACATGAGCTACTGAGCTAGTAAAACTTCTACAAGCTGCAACGAACACGATTTACAATTATAATTTCATATAACACAATTTTAACTTCTTATAATAATAACAATCTTAATAATAATAATAATAATAATAATAATAATAATAATAATAATTCTTAATTGAAACAGGTAATTATGCTTCTTCTGAAAAAGTAGTTCTCGGGACTTAAACTCTGCTGAAAGTGACATAGAATCTCAATAACTTGTTTAACTATTGGCAGTTAACTTTCAGTTTAACTTGCCTTAACTAAACTTTTACCCAACCAGTTTAACTTTTGATGCAACTAAAAAAATATTTAACTCCTCTTCTAACTAATTTTTAGTTAACTTTTGCCCATCACTGCTCCTCTAAAAGTCTCTCGATCCTTGTTTGGCGTCTTTTTCTCCTTTCCTGCTGCTCTAAAAACAGATTGAAATAGCCAAATTACTCCTCCTCTTTTTCTCCTAATCCTCCTCTCCTCCTTTTCCGTCTTCTCCCGCTAAACAGAAAAACAGATTGAATGGTTATTACTATTATTTCTTATTATTATTATTAACTAAACGTAATTCCGTGTTATTATTATAATTATTGTTATTATTATTATTATTATTATTATTATTATTATTATTATTATTATTATTATTATTATTATTATTATTATTAGCAGAACAGTCAGTTTGATATATGATTTCTGTTTAATAGGAAAACTTCTTATTTTGTAGTTTTTTTTCAAAAGAAACCCTCAAAGTTATTCGACAAAGCTTTAACATTGCTTCGAAATGTCATTTTATCTTCTTTTCGCCAAAATCCCCGAATTCATCTTCAGACCACCACAGCGGCGTAGCCCAGGGGGAAGGGTTGGGGTTAAAACCCCCTTGGGTGTACAATCAAATTTTTTTATTGCTAATCAATATAGTTCAATATAGTATACCTATATACTTATTTCACTTAATCGAGCCAGAATTAATCGTTGACGACCATTTTTATCGCTTGTCAGGATTTCTTTTGCGTTTTGTGAATGAGACAGGAATCAAGATCATAACTTTTTTAGCTTGTCAGAATTTTCCGAAGTTGGGAATCATGAGAATTGAGAATCAGACCCTTCCTTCGGAAAATCCTGGCTACGCCACTGTACCACGATGACGCAATGAAACCAACGACTATGCGGTGACGACGACGAAGAACAA
This sequence comes from Metaphire vulgaris, assembly GCA_018105865.1. Taxonomy (NCBI): domain Eukaryota; kingdom Metazoa; phylum Annelida; class Clitellata; order Crassiclitellata; family Megascolecidae; genus Metaphire; species Metaphire vulgaris. The sequence continues at coordinate 12,705,049 of CM030850.1, forward strand.
AGACGCGGCATTTGGTCGACCCCCCCCCCCCCCACTGCCCCGGATTTAAATTTCGAGTTGTTTCTCGGTGATCTTCTTTGAAAACGATTGAAGATCGGACGGAATAAGGGTTCAAGTGGCGCCCCAAGTCCCTGGACCACCCCTAGAGAGACCTGCTGCAATCATTATAACACCCTCTGGCTAAACCTTCTTCCTTCGATGCCGGGTACTTGGCCAAACGTAAACACCGGAAACAGTTGTTCGGTTGAAAGACGCGGTCTTCGCAACTGACGATTGTCATAAACTGAGTCTTTAGAATTTTGGGCGCCCTATCGGCAGATTTTCATTCTCGGAAATTTTCGCCCATTCACATCACATACGGAAAAAGTCTGACGAGCAAAAGAAAAGCTTGTCGGCTCCCCGAAAAAATAACCTGACGAGCAAAAAAACGTTATTCGCTCATAAACAAATTTTCATCTCCGTTTTATTTCGCCCCTACAAAATTAAATTTTTCGCCCCTAGGCAGTGCCTAAACTGCCTAATGGTTAAGGTGGCCCTGAAAGTGAGAAGCAGAACAACTTGACAAGTCGCCTTCGACGATGAAATAACAGCCGAAGAAGAAGAGTCACCAACAGCACTTTTACATCGAACAATCTTACAATGAATATACAATAGACTCTTAAAACCAAAGAATTCCGATCTAGAAATTATAGCAATAATAACGGGCGAAGCACGTCTATAGACATTCTGGTAACTCGTCTATACTAAAGAAAGAACTGTTGATGATGACGATGACGATTACGACGCGAAGACGATGTCGATGACGATAATGATGATGTTGCATGCTGCTGCTGATGGTGGTGGTGGTCGTGGTGAATATGATGATGATGGTGATGATGATGACTATAGATGATGATAATAATAATAATGATGATGATGATGATGGTGATGATGATGATGATGACTGTGATTATGATTATGACTATGACGACGGATTATGTGTTTGAGTTTTACTAAATTCTTTTCATCTCCTGTTCGTGCTGCAATTTGGCGTAAAATTAGGCAGTACATGTTGGCGGGCAGATAATATAGGCCAGTGATGGGCACAAAAGGGCTTCGAGGGCCGCATGTGGCCCGCGGGCCGCACTTTGCCCATCCCTGATATAGGCCTACGCCATTCGCGCGTTTTATGAAGTCTCTGTTCAAAAGCTTTACTTAGACTTCTTCTTTCGATTAAACTCAAGACTTTAACCGAATTCGAATTTAGGGACATAGTTACTGCGTTCAAAAAAATAAGTCATATCAGCCTGCAAAGGAACATTTATCTTCCATTTTCTTGCTTGCTCGGTTGCTATAGCGCCATCAGTGGCGGATTCAGGAATTTTTGGTGGGGGATGAAATGAGTTCTCAGGAAGAAGTTGGTGGAGGAATGCACTGAAATCCCGAAAAAGGCTGACAAGCAAAAAAGTCCTCAATCCTCAGGTCTGTTTTACAAACGAGAACCAGGCGACTGTGGCGGACCGGACCGCGGTAAACCCTGAAAAACGCTGATAGGCAAAAAGCTCGGTGGGGGCCGAGGGGAGGGGAAGGGGGTGCATCCCCAGTCATCCCCAACGTGGAACCGCCCCTGAGCTCCGTGATAGATCGATGGTACGGGGTCGTTACTCGTGTTACTTTAATTACATGATCGTGGTTTGAAGGTGAGTTCCTGTCGTCCGAAATTCGTGTCAGTCTCATGGCATACGCTTTTGATTTTTTCCATCAGGTGCTCCTCGTGGTTGGCGTAGCTGCTTTCCAAACCCCTCTCTCCTCCTCCCTCCTCCTCCCTCTTCCTCCCTCCTCCTCCTTCTCCTCCTTCTCTGCCAAACAGGTAGAAATGTGAGGCGGCTGCGAAGGCCGAAGTCTTGCTGAACAGTTCAGTTACTCCCCCCTCCCCTCCCCCTCGATTCCACGCTCCCTGGGCCCTGGATGAGACCGATGGCTCTGGATCCAATTCCCCACTTAAAAGGTTCTTGGAAAAATTCTGGCGCGAACAACTTTCGAACTGAAGAAGAAGACTGAACGCTCTGCTGCCTCAGCAGCTGCTGACCTCTGCTGACCTCAGCAGCAGCAGCAGCAGCAGCAGCAGCCGAAGAGGATATCGAATGAAAACCGGGGAACCAGTCGCTATATCTTTTGCCTTCTGCAGTGAACCAGTTCCCGCTCGTTGTGTGATTTCATCTGTCTGTGTGGTTTATATCTTGATCATTCCTGGATTGAAAAATACAGTAGATCCGAGAGAATCTCTTGTGTTCAAAACAGCGTCGACAGATGTCGCTACACAGAGAGTCGAAATTTTCAATAATTCCAAAGAATTGAACCAACAAATCGGCGACGATTCCCTGATTTCCCTTGGGATTCGGGAATCCTGACGCGTCTATGACGTGATGAATAAATACGATAGAATTCGGAGGCATTTGGCGTCTCTTTTCCATTCTGCAGACTCCACCGTTCCAGCCGCCGAAGGCACCGGTCATTGACGTCTTTGTCACTCCTTCGCAGGATTCGTTAGCTGACTTGTCGCATTCCACACTCATGGTGAATGCCGCTTTAGCCTTTAGTAGATTACATGACACTTCATTTGGAGAGAGAGAGGAGAGAGAGGGAGGGAGGGGGAGAGAGACAGAGACAGACAGACAGACAGACAGAAGACAGACAGAAACAGAGTCAGAGAGACCGAGACTGAGGCAGACACAGACATGCAGAGAGAGAGAGAGAGAGAGAGAGAGAGGGAGAGAGAGAAAGAGAAAGAGAGAGACTGAGAGAAAGAAAGAGAGAGAGAGAGAGAGATAGAGAAGAGAGAGAGAGACAGAGACAGAGACAGAGAAAAACTTCAGTCATGCAAATGACAATTCATTTATTGAATTCACTGAATCCAGAAAATCCGCAACGTCGATTACGTCACTGATCAAGCGCTAAATCCCTGATCGCTGTCACGTGACAAGTGACCTGGAACAGATTGGATGGCATACCGTGACGCAGTGGGCGTCGGATGACGAGCGGAGTGACGGAACGATGACGGAAGCAAGACAGGCGGTAAATTCATCAACCTCTGAGGTCTTCAGAGTGGAGGAAGGACTCCTCACGAGGCCCCAATTGGGAGGGGGGTCGTTCCAACCCCCACTCGCCTCACTCCCGACGACACTGAACGTTTCGTTTTCCAGTTGAGGAGAAGGGCGGATGAGCGCATGGGCGTACGCAGAAATTTTTTCCGTGAGGGGGTGGGGGTTACAAAACAGGGTCTTGTGACGAAAGAAACAAGTAATCAAGTAATTTTACTTTTTGATAGCTTCACAATTTTTCAGGGGGTGCAATTGCACCCCCGTGCACCCCCCTCCGGACGCCCATGGAGGAGCGCCGGCAATTTCCAGCGACATCTGCGAAGTTTGGGGAGACACAAACACCTTCGTTCGTCACCTCAAGTGACAGGGCGGATTGACTGAAGTCAGTCCTCATTCCATTTTCCATTTGGCCATAGGTCACCTCACTCGCGCTCCAATTGAGACAGTTATGCAGATAACGAAAATCTAAAAGAAATTGCAAATATGGAAGCAATTTCATCAACAAATAAATAAGCGCTACAAAATGATCCCTCCATTTCCATTTCTTGTCATTCTTTGCTTCCTCCTCTTTTCTTCGCCATTTTTCATTTTCTTCCTTTCTTTTCATCTTTCAACTTCCCTGCCCTCTCTTAATTAAACTTTTCTCTCTCGTCTTCCCCTATTTTCTTATTTTAGCTTCTTTCGAAGACTCTTTCTATTCCTGTGCATCGTTGCAGAGATTAATTTAGCAGGGTTTTTTAAAAAGCGAAGTATCGGTAACTTTTATGGGAATGCATCTGTTCAATAAAATAAATCCAACACCAGATGCGATTCAAATCGGTATAGAGGACCTCACTCAAACGATTGTATGTCTATGATTTGAATTGCCACTTTCCCCAATTTAGGCGCCAATCTGTTTACATCGCGCGTTCGAAAGTCGCCTCGCTTCACTTGCAAGACGTGTCGTTAAATGACGCTAAGGGCATTAAAGTCCATTAGCCGTTGGGCGTTTTCCATCAAACTCTGTGTGTGCGTGTGTGAGGCAGTGTTTATTCTAACCACCTAGACATTGGGGGAGAGTTTAACATTGGCTGGACAGACATTGGGGAGGTCATACTACTTGCCAAAATGTAATTTTTTTGGGGGAAGGGGAATTTCAAACTTTGGGGAGGAAATTCCTCCCAGAAAAGATCTAGAATAAACACTGCGTGTGAGGTGGAGGGGGGCGTCTCAAATAGTAGCAACTGCAATGATTTCTATTATAGCCAGTGTTTTATCCAGACTCCATGCCCTTATTGGGGCAATTGACTTGGCTAAAGGGGAAGCGACATAGTTCAATGCAAAAATTTATATAAGTGCGGAAATTTATGGGGTGGGAGTAAAGTTTGGGGAGGGGAACCTCCTCCCCATCTGGTCTGGATAAAGGACTGATAACAGCGATCAGCGCCTAAGCACAGAAACGAACGGTCGAAGACGCTGTGAATGCGAGAATGTTCTGAATGCGTGGAAGTGATCAGGTGGTGTCCTTGTGCATTTTGTGTCTTCCATCGAAAGGAAATAGTTCTAGTTTTCAGTTATTTTGAAAACTCTGTCTGCAAAATTAACCTATAATAAAGTCATCTTGAGGATCTGCTGACTTGTTGAATGACTTGATGGACATATTTTATTATTATTATTATTATTATTATTATTATTATTATTATTATTATTATTATTATTATTATTAGTAGTAGTAGTAGTAGTATTATTAGTAGTAGTAGTAGTAGTAGTAGGCTAGTAGCAGTAGTATTGTTATTAGCTAGACAGATTCAGTATTATTAAGTATCTTACTGTATCTAAGATACTTGTATCTAGAATTTAGATACGTATCTTAGATACAAAAAAGTATCTTGTATCTTGTATCAAGATACATTTGTCACAAGTATCTAGAGTATCAGTATCTTAGATACCAGTGATGGGCACTAACTAATTTTTTTTAGTTAAACTTTAACTAAACTTTTTTTGCAATCAAGCAGTTTAACTTTTTAAGTAACTAACTTTTCACTGTAGTAGTAACTTTAACTGATAACTAATTAAAGCAGTTTAACTTATTACTTTAACTTTTTGACTTTGACATGAGCTACTGAGCTAGTAAAACTAGGCTACAAGCTGCAACGAACACGATTTACAATTATAATTTCATATAACACAATTTTAACAATAATTATAATAATAACAATAACGGTAATAATAATAATAATAATAATTCATAATTGAAACAGGTAATTATGCGGTTGACATGAAAAAGTAGAGCCTACGCGGGACTTAGACTGTGCTGAAAGTGACATAGAATCTCAATAACTCAAGTTTAACTATTGGCCAGTTAACTAAAAAAAATTCAGTTTAACTTATGCCTTAACTAAACTTTTACCCAACCAGTTTAACTAGTTTAACTAAAAGTTAACTAATTTTTAGTTAACTTTTGCCCATCACTGTTAGATACAAACAAAGTGTATCTGTATCTTTATTTTAAAATTAGATACAAGATACTTTTAAACTCTCAATAGAGGTTGACTATAGTCTATAGTGGATATTTTTGAATGATGATATATGGACATTTCAAATATTTCAAATATACTTTACGAGATTTTATGAAAATTTTACGAGATTTTACTTACTTGCTTACTTAAAATATCTATGGTTGTAGATTTGTGTGGCATCTATAACCTGGATATATTTAGCAAAATGACCGATAATGATAATCAACATGTCCCTGTGATATTAGATGGAAAATATTTCAAAATAGTTAGTGTAGAAGGTGGCAAAGTTCTCGCAAAATGTGTAAATTGTGTCAATAAGACTATTTCTGGAGGATTTGCATCAACGTCAAATTTTAAGCTGCATCTCATCTGCATTTCAAATATACTTTAAGCTACATTAATTTTAGGCCCTGGAGTCACATTAAGAGATATATAATTTGATTAATATGACAACCTCTTTGGTTGTAAATTTGCATTGCATCTATGACTTTTTTTCCATACTAGGTTTACTTTGAAACAAACTCTTCTTGGATATTTTTTCTCAATACTAACTTCTAAAAAAGTATCTTAAAAAGTATCTTGTATCTAAATACTTTCTATTTGTATTTGTATCTTGATACTTTTGATTTCATGTATCTAGTATCAGTATCTTTGATACATTTCCTCACATGTATCTGTATCTGTATCTAAGATACATTTGAAAAGTATCTTTAACAGCACTGGACAGATTATCTAGTACATTGGGCATGGCGAAGGCCAAAGTCAAGGATAAGTGTTAGCTAGCGACGCATGATTAATAGTATTTGTGTAGAAGAGAATTTTCCCAGTCTACTATCCTCTTTTTTCTTTCTCTCCTCTCCTCTCTCCACCTGTCTGTCTGTCTGTCTCCTCTCTCAGTCTATCTCTGTCTCTCTCTTTCTATTCTTTATCTTTTTCTGTCTGTCTCTCTCTCTCTCCGGTCTATGCACTCGGCGTAGGTAAGTAAGTTAACTCATGAAATAACGAAGAAGCTGAAACGTGTGTTGATGTGAATCTCAGTGTTTGGAATGTCTCATCAAAAGTAATCTTTCCGTTTCAACGTTCATGGCTTCATGACTCGACGAGCAGCAGCAGGAGGTGATTGGGGTGGGGGAGGGGGTGGTGGTTGGGGTGGGGAATATGAGAACCTGAAGCCGGAAACGGAAAGAGGGCTCGTGCAACGGAACGATTTATTAAAACCCCCAATGGAATACTTCTTCGCCGAGTGTATCATCGGTTCATCCCTCAGCCACCCTTCACCTCTATGTCTGGCTCTGTCTGTCTGTCTGTCTGTCTGTCTGTGTCTCTGTCTCGCTCTCTCTCTCTAGGAGATGAGTCAGCCCCTGAGGCTCAGACTGCGCCGTCGAGGGACGTCGCACCGCCTCTCGCCCTCCCCTCCGCAGATCCCCCTTTCCCCGACAGGCACTTCCCCCCTCCCCGTTGCCAACGGCACGCGTCCATCGGTCGGAGCCACAGGAGAGAGAGATAGGGCACGTTCACAGCATGACATCATGGTACAGACAGACAGACAGACAGACAGACAGACAGACAGACAGACAGACAGACAGACAGACAGACAGACAGACAGACAGACAGACAGACAGACAGACAGACAGACAGACAGACAGACAGACAGACAGACAGACAGACAGACAGACAGACAGACAGACAGACAGACAGACAGACAGACAGACAGACAGACAGACTGACTGACTGACTGACTGACTGACTGAATGACTGACTGACTGACTGACTGACTGACTGACTGACTGAATTTCATATTGTGATGATTCATCAATTATTTATTTTAGAAGTGAAAATGCTCTTGAAATAAAGAGAACACAAATACTCGGCCATGCTATTCTAAGTCTATGCACTGTTTACTTTTCTAGCGTGCTATTATTAACTCTGCTATACTTAACTATAAGACGCCAAGAAATAATTATATGTTGTAGCGCCGTTAAAGTACTGAAATTGCGTTTAGTGTATAAGATATAGAAATCTATATTTAGACGCATTTCAGAAGTTGCCTGCAGCGATCTCCAGCGATACTTTGGAAATGAAAAATGCATCAAAATTCGTTGAATATTCGAGAAATTTTACACGAATTTATTTGAAAATTCTGAAATATAATCTTTGAAATCGTTAAAAGTTTAGCGACAATTGGAATTTGCTGGCATAACTAAACGATGCATCATAATCCAGGTGTTCCAGGGATCCAGGTGAGATAGCTACAGGTATTTCAATGACTTAGAACCTGGATAGTTGGTAAAAGGCGTTATGACGAGGCGTTGGAAGGAACTCATTCCTTCGATTCTCGTGACGATGGAAAGTGACGCAATTCTTGGTAATACAGTGTATTCCGTAATCAACAATGAGTCACTGCGTTGACTGTTTCATTGGATACGTTCTTCGTCGAAATGTATTTCTGGACTCTCGCTTTGCCTTTCATTGGAAAGTCCTAATGACTTATCGACCAAAGATGAGCTCCGATACGCCGGTAGAGTTTTCCTGTTCGTTGTGCGCGAGCATTTTTTCGTTAAAGCACCAGGGACGTAGCTAGGAAGACGAAGTGGGGGTGGGGGAGAAGCTGCACCGAGCAACGTCCTCGGGGGTGGGGGCGGGGAGCGCCAGAAACCATGTTGCTTTTATTCACGACGGCATTGCCGGAATGACAAGAAAAAGATCATTCTGCAGTGTTTATTCTAGGCCCTTTTTGGGGGGATTTCCCCCTAAAGTTTGAAAATTCCCCCCAATTTCTATATGTTACATTGGGGATGGAAATTTCCCCCCAAAAGTGTGACGAGAGGGGGGTTTTATTTTGGAGAGGGGAAAAGAGAAAGATATGCTTTGCTCGTCACCACATTCGAAAAAAAAATTATATCAGGATGACCTTATTTTGCTCGTCAAGGTTTTTGGGCAGACAAACCTTCTCCCCCCAATCATTTGTTCAAACTTCCCCAAATGTCAAGGTGGCTAGAATAAACACTGGTCATTCTGCGCAACATTAGGCCTACTTCTTTCATTCTTTCACCGCTTTACTGTTGCTGCAACGTCTGATAAGCAAAAAAAGGTAATCGACGCTTTTTTGACACTTTTAGGGGCTAACAATTTTATACCCTGCCCCGGGCGCCGAATACTCTGGCTACGCCTCTGTACAGTAGGCTAAAGCGAACAGCAACAGCTCCATTTTGAATATTGGGTTCGGAAAGACGGCGTTTCGAAGAAAGAAACAAGTTAGACGCTTTTCAAGAGATTGTGAAAGACGAGAGAAATCAACAGAATATCTAAACTAGATGATCCCGATTAGTAAAACGAAGACGTTAAACTGAAACTCAATGATCATTTAAAAAGGGGACGAACTACTGTATATTGTCATATGGCCTCTTAATGTCTGGTCCTTCTTCTTAATTGTCAACATTTTATTCTTATTTCCAACCAATGGAGAGCGGGAGACTCACAGCAACGGCGTCATTATATCACGTGATTCCTTCATTTGTTGCGTAAAGATTTCTCTTTCGTGATAACTGTATACGAAGATGCTGATATAATACTAATACTAATACTAATAATAATAATAATAATAATAATAATAATAATAATAATAATAATAATAATAATAATACTACTACTACTACTAATAATAATAATAATAATAATCATCATCATCATCATCAATACCACCACCCATCCACCACCACCACCACCACCACCACCACCATCATCATCCATAAGGACCGTCGGAGACTCGGAGCCAACGGTGTAGAAGTGCTCGTGCATGGCCCTTTCCTTTCTTTGGCCATGTGTGTATCGCAGTTTGTGTGTTGTTAAGTCCTGTTCATTGAGGAATACTGTCAATCCATTTTCATTTTCGTCTTCCTATTTTTACGCCGATATCAGTTTTCCTCAATCACTAAATCTCCGTGGCAGAACTCGTGGTCATCGAGATATCACGACAGATATTCAGTGCGCACGAATCCTGATGTTGCAGTTCTTCTAATTAGCTTGAGACGTCAGCTGCATAAAAGGATTTTGGAAAATAATCGCAGACTGACGTTTTCAGTGAGTGTAATTGCGAAATTTAAAAAAGTCTTCACGTAGGCCTACGAATTTTTTTGCTTGTTTAACGTGGTAGGCTAAAGTTAGACATAATGATTGATATTTACACGCTTCTATAGCGCAACTCTTAATATGCAAACGCAAAATCGATGGCGCTCAAAATCCAAGTATGAAAGTCACGAAAATTGATTTCAATGGTTAAGAAATCGGTATTTGAAACCCCGACAGATCTGACTAGTTCAACAGAGTCCTATAGGCTATACAGGACAGGCCTAGTTCCTGTACTGTCAGTGGATAACATCAACACATACACGATATACCCGAAGAAACGTTGAGTCGTTCAGAACGGCGAGTTGATGCGCCGCCACCTGGCGAATCAAATGTGCAAAACGTTTTGAGGTTCTAATCGTTGAGCTTCTTTACTTTACTTTACTTGACTTTACAGTATACACAATAATAATTATATTATATTGGTTTCACACAGGCCGCTAATGCCTCATAAACCGTTTGAAAGCACGTTATTACTAGCGCTGACCAGCTCCGTTAGCCATCGCCGCTCTTAACGGATACCAGCGAGCAGCCATGTGTCCTTCTAGTGACGGCCAATCATAGTTTCTCTCATGGTCATTCCGTCCATATGGCTGTGGGAGTGAGGGATCACTCGCTAGGTGTCACTGCTTCTATTGATATCGGGCGTAGGATAATAATAACAATAATTGAATGATCGTATCATGAGTCATGTCTTTACTCTTAATCATCGTTATCTCAATAATCTGACTAATGTTTAAAAAAATTGTACTCTTAGGTTTTTAACCGGTTCTTCACAGAACGAGTCTTCCTCAGCACAGTGAGATTCTTTAGCGCAATCTGAAATAGTAGGCCCTATCGCTGCGTGAAATCTCATGCACATTGGACAGTGTTCTCCAAAGTCTGTTTTGCTGTTCTTCACTGACTGATCTCTGGAATGACCTGATCTTTTGCGGATGGATTTAAAGTACCATCGATTGATACCATTAGGACCAGGCCCGTCGGAACGAATTTTGATTTTTGATACTTTCAAATTCTTGACAAGCAAAAGACCTCTGCACACTCTGTATTTAGAAATGTTGTTTTCCAGGGGTGCATTGCACCCCTACATGCATAATAATAATTCGGGCGTGCCTGATTAGGACTTAATTAAAATTTTGCTCAAGAAGTATAATAATAATAATAATAATAATAATAATAATAATAATAATAATACATAATACATAATAATAATACATAATAATACAGTAGTTTAGGCCTATTATTTTGAGCTAATCTAATCTTTAAAAATCTTCTATAGCGATTTATTCAAGTGCATCAACCGATGACCTAAATTTAAAGTCCAGGTCAAATCCAGGGTATCCGGCCGGACAAACGGGTGACAGTCTATGGTGGATAAGGCAAAAAGATGGGTTTTAATCTTGCTCTAAAAATTTGTAATGAATTTGCAATGCGAACATGCTGAGGCAATGAGTTCCAGAGTTTTGGGGCGGCCACTGACACAGGTGTCCGACTATGGGAGATGGAGAGAACTATTGCAGACGTGTATCTGGTCGAGTAATTGTTTGCCTGTACAGAAAGTTTTGAAAAGATGTACTGGGTTCCTTGTAGAAAGTGTTTTGTATACCTGAAGGCAGATTTTAAAGTCTATCCTTTCTTTAATAATTAATTGGAAGCTAGTGAATACCCTTACGGACTGAGGTTATGTGTTCACGTTTTGGGGTTTTTGAAACTACCCGAGCCAATGAATTTTGAACTCGTTGGAGTTTAGCCAGGTTTGATTTAGAAATGCCAAAAAGAAGGAAGGGAGTTGCAATAATCAAGACGACTGGACACTAAAGCATTTGTCAAAAGCATTAATGCAGGTTTATTCAGAAATTTCCTAATACGATACAAATCACGAAGGTGGTAGTGAGCTACTTTACAAATGCTATTTGTGTGAGTTGAGAAAGAAAGTGTGGAATCAAAAATTACTCCTAGAGCTGCTATGCTTAGTTATCGCACGATTTATTCAAGTGTATGCCTATTTACTGTAGTTAACGCACCTCTTTCTATGCACTATGGGAAGCCTACGAAACGTACATGTGTATATGTACACATGTGTATATGTACACATGTATAGATGACCTTTGTATCTGAGTGGGGGACCAGCTGTCCTCCAGCGACGAACAACAAATGTCGTCGATTCAACTCATTACTCGTTGGTTCTAAGAAAATTCTGCCTACGACATTTTGCTCCTTCGCAGATTTTGCAAAACCACCAAAGACTCTTTTCTCTCGCTAAAGGGTTTCTGACTTCTGAGGGGCGGGGAAACCGTTTTTCACCTCGTAACTAACTTAATAGTTTCTAAAAACTATCCTCGTCTAAAATCATCTTCAGAGAATTTGCACATCTACTGTATACAGGAACAGTGAATGCGTGTACTCATTTCTTTCTAGACCTGATGTCCTACATGACCAACGAATTGGAACAGTTAGGTCTAGGGACTCCTAGGCCCTACAATCCTACATCCCACAGCAGTGGCTGGGCAGTGTGGTATTTCAGAGTTAGACCAGTAGGGGAGCTTTAATTGCTAGTTAAATAAGTTAATGACACTATGAAGCAATGACCAGTAATTTCCCTTCTCCCTATAAATATCAAAGTGTGGTGGGGCAACCACCCCATTGAAGCTCAGTTCGATTAATATTGTTGAGCACAAGTTCATTACAACAGCCCATTTGTTTACAATGCCCAGTTTTACAAAAGTACAAAGTGCATCTGAAGCAACTTGTTGAGGAAAACGATCGGAATGAAATACAGAAACGCAAACGACAGAGGTTTCTTTTGACATTCCATTCCAACAATAGGGCCTACAATTATTAAAGTTTGTGCTTAGTTTCTTAGTTTCTTAGCTATTTTTAGTTTATTGCATTGAGTTTTTGTTCAGTTGATTTGTGTTATTATTGGTTGTGTTTTAACATTTTTTGATGCTGTGCTTGGCACGAAATAAAATTATTATTATTATTCGGATGGAAAAGTGAAGTTCCGGAGATTCCTTATTCGAAAAATCGTCGTCGTCCGTCGTCGTCGTCGTCATCATCATCATCATCATCATCATCATCATCATCATCATCATCATCATCATCACTGTCTGTCTGTCTGTCTACGCCTCCGTCTGTTTGTCTATATCTCTCGCTGTCTCTGTCTCTCTTTTTATCTCTGTCTGTCTGTTTCTCTCTCTCTCTCTCTCTCTCTCTCTCTCCGCAATTTGTCTCGGTGGATGTATTATCATCGAAAGCGTTAACGACTGTTGGTCTATTCTCTTCGCGATATTGATCTAGGCCTAATTGAAAATCTTGGCATATGTAGCAGGGCCGTAAGCCAACAAGCCAACCGTGGTGTTGTTGTGCCAAATCTAAGCTTACGCTCTCACAAATGAATCTCAATTGAAATAGTTGCCATTCCGTTGGAATTGATCGTTAAAGCCTTTTTGAGACCTACGGTAGCAACGCGTCTGCACATGTTTCCCAAATGCATGCGCATTCTCATCTACGCGTCTCCAGGGTTACGTAGGGTAATTAATTTTGAAAAAACCCAACTGGCTGACAGTATTTGCCTATCTCTTTCCAAGCCACAGATACTGCAAGATATTTTCTCTTCGCAATGCGTGTTCAGGTGCTTTAGATCTGTGGCCAGGCTCGCTGCCTTCAGTTCCATTAGACAATTACCCTACGGAGATTGGAGTGGCAAGATAACAAAAATGAAATCAACATATTAAAGTTATATTTGACTAACGCTATCATACTTGGCAGATTGACTATTCGAAAAACAGCCGCTCAAGGTCATTGGTGTTTGGTCGAAGATTTACAGTTTCTGTCGCAATTTGTTGCATAAGATTCCTTAATTAATTAAGTAAAATCTCGTGGATTTATACAGCGCTTTAAACCATCAATAAATGACGTAACGCGATTTTGGCGGTTTTTGATCTCCCTCCCCTACGTAAAGCGTCGTAAAAAGTCAGACCCCCTAAAATATGACGTAACAACGCGTCGACCCCCCTCTTCTCGCTTTTCGAACAACCTTGACAAGCAAAAAGGTCATTCTCATCTTTGCCCTTTTCCCCATTGCGTTAATTACGTCACATTCCTCCCCCTAGATGCGTTAAGTCATTTGTGGATGGCCCCTTAGGGGTAGTACCGTAGTTGTTTTTTTATAGCTCCAGAATGTTCTTCTGATTGGATCGATAGAACATTATGTATCGCATAATCTACAGACGTTTGCAGACCGTTGGTGCCGTTGGTGAACTTGCTTGCATTAGGCCCCTATTATTTGCCGGTCAAGGTCTGGTTATCCGCCGCTCAACGGCGCTTTCCTCTCTCTCTCTCTCTCTCTCTCTCTCTCTCTGCCGCCCCCGTACCCAGACGCCCTTGGCCGAGTCTCTGCTGACCACTCCACCCACCGCATCACCAGACGAACTGCATTTGGTTAAATTATGCGCTACGTCCGTTGCCATGGCGACGAGATCAATACACCGATTATACAAGCAACACGTCAAGTCACGTCGACCCTGACGAATTTCGTGACTCACTCACTCACGTCCGTCTGTCAAATTACTACGCGTCTGAAAATAGTTCCATCAGTACAATTCAATGCAACGGACACTCTTAATTTGTGACACCAACTGCTAAAATAACACAGAAATAATACACTTCAACCTGTCTCGAATTTGATAGAAAAATTGCTAGATGGATCACTGCAGAGGAGGAAAACAAAACGAGGCGTAGTGATATGGAATCGGATTGCGTGATACGTCCGTCAGTGATAAAAGGCGATAGACTGTGCGCCCGACTGTCTGCAGGTGAGAGACTTCCTCGGAAGGAGACGGTCGTAAGACTCTCGGCTTCCACTTCGAATACTCCTTTAGAAAACCGCAAACATGAGAGAGATCGTTCACATCCAGGCTGGACAGTGCGGCAATCAGATTGGTGCCAAGGTTAGCGTTTAAATATTTCATAACATTAGCAGTTTAGCACGATCACAACATACTTTTAAAAGGCGAATTTTGCCTTGACCGGTGTCGTAGAGAAAGTAATGCCATAATATAGGCCTATTATTGTTAACAGAAAAACGTTCCTATACGCAAAAAAACGTTTTATTAACAGATTTAAAGACACCAGAAAGTAGAATAGCTCAATGAGAGTGATTATGAGATTGATTCAACAGCCAGCGTTCGTATTATTTTAATGCTCGAATAAGCGCAAAGGGCAGACCACGTCATGCAGCATGCTATTAGTCGATTGGGACGTGGCGCTGGACTGCAGGTGCGAGCCGCTTTGCGTGCCTAGCCATTGGTCAAGTTGAACTGATGGCAACCAATGAGAGACGAGAAAGCGGCCTTTTAGCGGGATTGTTGAAATTAAAGCCAGTGAGGTTGGGTGGGTTGTCCTCGCGCTGGGGTACAACGGCGTAGAGGCGCGTCACCCGGGTGGCGGATGGGGGGAAGTCCTGGGCTGGGAAACCTCCTGGGATTGCACCGAATAATACGGAATAAGGTGCCGTGGACCAACTGTACCAGAAGACAACGGCAGGGATGGTGGATGTATTCAACTGAAGAGCATGGAAGAACAGCATCAGATCTTCGTACGCTGTCGTGCCAGCAGAGGGCGCGTGTCCAACTACTGTATATGGGGCATTGCGGCCAGCTCGATATACAGAAATCATGACCAGTGCTCGGCGAAAACAGGGTCATGGAAGGACACAAGACGCAGGAGGCGGATCAACATTCTGTGTCTCGCTATTGCATGAAGAGCTGGCAGAGGGCAGGATGGTGAATGCCTCTTGAAATGTCTTGTGCCCAGCTTTGCCACCAATGGGTTGGCAGAAAGCAATGATGATGATGATGATGATGAGGTTGGGTGGGGGTGCGGGTAGGGGACGGTGTAAACTCTTCAGTCACTCGTTATTAATGGCTTGCTTGAATTTCAAAAGAGCAAACAATTTTGAAAGTTCAGAGCTGCGCTGTGCTGATGATCAGCATAGGCTATGCTGACAAGAGCGCTCGTGAATAAGCTGGCCGCATAATCCATTTGAGTAAGCACAAATTAACAGGTTTAACAACATTTGCTTTTTAGTTTTGGGAGGTCATCTCTGATGAGCATGGAATTGACCCAACTGGTACTTATCACGGTGACTCTGACCTGCAGCTTGAGAGAATCAACGTCTACTACAATGAAGCTACAGGTAACAGACCATCAACTTAAGGACATATTTTAAAGTTTTAGAATGTGATTAGACTTGAGCTGTTCGGGAATTACTGACAATCCAAATTGCCTGCTTCTTGGCAATTGGTTTTTTTGATTGATTTTATGGACTCCATGTTTTTCAACTGATCTAGTGTGAAGGTTAAATAAAACAATATGTGAATTCTTGCATTTCCATATCCTGATGATTACAGTGAAACCTGCTTAATTGCATAGATGCCGTGCGAGCCTTGCTTATGCGATTAACAGGGCTATGCGAATAACCAGGACGTCTGATAAACAAAACACTGGTTCGGGTTTTTATGTGGTTATGCGATTATGCGGGTTATGCAATTAAGCGGTATGCGATTAAGTGGGATCCACTGTACTGACATAGCAAAATAGTCCAGTGAGATTTCTAATATCTTCCCCAGCATTGTTGACTGCTTTTAATAGACCATTATTATTCTTAAACTTCACTCATGTATAGGCATGGATTGGGCTAAATTCCTTCTCTTTTTTGGATTAAATGGCTAATAAGTAATTAAGAACTTTACTTATAAATTTAAGTGTTGAGCAATTTGTTGGCAACAGTTGCACTGCAACACTGATAGATAAATTTAACACGTTGAGCGTTGGGGACATAAATTGACGTCCTTACTTTGGTACTGCAGGGCGCGGAGGGGCATCACATCCTCTGTTCAATCCATCGGAAGCCAAGGAGGTCGTATACCGGCCGTGCCTGGCAAAGAAACTGTGCTGCAGTCAACGTATTAATCGGAAATAAAATGTAAACTGGTTTTTAGGTGGAAAATACGTACCACGTGCCGTTCTTGTCGATTTGGAGCCAGGCACGATGGACTCAGTTCGATCCGGTCCGTTTGGTCAGATCTTTCGCCCGGATAACTTTGTTTTCGGACAGAGTGGGGCGGGCAACAACTGGGCCAAGGGCCACTACACAGAAGGAGCTGAATTGGTTGACTCGGTTCTTGATGTTGTGAGGAAGGAAGCAGAAAGCTGCGACTGTCTTCAAGGATTCCAGTTGACTCACTCCCTCGGAGGTGGAACTGGTTCTGGAATGGGCACGTTGCTCATCAGCAAGATCCGAGAAGAATACCCTGACCGAATCATGAACACTTTCTCAGTCGTGCCATCGCCAAAGGTAAGCGGATATGATAATACAAATTCTGATCAAGCAATTAACCTTATCATTTATTGATGCAACTGTCAGCTGAATAATATGAAAGCTAATACTAGAGCTGCAGTGGCGGTTCCAGGATTTCTTGGTGGTGGAGGGGGGGGGGTGAAAAGAGAAGGAAAATCAATAAACTTTGCTGAAAAAGGCTGACAAAAGGGAATTTCCCCCCCCTAATTTTGCTACACTTTTACTGAAAAAATAGGTTGACAAAAAAGGTCATCCGCAGTTTTAACCCCGTAGTTTTACTAGACTTTAACCCAAAAATAGGTCTCACAAGCAAAAAAGTTTTCAGTGGAGGAATGCTTCCCCACTCGTCCCCATGTGGAACCGCCACTGCAGAGCCGCTAAATTAATTTGTAGCATTGCTGAAGTTAAGTTCCTTTCAAGTCAGTCTTGTCTTAAATTTTGAAATTAATTTCTGAAACATCAATTACTGACGTCGGGTGATTTGCTTAGGTGTCTGATACAGTTGTTGAGCCCTACAATGCTACCCTCTCTGTTCACCAACTGGTTGAAAACACCGATGAAACGTACTGCATCGACAATGAAGCGCTGTACGATATCTGCTTCCGCACTCTTAAGCTAACCACTCCCACATATGGTGATCTCAACCATCTTGTGTCTGCCACCATGTCTGGAGTCACCACCTGTCTTAGATTTCCTGGTCAGTTGAATGCAGATCTGCGAAAACTGGCCGTTAACATGGTTCCTTTCCCTCGTCTCCACTTCTTCATGCCTGGTTTCGCACCTCTCACGTCTCGTGGAAGCCAGCAGTACCGTGCACTGACAGTTCCAGAACTGACTCAACAGATGTTTGATGCCAAAAACATGATGGCCGCTTGTGACCCACGTCATGGCCGCTACCTGACGGTGGCCGCCATCTTCCGTGGCCGAATGTCGATGAAGGAAGTGGACGAACAGATGTTGAATGTCCAGAATAAGAACAGCAGCTATTTTGTCGAGTGGATCCCGAACAACGTGAAAACCGCCGTCTGCGACATTCCACCACGAGGCCTGAAGATGTCGGCTACTTTCATTGGAAACAGCACTGCCATTCAAGAGCTGTTCAAGCGCATATCAGAACAGTTCACTGCTATGTTCCGTCGTAAAGCTTTCCTTCACTGGTACACCGGAGAGGGTATGGATGAGATGGAGTTCACAGAAGCTGAGTCAAATATGAATGATCTGGTGTCTGAATATCAGCAGTACCAAGATGCCACTGCAGAGGAAGAGGGTGAGTTTGAGGAAGAGGAGGGTGAAGGTGAGAATGCTTGAAGCACGCCAAAGATAAGTTTCCAAGGTCGATCAGACATTCCGCTGACTGCTAGAGTATTCTGCCATGTAATTTGTTTTAAATTTAATTTAGTGTTTAATAAATTAGGCTTTAGATTCAATATTTACAGTTTTGGCAATTTCATACCAGAACAAGAATTTGTGTTCAAATTTAAAGCACTTAATTTGCAAGTTGTCTGCATAATACAGTACTATAATATAAATGCTAGCATGATAATCCTTGGGAGTAGTCGAGCTTTGGAGCAATTAAACGCTTGCAACCAAGAAACGTTTTTGATAATTATGTTTCTGGATATACTGTACAAACTTACCGGTAATTGATATTCATACAACAGAAGGCAGTCAAAATGGAGGTTCATGATCGCCGACGCAGTCAATCTGTGATTGATTTTGGCCAAGGGTTTGTAGTGAATGGTGCATTGGTGCAGGGGTGTAGCTAGGAATTTGTCTTGGTGGTGCAATTCTTATATTTTAAAAATGGACATGCATATCAATGATCGACTCGAGCAAACTTGACTCAATTTGACTATATAATGACAGGGTATCACGTTATAGCCGCCCCAGCTATGGCTGCCGTTAGTATCGTTTAGGGTTAGTGTTTAGTGTGTGGGTAATGATTATATGTCCCCGTACGTGTTAGGGTACAGTGCTTTCTGTCTAAACCCATAGAGTAACTGGGGCGGTCATAGCTGGGGCGGCTACCACTTGTAACCAATGACAGTGATGGCACTCGGGCGGCAAAGCTAAATTAATACAATAAAATGCATAAAATCAAAGCAATGGTCAATTAATTTGTCAATCAATAAATCAATCTGTTTATTAGTATTGAGACGAAATTAGGTTATAGCGTAGAACACTTAGTAGCAATAGACGCAAGTGAGCCATTAATAATTCATGAGCTTAATCCTTTGACAGGTAGCCGCCCGCATAGGTAGTCAGGCCCAATATAATAATAATAGATTGCATAAAGGAAAGACGGGCTAAGAGATAGGCGATTAATGTATAGCGCGCAGCCATTAAAGAGCAGCGATGAGTGCGAGCTAGTGAGATGAGTGCACGCGTTGGTAGCCGGCAGAAACAGTATAAATAGCCGATCTCAGGACCGATTGCCGAAACTCCGCCATAGCCGGTGGCAAGCCCTGGTTGAGAAAGGAGGAGCCAAACACACATACAAACACACATAGACGCCCATCGTCTTTTAGACGGACGCGTCTATAAACAAACGCAACACACACACCGATTGCCGAGGCGGCGTGTGAGAGAGAAAGGAAAGGTGCGTATATGTGTTTTGTATAATGCCCTATGCACCCATAGGAACAGAGCACCCAGAAGTTAAGGAAGCACCCTTGAGATTAAGGGCACCTTTGGAAGAAGCACCATAGGTGCGGTGCGACAGGTGCAGAGATATAGGAGCGGTGCGACAGGTGCTGAGCTATAGGTCCAGAGAGAGGCAAAGTGCACGGATAGAGTTAGGGTGCACGGTGAGAGGTAAAGTGCACAGAGAGAGGCAAGGTGCACGGAAAGTTGAAGCAATAGATAATCTTCTACGATAAAAGAGGAATTGAGTGTGGAGCATCGGAAGAAAGTACAGAGTAGTGCTGGAATAAAAGTACAGGTGGTAGCAAGGGAGCCTGAATTCTAGCCAAAAAGCTAGGACGAACGACCACGTGCCTTAGAGTGAGTCCAGACCCCGTGTGCGCCGAACCGGGCGGAGCCATCTAGAGTTAAGGATGCGTTAGGAACCTCGATAGGCCCGGTTCGCCACAGTATCAAAGTCACCAAAGATCGTCAATATCACAATTCAACATAAAAAAGTTGTAAAGACAAGCGCTGAAATTTGCAATATTTCGATATTTGATAAGTCAGATATTTGATATAGGCCTTACTGTATAAAAATTGACGTTAAAGGATTAGGATACTAAAGGGAGAAGCAGGAGAAAGAAACATTCTCTGTCCAAAGCCTGCTTTCCCAATGAATCAATAAACCAGATACAAACAAGTTCAAATATTCCAGATACAAATGCATATTTTTAAAAGAAATAATTTTGATTGAACAAATACGAGTATTTTATATGTTACAGAGTCACAGAGTGCAAATTATAACATGTGTAGCATAGTGCAAATTTAAATAAATTTTACATGTGAAGAAAAGATAACGATACAATGGACGCTTATGGGCACTTGTACGGAAGTTAACCACACTTCATATTTAAATAAATGATAATATATACCACCACTAACAATCCCACCATATTTAAAATCTATCAAACATGGGGAAAATCGGATTTTTATTTCAAAAATTTTAATAAGTCAGACGTGAAAACATAAACATACGCATACAGTACATAGGGACCAATAAATTATAATAATAGACGAGAATGGCACCGTTGCGCATAGCTCGAATCTGCAAATCGCACGCTTGCTGTCCAGGCGGATGTCACGTGACACATGGCAACGTTTGGCAACTTTAGCCATGCCAGTGCAAGCCAGTCATTATTTACACTATTAAATTAGCCTATAGTGAAATGTTCCGCCACTGACAACCTTTCCAATTACAACTAAACCAATCAATAATTAATTGTGTTCGTTCGTTTGTACTAATTTTGTTAATAAGATCAACCATTGTTAAAAAAGGCAACTTTATAAGAGGGCGTAGTCGGTCTATACAGGGTTGGAGTTGCCGGGGTCAGGGTTTAATCTAGGGCTCTAGGCCGTTTCGGGGGGGTTGCCCTTTTCCCCCGAAAATTTCAAATTTCTCCCGAAATTTTGGCATACTACATCAACTAACAGCGCAGCCCCTAGCTGACTTCCCCCGGCTTGTTCAGTTTCCCTCCCCGATTTTTCAGTTCCCCCGGAGTCCAGGAGTCTGGATTAAACACTGGCCGGGGGTTTCAGTGGCGGCTCAACAGGGGGCCCGTGCCCCCTATTGAGTACCTGGCCCCCCTGTTGGGACCCTATACTTAATGCCACATACATAACAACAAATGGTTGGCTCCATGATTAGAAGTTGCCACCCCAACCGCCCCCCACTTGCCAAATCCGGGAGCCGCCACTTAGAGCTGGGGTTGAACCCCCATCTAACTTTGCAGCCCTCCCAAAAATCGAATATCTGGTACATGCAGTTTCTGTCATGGATTGAATTTCAGTCCTCAAACCCCCCAGCTCAAATTTCACAACTGTGGTGCGCCCGGGGTGCGGCTCTGAGACCCTTAACACAGCGATGCTCTAGAATTAGGTCAGCGAAGTGCCCCTTTCAGAAACATAGAACCTCTACTATGGGGCAAGCAGAGACCAATTTATACATATAGCCTAAGCATACATTCGTCCCTATAATACTAAAATGCAATGCAATACAAGAAAATAATATGACTGTCACTCATACAATAAAGCAAACGTGACGTGACAGAACGTCACATACCCTCCACATACAAACAATATTGATACTCGACTCCCGTCGAGTGTATTCGTAGAGAGTTACACTGGTGGATGGCCAATGTTTTGTGCGTTAGTTAAGAGATCTCCTCGAATTGATCGGTCTTCGTTAACGTACAGCGGCTTTTTGCATTGTACTTTCAATGTCTCAGCAACTTCATTGTAAACTCTTCCGACAGAACGACGACAAATGAGCAACCATAGCATTTCGTGGTCACACGATTTGCGGTGGTCACCCGATGCGGCTCATCTGATCGAGGTTGGGTGGCGGTGACGTGAGAGAAGTCGGCTCGGCAATTGCTGTGCACCGTGGGCTGCAGCACCAGCGGTGTCCAGACGAGTCAGGTGGTATCGTGACGAGATCATACCTCCTGGGCTTGTCGAACGTTCGCCCATTCGGTATGGCCTCGCGTGGAGAAGGGGCGTTGAAATCATTGTCCAGGACGTGCAACGGTGTCATGTGGTGCGAGAGTGATCGGATCAATCGGCGTCGTTGTCCGAGCGTGGAAACTGGATTGACAGTGCCTAATCTAGACAACTTTACTCCGGGGGGGGGGGACTGACAAGGCCGGGGTCAGCTAGAGGCCTGCTTTTAGTTGATGTAGTATGCCAAAATTTCTGGGGGAATTTGAAATTTCTGGGGGAGGGCAATTTCCCCCCGGAAACGGCCTAGATTAAACCTTGGGCATTTGAATGGATGGGGCGGCCTTTCCCCTTTTTCTTTCCTATCAAGGATCTCTTCAAATACACTTACTACATGATTACACTCAAATGATAAACATTACACAAATAAAACTAATGGCTAACATTACTAAGAACTAAAGATCGATCTTTTGTACACTAATTCGGGGTTCACCCGCCGGACAATACAAAAATCTCATCCACATACTGCCTAAGAGTTCCTCGCCAGCGCCACGGCGTGGGGCCTTGCTCTTGGCCGCCCTTCGGGGTAATTTATTTCCATGTTCCCCGCGTATTCACATGGCCAAGAGGACCCCCCTTAAACGGCCATCACGGGTAACTTCTTCCGTTACCTTATCCTTACACATCCCTTCTCAAGCTTCTATTCAGGATACGAAAATCTCTTGACCTTTCATTCCGGCTGCGTACTTACGAGTTACGACTACCCAGTCAGTCATTCGGCATGCATGACTTTTATACTTCCACATTGTATCTAGCCTAGTGGAACACTTCTAACGAAGCTTGTGAGAAATAAGCTGTTGGCGAACTTTAGGATCGAACAGGGGATGGATAAAGGAGCCAAAGGCTGCAGACCGGGTCATGTTCACAAATTGTACAGTAAATTAAAACCAATCAATGTCTGACTATTATGTTGAGAATGTGTAAAATTTGAATTACTAGATACGCCAGGGGCCGGTCATAATTGGGGCGGCTACGGTCTGTACGTAATTGAAATGGATTGGGTCATGTGAAATATTTAGTCTGAATCGAAGTAAAATATGTTTATGGCGAAGATGGCGGTGCTGGTTGCTGGTTTTTAATCACGCTGCGAGAAATTTAATAAAATAGTTATTTCTTCGATATTTAATTGAAAATCTCTATCATTTCTCGAACGATCGAATAATATATATATATATATATATATATATATATATATATATGACATTTAGCAAATTATCAATGGCAGCCAGCCAAGGGTGGTTTTGACCCCCTAACTCGCATCCGAAAATGGCAAATGGATGGAAAAGCATGTGAATTCCTTTTTGACTCAATGTCTCAATGCATGGAAAAACACGTGAACCAAATATGCGTCGGCAGCCAATGGGTTTTAATCATTACACCCCTCCCCTTGCTATGCCATTGTGGATGAGCCCTTAAACACGTTTTCCATTTTTCGTCCGCCACGTGAATGTTATTCTTATGAACATAGACGCTAACAGTGGCGTAGCCAGAGTATGCAATATGTTGTTGTTGTTAACTGGTCACGGTCGACCCACACTACTCCTCCGTCAATTTAGATCAACGGATTGACATAAATTGTTTTGGCTTTAATTTGTGAAATGGGGTTGTTTGGGCGCCCCCTCACCTTGGCGCCCGGGGGCATATGTCCCTGCCCCCTCCACGCCTCTGCGGGCAACACACACATTATAGCACAATGGTACCGGTTAATAGTTTAGTAGGCTTAGTGGTTTAAAAATCCAATCTGAAGTGCTGGTTTTTGCATTTTCCCGTTGGTGACCATTGTCTTAATGTGCGGGCGCCCCATGGAGGGGTGTTCGTCTTGGGTTCCTAACAATGTGTGTTCCGTTGACCAGAACACACATTAGCTTAAAGTTTTAAACCAGATGTCCAATGACGACGTTGAGATTTGTTCAGCAACACAGTCATGTCATATACCGTCAGATAAGACCCTGCATTAGAGGGGACTTAATTTTGATCAGCAAGAAGACCTATACCCCATAGCGAAAACGCGTTAAAATCGCTCGTAGACTCTCTGACACTCGACTGGAAGACTGCTAATTTTGTGGGGATAAGGGCGGCGGGTCGTATTAAATAGGCCCTGCTCTCATTAACAATACATTAACAAATGGTGGGGTTGTATGAGGAAAATTTGCGCGACGACCGTTGATAAGTCGGTGGTGGTTGATCAATTAGATAAGATTCTTCACGTGTGTAAACCGGAAGGAAGAGAATGTATCTGATGAGTGGCGTTGTCTATCCTAAGCAAAGCGCACGACTTACCCAGACACACAACGCGTTTCAAATTATCAAGGTAGACCAGCCAGAGGGTAGGCCACGTATATTTTTGGGTAGGCCAGACAACGTTTTGGGCACTCCATTGTCAGTGTTGGGTATGAGTTAACAAACGTGAGTTTAAACTCACGAGTTAACTCATATGTAGTGATTTGTGAGTTTGAGTTAACTCATTTCAACTGTCATGAGTTATGAGTTTGAATTAACTCATTATTTCTGAGTTTGAGTTTTAAAAATCATTTTGTAAACTCACGGCTTAAACTCATCTGATTCGCAAAGTTTAATTCCGAGAGCTTTTGATCGGAAAATAAAGCGCTATACAAATGTCTAGATAATGACTCCCAAAAGATATTATAAACCAAAACCAGTTTCAACCGGGAACTTAACCCTTTCGCCCCGAGAAACCGAAATATCGGTTCGAGCGTCCGTTACATAGCCCCCGAGAAACCGATATTTCGGTTTCAGCACTTTGGCCAGACCCCGAGAAGAATATAAATCGGTTTAGCGGTAAACTACTTGAGAACGGTGTTTAGAAGGACCGCAGACTAGGTATTCTTGTTGCTAGTTCTTGTTAGATAATATTTTACGGATTTCTATTTATAACTGGATAGCGCTTGGCCCACGGATTTCTATTTATAACTGGATAGCGCTTGGCCTATAGCCGCCGCACGCAGCAGTGAGGTCAGCGCGACAGCCAGAGCGGCCATATTGTTACTCGTATTCATCAGCTGACACTGCTATACTAGGAAGGTGGCGAGGCCAGTGGCGGCTCCACAGCAGTGGCGGCTCCACCGAGGGTGGGTGGGGGATAAGGGGGGAAGGGGTCCGTGCCCCTATTGAGTGCCTGCCTCCCAGTTGGGACCTATACTTAATGCTACATACATTAAACAACAAATGGTTGGCCCCATGATTAGAAGTTGCCACCCCAACGGCCCCCTACTTGCAAATCCTAGAGCCGCCACTGCTCCACAGGGGCCCGTGCCCCTATTGAGTGTCTGGCCCCTGTTGGGACCCTATACTTAATACTGCATACATAACAACAAATGGTTGGCTACCATGATTAGAAGTTGCCACCCCAATACCCCCCCCCACTTGCCAAATCCTGGAGCCGTCACTGGGCGAGGCTGGACTGATATTCTAGGGTCGTTCCTGGCACTATATTCAATTCATTTGTCAATAATTGTATCACTCATTTACATTCATTTCTTTCACACTGCTCTTTTATCTAGAAGGCCTAAGGCATCTTTCATTGATGAATAGCATGCAGTTGGATGTTAAGCCTTTTTACCCCCATCAGACAAACATCTCTTGACAAATGGACCACATTGTGCAGTATGCCTAAGCCTAGATGCAGGGTTATTTCTAGGATTGTGAATTTGGGGGTGTTGGGAAAATCTGGGGCGGGTGGTTATTTTTAGGATTGTAGGATTGTGAATTTGGGGTTGTCGGGAAAATCTGGAGGTGTCGGAATTTGGAAGTCTCTACCCAGTGTTTAATCTAGACTCCTGGATTCCGGGGGAACTGAAAAGCCAGGGGAACTGACAAAGCCTTCATTCTTCTCTTTTTGACTCTCGATTGTCGTTTAGAGAAGTATTTTTATCCTGTGCTAAATCTATCTCTGTCCTGATATATGTTGGCCTTTTCAGACAGAGACTAACACTTCTAAAACAAACATCATTACAATATATTTCCAAAAATCCTTTATTATAATATAAAAACCAAACTTAAATATTGTTTCTTTAGCCAAACAAGAAACATTGTAACATTATTTTCCATAGCAAATGTTTTAGTCTGTGACCGAAAAACTAACTGTTTTAAAATTTCACAGCCCCAAGAGTTTAATTGACAAATAATTGATTGTTGATAACTGAAAGCAAAACCTAATGGTACAATTATGAAGACACCCAAAGAAGGATCATCTGTCAGGACCTAATGATTAGCAATTCTTACTAATTAAAATCTTTTATGTATACATAACAAGATTACAAAGCCATTGGAGTTTTAGATAAATACAGTAACTGAAAACTACTGACTTATATAAACTCAGCAACACATGGTCTCCAAGTGCAAATGCAAATGCATTGACAAAGGACCTAACTATAAGAATGACCAAAGATTTTAACAGAAATGGTCGATTTCTTCCTAAACTGGTTCAAAATTTCAAATTCAGTCGCTTCTGAACAACTGTTGCCTGGTGAATTATGGCATCCATTTTTCTTTTTCATAGCCTTCAGACTGTCTTTGGTCACATAGGCATGGTCAGCTTCGGCTGTCGATGTAGACTGAACAGGTGATGACAAATTAACGTCAGCACAGGTTCCCGGGATGTCGATGACATCAACATCGTCAATCAATTGAAGTCTCGGCTTTGGCAGCTTTCGTGACTTGGTGACCTATAAGCAAAAGCACAACAATATGCAATCATAATAATCATCATCGTTTCAATCTAGAGACGTCTTAAAGGACTCCAAACCCTAGACGTCCACATCGTCCATGTATGCACGGGTCGGATGGGTCCCATATAAACAATCACCCCAACCCAGAGACGTGTCAAAAATACACCAAAATCGCCTACTGTAATGTAGAATTCAACAAATAATTTACGGCAGAGCTATCCCAGACATCCACAATATTTTCATTGAAACACTACATAATGTTGTCATCCCCAACTTCACACAGTGTTACCAATCGCATGACATGTGGCACAGTTCATTAACATATTTTACTTAAATTCAGACTAAATATTTCACATGACCCAACCCATTTCAATTACGTACAGACCGTAGCAGCCCCAATTACGACCGGCCCCTGGCGTATCTAGTAATTCAAATTTTACATATTCTCAACATAATAGTCAGACATTGATTGGTTTTAATTTACTGTACAATTTGTGAACATTCTGAACATGGTCCGGTCTGCAGCCTTTGGGTCTTGTATCCATCCCCTTTTGGTCCTAAAGTTCACCAACAGCTTATTTCTCACAAGCTTTGTTAGAAGTATTCCACTAGGCTAGATACAATGTGCTACTTGGCTTCATCTAATCCTGAATGCAATGAAAATGAACGTGAAAAATGTATGTAACCCTATGGCTGAGAGGACCATACAAAATGCTAGTTGAGAACAAAGAAGATACAGCACATTGCTAAAAACGAGATCAAACATATAAGCTGACCTTAACAAGATGCTGAGCACTATAGCTCTATAGAAGCAGATCTGACCACTAGACGTCTACCGGGTATATCTCCGCTGATCTGACCCTCCCTCTCCCGGCCGCTGATCGGATCACTAAGCGTCTATATCAAATTGAGATCAGCGGATCATCTTAGCTCAGCGGATCAGCTCGGATCAACGGATTATTATTACCCGCCACTTCGGTGCTAATTTTGAAAGCGCTATAGAAATTAACGAGATTTCACATTACATTTCGTCACATTAAATTTCAGAGTGAATAGACAGACATAGAAACCTTTACTTACGCGTGAAATGATTGCTTTGCTCCTTTAAATTGTTGTTTCGAACAGTTAATCGCCGCACAACTCGGCATCTTCCACGATTGACTATGATTAGTTCACAACAATACGAGCTACAAGATGGTGGCTAGTTGACCTCAGGCTGTAAGCTAGTATCCTACATCCAGGTCTATAAATAGAAATCCGTGGCTTGGCCTATAGCCGCGGCACGCAGCAGTGAGGTCAGCGCGCCAGCCAGAGCGGCCATTTTGCTACTCGTATTCATCAGCTGACACTGCTATACTAGCAAGGTGGCGAGGCCAGTGGCGGTTCCACAGCAGTGGCGGCTCCACCGGGGGGCCAGGTGGGCCGTGCCCCTATTGACTGCCTGGCCCCCCTCAGTGGCCCCCCAGTTGGGACCATATACTTAATGCTACATACGTTAAACAACAAATGGTTGGCCCCCATGATTAGAAGTTGCCCCCCAACGGCCCCCACTTGCCAAATCCTAGAGCCGCCACTGGGGAGGGGTCAGTGCCCCTATTGAGTGCCCCCCCAGTTGGGACCTATACTTAATGCTACATACATTAAACAACAAATGGTTGGCCCCACGATTAGAAGTTGCCACCCCAACGGCCCCCCTACTTGCCAAATCCTAGAGCCGCCACTGCTCCACAGGGGGCCCGTGCCCCCTATTGAGTGTCTGCCCCCTGTTGGGACCCTATACTTAATACTGTATACATAACAACAAATGGTTGGCTACCATGATTAGAAGTTGCCACCCCAACGCCCTCCCCCCCCACTTGCCAAATGCTGAAGCCGTCACTGGGCGAGGCTGGACTGATATTCTAGGGTATTTCCTGGCACTATATTCAATTCATTTGTCAATAATTGTATCACTCATTTACATCCATTTTCTTTCATACTGCTCTTTATCTAGTAGGCCTAAGGCGTCTTTCATTGATGAATAGCGTGCAGTTGGATGTTAAGCCTTTTTACCCCATCAGACAAACATCTCTTGACAAATGGACCACATTGTGCAGTATGCCTAAGCCTAGATGCAGGGTTATTTCTAAAATTGTGAATTTGGGAGTGTTGGGAAAATCTGGGGCGGGTGGTTATTTTTAGGAATGTAGGATTGTGAATTTGGGGGTTGTTGGGAAAATCTGGGGGTGTTGGAATTTGGAAGTCTCTACCCAGTGCTTAATCTAGACTCCTGGACTCCAGGGGGGACTGAAAAAGCCAGGGGGGAACTGACAAAAGCCTTCATTCTTCTCTTTTGACTCGATTGTCGTTTAGAGAAGTATTTTCATCCTGTGCTAAATCTATCTCTGTCCTGATATAATGTTGGCCTTTTCAGACAGAGACTAACACTTCTAAAACAAACATCATTACAATATATTTCCATATTTCCAAAAATCCTTTATTATAATATAAAAACCAAACTTAAATATTGTTTCTTAAGCCAAACAAGAAACATTGTAACATTATTTTCCATAGCAAATGTTTTAGTCTGTGACCGAAAAACTGTTTTAAAATTTCACAGCCCCAAGAGTTTAATTAACAAACAATTGATTGTTGATAACTGAAAGCAAAAACTTATGGTACAATTATGAAGATACCCAAAGAAGGATCATCTGTCAGGACCTAATGATTAGCAATTCTTACTAATTAAAATCTTTTATGAATATGTAACAAGATTACAAACACTATTCATTTAATCAATTCAGCCAGCAGCCTACCAAACAGCCTACCATACTACCAGTAACTGCCATTGGAGTTTTATATATATATACAGTAACTGAAAAATACTGACTTATATAAACTCAGCAACACGGTCTCCATGTGCAAATGCAAATGCATTGACAAAGGACCTAATTATAAGAATGACCAAAGATTTTAACAGAAATGGTCGATTTCTTCCTAAACTGGTTCAAAATTTCAAATTCAGTTGCTTCTGAACAACTGTTGCCTGGTGAATTATGGCATCCATTTTTCTTTTCATGTCCTTCAGACTGTCTTTGGTCACATAGGCATGGTCAGCTTCGGCTGTCGATGTAGACTGAACAGGTGATGACAAATTAACGTCAGCACAGGTTCCCGGGATGTCGATGACGTCGATATCGTCAACCAATTGAAGTCTCGGCTTTGGCAGCTTTCGTGACTTGGTGACCTATAAGCAAAAGCACAACAATATGCAATTATAATAATCATCGTTTCAATCTAGAGACGTCTTAAAGAACTCCAGACCCTAGATGTCCACTTCGTCCATATATGCACGGGTCGAATGGGTCCCATATAAACAATCACCCCAACCCCGAGACATGTCAAAAATACACAAAAACTCGCCTACTGTTATAGCCTGTCAAAACACCAATAGAATTCAAAAAACTTTTTAAGGCAGAGGCATCCCAGACATCTGCAATATTTTCATTGAAACACTACATAAAGTTGTCATCCCCAACTTCACACAGTGTTACCAATCGCATGACATGTGGCGCAGTTCACAAACATATTTTACTTCAATTCAGACTAAATATTTCACATGACCCAACCCATTTTAATTACGTACAGACCGTAGCCGCCCCAATTATGACCGGCCCCTGGCGTATCTAGTAATTCAAATTGTACACATTCTCAGCACATAATAGTCAGACATTGATTGGTTTTAATTTACTGTACAATTTGTAAACATGCTGAACATGGTCCGGTCTGAAGCCTTTGGGTCCTGTATCCATCCCCTGTTCGGTCCTAAAGTTCACCAACAGTTTATTTCTCACAAGCTTCGTTAGAAGTGTTCCACTAGGCTAGACACAGTGTGCTACTTGGCTTCATCTAATCCTGAATGCAATGAAAATATTTTGTCAGAACGTGAAAAATTTATGTAACCCTACGGCTGAGAGGACCATACAAAATGCGAGTTGAGAACAAAGAAGATACACTACATTGCTAGAAAAAACAAGTACTGTACATCAAACATATAAGCTGACCTTAGCAAGATGCTGAGGTAACGTGAAAATCGTTGGAATAGATCCAAGTCGAAGTTGAACTGTCTGTCCAGTTCTGTCAAAACAAGCAGCCTCAAAGTGTTCTGAGCAGACAACCGCCCTCTTCGATGGTTTAAAGCCTTCTCTGTGCATGTTTATAACCCATTGCTTCAAAAGATCTGGATGAGAGTGAGGAAATCTGCAAATATTGCAATGGATGTTATTTCTACTCCTAACATCAAACATCACAAAGAGATTAACAGCATCTGCACAGGTTACAGATTGTAGCCGCCCCAGTTATGCAGTTGAAATTACACTGTACAAGTCGGACATAGTTGACAGAGTATAACACTATATCACTATGCTATTGATCAATTGTCCCATGATTGGTATGAACGGCTGCTGCCGTCCAGTAAGCCGAACAGTGCCTTGGTATTGTTTACACATTTAAGGGTTACTATAATGCCCTACATTAGAAATATTTCTATACAATTGCACCAAACACTGCATGACAACTAAAAACGCAACATCATGTGAGTTAAATTTATCAACCACCGAGTCACTGACCCTTTGGATTAAATGAATTGCATGAATGACTCCACCGTTGGCTACACCGCTACAGCAATTTCATACTGAGATTAAGCGCATAGGAATAAGGAGCTACTTCGGTGCTAATTTTGAAAGCGCTATAGAAATTAGCGAGATTTTGCATTACATTTCATCGCATCAAATTTCAGCGTGAATAGACATAGAAATCTTTACTTACGCGTGAAATGATTGCTTTGCTCCTTTAAATTGTTGTTTCGAACAGTTAATCGCCCCACAATTCGGCATCTTACACGATTGATTAGTTCACAACATTCACAACACTACGAGTTTCAAGATGGTGGCCTCTTGCCTCAGGCTGTAAGCTAGTATCCTACATCCAGGTCTATAAATAGAAATCCGTGGATAATACAGAGAGCGAAAAAGTGGTAATAAAATGAATAAATGTAAAGTTAGTAATAAAATGAATCGATCTAAATCATTCGTTGTGTCGAAGGCGAAAAAAAGATTTACGGCTCAGGCTGTCCGAGCGATACTAAATGATAGTGACGATGAAAGTGTTTTAGGCCTCGGCGATGATATTGTTACATCCGTCGATGAAAGCGAAAGTGATGGTGAGTCGGCTGACTTTCAACCGGCAGGTGCTTGCATTCCGTCGACATCGTTTGCCTCTGGTGATGGTTCTACATGGAAGAAAGAAATTCGAATTTCGGCTGACCGATTTCAGCAGAATGGAAACTCTGGCGCGCGTAATGTACCGGCTAATTTTGGTGCTGACACTGACGCATTGGACTTTATGTCACTTTTTCTTACTCAAGATGTCTGGAATCAGCTGGTCGAGATGACAAACCTTGGTGCTGCTCAAGTAAAACGCAGTAAGCCCAATGACTATTACGCAACTAAGTGGGATGATGTCACTGTGGAGGAAATGAAGGCATTTGTTGGTGTGCGTATCAGTATGGAATATAGTGTAATCAAAAGGAGGTTGGAGTTTTACTTCAGTCGGAAATCTGGCTCTCTCTTCGATACACCAGGTTACCGCAAAATCTTTACCCGAGACCGGTTTCTGGCCATATGGAAATTCATGCACTACGTAGATGAAGAGAACCCGGCTACTAACAAGACGGACAAGCTGTATAAAGTTCGTCCTTTGATAGATTACCTATGTGAGAAGTTTCAATCACATTATGTTCCAAGACAGCAGATGTCACTCGATGAAGGGATGATACCGGCCAAAAATCGCACCACACTGAAGCAATATATTCAAAGCAAACCAGTGAAATGGGGAATAAAATCTTTTCTCCTCTGTGAAAGTTCAACTGGTTATGTTTATAACATTGAAATTTACACTGGAAAGACTTCAGGTCTCTTCCTACCACATCTCGGTGCAACTGGTAGCCTTGTTATAAGACTGGCTTCATGTATTGCGGGACAGAATCATCAGCTGTTCATGGATCGCTATTACAACTCTCCGGCATTGTCAAGGCATCTGCTGACAATGAACATTCATACTTGTGGCACAATACAAACAAATAGAAAAGGCTTCCCAAAGCAACTCATACAGCAGAAGAAAGTTATGAAACGAGGTGATCACGACTACCTGTACTGTGATGGTATTACAGTTGTCGTTTGGTGCGATCGTGTGCCGTTATATTTCACAACAACATTTCATGATCTCAGTTCCATGAGTGTAGTCAATCGAAAAAACAAAGATGGCAGTGTTGTTCCAGTTTCATGTCCAAAAGTTATCAGTGAATACACAAAGTCAATGGGTGGCTGCGACAGAAACGACCAACTCGCCAAGTTGTATCGAAGCAGGAAGCACTATCGATGGCCTCGACGTTTGATAATAAAGTTTGCTGTGGAGTTTCTATAATGCATACATCATAAATGGAAAGTTCAAGCCTCACAGACAATCAGGAAGACGTCTAAGAACATTCTATGACTGCAGACGAGTTATGCGTGTCATTGATTGGCAACTTCCGAACCAACGGAATTCGTCGTCGGCGCTCCACACTTCCTATCATTGATTCTAGACTGCATAATGTTGGCATCCACCATCCAGAAAGACCAGATGATGCTACTGGCAATCAAACATGTGTTGTTTGCCGTGAAAAGGCTAACAGATTTGCAGCAGCATATCCACAAACTTCGTCAAAGGACAATCCGTTCAAAAAGAGTGAAACAGTTTTCCGGTGTACTTCATGCCTGACATACCTCTGCATCAGGCAAGGAAGTACCTGTTGGAGTGATTACCACACCAAAATTCAATATTGGAGATAACTTGTAATATGTAAGTGAGAATATTGAACATAAATTCATTACTTACTTCATTAAAATTTGATATTATTTTGGTGTGTTAAAATTACCCATTTTCCCCAGGGAAGCCAGGGGACAGGGTTTTTTTCGCATGGGGATTTAGGGGCGATAGGGTTAACCGCCGTTCATAACATAGACTTTAATATCACTATATATGTATTATAATAAATCTATGGTTCAGAACCCGTTGTAAAGCGATAAGAAAATGGCTGAGGTGCCGTGTATTTTAGATGGGAAATTTTTTTCTATAACTAATAAACGTGAAGGAAAAATCATTGCTAAATGTAGTAACTGCGTAAACAAATCCATCTCTGGAACGTACGCCGCTACAAGCAATTTCGTTCGACATCTGAAGGTAAGTACTATTTACTAAATAAATAGGCACTTGTACAGAAGACATGCGGTCAGTTTATACAAGTGCCAACAAATACCATACACTATCCATCAGGGCCTGTTTTAAGAAAAATTGATCACTGCACACAGTGCACAGAACTCAGAACACATTTGTGGACATCCCCGCAAAAAACAAGCAAAAAAGGTCGTTCTGAAAACGTATCACTGCACTAAGCACGGAAAATGGCATTTTACCACTGCACATTTTTCGTCAAATGAGTTTATGAGTTAACTCACATAATTAAAGAGTTTGAGTTAACTCGTTCGAAACCCAGTGAGTTGAGTTTGAGTTTAAACTCATTTCATTGAGCATGAGTTGAGATTTTGAGTTAACTCATTCATTGCATGAGTTTACCCAACACTGTCCATTGTCTACCTGGCCTAGGCCTAGATCCGCATATGACCGATTGTCTGTTATAGTCTTATTCTTGTATTTTTGTATTATCTGTCGCTTTTTTAATTTGCAGATGGGAGGTTGCATTACACAGCAGGTGGCGGTTCAAGATTAGTTCTGTGGAATAAAGAAGACAGAGAAAGAGTTCTTAAAGAGTGCCACAATGATGCTGGCGGAGCCCATCAAGAGATATGCCGCACCAGAGAGAAAATCACCAAATTATATTATTGGATGACTGTAACGGGGGACGTGGAAACTTGGGTATTCATGTTTCTATATTCGTGTCTCTAATTCATTTTCCCTCTTTGCTTAAGCGTGTGTTTGAAAATGAAATGTCGGTGTACAGCTTAGAAAGGCCAGTGGTAACTTCATGTTAAAGTGATAATGAAAAAGAAACGCTTGTGCTTGCTATTTACATGTGGCAGGGCTATTTGTACACCCCCTAACACCGCCCAACACCCACCAAATTTGCGGTCGCCACCCCCAATTTTTAGGTGACACCCACAACACCACCACCCCCCAAATTCGGTAATGTGCCTTTTTTGCTTGTCAGCCCGTTTCTTGACGAGTACCATCCTTGGACGACCTTTTTTGGGCTCGTCGGACTTTTCGGTAAACCCCGCCTCCACATTTTCCCAACACCCACAAATTTCCAATCCTAGAAATAACCCTGACATGTGCAATTTGAACTTGTCCTTTTCGATGGGAATTCTGAACTAAGGTTTAATTTAACTGAACTTGACATATAGTACAAACTGACCGTGTAAAGCATTGGCAGGTGCATACACCCGCACAATTAAATTTACGGGGTCAGTGCTATGTAATTAAACAAATTGCTTCGAATATGGCAGATGTCACCTTTCATTGTCATCCTATTTATTTCTTAAATGTTTAGCTTAACAGCCATGTATGTGCTGCGATTGGCATCAAACGGTCCGTGACGTCTGCCTACCATCCGCAAAGCAACGGCCAAGATCAAAGGACGAATCAGGCTATAAAAGCAGCTATGCGGAAGTATGCCAATGAAAAACAGGATAATTGGGACAAGTGAGATTATTATTCTTCGTACACAAAAGCAGCCGCATCTACTGTCGGTGCTCCTGCTATGTTCATTATCTGCGACTAACCCTGTTACTGATTTAGCAAGCGGTATGACGAGATTGCCTCTGAATCAGTTTAAAGCCAATAGTGAGCCTTTGGGACCCGATGTGGCGCGCAAAATGATCCGGTGTCTCCTAGTGATTTTTTCTGTAACGTGGTCACAGGTATAGCTAAGCCGATGACCTACAACCCCGGACCAGTGCCCCCGTTGATTGTGGGATTGGCTTCTGCTTGGCACGTGCAGTAGTGCAAGCGTCCCCGCTGCTATATGAAACCGTGGGAGCGGTACCGATATATTCACGGTTCTGACATAACTGGGTGGTGACTAGGGTGGAGTGAAAATCTGAATGTTCGACTTAGTAAATGTAATACCTTCAACAGTTTCAATTACCGTGAGTATTTCACATCACAAACTGCAGTCTTAAATATTGACACCTTATGCCTAGAACAGGACAAAAACGCATTACCGGGCCTTATGTCAACTCCTGTAACTTTTGCGTATTTATCTAATTAACATCACGAAATCATTCGAATTATCCGATTGTAGGCAATCCTCTGCGCAGGTATTTGAATATTTTTCAAAATATGTCACATAGTATAGAGTACTATCAAGGGCAAGTTTCGGTGGGTATTACATAACCTTATTCCAGATGTAACTTTTCATCCATTACCCTCACTCCACCCTATTGTTGACGGTCATCACTCATTAGGTGACACACTGTCTTACTTTACACTGAAAAACAAACAGTTACACATTTCTCACTGCAGCTACATCGCATTTGTGTTGTTCTTAAGATATGTGTCATCGATTGTCTACGGAGTCAATGTCTCGAGGCAAAACTCTACAAAACAGACTCCGTTTTATCTGATGTTTTTACGTCACCCTCAAGGCATCGAAGCCATAAATGTTCGCCATTCATCCGAAGATAAACAGGCAGATCCTTCGCCCGTTGTTACCGACAGGGACGCTGCGAAAAGTGACGAAACACAAGGCAACGTTGATAAAGAGGAACTTGAACTTGTGGAAAAGTGTGTAGCTCTGGAAGAACTGGTCCGACACAACATAGAAAATGCACAGAGAAAACAGTGCGCCGAACATGCAAAAAAGGGTCCTTGTTTGTTAAAGCGTACCATTGATCGTAGATTGTTACTCGTCCCAACCGCAGCAGCGGATCCCCTGGGGGTCGGTGGGCCTCGGCGGTTCGTTTGTTTGCAAGTTTGAACTGGCCAAATCGCCGTCGCGCCTGGCGGGTCGGTGGGCCTCGGCGGTGCGGACAAGTTTGAACTGGTCAACCGCTGGCACAAATTTATCCACCCTTTCGCTCAACCGTCACACGGGGCGTAAGGCTATAAATCAAGGGAAAACGGTTTGAATTCGCCGCATTAATCAAAAAAATGCTGAAGATTTGGGAGCTGCCGAAAGACGAGGAGCAGGCGATCGGTCTACTTCAGGAAAAGGAATCATTCACGAAGTGAGGTTATGCGCAAAGGTCACTTCATGAAACTGTACGTAAAGAAGGAAACGCAATGGGCGTGCAGGAAAAAAGAGTGTAGGACACACGTGGGAATGCGTGCGGCACTTGGTTGGCAAACGCAATACCGTGCCTAACGATTGTTAGGTTTATTTATGCGTGGTCTGAGGAAATGTCTTCAATAAAATGGTGCGCCAAGCAACTGGGGATGGGGAAAAATACGGTTGTTGATTGGAACAATTACATGCGTGAGGTATGCGTTTTCGAAATGGCGACAAAGAACAACGGCAAGATTGGTGGCGTCGAAAGCACGCTGAAATCGACAAAAGTATGTTCTCACGGCGGAAGAGTAACGCTGGTCGCGTCTTGCCACAGCAGTGGATCTTCGGTGGGGTATGCCGTGAGACTGACCAATGCTTCAAAGTCAAGGTTCCAGATAGAACCTTTGCAACCTTGATGGCAAGTATCATTGAACACATTGAACCCGGCACCACCATATATTCAGACTCTTGGAGCGCTTACAAAACCCGAGATCGAGGGCGGTTTTCGGCATCTGAAAGTGAACCATAGCCGCAACTTCGTCGATCCAACCACAGGCGCCCACACCCAGAAAATTGAGCGTCTTTGGGGTCCGCCAGTGGCGTAACAAGCGGCATCACGGCACGGCTCGACATCACTTGGACTCCTATCTAGTGGAGTTCTTGTGGCGCCGCCTTCATGTCGATGAAGACCTGTTCCTATGCGCGCTGAAAGCTATCAGCGAGTTTTGGCCACCCGGAGTGTGACCGACCGATTAATTCTCGGGGTATTGAAACGGCCCTTTTCAGGGCCATCAAACGTTTACAAAGGAGGCGTGATGGCGATGAGAGCTGCGGCGGTTGGGACGGGTTTTCGCCGGTAACAAATGGTACGCTTTAACAAACAAGGACCAAAAAAGTCTCTAAAGGTGTTAAAACATTTACGTTCCACGAACGTGATCTGGTCCTGCGGCTCAATGCTCGGAAAAAGGGCAGAAAGGGCGACACTTTATCAGCCGAATGGCTAGACCCTTACACAATTGTGGGTATAATAGCCTATGGGCAGTGCACGCTACAAGACAAGAACGGAAAAGAGTTAAAAACGAAAAGCAATACCTCACAATTAAAGCCTTACCATTCAGTTCAAAAGATGACAATTTCGCCCAAAGCTTCCAAGAAGACAACTGTAAGTGTCTGCGAGAAGGTACATTTACCTCTTTTCCGCTAAAGGATGGCAAGGAACGGGTAAAAAGGTGCAAAGCTGCTGCAGTGTTCGTTCCACTGTATTGTGTTTGCCACTTGATACCAGATAAAACATTTTAAGAAGAATTACACACTTATTACCAACGCCCATAAGTTAAAAAGGGTTTTAGTATGGGAAGATCCTAAACCTAACCGTCGGGATACAAAACCCGTTGATTTGAATTTAAGCCCTGTAACCCCCGGAAAAATGAAGAGAACCATTCGTCCGACTAGACTGCCCTCTAGGTATAACGATTAGAGTAGCCCCAGCGACGTGACCACCTGTTGAGAGAACATTAGTACTGACCACCGTAGAGAAACGAATTCCCCCGCACCGCAGCGCCCCAACGGTCAACCCCAGCCCCGTTATCCGACCCCACCAGGTCAGAATCTGCCCTCAGGTCACGTGATGGCATACCCTACACTGGACGATATAAGATAGACCCTAAAAGATGCTTCACATGCGATAGAACATCCGAAGTAACTAAACGCGAGCAAAAAGACCCCAGTGAAAGAACTATGAACGTAGCAACTATGGACTACGAGTGAGTATATCTCCTTGAGCATCCTTTTATGGGGCTGCCACACGGCGGTTATAGAACTCACGCTTTCACCCGACGGGCTTTGCTGGATGTGTGATAAGCCGTAGGCTAATGGTGAGGATCGCACACAACTGCATTGAGCGCACGGCGAGTGTGGGGGGGTCCGAGTGGTACGCGTTCTTTCACGAGACTGCGAAAATTCTGTATCTGGCGTGCATTCAACAAAGTGCATTCGGATCCACCAACCAATCAGGCGCGACTTCGGTGACGAGGGCGCCAAACAGTTATTACAATCACTGAGGGTGAATCTATTCATCTCGAATGAAATGGCGAGCTTCAAATGTGAGTTCGACGTGAATTTATTAAAAGAGGTGGAGGAACGTCCTATCCTGTGGGATAGTCGGTCTGACCAATACAAGGATTGTGAAATGAAGGCATCTCTGTGGCTGCAAATAGCCGAGAAGCCTGTGACAACTCCAGGTACGTAGTAGATGTAAACACAGTCCAACGCAACGGTGATGGAGACGTAGTATATGCGAGCACACAGGTCCGACGGAACGAATTTTGCGCAGGGGGTGCAGATATTCTCCAGATAAAAGCAGTAACTTAATTTCACACTAGGGGGGAATAATTCTTTGAAAATTTTAGGTCAATTTTAGCCACTTTGTGGCCAATATTTGAAGATTGTTTGCAAAAATTGTTATAAAGTGGGCATAGTGGTTCGCAAGAAATTTTTTAACACCGAGGGGTCTGTCGTTGTAAGTTCCCTCACAAGACTATAGTAGGCTCCATTCACCTCCCGGCACCGTATCCATGGTCTCACCCACGCTGACCTGCTTCTTTTAGATTTTTTAGAATTATTATGCAATGCATGTACTAATGCTAGTACAGCTAACATCATCATGCGAAAGAGTAATACTAAATCCTCGTCCGCCATTTGTTTCAACATGCGCTACATCAACGATATGTAGGCGTGGCCTAGTTTCTGCATGAAGGGGACATTTATGCGCCTGGCGAAACTGTGTGAACTTTGTAAAACAACATTCCGTGCGTTCTATAACCGCCGTGCGGCAGCCCCATTAGCAGTACCCATAAGTTAGGCGAGACCGATGTTCCTTGAGTTTACGACAGCCCTTCGATTATGTAACGATTCTGCGATTAAAGGGAAAGGAAGGGAGTAGCATGCGTGTTATGCCCCCTCCCGATGAAAATAACATGTATAAGTACGGTTCGTTTAATAGTTCTGTTTTTGTTATTTAGTTGTGACGCATTATGTCCCGGTCGGTGGATAGCCGGAAGATTTAGTCCCTACTGTGGACAACATCAGGTGCAGGATCCAGCATCTGCAAATGCGTCCCATCAGCTGGAAACCGCCGTGGCCGGTCGGAGCCTTCCCAGTAATTCGAACGCACCATTGCGTCGACCGCCGATACCATTGATGGCATTGAGACTTCCGGCACCCCATCACTTCTTTCGATGTTCTTCTCTGAAAACCGGAAACATCGAGACGATGCCTCCATCCCCCTATCAAGCATCTCGTCATTCTCATGACCACAGTACCCCCGAAGATCAACCGTTCGCCATTCCTCAACCGTCACCTCGCCCAGTTCAGGATTCGGAGATAACCTTATCGCGCCTTCTATCAACTGGTAATTTCCTGACCAGTTTACGCTCCCTCATCATTGAAGCGATGAAGTGGACGACGACCGAGACACCTATCTCCATGATGGCTCGATCCGGAAGCGAATTCGCGTCATTACCTTTGTCCATCCGTACCGCCATAATCACCGCGGACCTAGTGATTCGCGCCGACTTGGACGCCGCAGAAGCGCGTCGTCAACAAGAAATAGACAGTAATCACGCAGCGTTCGTAAAAGAATTCGATGCCTGGGTCATTCTTGATGATCAATTGACCACTGCTGAGGCAACCGAAGCCACTACTACCATGGACATTCCTGACCTAGACTAGGTAGAGCCGTCTGTGCCGATGTAGTGTATGTTTTAGATATGTAGTGATTTACGTTTTCTACTTAAGAATAAGAGACTTCAATATAGGTATTAGAATAAGGAAAGACATTTTAAGGATATCCTGCTTTTGCAAGGTTTTATGTCACTGCATTATGGTTTAGGTTTGTACAGACGGAGCTGTACGCTTGCCCCCTTCCAGTGAGGCAGTTGTTGCGATTTTCCCCTGTTGCAGTCCCGTACCATACTCCGTGCGGTTTATCATCTTGTTTCTTCTTGGCCTGGACATATCATTTCACCCTCCGCTTCCATAGATCACGTGAACCAACCCGGTAGCAGTCCATCCCGTACGATTTATCCTCATCAGGCTCCCTTCCACTGAACTCTTACGTTAGTTTATCTGCCCGCCTTTCCCATAAGCCTCGAGTCACGTGACCACACCGTGACGGGTGGTTTCTCTATATAAGCAGACTGCCTCCTTTGTAAGAAAGAGCGAAGCTCGGCATCTTCCACGACCCAGAGTGTGTCCTCCTTTTGACTTCGACCGTCCCCAGGTATGTTTGCGCTATATTTCGCTGCCCCAAGCCCTTATATCTACAGTTGATGTTCGTATATGATAGTCGATCCTACCTTCCACCTTTATTCGTAACCACACCCGCCCTACCGTCGAAACCCCTAGCTATCATTCGTATATCATCACGTCGATGTCATTCGAACCTCAGTGATAATCCCTATCGCCCTAACCATGTATTAGAGATCGATATCCGAAATTAGAGTTTAGACGAAGTCTATAAACTTTTAGTAGAAATAGATAATAAGCGTAGAGTTTGTTTGCCTTTTATGTCTATGATGTTTATTTAATAAAATTAGTGTATTAGCCTCATTATCCGACTCGTCCTTTCATCGTAGAAGACCTATCCCTTATGCCTCAGCTGAGTTGGTCATCTATCCAACTATAGGTGCCTTATCCATCGCGGGACATAGATAATAGCATTCATAATTTCACTGCAAAACAACTGCAGTCACTCGGTAGAATAGGCCATCCTGTGAACATCGGATTTTATCGTAAGTAAGTAAAATCTCGTGGATTTCTATAGCGCCTTGGAAAACAGCACAGCAGTAGCTGCTTATTCTTAGGCGCTCAGCCTCTCTTAAAATAGCTAGGGGGAAGATATGTTATCAGCCAGGCAATGATCAACGTCCAAAGGGCAGTGAGGCTATGTTGTTACAGCTATGGAGGATATGATTTTAGAAAAAGGAATGATTTAAGCTTAGACCTGAAGACTTGAGGAGATAATGCAGGAATTATAGGAAATGAGGAATCAGATTTTATTGTTTGAAAGTGTCG
This sequence comes from Metaphire vulgaris, assembly GCA_018105865.1. NCBI lineage: Eukaryota > Metazoa > Annelida > Clitellata > Crassiclitellata > Megascolecidae > Metaphire > Metaphire vulgaris. Next base: position 12,747,363 of record CM030850.1, read on the forward strand.
CAAGTCTGCGGAGGGAAGCTGGGATCGAGTTCCAAAGTTCAGGTGAGGCGTATGAGAAGGCACGGTTGCAAATTTTCAGGGATGACTGATTGAGTGGGCGTGACAGAGTGAGGTAAGATGATGAACGTGTGGGTCGTGGAGGCTGAGGGGTTATTAGTGATCTAAGGTAGACATCAGAGATGTAGTACTTGGTACTTGTACTTGAGTTGTACTCGAGTACAAATTTTTAGTACTTGTACTCGGAGGCCAGGTACTTGTACTTTTTTGGAATGCATTGTTGTACTTGTACTGGGAGGCCAGGTATCTCTGGCTACATGTACTACATGTACTTCAAGGGTACCAGTAATGCTGTTCCTTTAGGCTAATGACAAGCACATCCTCACAGATGGCCAAGTACCTGGAACTCAACGATATTTATGATGAAGCCACTGATACCATCGTATTTTGGAACAGTGAAGTTAATAGAAAGGAGTTCAACAGGCTGTATAGTGTATAATGCAGCCATTAGAGACCTTAGTGTGCCTGCTTCTGGCGCACCAATTAAACGCGTATTTAGCCAAGCTGGCTTGATCGCAAGACAGCATAGGGCTAATAATTATGACCGATGCAAGACTATCATCTCTATTTTTTAGTGCAACTGTGATGATATTTAGATGCTAATGGTGTCAATTTTATTCGTGGCCGGACAAAATGTCACGGACAAAATGTCAGCGGAAAAAATGTCAGAGGACAAAATGTCACGGCTTAAGGTTAGGGTTAGAGTTAGGATGACATTTTGTCCGCTGACATTTTATCCCCATGACATTTTGTCCGTGACATTTTGTCCTCGGACATTTTGTTCTAGCACCATTTTATTCAATAACCGTGACAAACAGCTACCCGTTAATAAAGTGTAGGCCTACTTGCTGTTTGTATTTGGCTATGAGGATCGGTACTTGTACTTGTACTTGAGGCTTCGGTACTTGTAGGCTACTTGTGCTTGTACTAGTACTTGGAGGCCAGGTACTTGTACTCGGAGGCCAGGTACTTGTACTTGGAGGCCAGGTACTTGTACTCGGAGTTTTTGGAATGCAAGTACTTGTACTTGTACTTGGAGGCCAGGTACTTGTACTTGAAGCATTGTGTACTTGCTACATCTCTGGTAGACATGTTTTGATGACTGAAGTGAGCTATATGTAAGTGTTATTATCTTATATTGGATACGTTCGGTTATTTTAAGCCAATGTAATGATTTTAGTATGGGTGAAATATGGGAGAATTTAGGTGACTTAGTAACAGCACGAGCAAGTGCATTTTGTATTGATTGCAATTTGTTGATAGAGGCTTCTCAGATTTCCGATGTAAAAAATTGCGACGACGAGAAGTGAGAAGTGAATATTTATAGTAGTTCGATAATTTAGGTGGACCAGTTTTAACATCTAATATACTACATTGCCCTTGAGTGGGGCTGGTACCAGAACGCATCCTGCTTAACTGAGTTCAACTAAGAGACATCTAACGTCGAACCTACTCTAGGACATTGCCATCGTCCAGATTATATTAACGTTATAGGAGAAACGTAACAATATTAAAAACACTTGACCCTGATCCTGATCTGGAATTAAACTAGACACGCAAAGATAATAAATATCTAGAATAAGAGATTAACATGGCAAAGAAAAAACGTCAAAATAGAGGACTTAATTGAAGCCTTCAATTAAGTCCTGCTAGATGAAGAGATAGATGGAGAAGCTTACTTTGGTTTGACGGAATCTATATTGATCAATCAATTGCAGCTGAAAGCAGGCCAAATGATCAAAATTAAGAAACACATCGAATCTTTTACCGTCATGGTGAGTTGTGCTCTGCGCATAAATTAGCTAACCATAGTTTGTTTTGTTAATTATACGTTGTAGCTTGAGCACAGTACAACATGCCACACTGCTTCAAGTGCAAACGAGAGATTCCTACTGTGAAAGATTTGATTCACCATGTGCGTCACATGCACCTTCTGTATGAACCAGCAACATTAACATGTGCGGAGGTTCCGTGCTGTAGAACGTTTTCACCATACAACTCCTTCTACAGACATCTAGCTACTTGCCATTTTTCAGCTAACGTTGCTATTGAACCATCACCTGTTGTGTGTGATTTGGCCGTTGATGGTGATTCGCAGTTTGGAATTTGACACATCAGGGTGCGGGCCAGTTTAAAAAAATGCATCAGATGTTGCTGCTAGCAGCCTAGCTCCGTTTCAGTTGCACAGGATTTTGATGATGTTAAGGTATTGGCTGCAAATTTTCTGCACAGTTTAACAGCATCTAGTTCAATGACATTAAGCAATGTTCATATGATTTTGATAGTCTGGACTACGATATTTTGGCCGATGACTTTTAAAAAGAAGACAATATATATTTTTTATGATACATGACTTTGGTAGTTCAGATTGACATTCTTCTTGTTTTTTACAGGAAGCTTTTCTTTAAATGCCTTTTTATGCATTTATATTTTTGATATTAATTGTTTATTAACTGAATATGGTCTTTATTGCCATATAGTCGTTATTTGATGGCTGCCTTCGATTTAATGTTGTACGACTTTGTGCAGTTTTGTTGTACCGTATATACCCTCATATACGTAGTTATTGTTTCGTTACTATATGATGTTACTTGTACAGAGTTTAGATTATTTTCTTTATTTTTTACGTGGGTCTGTGGACATACCCAAACGAGCCGAGGACCTTGTAGTGATTTTTCGATTTTTAAAATTGTAAGTTACTTATCACCCCTAGCAGCTTCGTTGATCATACCATTGAGTTTAACGTTGCAAGGGCTGACGGCCGGGCTCTACTATTTTGAAGAGCCGAGGTTGGACCTTGATCCCTTAAGTTATCGGTTTCCACATGCCCGAGCAAGAATTGCCGTATAAAGCATAGTGTTTTGCCTCAGTCTACACTGATGCGCTGTACGCTATAGTCGTGGTAAGAAAAACCTAGCTATGCGTACGCATTGCATGCATCAGGGGTCTACTAAACGGCACGGTCTTTTCAAGGAAGTTCAAACCCAACTATCTGTTTTGCATGAAGAATTGGAAGGAACCTTGCATTCCCTATGTACAACACGCTGGGCCACCTGTGCCGACAACTGTGCAGTTTTGCAGAAATCACTTCCAGTTGTTATAACAACGTTGGAGCAGATCAAAAGCTCTGATTCATACGACCGCGAGATTGCGTCGCATGCCGCAGCTCTGTTGAAAGCAATCGATTTTGAGTTCTGTTTGTGTTTGTCCGTGCTGGGAGAATTATTAGAACTATGTAATTTAAGTTCAAAATATCTCCAAGCCAAAGACATGGACATCTCATTAGCGCCGAGAAGAAGAAGAGGAGGAAAATGAAGATTGTGACAAGGAACAGGAAGACGACGACGACGACGACAAACCAGAAGAAGAAGAAGATGCAGGCAGTGCCGACGACGGCGTCTTCATGAAAAGAAGTAATAGGACGCATAAACTTCAAATATATTTTAATAAGTCTCGGCAATGTATAATTGCAATACTTTAATTTCGTGTCATCATTTCCTTATTAGCATTGGCCTCCTAAACCAGTTAAAATCACAGCTAACAGATTACGCTCTGTTGAGACTGAAGAAAATCCTCCCCTCCCCTCCTTAATCGCCCTAAAATACATCAGCATGCAGGTTACGTCCTGCCGATACTGAGAAACCCCTACCTCCTCTCTAAATCGTCCTAGTTAATCAATATCTTTAGCCAGCACTCAGAGCACGTCCTGATAATGCTGTGGAAAAGTATGGTTGCCCAATGTCCAGTATCACTAGTATCACTCTTCTGCAACAGGTTACGTCCTGTCGATATTGAGGTCCTAGTTTTGTTTTCATGGCTCAGCCAAGCGCTGCTGTTCAGTAGGAACTCGGAACAGGGATAAATAGCCATGCGCCCATATAGACCTGGCGGTCTAACATATAGAGAGTCCCCCCCCAATTATAAAATTCTGTTGCAGATCTCCAATTCGAGTCTGGTATCCTTCCAGTTCGTTCCCCATTATATGCAGTACGTTATGGCCACTTCAGCACACAAGTGAGCACGCTTCCTCGCACATATAGGTATATAGTAATGGATAGGTCCCCACCTTTCCTGTTAGTTGTTCCTCAAAGACTAACTATTTCATTTCTTGTGCCTCTATTTAGTTATGTTCGCGCTCGTGTGAAGCGAAGAATGCAATCGAGAAGAGCTCTTGCTCATCCGCAAGCCATCGAACCGGTGCCAATGATGAATCTCCAATCAACCGCAACGACGCTCCGCCCTCCCCGCGCAAGAAGAGCGTCCAGCCCGATTGTCATCTCAATTCCTACTCCACCCCTTCTCCTGGACCAGTCAACGCAAACGGACCATCACTGCTTGCAGAATCTGTCTCTTCGTCTGCGTATATTCCTAGCCAATCCTCTCATACCGAAGCACGAAAAGGACATTGACTTCTTTGTTGGAAACGGCAGAAGTCACTTGCGAACTATGAGTAACTACTGACTCTTGAGCATTGTGGCCACTTAGGCTGGCTACTTTTGTTCGGTAGAACTTGTAGAAATGAACGATTTTGGAGCGTTGTAGCCATTTTTTTGGCTGGCTCCTCCCTTTTTTACATATAGCAGAACTTTACAATAGATGCATATTATTATTATTTTACTTCTGCATCCGGCGCCAAGATAGTCTCTAACCCCCCCGAATTAGAGGGAGTGTTACGGTTTTAGATTCCCCCTTTGCCCCGCTGCCCATTCCCCAGCTGCTTCCCCTCCAGTTGGCCGAACGGCGGCTCTTGGCCCTGTGGAGCGCTTGCCCGTGGGCCCAGCGGAGAAATGCATCACCTAGCGGCCGGCTACTATAAAAACCCCTAACAGACGACATTCAAGGCTTTTCGGAAGATTTCGTGAGTCTGCTGATCCTCTTTTGGGAGTCGCCTTCATTGGGTCCTGCCCCTGAACGCTTATGCAGTAAGTCGCTATTTTCTTCGCCCCGTTTATTCTCCCTCCAGAGACTATCCTGAGCCTGCATTCAGTGTAATCTATTCTGTAGCTCTATTTTAGCTATATCCTTTTACAATAAACTCTATTAGTGGAAGATCTTTGTTTTCTCTAGCTAGGAGTCGTGGAGTTTTTCCATAGTAACTCTTCCTTGCCCCTGTCGCTTGCCTCAACGGAAGCGCCTTACCCTAGCCTAGGTATTTGGATTTCTATTGTATCTGGTAGCGAAAGGGTTAATGACGTTGCTGCTGAAGAAATGTTTGTAAGTGTCAGTTCGAGAGACTGAGACAAATAACTTGTACTGGTGCCTATAGATTCGGTATTTTCGCTGAACCTAAAAAGGTCATTTATTTTAAAATGCATATGTCCAACCACAATTTTTTAGACCAGTACCAACTACCTTTATTTGCATAGTTTGAAAACTCGAGATTTAATGTTCTGCTCATGACACGTTTTGAAAGTCGTTCAGTGGCTTAGTGAAACGATGCTGTACCTGTTCGACTGCCTTTATGTCCTTGCTGAGTTGGAAACTATTATAATTTGCGACAAATTATGCCCTATGCAAAACTGTGTCTAATGCTTATTTTGCAGACGAAACAGTTACCAATGAATCTTTGGTAACTTTGAGGAAGACGGTTGCGAACCTATTCAACAGGCAATTCGGTATTTAAAGCAAATGCTTCTTACTGTAGTACTAAAGTATATGTATACAACACATACAGATTTTGACATATAGCCTTTACTCAGTTTTAAGTAAACATAAATAACTGTCCACAGCAACTGGATCTACTTTATAATCAACGTGTTTAAATGCACTATGTTGCTTATTCTAGGTTTGATTTCAACTCGTGGAAGTTGCGACTACAGCAGCATTAAATCTGGCACAGTTCGAGTTCATGGTATGCCAAAAGATGTCCCATTCAAGCACCCTTCATGGATGGGCCGCAAGCAATTGAGAAAAATTCTTGATTCTGCTGATGGCATTCGATTCACAAGTAAGAAGGCAATCTTAGTTGAACATTGGCTGTGTAGCTTGCAGTTAGCAAATGCATGATGCTATTACAAGGCGGATTAAATAAGCAATCAGAGTAATACGGTTATATTTTTCTCGTCTTCACCATTGATGATCAGCGTATTTCATAAAGACGATTGCATGGCATAGGACAATTGGCTACCGGATCTGCAAACATGTTGATTTACCCTAGTGCGAAGCCACAGGTAGAATTAGTTTTGACAACTGCTTTAAGTTTATACCGTAGAATTTGTTCCGTATGGATTATAAATGCAATTTCTGGTTACAGAAAACAACTGCAATGGATTGAAGCATGCACTGTGCAAAGAGACTTGCAGTAACCGGCTGTTATAAGTAAACGTGCAACGTTTCCGTATATATTATGTTACTATAGCTTAGAGACATTCTTAGATCGGAAGACGTTGATTTAGGCAGAGACATTGCATAAGTTGATGGATTTAGCTTGTTCGGTGCAGGAGTTGTGATAATACATATAGTAAAGAATTATATCAGAATACGGAATGTCTCTTATGTATCTCATCACTGCCACCATATAGAGGAACCCAGCGGACGAACGACAACGGCATTATGGGAGGACGGTACTGAGTAGAAATCCCAGAAAAGTCTAGTCGGAGATTTTGGGTTGGGAGACAAGGGTACCCCCCCCCAGTAGGTCGTTGAAGTAGCTTTTTAGTCTACGAATAACAAGCTTTCGACCAAGTCTGTATGGCCGAGAAACAAACAACAGCAGTTAAAAGAAAACAAAATCAACGAGAGTCTACAACAAACAACAAATCAGAAGTCTACGACGAACAATCAACGCGGTCGGCCGTTTGCCAACGAACTTCGAGACGTGAAAAGACGAAACGATTTTTCTACATGAGCGCTCCTGTGAACAACACCTCCGGTACCTGTCAACTTCGAAGTGGGCGAATCCTGAATCCGGAAGGGGCGACATCCGAAACATCCGTACAATCGAGTCCAACCGCCGCATCAGGTCAATCCGCTCAAGCAACTCCATCTACCGCACAAAGTCCAACTGCTCAACCGTGTTCCGCTGTCGACAGACGATCGCCGAGCCGTGATCTGGATCCAGTCGTTCAACCCGGATCAATCGTCAGAACACTACCAACCATCAATCCACAGCCATTATCCGACGAATCAGATCGTGAGTCGCCACTTTTCTTTTACACCGACAATATGGCAGCGGGATCTAATACACTCCTACCTAGTCCTTTCCACGGAAAACCAGGAGGATATTAACGAATTCATTAAAAACTTTGAACTCCGGGCCACGTTTCGGCGGGCCGATCGTGAAGCTCGTCGAGCAGCTCTTCCTTTACTTTTGAAGGAAGGCGCCGCGGCGTGGTACTATAAGATGGAAGATTTAGACTTCCATATGAAATTGGCATTCGGGGAACTTTGAACACTATTGCAATGCTTTACTGAATGCTTTACTGAAGTTAATGTTACTTGAGCATTCTATGTACTTGTTGTCAACCACCGACAATATACTCTGATGTATTTCAACCATGAAATTTAAGTTTTGCACAGTCAGTTTATTTTAATGCGTTACTATAATGAATGATGATTCGTGACTGCAATGATTACTTTTATCTTTATCTTCATCTTCTTGACGACTTCTATAGCGCCGTACGCACGACGAAGGTCGAAGTCAAAGGCGCTTTGACATACTTTGGCATGCCGATGGGGAACGTCGGATAACAGAGACAGCGTAAAGTCAGCCCTGATGGAAACGACGGAAATCGCCGCCCAAACGCCCACGACAGCAATCCCGTAGAAAGGAGCCTTCCGCTGTAAAACCGTCCGCACCAGGCACGTCAAAGGAACAAAAACACGGGATGAGATGTTGTAAATTCCGCGGATGTTGTGAGAACTGTCCGCGAGGCGAGCCACACGGAGAATTTCTGAGATGCGGACTCCCGTGAGTAAACCGTCGTCGATCTAGGTGAATCCGACTTTGGATGGAATTCCAGGTTACAAATAGAACGGATGTCGCAGCATTCCCTCACGGGTATCTAGTCTGCAGTTCTGCCAGGCAAATTGTTACCATTAATGACGTTGATAGAAAAATCGCAAAACAAGATGGCGGACCAGACAGGCGACGAATCAGCGACTAAAACAGTCCTAATCCACCCGAGAAAAGCGCAGAGGACCTCCCGAAAATGACGGGAAGGTCACTACTCGCACATTTTGCGCTAAAACGAGTGCAACATATCGTCGAACCGCCCAGAACGACGTGGTAACGTTGAGAACTTCCGGTAGCCGTTTGAATTTTGGTTTGTTTAGTTTGTTAACGATTGATGTAAGTTGTCGAAACAAAATCTGCTGCATGTCATCTTCTGGAGAAAACTGAATCAGTCTGGATGACAACTAAATTTTCACTTGAAACAGACTATTTAACTGTTTTACATAAAGTCAATTTATTATGCTGCATACCAGGCAGTCATCGCTGAGACATTTTGCTTAGAACTTGTTTTATTATATTATGTGTTATAGAGACATGCAAAGTTAATCCAGTGGCGTAGCGTGACTTTTGGGGGCCCGGGGGCATCTTTGCCATGGGGGCCCGAGTTTCGAGCAAAAAAAAAAAAACATCACCTCCTATTTCATCCTGACAAGCAAAAAAAACGTCATCACCTCCTATTTCATCCTGACGAGCAAAAAAAAGGTCGTCAGCACATCATTTCTAGGGTTAGGGTTAAGAAGTTAGGGTTAACCCTAACCTAACCCTAGCTTAGACCCCTCTTCGGGGGCCCCCCCAGCCCGGGGCCGGAGGCTGTCAACAAAGTGCCCCCCCCCCACGTTACGCCACTGAGTTAATCTACTTCGTACATTATGTAGACATACTGAAGCGTATGCCTTGGATGGCACACGCTCTAGGGAACTAGCAGGAACAACGAAGCGTTGCATATAGATAGATATATGTATTGTGAACTGCTTTCGTTGGGATTTTTTTAGACTTGTTTTTCAGTAATTATTCGCTTGTGATAACTAACTGCGTGGTAACGTTGAGAACTTCCGGTAACCGTTTGAATTTTGGTTTGTATAGTTTGTTAACGATTGATGTAGTTGTCGAAACAAAATCTGCTGCATGTCATCTTCTGGAGAAAACTGAATCAGTCTGGATGGTAACTAAATTTTCACTTGAAACAGATTGGAGATTAGGTAGGCTGGTTGTTTAGACGGGCGCCCCGTCTAAAAGTAGTTCGTGAAGGTCAACTATAGTTACATTGAGACAGTGTGACCTAGCCTAAAAATTTATATAGCACAATTTTAAAAATAAATATGATTATAATAATAATTATTAGTATGATGTGTAGCATAGGCAGATTTTTATTAAAGGATAGGGTAGGCTTAAGCCTACCAAACTAATCCCACCAGAACAAATAAAAATTGTGTTTCCCATCAACACTAGGTCTGACTAAGCCTCTTTTGTTACTTACTGATTTACTTATAAAAGCACAGTGCCATGCATTCAATCCATAGACTTTAATATCACTTGATTCAATCTGAATGACGTCATAATTTTTTAACGTATATTATGGGCAATTAGATGTACTACTATTGACAGTTGTCGAAACTATGCTGCTTTGTAAAATAATATAATTACCCTTGTACATTGTAAAAGATCTACTAACTATAGGTGGTAACTTGTTGAAATGGTCATCAATTCATGGTGATCTCCAAGTGAAAATTGGGATACCTAATCATAAAAATGGCATCAGCTTCTGGGCCTTGACAGTTGTCACTTTATAAGCTCTGCAGCATGTGCTGTCTACAACGGCTGTGCTCAAAAGCTGATTAATGAGTACTGAGTACTGTGCTGAATGTTTCAACAGAGAACTGATTTAGCAAGAATTATTTGTTAACCAATAATTTGTTAATTTTGAAAGGCACCTCAGTCAGTCGGCCTTGTTCACCAAACCAGAGATAACCGCCAACTCCTTCGCTGAGCAGCTAGATAATGTCGTATATGGCATACTAGACGTACATTGCCAGTTCATCACTCGCAGAAGATATCTGTCTAGTCATAAAATAACTCACTGGATGTCCCTTTCCGCCACCGAGAGCAAGAGGATGAGATGTCGACTCGAAAGTAGGTGGGAGCAATGGCCACATCGAACACCGATGGAGCGATCAACAAAGGGTCGGAAGAACTGACTGATGGCGGCGTCCGACGCTTATGAAACATCACTGGTCTTCGTGTTCAGACGTCACCAACCACAACAAGCTAGTTCCCGAGGCATATGCGATCCCAACCGCATATGCTTCAGATGAATCACTATTCTTGTTGGGTCTCTTCTGCATATTCTGCACAAATGGATTCCTAACTTCCCATTAGATCCACGCACATTATTGCAAACCTCAAACAATGTAGCCACTAAAGAAACTGCCAAGGGAACGTACTTTCATTATGGTCTTGAGAAAGGGATTCAGGAGGAGCTCCGCAGAATGTCAGCTGAAGATGGAGGAGAAGCTGTTAAAGTGCAGTTTAATATAGATGGATTACCATTATTCAAAAGTAGCAATGCACAGTTTTGGCCAATTTTGGCAGTTATAACTAATTGTACTGCATTCGATGTTCTCAAGGAATGCAGTGAGCCTTTTATAGTCGGTCTTTTTTGGCTACAGTAAACCTTTGAACGTAGCCGAGTTTCTGTCAGACTTTGTTGCAGATGTTTGGTTGTTATTAGAACATGGTGTCTGTTACCGTTCCAAACAATTAAAGCTACAAATTGATTCTTTCTGCTGCGATATGGCAGCAAGATCCTACATAAAGTGTGTTACAAGGCATTCTGACTATGGAGGATGTGACAAGTGTGAAACACACGGAACATATATAAAATGTGTCACGTTGAACTGAATGCTCCACTTAGAACAGATGAGTCATTTGCAGCAACGACAGACAAAAATCATCATAATAAGGATACATTATCACCTTTATTAGCAATACCAGTTGGCATGGTCTCGCAATTCCCAATTGACTATATGCACCTGGTGTGCCTCGGTGTTATGAGAATGTTGGTGTCGTTTCGGGTGCATGGGCCACGCAAGACAAAGTTGGGTCGACACGCAATTGACAAAATTAATGAATGACTCGTGCTACTGCGGCCTCATATGTCTGTGGAGTTCCAGCGTAAACTACGGCCTTTGATTGAGTACGAAAGATGGAAAGCCACAGAATTTAGTCAGCTGCTGTTATACACTGGGCCTGTGGTTCTGTTGGGTATTTTACCAAAAGAATTATATGACAATTTTATGCTGCAGTCTGTTGCCATGAGCATCTTACTAAACCCACGCATTTGTCGAGAAATGGTGGATTATACACATAGCTTAACGCTGCTATTTGTTGAACATTTTGGTCAGCTGTATGGCAAAGATAGAATCTCACACAATGTTCATGGTACACCTCAGAGGCGAAATTGAGTGTTTTGGTGAACTGGATAATATTTCAGGTTTTCAATTCGAAAACTATTTGTTTAAGATAAAAAACTACTGAAAAAACCAAACAGTCCACTGCAACAAGTAGTGCGTCGCCTGTCTGAACAATCTACTAAATATGTGAAACCAGTTGCGATATGTGTGAAACTGGAACATAGCGATGGGCCTCCGCTTCAACTTTCAGTTGCTCATCAGTACAAAGAAGTTAATATGAATGGCCTTCGTATAAGACTCATGCCAGCTGGTGACAAGTTTTTACTTCTAAAGGATAGTTCAATTGTGTCTGTTGAAAAACATCATTACAAATGCATCAGGTTCCATTGGATTGGTGTGCAGAAAATTTCTAAATCTGCACTGCTTTTTCTCATAACAATTACCATCTTCAGATATAAATGTGTTTCAGTCGCTAGAACTCGGGGAAAAACTTGTCCTATCACTCTTTGTTAATGGGCTGCCTACGCATGCGCAAGTTTTGCCAGGGCATAAATGATGATGATTTGCTTAACTTGTGATGCGGCACTTAAACAGTAGGTGAATGATAGTATTGCTAATATTTACTGATCACGCAATCAAAGCACTTGTAGACAGGCTGCAACTATAAAATTCCGTAGGCCTTGATGTGTTCACAAGTATTTTACGGGGTTTGGGTTTGTTACGTTTGCTCTGAAGTGGTATGGTTAGTGAAGAGACACTACACTTTGCCGCTGAACGCGATTTTCAATTAATTTTGTTACTGTAAATTAAATATGAATTTGTTTAGATCTGTTAAAAGGCTAATAAGAGCAACTGATACAGAGACCGAACCCGAGTCGTCTGTTAAACCTAAGCATCAGGTGCTGTTGAAAAAAATTTGTAGATCAGAACATACTTCAAACAGCGTTTCCCATGACGCTCATGTTTATGATGCTGAAGATAACTGCCAGTTGTTACAGCCAGCTCCAACACCACCCGGTTAGAGGAGTTGCAGTTGTATAGTGAAAGTTTCATCTGAAGCCGGATGGGATTGAAGTTGTAAATAGCCGGATGGGATTGAAGTTTTAAAAGAATATGGCAATATGCAATGAGTCTGTGGCTGTTGCATCTTTTGTTATTCTGAGCTTAGGTTGAGGTGAATTGAGATTTTTAGGTATGTACATGGCGAACAATTCCATCAAGACATTACAGAAAAGTTATGGAGAAGAGGCACCAAGGTCGATGGGATACAGCAATGATGGGTGACTATGTTTGGTGCCTAGTCAGAGAAGATGCTAACCTTCTTCAGCGGCTTCTGCGTCAAAAGCGAAAGTAGCAAAGAGTTCGCCTTCGTCCAAGGTGACGAGGGAAAACCCAGAAAGATATTAGACGCTAAAGCAAAACCAGACAACCATGTGTTGACTAAAAAGGCAGGATTCGCTAACGATCAGAAGATAACTCGTCACGTGCACTCGTAATTCTCGGACGCTGTAGTTAGCGTCGCCTCTTTCCTTGGGGCACAAATGACGAAAGGTGTCCGCTGCGACCTCTGAAGTTTCTCCGCTACGTTGCGAACTAATCGACATTTCGGATAATGACACGGGCTGCTCAGATGAACCGCCTTCTTCCGAATTGATGACTACCCTCACCGAGGATCCAATCTATGTAAACGCTATCATCATTATTCACCAATATCTGTGTTTAATTGTATTTGAAATGTCAGCTAGAGACGCCCTCATTGCTAAAATTTTCATCCAAGTTCAGAGTTGGAAATTCCAAAAGTTTCAGTTTAGATACTGCCAATGGTTATATGCTGGGAGACGATTAGCTTATCTGTCTAATAGAGATGTGCGGGTACAGCAAAATGCATACCCTACCCGTACCCGTGGAAAAACTTTTTTACCCTACCCTACCCCGTACCGCTAGCGCTGTACCCTACCCGACCCGTACCCGTAAGCTGTGTACCCGTACCCGTACCCATCGTACCCGTACCCGTACCCGTAACCGACTTTGGTTGGAATTTGAGTTTTTGGATTTGCAATTTTGGACCCGTACCCGCGGGTGTGTTTACGGGTACAAGTACTACAAGGACCTGTACATGGACCCGTGAACCCGTAGCCGTTCCTAGAGACTACAGAGAGGCAACAGTGAAATAGGGGCTCTGAAATTGGGATAACTATTCATTGTAAATAGCACGCATGTTTAGATTAGGACAGATCTAGTACTTAGGAATCAGGATAATCAGTCAGCTAGCCTAAGCCGACATGAATGGGCTTGTTTAAAATATTTAGTAGATATCATTTATCTATGAGCAGGCATTAGAGCTCAAGTTAAACAACAAAACTTTACCAGAAGAACTTCTCGGTCAAAGAGTCCTTGGAGGAGTCAGAGGACGCCATTATAGATTTATTACTGATGATGTCAGATTACGTCATCTGTATTTCCTTTATGTTTTCAGTAAGTAAAATGCATGCTGTCTGACAAACTGAACGCGATGTACAAGTTATATTAATACACTTTACTCAATATTATTTTTCTATTACTGCATTGCTAATTTGCTATAGTAGTGAGAAATGAAAATATAACTTTACGGGTAAAACGGGTATACCCGTGCCCGTTTATACCCGTACCGTGGCGCTGTACCCGCACCCGACCCGTTAAAATGTGTACCCTACCCTACCCGCATTTTTGTGGCACGGGCACGGGTAGGGTATACCAGCCGGCACGGGTATACCCGCACATCCCTACTGTCTAAGCCGACGCAGAACTTGGCAAGCAAGTCAAATTCCATTCCATTGCGTTCTATAGTACGAACGTCGTTTAAGTTTCAATAGGATAGGCCTATACTATCCTATTATAGGATTTTATCATCAAGCACTAATTTTAACATCATGGCACTTAAGCAGTACTATAAAAATAAATGCATCACTTTTATTATTAATTTAGCTATACTTCATTTTTATACTTAACTTATTATAACTAAGTATCATCTTTCTTTTTCATTATCATTTAAATCCATGGACGTGGGCGATTCTATACATTTCTGTTGTATGCGGAAACTGATGTCCTACATTTCATTATGTAAGCTATTCCATTCCATGTCCAAGTGTCCATTTTTAAGTTTTGTTGCATGTCTGGTAAAATGATGCCAGCATATTCTCGTCCGTGTTTCCAAACACAAACCAAATGTCTATGTTGCAATTAATTAAGCACATGGCAAATGATAGAATATCAAAACGGCTCGGATTTCTAGACAGCAATGGAACTTCTATATTTTTAGACTATCGTAAGGCCCGTATTGTCACAAATTTTCGTATACTTCAGGGCTTGTGAGCTCCTCATTTTCCATGGAATGGCTTACTGATGACTTATTATTCATAATTGTATTCATCATACCTCAAGTATTATTATATAGTCCAAAATAGTACCAAAGTCCATCAGTTATAAGTAACCAGGAGAAAACCCATGCTGTCGTCATCTTAATCTTCCATACCCATATATCCCTATATCCTCACCACATAGTTCGAGCGGATGACTATGTCCTGATCTACCACATCATGGATCAGACCATATCGTGCTTAAATGTTACTGGTTACACTCATGTAGTTTGTGCACGTGACATGGTATCATGTAATGAAGAATTAAATAAAAGCTAGCAGATGGTAAAGGAGACAGACATAAGTACTCACTCTCAGACTCTTCAACATCTGGACTGAGGCGAGGATCGATCTGCTCCTGAACTTGAAGCAGCATTAACATCTACATCTTGTCTCCGCTAGTTCCCTAGTAGTAGGCCAGACTTAATATCTGGTCTACTACATATATATATATACCAGAGATGGCAAATAAATATTTATTCATATTCATTCTAACGAATATTGGGCTCCAATGAATATTAACGATTAAGACTGATTAAAACATTCGTTACTTTCTAACGATTTGCACTGCCGCTAATAGTTTCGAGACTACGAGCATCGGATTGCTTGTTGGCTGTTGCTGTTCCCGGAACTTCCCGCCGCAAACCCGCGTTATTCCGATTGGCCGCCAGGAGATGAGGAGACTTAACAACCAACGGCCAGAAGCTGTTCCAGCCCCCCCATCCAGCTGCTAGCTGGCATGCATCTCCATTATCTACTATATACTGGATCCATAATTAATCTAACGACTTGGCAACTAGCCAAATCTAACGATTAACGATCCAGGCTGAATTATTCATTATTCACACAGTTTAAATATAGTCATTATTAAATATAGTCAACTGCATTGCATCCATTTAGATTACGTGCAAGCTGCAAGTTTACTCTTTTGCGTACAGCGTGTTAATAGTGTATAGATTCGATTAGTGTAAAAACTTAGATTCTGATATCTGCCAGGAAGAGTCGGTTGTCAGCAAAACTGTTCAAATGGTCATATTTTTGAACCAGAATTATAAACTGCTGTGAAAGCATTCGTATAGGCTAGGCCTATGTTTATGCTGCTTCACACCCAGTTCTATGGCATTTCAGTTAAAATGACCTAACTAACAGTTGTTTGTACTTAAAAGTTTTTCTTCTTTTAAAATTATAGTTGTGGGCTCCGCATGATACTTAATTAAATTTTATTGTGCCTGTTAGAACAAATCAACAACTGCATGCATCACAATGCTATAAACCTAGTAGCCTATTGGGCACATGTAAAACGTACTAGCGTAGCATATCTCTATTCTATATTCATTTCTATAAGGTCGCATCAGGCTTGGAGTTGCCGGAGGGGTTGGGGGAGGGGTGAACCCCCCAGCTAACTTTGCAACCCTCCCAAACATCACATTTCTGGTGCATGCAGTTTCTGTCATGCATTCCTCAACCAACCCCAACCCCTCCTACTCCACCCTCCTTTCAAATTTCACAACTCCAACACTGGGTCGCATTAAACAGCTCAAGTTCTCCCTGCACGAATGGCAAGTTGAAAAATCCCCCCAACTTGCCAAATCCTAGAGCCGCCACTGTCGGTGGGTGACAAAAGCCCGTCTGAATGCTAGGTGTAGTAGGTGTCAGCCAATGACGCGTGCGAACGAGCAGAGTAACGTTTAACGTTTGACGTCTAATGAATATTTTCTAATGAATATTTTCTAACGAATATTATCTAACGAATATCTGAAATGAATATATTCATAGTAACGAATATTCATTTCTAACGATATTTGCCATCTCTAATATATACTTCCGGTTGAATAAACCGTCGTAGATTGTCGTTGTTATGTCTTACCGACGAAAGCAGACCAATTGGCTAGTTGTCTGGCGGACCCACTGAAAGGCGACCGTATGTATGCCTGACTTCCGGTTGCATAAACCGTCGTCAATCGTGTATTTGTTCTCTATGTTCTGACTTTCGGTTGCAAAACCCTAATCAAGTCTTTCACCTTTCTTTTCTTCCTCTATATCTTTCCCTTCGACTTCCGGTTGAAGAAACCGTCGTCGGCCTCTCCTTCTCAATCTGACTAGTATAAGGAATGAATGACGAAAGAATAAATGTCATTAATCAAATTTGCACATAAGCGTATACGAACGATGCTCACTCCACTTTCAATCAAATCAAATAAATAATAACCACACCACATCTTCATTAATTAGTATTGATAATAGTGGCCAATTCATTGCATAACTGTATTAATGAATATTGATCGACTATCTGCATAATTGTGCTAATCTGCATAATAACGATTGATGGCATAATTGCACACTGTGAATCACAATCACTCGCCGATTATAATTGAATGTAAATAAAACCATTAAAACTATCAAGTCAGTCTGTCTGTCTGTCTCTCTCCATCGTGGATGACTTCAGAATATACCCGGGCCGATATGGACGGCGGCTCTATGCGCCTTAACCAAGTTATTAACGAAACCGTCCTATTGACGTCATTCAAAAGGGGAAAACATCATTGCTGACCCGCGTACCCCTCAAGAATAACGTGACAACGATATCCAAGAAAGGGAATATCGTCACAATACCCTTTCAAAAGTCCCGATAAGCTGGAATTACAGTTTAATGTGGATGGCTTGCCTCTTTCAAGAACAGCAATACAAGTGTATGGCCGATACTGTGTTCAGTTAAAATCTTTGATGTTTGGTGGAGTGGGTGGTCAATTATTATTATTATTATTATTATCCAGGACAATTTATATAGCGCTGTACGCATGGTTTAAAATCCAAAATCAAAAGCGCTTTGACACCGCTGACATGTCAATGAAGTTCAGAAGGTGGCGATGTTAAAATCCACTGAGATGATGGAAAAAACTTTGCTGCCATGAAGAAGTCTGGCGCAAAGTCCTTTAGAAGCGGTCCTTCAAGAAAAACTGTAGCCCCATTGACATGCCAACGAGGAGCGGAAGATGATGTTGAAAGTCCGTGAGTTGGTAGTAGGAGTTTCTCCGTGCGGATATAACCACCGGAAAAGTTCCTGAAGAAGCAGTCTTCCGCAAGAAGATAGTTCCGTCATCGAAATCGGCAAATCCGACGAAGATGGAAAATCCAGCGAAGCCCAGAAACGACAGCCAACCGCAAACCTGCCGAATTTTCACGCAGCAGCCGATGCGGCTGACTTTGGCGCACACCCGATGGACGGCGACTGACTTGAACTTCCAGGACGACGTGGAAAGGTAGAGGACAGCACGAGACACGTCGGAACCGAAGAGCGGAACGCCGTCCTCGCAAAGATGAATGCTCGAGCGAAGCCCGGAACGACCGTTGATCATCACATGGCGCTATAACAATAGCCAACATGGCGACGTCCTGCACAGGCGGTGAGACCGACTCGAGGCTTCCGAAACCCAACCTCCCAGCAACCATCCCAGAACCACCCTGATGGAGACCATCGGCTATCTAACCCAGGCGCCACCCCTGGATCTGAACGATGTGATGGTGATAGCAGAGGACGAGCTGCTGGACATGTTGGATGAATGGACCAACGTCGCGTCGGGAATGGAGGGGAATCTTGACCCTGGAACAGTGGACCCAAACATCAAAACTGAGTGAAGCGGAAACAGGCAATCATAACTTGTCAGTCACGTGAGAGACGAACTATAGCTTTAGAAATTTAGAGTAGTGACCATAATAGAAGTTCCTGTATTTGGTTCATTGAGAATATTTTATAGAGGTCACAGTATTTGAACATTTTAGATTACTTTTGGATTTCCTAAGATTGCGTATAATTGTTGCAGAACGTCTTAAGTCGCTTTTTATCTGAAATTGATTCTTATATGACAATTTTTGAAAGAACGATGGAAGCCTGTGAAATTGATTAAAGCAAATGGTCAACCATTTTACAGACCCAAATTCCTGAAAAAGCATTGCTTGTTTATGATGACCTTGGCCCTAGAAGGTGTAAATTGTATGACCATGTGAAGAAAGCGTTACTTCGTTGGTCATTTGTCCTGAACCATTGTTTTGTTAGAAATGTAATTGATGACCCACTTGAAAAGAGAAGTGTAGGACCTTTTCCTAGGCCTAATACAGTTGATCCTGAAATTGATGTATCCGAAATGTTGAAAATGATACATGAAGATGATTTGGTTTCTCAAAAGTGTGTGACTTTTGAATGGTCCACACAAACACAGACCTATTATCTATTATAATAGCAAAGTAGTTATGCCATCCTTGGTAAGCAAACAATGGCTTACATCTGATGAATATAGAGAAACTGGAGATGATTCTATGTTCTGATAGATGAAATAAATGATTGTGAACTGGTGCCAATGGTTAAAATCAGAATCAAATGTAAAACCACATCTGGATTTTTAAATTGTGGATTAGTAGATAAACTCCCAGGAAATATTGCATTGTTTTTGGGAGATGATGTTGATCCTATTGAGGTTGATTCTGTGGATGCATCAGATAAGAATTCTTTGCCTAGTGTGAATAAAGATTCACTTACAGATAGTTGTGTTGATACTGTCCATTTGTCAGATGCATGTATCAACAATCCCACTATGGTGGATTCAAGTCCAAATGAGTTGTGCAGAGACACACTCATTGATGTCCCTGTTGACATGGTGTCTGAAGAATTTTTTGTGAGTGAATCCACAGGTTCAATGGTTGAACCACTCCATAACCCCATTCTTGGTGATAACGATTATGATTTTGATGACTTTTACGAGTCAGATTTAAATGTGGATCAGTTTTTTGAGGAAGATTTGTTGGGATCTGTTGTTGATGGTTTTGTTGATGGGTCTGAGGTGGTGGACTGTCCCACTCAGCCAATTGGTTTTCATGGTGGTGATTGTGTTGATGATTCGTTTGGTGAGTTGGTGAACTGTCCCACTCAGCCAGTTGTTTTCCATGATGGTAGTTTTGTTGATGAGCCTGTGGGTGAGGTGGTGAACTGTCCCACTCATTCCATTGTTGGCTCTCGTGATGGTGACATTGTGAATAAGGCGTCCATGTTGTGTCGTCCAACTCATCCATGTGTGCTAAGTGATGTTTTTGTTCCTGGTAGAGAATTGTCGTCGACTTGTGAGGAGTTGATTGAACTGCATAAGGCAGATGAGAGCCTGCAGGAATTTTTTAATGTGGTTGGTTCATCCACTGATAAGGAGTTTTGTGTTCTAAATCCAATGGATGTAGATATTATTAATTGCAATTCAGATAAGTCTGTGGTTGATCTGCATGAGGATTTAATTGATTTGTCTGAAGATGTAATGGCTAATAATTTGGTTCTGTCCAAGGTTTTCATGAATAGTTTTCAAGAGGTTGTTGGAAGTGTACCGGATGTTTTGGACACTGTCACATAATGATTGTGCTGTGCAGAGGAAGTTGAACACGGTAAAGTGCCCAACAACTAATTACCATATGATAAGTGATAAATTGATGAGATTGTCAAATAATTTGCTCTGTTTTTATTTGAACCAAGGTGCAGTTCATTCAGTTAAAATGAATTCTGTTTTAGATCCATGTTTGATTAGGAAAGATTGTCCAGCTGGTATTTTGTTGTCAAATCTGTGTGCTCTGGTTAGCACTCTTGATTGTCTGTTGATGGGTGTTGTTGGTAGTTTGCCCAATTATAATCAATCTGGTGGCAGATTTTTGCATGCACTTGTGAATATTTGTGAATTTTTCACAAAGTTGTTTATACATAAGATAAGTGATGCTCAGACATGAGGTCACATTCTTGTTGAGAGTGTCCAACAGGTGTATTGCTTGAAAGGTGTCTTGCCAGATCCAGTTTTTGTAATAATGTTTGGTCAGTTGAAGAATTTGATAGACCAGTGTGGTCATTTATTCATTCAGATGTTTTGTGCTGAAGATGCAACGGAGGTTGTGCTCAGCCGAAATATATTGGTATTTGCAAATTTGATCCTGGAGGGGAACCCAAATTTTGACATTAACCCTGGATCTTATAATTCCCAAAGAGAAATTGTCACAGTCACTGAATTAAGTCAAAATTTAGTGATTAATTACAAGCAAATACTAAGTTTTGAGAAATTTCAAGACAGGTAGATGGTTCAAAGAGAACATCTACATATGATTCAAACAGTTGTTTGATGATTGATCAAATAAATGCTGGGAAGTTGAAAACAATTCATATACTGTTATATCTTGATATGAACCATGTTGTGTTATTATCATATCATGTGACCTTGCAGTATAGGCAGGTTATCAGTGATAAACCTGATCCAACTAAATGCATTGAACTGACCAAACACAAATGTATTCTAGAAGCTGATGTTGACTCAGTTGATTTTTCTTTAAAGGGCTGTGGTCTGAGTTATGAATTGACAGCCTTGAGGGGTAAATTGAACCCTGGGTCCCATGATAATATAGAGCAGTTGTGGGTTGAGATGCATGTCCTTCCACAGCGACCTGATAGAAAACCTATTATATTTTTTATTTATTTTTCTAAGCATTTTACATGAGATTCTTAAGATATGTTTAAAGAATCCAATGTTTCTGATGAGCTTTGCTCATGAAGTACTTCTTCCTTTTAGATTAATAATGTCCCTTAGGTATGGATGTCCCATTGTGTGAAGTTGTTACAGTTGTCCTGTTAGGTAACAGTCCATTAATGTTCATACATAAGATGGGTCGGCATAACGCCAAATTCCTCAGATGGTCTTTAGAACTCCAACAGTACTCTTTGGAAATTAGACACCGACCTGGTAGGGATAATCTATTACCTGATATATTAAGTAGACCCTCAGAATAGATGTAAGATTGAGGTCTGGTGAGGTAATTTGCAATTATAAAGTAATGCTTTGTAAATATAATGTACAATATCTAGTAGTTAGTGTAAGTTAGTAGTAAAAGTAATGTTATGTAACTACAAGGAGTTGGTCAATCGTATGAGTGACTGTGGAGTGGTTATTGTTGATACTTTTGACATTACATGTAATTAGATTTTGAGAAATTGTGGGAACTTGAATTTTAACCGGTGTCCACAGTTGTCATTTGAGGTTTCAGTGTTGTCATATTACCTAGGCTCGTTTCTAGGGGTGTGATGATGATGCGATGATGGATGCAATGATGATGTTTGGTGGAATGTATGGCTGTATAGTGATAGGTAAAAGTAGTAATTGCTAGGTGGCGATTATCAAATAGTACATAACTGACCTTGACCTAAGCTTTTTGTTGATTTATGCTAATGAAGGAAACAAGCGGGTGTAGGGGAGCTCTTGGAACAGCCACGACGAATCGACCAATGAGGGGGCTGGAAGAAAGGAACTTTCAGATGCCTAAACCAATCAGCGTTGCCCAGGTTTCGATTCTCTGGAGGCGTGAAGAAGAGGGAGTCTTCGTACGGGTGTTGGGAAGGAGCAATGGCGGTTGGGGCGAAATCGTTCGTCAACCGACGAAGTCCGCGGCGGTTCTAATTGATAGTTCTCAAAACTTCGATAAACAAACTTTAGCGATAGTATCGGAAATTAGTGGCGATTGTAATGTTGCATCGGGTTTGCGGACTAGGACCAGTTTTAATATAATTATTAATTGTTTTAAGGCTGTCGGTAGTTGAGTTTACATTAACGACGGTTGATAGGGAGAGTTACCACTGCAGCGTGTTGGCCAAATTCGAAAGACTCTTATGATTTCTTATATTTGATGGCCACTACTATTGATGTTGATTATATTATTGTTAGATAAGAATAAATATGTTTTATTATGAAGAAGGTGCTTGTGAAAAAATGTTGATTGGCTGGCCTATGAGCAGATACTCAGTTATAGAGCAATATTTACCTCTAGACGTTTAGAAAGTGAGCCAAAGTTTAGTTAGGACAGGCGGCCGTCACTATATATATATATATATCATATACATATATATATATCGTTGAAAAGCTTTGTGTTCTCACAAACAAAATTAGATAAAAACACGCAGCTGAGACATCACTTAAACATTTGCTGAGAAAATTTCGAAGAGTTGAAGTTAAGCTGTTTATCCCAATACGAAACCATGCCTGGAAGAGGCCGAAAAAGAGCAGCGTCGACAGAGACCGGCAGTAGCCTAAGGAAACGGGAACGGGTAAGAAAATATAATTATTCTAATATACTGCATATGGTGGGATCCTTGGACCAAACACTTTCTACAACTGCAACTTCAAACAGTCCGATGGAATGTGTACAGCTTCACAATATGCTTTTCCTCCAGTCGAACAACAGCCGAAATGCCTAAACCTATTAATTGTTACCTCCTTCATGAAACATATTTTCATGTTTTCCAATAATAATTTCACTACAAACCCATTATTCAAAACCTAGTTATCTCGACTATCGTAGTTTTCAAAGGAACCGGCTAAATTCACACTCTATTCGCCTTCTAAGATCTACCTAGTAAGATCGAAGAAATCATAAGCCACCTCCTATACCAAACTTCTGATACGAATTTTCGGAGGACTATGGGGAGGGGAGGGGACGGAGGGAACTAATCCTAACCAGAAGTCGCTGAAGTGGGTGTAAATTATGGTTGGCCCCTCAGCCTCGGTATTACCGAAAGCCCTGTTGCCCCGTGCAGGAAGGCCGGTCTGTTGGCTGCACCGGTCGCTTGTACTGATAGCTTTTTGACCACTAGATGGAGCGCTTAACTGTGTATAAAAACTGATGTTTGGCCACAGATAGTGTTCGGTCGCTTGCTCGGTTGGTTATTCAGTTCAATTGGGGTCCGTCGTAGTCGGAAAGTCCTGAGATTGAGGTGGTAAATTAAGCCCGAAGAAGAGAGTCAGAGTAGTAAAAATCCCTAAAAGTTTGCCCGGAGGTAGAAATGGCCTTTTAGTAGCGAAGTATGCCCCAGATTGACTGGAAGTTAAGGTCGGAAAGTACTCCTCTTTTTCCTCAAATTGCCCTGGATAATCCTGTTTCGGCAGTACCCGATTGCTTTTAAATCTGCTACACTTCCTGGAAAAAAATACGTGAGTAGAAGGTTTGCATTAAAGCAGAAGATAATTAAATACGACAGTCGGTTTCCGGCTGAGAAGATAAGTCTAAGTTCGTGTTACTCTTATTAAATAAATGCATATTTGCTTATCATTTTTTGGACTTTTTGATCTCTCTTCGCAGAATAAGGGGTTAAGTAGATATAGATTAGGGAGGAGTAAGGCCTGCACAATTATTAACACATATACACATTGGTGTCCAGTAAAGCAGGGGACACCCGACCCGCGGATATATTGTCACTTCAGTATATTGAAAGCAACATCATTTCAACACATGGATTGAGGGCATCTCGGTTGCATCCTGGTAAGAGCATTCGTTGCCCCTCAATCTCTAGCATTTATCAACTAGGCTAATTGCCGAAGTGAGTGCGCTGGTCGCTATAGAAGCTACGTGCGTATTACTTCTAGTTCTTTGATAGCTTTTGGATCTCTGAAAGGAAAATGAGATAAAATGCACTGCTCTAGCTGAATTGACTCATTCGGTAAAAAACGAAAAGCGTGAAGACAAGCAATAGAATGAGCGACCGGAAAAGAACAGCCGATCAGGCCAGCATTGGTCGTACAATGAGGGAAGTGGTAAGAAATGATTTGATTATACTGCATGTTTTAAAGAAATTTGTACCATATGTAAATGTTTTCACTATTTCTTGCCAGATAAGTATTAGATCACTATGTCCCAAATGAGTAGGTATAATTTTAACAACATTGCTGTAGCAAGTTTTGTGCCAAATATAACAAATAAAATATGGGGGCGGTGGCCTTCAATGGGACACAAGTGATTGGCCAACATTGGGACAGTCCCAACTCAGGAAATACAATGCAACGGCTTGATCCAGCAATAACCACATTACCAATCCTACTTTGGTATGTAATTTTAGATACAAAATGGGTCGTGACTGGAAAAGAAAGACCCACTGTCATGGAACTACATTTGCTACTGTTATAAAAGCAGCTGCTGCTGAGGTTTAAAGTGGGAGAAGTATTCATGATGTTGCTCAGTGGTTTGATGTAAAAAAGAGAACACTGCAACAGTATGTGTAGAAGAAAAACTTACTACAGAGGAGGGTGCATATGAAGTAGACGATTCGAGTAGTTATGAATCAAATTATCGTGCTGCTCAAGTATTTTCTGACACACAAGTAATTATGATAGCAGAATGCCTAATTATGGTTTAAATTACTGAAGCAATGAAACTTGCTTATGAATTTGCTAAAGTAAAGCGCAATTCAGTACCAACAAAGTGCGAAGAAGTAAAGAAAGCCAGAATTGAATGGCTTTGCAAAATTGAGAAACAACAATCTTTCTATTCAAAGTTCAAAAGTGACCAGTCTATCCCGTGCTACAAGCCTTAATTTTTAAAAATGTTCATGATTTTAAAAAAATAATTTGGAATCTGTCTTCTTGAAAACCAACTTTCGACAACAAAATATTTACAACATCAACAAAACTAGTCTAACAACAGTCCAGAAGCCAAGCAAGGTCATTTCCCAAAAGGAGCAAAGCAAGTGACCTCTGTGGAAAGAGGTTCTTTGGTAACCATTTGTTCTGGCATTGAGTATAAAAATGTTGAAGGTCTGATAGATTGATTTTAGGTATTTGCACCCCTAAACCAGGGATCAGCAATGACTGGTTGTGGGGCGCCTGGGACCCGCCACGGAAGTCCGTGAGACCGTTACAAAATTTTGCATAGCTCTGCCCCAAATGATCTAACTCCCTGTGAAGGTACAGAAGGCCCATAAATCAAATTAATTTCAAATTCAGGACATGTTGCTCTCAACTGCACACACATTGAAATGCGGGAGGCTAGACCTAATATAACAAAAGCAGAATGCTAAAGTACTCGACATATAATTTTTAAATGCCCTTAACAACAAGTAAAAACATTATTTACTGCTCTAAAAGAAAACATAATTGTAAACCACCCTTTATAGTGCAACCATTCAGTTTTAAATGAGACAATAAAATTCTCTTGAATAATAAAATAAGCATGGATGTGTGCATACAGGAGAACAACGATTTTTGGCGCTGGTATTTGCCAACTCCCAGTCCAACCGGGTGCCATCGCAAGAAAATACGGCTCAACCTCAGGGCCTACCACACCAACAACCTCAGAGAGTACCACAACCTCCACCACCTCCTGGAATGGCACAACCGTCGCCTTTTGAAATGCGACACCCACCACCTTATGGAATGAGGCATCCACCACCTCATGGCAGTGATGTGACGTCTCAAGACAGTCCTGGTCTTGCTGGCCAGTGTCTCTGTGTTGGTCTTGGTCTCATCATTACTGTCTTGGTCGTGAGATTCAAGACCGAGACAGTGGGTTTTTCCACTGTTTTTGTAAGAAACAAGATGAAACATATCCAACAAATCATCCACAACGAAGAATGCTCACAAATTCAATCGTAAAAATTTAATTGTTGGGTGCAGTCTGCCAGTCAGTTTAGTTGAGCATCCAATTTTTTGTAATTTTATTGCTGATGTTGCTAAAAAATGTGTGAATACCGTTTTGTCTGTTTTCTTTATGGTTAAAATTACTGTCTTGGTCTTCAACTTGAGCCTTAGTGTCTCGGTCTTGCCACTTACTGTTTTGGTCACATCCCCGTCTCATGGAAAGCGACATCAAGCGCCTACATTGCTGACGTCGGCAGCGCCACAGCCGGCACCATTCTGGCCGACGCATCCCTTCATGTGGCCGATCAAAATGACTAACCGGAGGACACCATGGTGGTGGAGGCCTATGACCTCAATAACGTTATACAAGGATCCGTGATCATTCTAAATAAGTAATAGACTTTATCTGTGCCCAGTGTATTTACATGTATTTTCAATAACTTTCAAAAAAGCCCAGATTCCTCGCAGAAAAGCCCAGGTCCCCAGACTAGGTCCGAAAAGCCCAGATCTGGGGAAAAAGCCAGCATTGGCATCACTGCCTTTAAGTCTTCGATACCCAGGCCCGTCTTTTGCCAATGTGAGGTCCCTGGCAATTGGCGGCCTGCGGAGCCCCAGATGGGCTGGATCCCAGATGAAGACCCCAATTGCCCATGTCATGGACTCTTTACTAAATTTGCAGTCACTTGTGACATCATTTCTTTACAAATCATTTAAATCTATTTCAATCAATAATTAACTAACAATTTGGCCGAAAAGCCAACAATCATATGTCCACATCACCAAAGCAAGCATGTCAAATTGTCAAGTAATGCACATTCCAAGCGCAGCACTTGCTTTCTGTGTTTGTGTAATGGAAAGATTCATAATCGTAATGTACAGCATAGTCATAATGTATGATCTCACATGTGATTGACAGTGACTGTCAACTGTGATGATTTGGATGCTGCTTATAAGTTCATGATCGACAAGAATACCAAAACCATGGAATGTATCACTCAAGCCAGTATGCTGACCACACCCACATACTGTGCTGTACATGACTTGAATATGATTTAAATATATGAAGCTTATGGTTTTCTTGTTCAAAAGTATAATTTTGAATCATATCTGGTAATTATATGTGATATTTCAGGCTTTCTTCATAGTTGTCTGGTTCTTGTCAACTGCATTTGATAAATATTGACAACCACAGCTTATGGTGAATATCGCACTGTTTGTAAATAAATTGGTTAAACATAATGTATAAATGCAGGACATTGGAATTTGTTGATATGCCAAATTTGCAAGATTGCGAGGTTTCTCCAATGGATTGGAATCTCTGTGTTATATGGCAACAGCCGAGCAATGACAAGTTGATCTGTCCCACACCTGTTGGTTACATGTCACTGGTAAGCAACCTAATTCAGTTTGCTGAAAAAGGCGAGCTGCCTAAGACAGTAAAATTACAACTTATGAATGAAGGCGATGGGATTGTGTCCACTTTGATGACTAGAAAGGCAAAATATCACAAGCTTTGTTGCAATCGTTATGATGAGCACAGGCTGAACAGATTGATGGTAAAAGGATCCACAAGTAATATGGAGGACCAGTCTCCTTCCATTAGCACCAGATCTTCCATCACCCAGGCAGATATCAAGACTACATGCTTATTTTGTGATTGTAGTCCACAACCAGGAAATAAGCTTGTCAGTGCATGCACCAAGGATATTGGACCAACAATACATGAGCATTGAGCAGGCTGTTGAAATGCAAAATGCACAATTGTTGGCTAAAATTGCATCTATGGATTTCATAGCTCTGGAGGTAAAATACCATAGTTACTGCTACACTCAATTTCGTAATAGTTATCGAAGTCACCAAAGGTCATTGCAATGTAATGCAAGTTATCCAAACCGATTGACTTACGGTGCTGTTATATCTGAGCCAGTCCAGTACATTGAAGAGATGTTCATCTACAGTGACACAGCTCCTGTTTTCAAACTGTCTCATTTAACACAGTTGTTAGCAAAACGCATGACAAATCTCAGTGTAAGCACAGGTGAAAGATCCATAATCAGAACAAGACTCAAAGAGCAACTAATACAGTTAATTCCTGGTCTAAGAGAAGACAAGTCTGGTCGTGAAATATTGTTAAGTCTTGATGCAGATGTAGGTGATGCTGTTAAAGAAGCTTGCAGATATAATGACTTCAATGATGGTATGTGCATTGCAAGAGTTGCAGCGATTCTCCGAAGAGACCTGTTTCAGGAATTTTCCAAGTTCCATGGGTCGTTGACAGATGGCTTTGGTGCCCATGATGGTGTTCCTCCTTCGTTGCTGAACTTTCTAACTACATTGCTTGGCGGTTGTGACATTGACAGTGGCTCACCTGCAACAGTCAAACCAAAAAACTTCAGCAGGTGGACAAGAACAAGCAGCAGCTGCTCGCTAAGATTGCAAAGTATCTTACTTCTCAAACGACAGACGATAAAGTTCTGGTTTGTACTGTGCAAGACAAGGCATACCCCACTGATGAAAATCTTGACTTGTCAGCTATATTTCCATGTGATGCAGAAGAAGCTGATGGGCGTCTGCTTCTTCAGGCTGACCATGCTGTCAATTCTGGCTTGAAACAATTAACAATACGAACTGTCGATTCAGATGTTGTCATCTTATCTGTCTATGCATTCAGTCAAATGACGGGAATGAGTGAATTATGGATAGACTTTGGCGTTGGAAAAAACCGTAAAATGATTCCAATTCATGAAATCAGAAGAAATATGCCAAAAGAAATAGTGTACAACCTGCCATTTTTTCATGTATTCACTGGTTGTGACACTGTGTCCAGTTTCTGTGGAATTGGAAAACGAACAGTATGGAAGACCTGGATGAACTACAGTGAAATAAATGTAGCTTTTGCACAATTATATTATTATTATTATTATTATAATTATACAACGACAAGATTATCGTGACATAATGTCTAACGACTGCAAGGGCACGTAACAATAACATTATTGACAATTGTCAACATCAGATGCAGTAGATGGTGAAAACATGCAGTGCAGAGAACGTTATAGTGTTCTCATGTATGATTGCAGTTCTTCCTGTCGAGGATTTAATGAATGTCATCAAAATTTGTACACCAGGAAAAACCGTGCAATCGAAAATAGTAGAGCTGCCCGTCTGGTATGTTGCAACAGTGCACTAGCAGTAGTTGCAACATACCAGACGGGCAGCTCTACAAGCCCACATCTGGCGAGCAAAAACCCGGCAACCCGCCGGGCGCCTGGCAATCCGGATGGTGCGCCTAGGCGCCGCTCAGCGCTACCAGCCGGCGCCCCGGCCAGCCTGCGCCCCGTGGGCGCTCTGTTAGGCGCCCTGTCGGCGCTCCCGGCGACTTTCTGGCGCCCCATCGGGCGCTCCTGGCAACCCTTGGCGCTCGGCGACTCCTAACCCGTCGGGCGCCCGGCAACCCATCGGGCGCTCCCGGCGACCGCCGGGCGCCCCGGCGACCCATCAGCGCTCGCCAGCCGGGGCATAACCATAGCGCCGCTGGCGCTCTATGTGAGCTGCCAGCGCTCTAAGCAACCCGTCGGCGCAGTTATTCGTGTTCCAAAAAATTTAGATAAGACGCACCCGAGTATAAGACGCACCAAAGGGGCTAATTGTGTAAAAATTCATATAAGCCATGTCTTATATGCGCGAAAATACGGTAGTCTGCAACAATATTGAAAAAGCACAGAAAAACAGAGCACGGAGTATGCAAAGAAAGTGGGAAAATGCGTTAAAACATTTTGCTTTTGCGAACATGACCTTGTCCTGCGACTTAATGCACGGAAAAAAGGACGGAAGGGCGACACATTATCTTCTGAATGGCTTGGCCCATATACAATTGTTGCCATAACTGAAAATGGCCAGTGCAGATTACAAGACGCAAACGGAAAGGAGTTGAAAACAAAAATAAACAGTTGCCAATTGAAACACTACCACCCCGTTCAAACGATGGCAACATCTCCTATTGCTTCAAGCAAAACAACTGAAGCAAATGGTTTTCAACCTGTAGATAATTTGGTGATAGAAGATGCTCCAGTACCAGATCATTCATTGTTGTCACCAGGCGATTGTGATTCACTTCCTCTAGAGAAAGGAAAAGTTCCTGTGTGCACTGTGCCATCAGCATATATATCGCATGTCACACCCACTATGCCTGCTTCATTAAGTCCCATCAAACCTGTGTTTACTGCACACTTTACACATATATCAACATCTTTGATTTCAGATTCATTAATTCCTAAAAGTGAATCAAATGATAGTAAGACAGACGTATCGTTTGATCCTGACGTTCAGTTCATAGGTATTGTAGCATCTCCAATGCCCAGCTTTAACAAAAGGTGAAAAGAGCGTTCGCTGTGTTTAATCGCCAAAAAACCACTTTACCAACAAACGCTGCTGCCTATGTCGGTAAAGTGAGTTTTGATGCAATAATGGCTGGTGCAATGCTGAGTGATGTGGAGGTGAATGCTGCACAAGTAATCTTGAAAATCCAGTTTCCACATATACCAGGCATGCAAGATACCCTTCTGGGTAGCACCCTTGCGTTTAATGTAATAACAAACGAATTTATACAAATTCTACACGACAGTAATCTTCATTGGCTATTGATGTCAACTTTTGGCTGTACGGATGGTCAAGTGAATATCTATGACTCACTGATGTCACCACCTTCTTTGCAGGTTCAGCTGCAGATTGCATCTTTACTATGTAGTAGTTTGACCAAGATGCAATGTGCATATCAATCATGGCAGCAACAAAAAGGAGGTGCAGATTGTGGTTTGTTTGCAATCGCTTTCGCCGTTGATATTTGCCTTCTTTCTGTCCGGCCTCTAACATCAGGGCAACTCGCCGATGGTTACGACCCTGCCGTTATAGAAGCGAAAAGTTGTAGCAATATCACTAAAACTATCAACGACTAGAAGCCTAGTACTCGCATGCGTTTGCCTGCACAATGTTCTACTGCAAGGACAAATGAGAAACTGAATCAACTGTGACTGCACCTGAGGCGCTTCATGATGATGTCAAGGCCAATGTTACTGATATTCCTAAGGCATTTGGGCAACTACCATACATGTCTGGCAGAGTAAATGCTTAAGGTAAAAATGTAAGACAAAAACTAGCGGCATATTTCATGGGAGAGGGCGCAGTTGACTGGCAGTGGCATGCTATTAAGTAGGCTCTTAAACCTTCCTTTCAGTAATAGTCTAACAGTTTTTGAATTTTTTAAAAATATATTTTCTGTACTACGAAATAATGAATTAAATCTGAGGCTTCACTAGGGAGCATTGAATCTTCTCTCGCTTGAAGAGTTTTCAACTGAGTCCATGGACTCAACGGTTGTTTCCATTTTAAAGGCTGCATCTAGGAATGCAGATTCAGCTGCATATTTATATGTCTTTGGTTTAGAAATTTTAGCACAAGAACCACTTTTCCCCAGGCTTAGTGACTTGTTCATTGCAGTTCGATAGCGTCAGTATGAGCCACGGATACAGTCAAACCTTGCTCTTACTGCAGCTGTAAATAGAGACCAATATATGTCGACAGAATAACGACGGTCACTATTGTCACCATGTTTACTCGATCGAGGAAGACAGCGGCCGCGAAAGAGGCCAGCCCAAGCAACGTCAACAGAGAGCAGGTAAGGATTAATTCTACTGTATACTGCCGTTGAAATTTTCAATAGACAAGCTGTACGGCAAAGCTACAACTGTGCTGAAAGAAACAATCAATTCTCCAACAACCGCAATCACATTGAAGAGCACGCTATTGCTAAATCTGCATGAAATGAAATATCTGATTCACCGTCTCCAACAGCACATTGAATTGCTGGAACAGGCGAAGTGCGATGGATCATTAAGAAGACTAGAACGACCCCATTTTACCCAGAGAGCAATGGCCAAGTCAAAAAGTGGCATTTTAACCTTCACAATTTATTAGTCAAATCTGTGAAAAAGTCCCAAAAAATTGGCGTGAATATGTAGCCTTGGTTGCCTTTGCTTATAACGCGACTGCTAACGAAGTGACAAAATTATCTCCCAACTCGTTAGTGTTTGGACGAGAGATTTTAACCCCAGTGGATATAATCTATGGATGCGTCCCTGGCGAATGTTACAAAAGTCCGAGTGAATATGCCCAGATCCTA
This sequence comes from Metaphire vulgaris, assembly GCA_018105865.1. Taxonomy (NCBI): domain Eukaryota; kingdom Metazoa; phylum Annelida; class Clitellata; order Crassiclitellata; family Megascolecidae; genus Metaphire; species Metaphire vulgaris. The sequence continues at coordinate 12,779,768 of CM030850.1, forward strand.
CGCAAGAGAATGAGCAAAGCATATGCCCAGGTGAGGGAATATAGTTGAACTTCCACTCTAAGGAGAAAGGTAAAACATGACTTTGATGGAAAATTCCCCAAATTTGAGGTTGGAGACGCCGTATGGTATTGTTATTATCCTTGTCGATTCAGCGGTCTTAATCAAAAATGGCGATTGTTGTGGGATGGACCGTTTACCATTATTTCCAAAATTGGGGAGACGTATTATAAGATTAAACACGTCGAACGAAAATTTACTGTGTTAACCAATGCCCATAAGCTTAAGAAGGCATTAGTGTGAGAGAAAACGCTCAACGAATCATCCAATGAGGAAACGCCGCCCGACAGCCCTGAAATCCTGCTCGTACTGGACACCAGTCCAAGCTGCCTATCAAAAAAGTCCTCAGCGGAGGGTCAGTCTGCCCCTTTAGATATATAGACGATCGTAAGATAGCCCGCCCCTGGACGTTGGATAGTGGTTATTTTTGAGAGCCACCATTAAAAAGATCATTGCCCTGACAGAAAGGCAGACCACTTGCGAATCATGGCAACCCGGTCGAATGAGTAAGTATAGAAGCAGTATTTAAGTTTGGAGGGTATACGAGGGTCGAAATTGTGTAAATGGAGCTCAAAGTGGATGTTTTATTAATTGCAGTTGTCAGCCAAGTTCCACACTGGAAGCAGGTCCTTCTACCAGAATTGCAGGATGCGCGTTCGACCCGTGCCAGAGTCTACACACGAGGAGCGTTAGCTTTCCCCCACCTGTTGTCAAACCAACAGGTCCAGCAAACCGCTGTGCACCCGGAAGGTCAGTCTCAAGTGAATGAAGGAGCCGGAAGAAGACCAAGTTTGCCGATACCCTTGATGAGTCTCGTCATTCCTGTACCAATGAGATATCGACCGTTTCATGTCCAGCCACCGATGATTACAACCTCGGCGCCCATTGTCACTCAGCCCACTACGGCACCCAGTGCGATGATCGATAGCATTGCATTGTCTCATGGAACTGGATTCTGATGTGTTTGTTCCTTATACGCCGATATTCGTAACCTGATCGTGTCCTGCATGATATGGTCCCTAATTGAAGATCTTCCCTTCCTGTTCGTCAGGGCCGGACGAGGATTCCCAAATTTAAACCCATTGCTGAGAGGTAATGTTGTGGCCGCTGTCATAACAGTGTGCCAAGAGAGAGATGCTGCTGCTGTACAAAATAGAACAGTGGGGAAGCACCACAAGTCGCATTAGCAGATGGGAAAACAATTGATTTATTTGGAAAAGCTGAAATTATTGTTAAAATTAATGGTTTATCCATTCCATTTCAATTTCGGGTTCTGCCTAACCTTACTCACAATCTCATATTAGGTTTGGATTTTCTTGAAGCAACTAGAGCTCAAATTGATTTTTACAGTTGTATTGTAACTTTTTATGATGATTTGACTGCGACAGACTTGACAACATGTAGACCGCCTCTTAATATCATATTTTCGAGAAAGCCAATAGTGGTAAAACCACATTCAGAGGTTATAGTATCTATTTCATTGCCTAAACATCTTTATAACCACTTATGTTTAATACAATCACTTCAAAACCGTGCAGGTCAGAAATTTCTCTGTGCTCGTAGCTTGGTTAGAGCTAAGCCAGGTTATACGACGTGTAAGATATTAAATCCTACAGAAGACGTTATTTGGCTTTCCAAAAGAAGACCATTAGCATCTATAGAACAAGTCGATGGTTATCATATTTTTGATGCGCCTGGTATTTCTAGTCAGCCATCTGATTCTGCTATAGCTTCGTGTTCTGCTATATTACCGCATTCTTCATTCGCCTCATCATCAGCTGCATTATCTGATTCATTTCGTCGACAATCAGACGTACATTCATCGTACACTCAGTCAACTCATGCATCGCCGCCTACTACATTCCATCGACACACAGACAGCCATATAAAATTTCCTATGTCTCATCCTCAGCGTCAACTCGACCCATTATGTAAGCTATTTCATTCCATGTCCAATTGTCCATTTTAAAGTTTTGTTGCGTGTCTGGTAAAATGATGCCAGCATATTCTCGTCCGTGTTTCCAAACACAAACCAAATGTCTATGTTGCAATTAATGAAGCACGTGGCAAATGATATAATATCAAAACGGTTCAGATTTATAGACAGCAACAGAGCTTCCATATTTTAGACTATCGTAAGGCCCATATTGTCACAAATTTTCGTATACCTCAGGGCTTGTGAGCTCCTCATTTTCCCATGGAATGGCTTACTGATGACTTATTATTCATAATTTTATTCATCATACTTAAAGTATTATTACATAGTCGGTCATTACTCATCAAATATAGTCACATTCATTAAGTTTACAATTATTAATTAATTATTATATCATCATTTTTTCTAAATATTTTATGTCTGATTTCCTTATGTTTTGTTATGATATCTTGTAAAAACAAGAGATGGAATAACAATCATCCAATTCCTGGGATCAGCAGCTGTGAGAACATGATTCCGTGTTAGAGCCTTGCTCCATTCAGCGTCAAGCGATTTTTTCCCCTCGATAGCGAATGTTCGGCAAAATGTAGTGAACAGGAGTTTGGGACGGTTCTATCTAGGTCTCGTACAGCAATTTTGAGATTTAATAATTTCTGGTTCATTGTGGGTGTCTTTCCTCTCTTGTTCGTCGATAGAGCGAACATAGGATCTACACTAGTACTGAGTTGCTAAGGAATTTGGCACAGTGCTAGGGAAAATCAGCCTGCATATACAAGCCATTAATCGCACTTTAGGATGTAGTGACTCATTAGCGAGTCTGAAAGACAGATCAGATACATCGGAGCGAATGTGCACACACTGACATACATCATTATCATTTTAGGAGTTTGCATCATTCAACAATTATTTTATAATGGTCTGGCCAGACTAATGATCTCTCTAGGGACCACATGGGTTATCTTGTTATGAAACCAGTTGGAGAGATGGCAGAAATACTGCTTACTTTTTTTCACAGATTGCCTTCTAAGTTGAAGTTAGGTGAATAAGCGAGTGAATCGGATGTTTGCAAGCTTAGTATATTATTTCAACTTTTTTGTAGGAGTTCCATTTCTACTATGGATCCTATGTGCAGTTACGGGTGTCGCCAACAAGCAGATCAGAGATAATGAATACAGACATAATTTTGGTGTGTTTTTTAAGTATATAGGAAGTTTTGAGATCGTGACAGACAGACACACACATACATTTGATTATAGGCTTCCAACAGAAGAAGCTTTTCAACAGACGCCACTGCCGCACAGCAATCAAACAAATAATATGGCTTGTCACTATTCATTGCAACTTTATAAAGCATTGAATAGACTACAAAAAGTAGCACATGAGCAGATAAAGGCTGATATTGATCAAATCCATTCTATCTTAAGAACAAAAAGGTCGAAGTTAGCATTAAAAGAAAAATCTAAGAGAGGAATCTTTGATTTTGTGGGAAACATCGCCCAGTATCTTTTTGGAATTAGTAGGAAACAGGATTTGCAATCCTTAAAACAGTGGTTCTTAACCAGGAAGGGGTACTTGAAGGACCTTGGGGGGGTACTTCAAATGATCTAGAAATTTAAAATAAAATATCGACTTTAACTTAGGTTTGGTCCAAAATTCAAAATTCTAAAATGACTAATAATGTTGATGTCAAATTATGGGAATTGACAAATGGCCATTGTTTTATATTCGAGACCAAAGAGGTTAGGTGCCCTAGTGAATTGGAGTTCATAGTGTCAGAGGTGTATTTGATGCTGCACTTGTGGCAATGACGAATGACTAAAGATCATGACCTTTAGTCATTAGGTAAGTCATTAGGATCATGGTAGGCCTAAGCGGGAGGTACACTGACAGATTCGCTGTGGTCATTAGTGGTAGCCCGTAGCATCGGGGTTTATGTGAGAGTACATCATTACTCAACTGACCTAGCATTGAGTTTTTCTATGCTGTGGGTCATCTGTTAATTACTGATCGTCTGGGAATATAATGTAGGAATGCCTGAAACCCTGATGGTTGAGGTGAAAAGGTTGAAATTTAAAGGCATCGAAATGCTATTAAAGGTAATGAGGGTATGCAGTGTGTTTTGAGCATAAGAAACATACATGACTCTGGTGGGACTGGAGTCAGACTGAGTCGAATCGAGGAGGACGTCAGATGAAATCAGACTGTGCAATTAACAGCGTCGTTGACATTCAAACAGTCTAATATAGTGAACCAGCTTCGTCAATCCACTAGTTACGCATAAGTATACTAACTTCAATATCTGTAGATATGTCAAAGAAACGACAGTATATATGACGAGTCGTATGTTTCATTTGGATTTACTTTTGTTAAAGAACAGTGATCTACTTCGCCCCGTTCCGTCTTCCTCGTCCCTATTCCTGTGCTGTTTTAAGAAGTTTGGGGCCCTAGGCACAAACCCCAAGAATGGATTTTCGTGGAGTATATGACGGGCAAGCTGGTCCCAGCCACAAGATGGTAAGAATCTAATGCTATTATGTGTAAGGATTTCATTAATCGGTGTATGCTGAAAGTATAACAATCAAAGGCTTAAGAAAATAAATCATCCCTGTTTCAATTCCAAAACGAGAGTGGACATATTTGGTTAAGAATTACTTTTGGCTGACGGTTATGAACTGTGGCTGTCCATTCCTCAGAAAAGGAACAAGTGTGTTGCGTCACAATCAAACCAACCGTGTCCTCCCACATGCGGTGAATTCTGAACGACTTAAACGTTTCGTGGACTGCCGTGATTACACTTTCTCACCTCCTGATGAACCACCAGCCACTATACTACCTCTAGCACCTCGGGATTCTTCGAACAACCCATCCGAGCAGTGTCCGACGAGGAATGGCACTCAGTAAATAGTTTGCTGGCACAAAAGAAAATCGGAAAAGAAATTTTCTATAAGGTTGAATCCAAAGTTTAAACCTCAGTGGATTAATGAATGTGACATCATGGACGCACTAAAAAGAGCATTTTATGTGACCAGGACTAAGACAGGTCACAGGAGCAAATGACGGAACTAAACATTCAGAATAGCATGCATGGAAAGCAGAAAAATGTGAGCGAACACTGGTAGAGCCACATTCAAAAATGTTTATTTTGCTGCAGACATCACTTTTATCAAATATCTCCTAGAGACCATTAGGCCGATCCTCATTGACGTCTGATGAGACTGTCTGTCCTAAGTAGAAGGTAGAGGAAAAACAGTCAGTTAGTCAAATGGAGGCTCTGATATTTCCAAATCGACTTTTGCTTTATTGTTGTAGGATTCTGGCTTAACTTTTGCTCTTATGCTTCAGTTGCTCGGTCGCCGCCAGTATTCGTCAAGAAGATAGTTTAGACATGGATATGGCGTTTATTTTAAGTCTAGAGGTCGTTTTGAAGCCGTAACAGATACATACTATCATGTGTCTGACTTCAAGTTGCAAACATTCGAAATAGAAGACGGGAATCCTTCGCTTGCATGTACGAGTCATGAGAATCGATCGATTACACAATCATGTCAGAGTGCATTACCGTATTGTGTCACTTTACGTGAATTGCAAAAGACTGCCCTTTCTCAAATTAGACGCCTGGGACCCACCACCGAATTCCATGCAACCGTTACAAAATTTTGCGTAGCTCTGCCCCAAAAGATCTAACTCTCTGTTAAGGTACAGAAGGTCCATAAATCAGATTTATTAATTTCAAATTCAAGGCATGATGCTCTCGACTGCACATGCTGTAGGGGTTAAGGTAATAGCAGTGCGCTATAGAAGTCACAGAAGTCATTCAGTACAAGACAGTCAAAACAAGGCACATGACAGGGTACCAGCAGAATGGCAGGAAAGACCGTCGGTCAACCACACAACAACTCAAAGGGCAAACGCCACTCCAACACAGTCGAGTCATGGACCATAAGACAAGCCATACACACACATACAAGGACACATACACACACATACACACTTATAAGAGGGAACAACAGCATTAGGAAGGGCTAGGAATTATTATTATTATTATTATTATTATTATTATTATTATTATTACTGTCATCGCCAAATCGTCGTTTCATTGATATTGAACTGTATTAACGTTTAAACATTATGTTGTATTCAAGTATATTATCGAACAGACATTGTAGTCAGCAAAGAGCATGTGATTTTCTAGAATCACAGGTGACCTTCTAGAACTATCTTTGAACTAGAGATCATGTGCGATAGATTGCTGTATGAGAAATGTTGCAATAAAAAGAGCAACCGGCCAGTGTCAGGCAGTCAGTCGAACCGATCCAGCAGATGAGCAGCAACGATACGATCAACAAGAAGGAACGAAGCCACAACGGAACGTCGACTGGGTGAACACGCATCGAAGGATCGGAGGCTGACTGGTCGACACTGACGACGCTTGTCACAATCAACCCGTTGTGTCGTGTCTACATCAACAGCTAGTTGCCGTAGCATGTGTCTAGCCTAAAGTGAGTATGCTACATCTTGGAGAACCACAAAAGATCCTGTACCTCTACAACAACCGATCAACAGAACAATCGAACGATCTTCTATCTCGTTCACGTCTACATCTCCACCGTTTGATACATCTTGGCGAAGAACCGAAAGATCCCAACAACGAGACATCTGAGAGAACCGGCGATCGAAACATCAAGACGAACGAATGCTGACCCACCAACATCGGCGTTCGATACTGTCGACCACTCCATCCTTTTACGCCGCCTCGATCATTCCTTTGGAATAAAAGACACAGCGTTACTTTGGCTGCGCAGTTACCTTTTCGAAAGAACGCAGTCCGTCTCCTGGAAAGGTCATACGTCCAGCCAAACGCCCGTCCGCTGCGGGAGTACCACAAAGGTTCAGCCCTAGGTCCACTCCTTTTTATCCTCTCGCAGCGGATCTGGGCGGATCGCCGGATCGTCACGGGTTAGACTGGCATGCCTACGCCGATGACGGGCAAGTGTACGCCTCCTGCCGCCTCAGATACGGGGCACCTGCGATCTCGGTTCGAGGACTGTCTACAGGAGATCATGTCATGGACATCGACATATCGCCTCGCGCTTAATCCCGGTAAAACAGAATTGCTATGGATCAGTACTCACAGGAAGGCTCACCTATTAGATCGTTCTCCTCTAACCATCGGTGATGCATCGCTCCGCTCACGGAGGTGCGCCTTCTGGGTGTACTTCTTGAGACTCTCTATCCCTCGCCAGCCAAGTGAGCTCCGTAACTCGTGCCTGCTACTTTCAGCTGCGCAAGATCGCTCGACGGTACATTTCAACATCAGCAGCGATCCACGAGTCCGGGCACTAGTGCTATCCAGGTTGGATTATTGCAATAGCATTCTTCTGGGGCTTCGGACTATCAGCTTGACCGCCTTCAGTCGGTCATGAACGCTGCGCCCCGATTGATCTTTAGCGTGAGATGGAAGGATCACGTGACTCCATTGCTAAAGGAACGGCTACACTGGCTGAAGATCTCGGGCGTATAGCTTACAAACGCTGTATGGTCACATTCCGAGCACTGCACGACCCTCTCTGCCCGGAGTACATTTCTGCGCTCATACAGCGGCGATGCCGACGACTGTCGCAAGCAGCTGCGATCAAACAAGCGACGCTTTATGTCCCTCCTCCGTCCAGGACGGTGATGCTGGGGAAAGATCCGTGACACGCGCAACCCCCTTCTTTGGAACTCTCTTCCGCCTCAGTGACATCCATCACATCCTCGAGGCGTTTATGACTGCCCTCAAGACGCACTTATTTCGCGATCTTATGAACATCTGTAAATCGCTCTTGATTTTAGCACTAGCTATGTTATAGCGTTTAATAAATCATCTAGAAATAATAATAATAACAACGGCAGCATCTACACCTGAGACGTCTCCTACGTCAAATTCAACTTCGGCTTCGCATCCGTCAGCAACACATACTCCAGCTTAGACGACAACTAAGGCAAAACTGCGACGCCAGATACAACAGCATATGTGCTCAATCGAAGACCTTTTTGTGTGATGTTTGACTTCTTAAGTTTGTCATTTTTCAGTTATTTTAACTATTTCAGTTATTTATTTTTCAGTTACAGTTAGTAATATTTTTCAGTTATAGTTACAGTTACAGTGAACTGATTTGTTATTTTTCAGTTAACTGATATTTCAATTACAGTTACAGTTAACTTAATCCACATTGCTAATGCACCTAATAAACACAAACAGGCAGCTACAAAATGCTGCAAAGCCTGCTGCTCACATTCAGTTTCCAGTGAACAGAAAGTGAGATGAGACCTGATGTGTCTGCAGTGTCTGGATGTGGCTTAGTGTGCAGTAAGTTCTGAGATTAATCACATAGAAATGAACTACTGACCTCATACTTACCACTGCAACTAAACATAATAATGAAGGGAAATAAAGTCACATTGTTTCCTTAGTATCAAACTTGGAAATCTGAAGTATTTTAAAACATCTGCTTAAAATGCACATCTCTCAAAAATAAATGGCCACCATGGTAAAAGCTGTAAAAATTTTAACATGCTGTGAAGGTATTTTCCAAGCAAAAATCAGACACTGCACAAAAAATTACAATATTGCAAATGTTTCTTAAAATAATTATAGTGTTCATTACCTTAATTGAAAATGATATAATTAATTGAAAACTCAGACTAACCGAAAGGAATTTCACATCACCTGGACAACCGAGTTCGTTCCTTTATGCAGTTGAACATATGTTGAAAAACTGGAGCAGCTAAAAAGCCACGGTGGTATTCTTCCTAAGACGGTCTTGGACCCATACCAGCCTCAGATCCACCATAAACTATGAAAACAACAAAACAAAATTAATGCCAATTGTAAAAAAATCACTAAAATCATCAATGTCATCACTTTAGCTAAAATTGGTGCTATATTTTTATGAATCTCACCTGAATAGAACCATAAAGCCCTAAGGTTTAGAATAAGATCGCAGGTTTTGAAGCAGTAGATTTATATACACACTGAAAAAATTATCAAGTTAATTTTCATGCCATCTACTGGCAAAAGTAGCTTACAAATGCATATAATCAAACACAGGACAAATCTTTGGCTCAATTACAAAAAGCTTTCAAAAGCCCAGTGTCCCAAATTACTGACAAATCTTGGAAAATTTTCTGATTAAAAGTACAATACATTATATATTTGTCAAAAACAAAATTAACATAAAGACACAAATAGAAAAATATATGATGATTTAAGGAGAATAATCAAAACAAATTTCAAATAAAAAGAATTGTAAGCAAATTTATACAGTATTTTAGCATAAAATAACACAGCACCTTGTTGGTCAAAATTTACGTAACAAGTCAAGATTTCATAAATTCCAACACTCTGACTTCACGAAGTCTATGAATCTTAACGCCACAATTCTTCCTTAAACTTCATGTTCATAGTTGTTGATTTATTACAAACATTGTCACATATTGCACTATAGCAAATCAAATAAATTTATTACCACTGCTACTAAAAATAATTATAGGCATCTGATTTCTGTCATTTATGTCTTCTGCTTTCTCAAGTAGACCTAAGTTATAGAATGGAATCTACAGTGTACCGAAGAATATTTAACCACAAACTACTACTACTACTACTACCGCCGCTGCTGCCGCCACCACCACCACTACTGCCCAAAACAATATAACTCCCTCAGTTTAAATCACCAACTCTATGCTGATGATACTCAAATATTTCTTTCCTTTTCACCTTCTTTGTTTAACAAGTCTATCATTGAGCTTGAATAAGTATTTTCTTCAATCTCTGCATGGACGTCATCTAATCTTCTTGCTCTTAACCCCTCTAAGACTATTTCTTTTAATTGGACTACCCAAACAACTCATAAAAATTGACAATCCTAAGCTAGCATTGGCGGACACCAATAAACCCCGTTCCAACTCCAAAAATCTTGGAATCAAATTTGATTCTTCTCTAAACTTTGAATCGCAAATCTCTCAACTTTAAAATCCTGCTGTGTCCAAATTTGTGACCTTCGTCGCCTATGTCCTTGCCTCAATACCAAAACTGTCTCCACAATCACCACTTCAATAGTCCACTTCAAATTAGATTACTGTAACTCCATCTACTAAAACCTTCCCAAAGCCTCCATCAATAAATTACAATCAATTCAAAATGCACTGGATCGTGCTGTCACTAAGTAACCAAAGTTCTGCCATATTTCACCCATACTAAAATCATTACACTGGCTTAAAATAACTTAACATATCCAAAATAAGATAACAGCACTCACATATAACTCATTTCAGTCATCAAAACCTGTCTACCTTAGGACACTATTAACACCTCAGCCTCCTCGACCCACACGATCATCATCTCATCATACTCTTTCACGCCCACTGAATCAGTCATCCCTGAAAATCTGCAATCGTGCCTTTTCATATGCTGCACCTGAACTTTGGAACTCTATCCAAGCTTCCCTGCAGTCTTAGACACTGTTAAACATTAAATTCTGAATCCTCATTTCCCATTATGAAACTCTATAAAGATGCTCTATTAAACTATTGCTTGGAGACAATGCGGTTCATGATCATTCCGCAGGTGGTCTTAATGCTGATGGCTTCGCTGACTATTTTCAAAAGAAAGTTGAAGGGATCAGAAATACATTCAAGCACTCTCCTCCACCAGAGATGAAGCAGTCCTTTATGGGGAGCCACTGATCCACTTCGACGATCATCTTATCATCTCCATCAAAACGCCGATCCTTCCCTAAAAAGAGCTTTCGAGTGTTATTGGATACATAACTGCTATGATTAATGCATCACTTCATCATCTTGTCATCTCCATCGTCCGATAGCTAATCTTACTTTCATGTCTAAGACAATTGAGCGAGTTATTGCAGTACAGGTGCTGGCTCACCTGAACAAGTATCATTTTCTTCCTAGAACCCAGTCTGCCTACTGGCAGAATCACTCAACCGAAACAGCGCTTCTGCACATTCTCTCAGGCGTATTTAAAGCCACAGATAAAGGCAAAATAACCACGCTGATTCTACTTGATCTTGCAGCTGCTTTTGAATTGGTCGACCATGAAATTCTTCTGCGGAGGCTACAACTGAAGATGGGAATAGACGGTACAGCTCTTCGGTGGCTTAGATCATATTTAACTGATCAAGCATCGCGCATCTGTTATCAGGGATTCGTGTCAAGTTCTAGAAAGATGCTCTGCAGCATCCCACGGGGGTCCATTTTGGGCCCCCTGCTTTTTGCTATTTTTATTAGTGAACTTGAAAGTATTGAGACTAATCATCAGCTCAACACACATTACTATGCTGATGACATTCAACTATATCACTCTCACCATCCCAAGGAGGATGCTAAACATGCAGCTGAAATATTGTCTGAGGGCATTGTGCAAATTCAAGCATGGTTAAGCGCAAATAGACTTAAACTAAATCCTTCAAAGTCTGAACTGATATGCTTGGGACAGAGGCGGCAGATAAATAAAGTGACGCTTGATGAATTTAAAGTTGGTTTGGATCTGATTGTGCGCTCAAAGGTCGTTCGGAATCTGGGTGTGATTCTTGATGAGAATCTGACAATGGCCGATCATATAAGCAGGGTTGTAGCACGCGGTTTCCTTGAATTGCATAAACTAAGAACAATTATAACCTCGGTGAAGCGGGAAGTAGTACTGACGCTTGTTCACGCACTGGTCTGTACATGGCTAGACTACTGTAACAGCCTACTTGCTCAAATCAACATCACACAGCTAAAGAGACTCCAATCACTACAGAATGCAGCAGCTTGCTTGATAACAGAGACACGAAGAAACCAGCACATTTCACCAGTCCTTCGCGAACTGCAATGGCTTCCGGTGATCTCCAGAGTTAAGTTCAAAATTGTCTCACTAGTGGACAAATGTCTTCGTGGCGATGCACCGGAATACTTTAAAACTGACTTCACGCTCGTCCAATTATCAGACAGAACCTATGGATTGCGATCATGTGACACTCGATTACTCGTTACTCCTCGGACTAATTCGAAGTTCTGCAATCCTGCGTTCTCAAAGCTTGGCCCAACCTACTGGAACATGCTTCCATTGGAACTCCGGGATCGTTTTACTACACGGGACATTTTCTTATCGAGACTGAAGACTTTTCTTTTTGAGAAATCAGCACCGGCGCTTTAGTGCCTTAATGCGCCTTGTAATGAACTATCTATCTATCTACCTATAATTACTGCATTATCCCCTGCTCATGTCTTTAGATCTAAGTTTAAATCCTTCCTTTTCCTAAAATCATTTCCTCCATAGCTCTAACAACCTAGCCTCACTGCCCTCCGGATATATTGAATGGCTAATCAGTCACCTTCCCCATAGCGATTTTAAGAAATGCTAAGCGCCTAAGAATAAGCAGCCACTGTTGTACTGCTTTTGAAAGCGCATATAAATCCACGTGATTTTACTTACTTATCATTACCAGGAATTTCCATTTTACGATCGCCTAATTCAACAAATCTTTTTAAAAACCGTCGCACAGATCTGGTTGGTCGGTTAACGATGTTTGTCAAATTTAATTAAATGGAAAAATCTGATCGAAAAATTTATATTAGCATCAACTTCTCACACTCCGAACAAAAGAAGGAATCACATCCCGAAGTCCATACTCCAGTCGCCACTCGCCAGAGCTCGGCGTGCGCTACTGCGCTGATTCCCTGCTTTAAGTCAGCGCGTCTTTCTCTTTGGATAGAGTATTATAGTCTGACGTTGTGAGCTGACTCTCTGCTATAGGAGTATAGGTTAGAGCTCTTTAGTCTATGTTCGCGTCAAAAGTCTCAAATCAGTTGACACTGGATTATTTTCAAAAGCTGTCATTACAACGACATTCGACAAGGCCTCTAATATTCTATGTGTTAATCAGCATAGTTTAGAATTTTTGGGAGCTTTGGTTAATGGCGATCATGTATTAATAATATATAATATATAATATAACAAGGTTTAAAGTGGTTCAGTAGGGACTGCCCTGTGTGAGAACCACTGTTGCTCCCGTCCAATCTAATATCCTAAACTACTGGGGTTTATTTTGAACTCGTTTACAGTTTTTTTCAATCAATCAATCAATTTATTTATCTCTCAAAACCAGCATCATAATTTGAGATACATAATGATGCAAAAAGAATACTTAACTAACTTATACTAGCAAAAGATCAAAATTAAAATCAAATAACAAATTAATTAAGTAACTAACTAATTAAGTTTATAATTTAACAAAGAGAGTGATAGCCAAATAGCTGATCAGAGATTGATCATAGTATATTACAATGAGTGAGGGATAACCTAAGCCTTCCTAAGGGATAAAAATCCCGTAAGGTGGTTATCCCAATAAAAAGTTAATACTTAGATGGCAGAAAAATAATTAAAATGTGTGACTGTAGTGAAAGTGTAGGTAAGTGTAAGTTAGATTAGATGTAGAAGAGATGTTGAAAGTAATGTGCTAGATATATATTCCTTAATAGAAATGTAAATACAATTTTAAACAGTTGTAGCCGTTACTATCCCCTCGTCCAGTTCATTCCATCTGTCCACCACTCTTGCAGTGGCGGCTCCACTGGGGAGAGGGGACCCGTGCCCCCTACTGAGATACTGCCCCCCAGTGGTCCCTCTGTTGAGACCCTATACTATATATATATACTATATATATACTATACTATATATAAAAATTTACCAAAAATATTTAAAAATTGCAAATTTGCCAAAATTGGCCCAATAGTGCTTTGTGGTTGCTGTAGTTTTCCTGAAATTAAGAATTAGAAGTTACTGGCGTGAGACCTATCCTGGTGCACCAAAGCATGCGATTTAATGTCCAAAATGCACTGAAACTCACTAATAATAATAATAATAATAATAATAATTATGCACTTCTATAGCACCAGTTCTAATACCCAAGGTATCAATCGATGGTACTTCAAAATCAATCCGCAAAAGATCCAGGTCATTCCAGAGATCAGTCAGAGGGAGAGAGTGAGACGGACTATATGGAGGAAACGCCAATTGAAAGAGATGTGTCTTAAGTCTGGATCGGAAGTGCTTAATGAATTGGAAGATCTGACAGCCGGAGGGAGAGAGTTCCAGATTTTAGGCCCAGAAATAGAAAAAGCTCTCTTACCAATTTCAGTGTTGGTTCTAGGTACATTTAACAATGAATCAGCATATATACCTTGTTGAATGACGATGGTTTGGGTGATTCAACATAGATTTTAAATATTGAGGTTGGCCAGACTGCAGTGTTTTAAAAACTAGGAGACCAGTTTTGAATAGAATTCTCTGTTCTACCGGCAGCCAGTGTAACTTTTGAAGAACAGGTTTAATATTATATGATCATGCTTACGAGTTTTTGTAATGGCTCGGGCAATAGAATTCTGAATCCGTTGAGGCTTTTGCATGTTAGATCTGGTCATACCATTGTAAAGAGAATTGCAATAATCAAGTCTACTGCTGACAAGGGCGTTTGCAAGAGGAATCAGAGCGGATTTGGGCACAAAATCACGAATTCGTCGAATGTCTCTGATTTGCATGTGAGCAGCTCTGCTGACCTTATTTATATGATCGTTAAACGACATGTCCTTATCAAATATTACCCCTAGGTTGCGGACAGACTGACTTAGATTAACTGAAATGTTATCAAATATAAATGAATTTATGTCTTCAAATTTACTTAGATTAAATGATGTACCGAGAAGTAAAAACTCTGTTTTTGAAGGGTTAAGTGCAAGCTTATTATTAAACATCCAAGACTGAACGTTTTGCAGGCAAAGGGACAGATTTTCTAGTGACGTAGAGGAGGTTTTATCGTCGACGAGCACCTATTGATTTTAAAAATTTTCCGGCTTATACCTCTGACCCCAGGCTTTTTCTCATGAATTTGCGGGATGGGGATTGTCAATGTCCAACGTCGAGTCTTATACGGCTACTTTTTCGTATAATAATAATAATAATAATAATAATAATAATAATAATAATAATAATAATAATAATTATTATTATTATTATTATTATTATTATGTGATGTAGATAAATCCCGGACCCCCGTTTAGGGGTAGGAGAGGAAAGGGAGGACAGGGAAGGGGGAAGCTGCTTGCAACAGCCAGAGGGATGCATGGGTGCCCTGACCTGGACGGCCATGGCGGGTCCCAGTCCTCCGACTCCTCCGATGCACGACTGCGTGTTATATAGATATCATATAGAAAGAACTTGTTATATATATGTATATATATATATATATATATAGAGAGAGAGAGAGAGAGAGAGAGAGAGAGAGAGAGAGAGAGAGAAACGCTTAATACTTAGACTAGTAGAGCCGATCCTCAACCATCCCCCTAACCTCACCCCCCCTCCCAAAAAAAATTATCTGCAATTTTGCACGAATCTAACGGGTGGCCTCGATGGCAAGTGGGGGTGTTCAAACCCCCAAACTCCCCGTGGCCTCGCCACTGTTTACAGTGCCCAATTTCCAACACATAAAGACGGGCCTGGGCGGCTACACAGGGGGGCCGAAGGGACCCGTGCCCCCTATTGCGTGCCCCCAGTGGCCCCCCTGTTGGGACCCTATATACTTAATGCTACTTATCATCATCATTTCCTCTTTCCTTCATTAGTTGAAGATGAGGTGACGTCATGAATCAGGCATTTCCTGGTAGTTCTTTCTTTAGATGCTTTTATTGCTGTTGTTATAGCCATTCCAGTCCATTCTTCTATGTCGTCCACCCATCTTCTGTTCGGCCGACCTCTTTTTCTTTTTCCTGGCATGATACCTTGTTGTATTGTTTGCTGTAGGCTATCTTTGTTGTTTCTTTGTACATGACCAAAATAACTCAATTTTCGTCTTTGGCAGATGTTAAAGAATTTACGTTTGGTATTTGCTTTTTTCATGACTTCTTCATTTGTTTGTTTTTCTGTCCATGATATTCTTTGCATTGTTCTGAGAGAAAACATTTTGAAGGCATCTAGTCTTTGTCTTATTTTCTTTTTGATGGTCCAGCTTTCACATCCATAAGTTGCTACACTCCATGCCATACATTCCATTAATCTTCCTTTGTTTTTCATGCTGATTTTGTTGCTTTTCGAGACAGTTTTAATCTCCTCATTACTTCTCTGCCTTTTCCTAATCGTGAGTTTATTTCTTCTTCAAGATTTCCATTACTGCTGATTATTGCTCCTAGATATGTGAATTTGTCCACCTGTTCAAGATTCTTTTCATTAACAGTAATCTTAATTTTCTTTCCATTTGTTGTCATTACTTTTGTTTTAGTTTCATTAAGGTGTAGGCCATATTTTTTGCTTTCCAAACTTATTCTGTCAACCAGTTGCTGTAATTCTTCTTCTGATGTTGCTATTAGGATTACATCATCAGCACATCTCAAATTGTTGAATGTTTTTCCTCCTAATTTGACCCCTCCTTTAAATCCATTTAATGCATTTCTCATTATCATTTCTGATATGATGTTAAATAGGAATGGTGATAATATGCAACCTTGCCTAACACCTTTTCTAATTCTAAACCAGTCTGTTATTATGTCATTGATTTTTATTGCTCCTTTTTGATTTTTATACAAATTCATTAGAAGATGTACTAGATGTGCTGGAAATCCCATATCTAGCATGACATACCAGAGCTTTTCATGAGAGATAGAATCAAAGGCTTTTGCATAATCTATAAAGCACATGTACAATGGTTGTTGATATTCTTTTGCTTTTTCCATAAGAATTCTGAGATTGGTTATTTGATCTCTAGTTCCTCTCCCTTTCCTAAAACCAGCTTGTTCTTCTGCCACTTCGTCCTCCATCTTTTTGTCAATTCTATTCAGTATTACTCGAAGCATGACTTTGCTTGTATGTGCTATCAATGCAATGGTTCTATAATTTGTGCATTCTTTCCTATCACCTTTTTTTGGTATTGGAATGAATATTGATTTTAGCCAGTCATTAGGCCATTCTCCAGTCTGCCATATTTTACAACATAATTTATGAATTATGTTAACTGCTTCATCTTGTCCTAGTTTTAATAATTCTATAGGGACATCATCAATCCCTGCTGCTTTTTTGTTTGCTGTTTTCCTCATAGCTTCTTCTACCTCAGATCTCAAGGGGGGAGGTTCAAAGTCTTGCCTATTGTTATTTGGATGTGTGTTCATTTCTTCCATGCTTTTATATTCCATTTCTCCATCAAACAATTCATTTCCATATTCCTTCCATCTGTCTGCTATCATCTTTTTATCAGATAACATTAAACCATTTTTTGCTCTAATACATTGCATTTTTGGAGCAAATTTCTTAGTCAGAAATAGAGTCTCTCATTTGGCCCGCCGCCCAAAAAGTCTTGACACACCAGGTCTAACAGGATCGAACTCCTTTAACTTTAAATGACACCCTTATAAGGGCTCCGGAGCTCGTTAATAAAAGGTGTGTAACTTGCAAACTTTCATTTCATTGCTGCGCCGTAACGCCTAGCGCCACCTGGCGAGCATTAGAAAAGTAGGTTCTGCCGACTTTTAAAACCAGATAATTGTGATAAATTGTCCTCCGTGGTGTAGGGTTCAATTTAAAAAATAGTAATTTCGGGATCGTTCATTTCCATAAAGTAAGCGAAAGGCGCCACCTACCGAATGATCGGATAAATGCTAGTATATAAAAATCACCACATTCTGCTGTCTACCAACGAGTAAAAACAGTTTAAATAATTAAAGATGTTCTGTTCTGTCATTTAGCCATCCTCGATCCGAGGTTGGGCTACACTATGTACCACATCTCTCCATATCTGTCACTCTTCTGCTTTCAAAATCATGCTTTGAAACATAGCGATTGAGTATATAATTATTCCCTCCGCACACTTGGACACTCTCAAACAATAAAATCTGAATCCTCATTTCCTATAATTCTTGCAGTATCTCATCAAGTCTTCAGGTCTAAGCTTAAATCCTTCCTTTTTCTTAAACCATTTCATCCATAGCTGTAACAACCTAGCCTCACTGCCCTTCCGATGTTGACTATTGCCTGGCTGATCTAATACCTTTCCTATGGCTATTTTAAGAGAAACCGAGCGCCTAAGAATAAGCAGCTACTGTTGTGCTGCTTTTTTAGGACGCTATATAAATTCACGAGGTTTTACTTACTTACTCGTATTTCGTAGACCGTGGGAGAGAATGAGCAGAAGGAGGAAGAGGAGAAGGAGGAGGGCCGGAGGAGGGCCGTCGTAATAATGTTTATGTTTAGTTGATTCTGTCCGTCTTCCGTTGTCCCTTTCGCGGACGTCTAATGGCGTCGGAGACGAAGGTAATCTACCATCTGGACGATCCAGGACACGCCGTACCTCGTCAAACTACCGGTCGGCGCCGATCGAATCACTCTGCAGGACTTGAAAAATGCCCTCGCCAGACCGAACTACAAGTACTTCTTCAAGTCCATGGATGACGACTTCGGGTTCGTTCTCTTTGCTCTTATTGGATTTATTTTAATTGCTGGTGTTATAACGATTCGTTTATTTTATTTGATTTGATCGCTTGGTTGTATAGTAATCGATTAGAAACCCAAAAATATGCCGGGGAGACTCGGAGGAGTATTTCTCGAGACTTGAGTCTCGGTCTCAACTCTCAAGACGTCGAGAGACTCAATTTTGAAAGTGTCGGTCGAAGTCTTGAGTTGTCGGGAGACGGAAGTCGTGTTCTAGGTCTTGGTCTTGATCAGTCAAATCTTGGTTAAGACGGAAAGCTTCGCTCTTTGACCTGCTTTGACTCTCGCTCTTTGCCTGGTTAATAATTCTGTTGCATCGTACAGTCAGTGTCTCTGGCTCTGAGAAGAGTGTTGTTGTAAAGGTGAAATGTCTGTCCTAAGCCTACCATGTCAGACACCCAATAACTGCTGTAGAAAAATTTGCCACAGATTACGGTGAAGTCACTCTCATCTATCTAGCACATTTCAGGGCTGTGGTTCTCAAGACTCAAATCTTGATGTCAAAATTTCTTGTGACTCAGTTTTGAAAGTCTTGGTCTTGAGTTGTCAGTCTTGGTCTTGGTTATTGAATAGAGGTGCACTGGTATTTGTGTAATTTAGTTAATAAGTATAAGTTAACAACAGGTTTGTAAATATGTGATTGATGTATGAAGATTTCAGTTTAGTATTGGAGGGAGGGAGGGAGGGAGGTGCAACGAAGAGTTTTCCTAGGGGAGCTTTTGGGAATAAACTTATGACAATCTGTAATTTGCTTGTTGGAAAAATCTCTTCAGAACTTACTGGTAGTAAGTTGTGCAGGTGAACATAGAGATTAACTTATGCATGGCTTGACAGATGGTGATGAGCCTTGACTCTTGTATTGACGCAGTGTTAACTGTTAACTAATGTGCCATGTTTAAAGCAGTTTTTGAGTTTAAAATGTGGATTCAAGTCATTTGCAGAGGAACGAAGTGAATGAAGCAAGCATTTGCATCCAACTACCGGTAATAACTGAAACACTCACAAAAGCCACTTCTGGGTCTATCAGCTTTGCTTATCACTTGATTTTGCATTTGTTATTAGGCAATAAGGCTCCTTTGGCAATAAAACATGGCATTGTAAAAGTGGATTCAGAAATTTTCCAGATCACTTACTTTGTAATCCTTTTTAAATAAGCCTTTATCTTTGGAAGGTTTGCTTTACAAATGCAACTGTTAGATCTGGTTCTAATCATGTTCTAAACATGCAAAATTGACCAGAGAACAGTGATCGACATCATTGCACGTGTGTAGCTTGTTTTTTTTGCACTTAATTAGCGCAGTTACAAGCACACAGCACTGCCTGTTGCATGTGTTACGACTCAAGTCTGATACTGATTGATAAGTGTAAGTTGTAAGAGTAACATAAGTGCACAAATAAAAAGGGTACTGGATTTTATACCCCTATGATGATGTTTCACTGCCTAGATGTTCCACTCCACCCTTAATGTGGACAGTTTGCTCAAATGCTGATTAATTCATTATCCTCGAAGTTTTTGCCAAAAATTAATAAAGGATGTATACATATTTTTTTATTAACCCTTTGGGCACCAATGTAATGATAATTCTAGACCACCGGCATGTTATTGGAAATGTACCTGAAAAATCCATTCCATGGCATCATCAATATCTTTATTGTGTCAGATTTTTCTGGTACACGGCAGTCAAGAGGTTAATATTGAAGTGATAGCGGTATTTGATATAATATTATTTTTTTAAACAATATTTATTGACATACAGTCTCTCAGTGGTGGCTCCACCTGGGGTGGCTCAGGAGGGCCCGTGCTCCCTTATTGAATGCCTGGCCCCCCAGTACCCCTCCCCCTGTTGGGACCATATACGTATTACTACATACCTAGCAACAAATAGTTGGCCCCATGCTTAGAAATTTCCACTCCAGCAGTCCCCCCTCCACTTACCAAATCCTGGAGTTGCCATTGCAGTTTCCTAATTTTGTGTATCAATTTTTGAATTATTCTTGTGAAGGTGTAATATCTCTATGCTAGGGCAGAACTGTCTTGCTATCAGAATATACCTAAATGATTTTTAAGGATGATTTTAGGAGATTGTGTTCAGCTATGTATTTGATGTTTCTTTTGCTTTGTACTGTCCATGTACCGGTATATGTAATCCAAATTGGTTTTATTTTTCTAATTATGAAGTACAGTATAAAGGGGTTTCGATGTTTAATTATAAGGCCATATAAGAGAGTTCTTTGCCTTATGTGTGTCATTGTTATCTGGCGTCAGAGTAACTGCAGGGCATATTCACTGCTATTGATCCGACCAACAAGCATTACAGTAAGTTGAAAAATGGCAGATAGATTTTTATTGAAGTCTTCCTTCAATGATTGATTATATTATTATCATTGATTATATTAGTTATTGTATTCTCATTCTTATAACCTTTGTCAAGGTCAAGCATTGGTCAAGGAAGTAAGCTGATTTTGTCGATCCAGACAAATTTGACCTGGCACATTATGAAGTTTTGGCATTATTTTGGTGCATGATAGAGCAGTGGTTGGCGCACTGGTCTGCCAATCTTGAGGTGCGTTTTTCAACTCCCGGCCGCGAAGTGCAGAAAAGGGGTTCAGTTGTTTCTGTCCCAAGAGCCCCTTAGTCGACATTGTTAGCTGTGAATGAGTACATTGGGTATTAACTATTGATGGAAGGAAAAGCATTACAGTAAAAAATGGCTGGCAATTTTTATCACATTCAGCCATTGCTATGTAAAACTGAAGGCGCTAACCCTTTGGTTCTCCATTTACTTATATATGGGCGCTGAGCCTATGGAGTGTACCTTTACCTACCTTTACATTATAAGTGCTGATGCTGATGAGTGAAACAGATTTCATGATTAGTTTATGAAGAAGTGAAGACAGAACTAAAGTTTTGATCACTGGATTAAAAAAACTGAAATTTTTCCTAAATATGTCTGCTGAGTAATTTTGAAATTATTTCATTGTTCCTGATTAATTGCCTTAATTGTTAATTAATTTTTACAAATGCATATTTTTAAGAGTTACTCGTGTATTGGACTCACTTGCATCCTTAATGTAGCTAGCTGGAAATTATTTTACAAGAAAAATAGGTCAACATATAACAGGAATTGAAAGCAGCAAGATTGTTAAATTTGAAAGTTAATTTAAGTTGTTTGAAGAACCGGTAACTGTTGGTTATATTAACCCTTTTACCGGCCATGATGCACATATGCATCCATTTTACATTACGTTACAGATAAATGGCCGGTAAAGGGGTTAAGTTTCAATTTTGCCAGTTGAGCTTTTGATTGTGAGATTTTTAATGTTAGCAGCCCTATTTTCCTATTTTTAGCATTACCAGAACTATTTAGATAGTCTTTAAACCTATGAGGCTGACTTCTCTATTTGTGACTGTGTTCTACAGTGGTATTCATCTCCATCATTAGAGTTGCTGTTTGGTGGATTGTAAATCATTAAGTGATATTGTAATTAGGATTGTGTGCATTTTGGAACTTTTTCATCGCATGGACTACTGCAACAACAGTCTCTTTTATGGTGTTCCGGACTACTTCATATCCAAAATCCAGACTATCCTAAACATTGCCGCCAGGATCGCTGGGTGAGCATAACACCTCTTATGAGAGACAGACTCCACTGGCTCCGAGTTCGGGAGCGCATCATCTTTAAAAGATGCCTAATAATTCACAGCATCATCACCGGCCAAGCCAGTCCGAAGTACTTGGAGCGATTCCTGACACCCGCTAGCGACGCATTTAGATGGTCAACATTGAGATCAGCATCCTCTCTTAACCTCACTGTCCCGAAGCCGCTAAAGATTCCAACCCTCAGTGATTGCGCCTTCTCCCGAGGCGGACCACTCCAGTGGAATACCATCCCACCTGAAATTAGGAAGATCATAGCTCAGCCGATCTTCAAAAACAGACTGAAAAGCCATCTGTTTAGGGAGTCATACCCCTTGTAAAGCGCCCTTGTTTTTGGTTATGCTTTGTTTACGGCGCTATATAAATGTCCAGTATGGTAGGGCCCACACTCGAGTCTGAGCATTGGGTTCTGGCACTTATCTCCGGCCTGGGCAATCAGCGATGTAGGTGGTATAATCCAATAATCTGGGGTAGGTTGCCATTACTTTCCCCAGGCCCATGTTTTACCTTGCAGCTTAACGCTGCTCCTCAGTTCACCACCGCCCTCTAGTGAGTAAGGCTGAGTCGACTTTAGGGCTCCTGCAGGAATCGAACCAGTGACCTTCTGCTCCACCATCCAGCATTGTTACCACTAACCTAACTTCCACTAATACATGGATCTGTGCTTGCTTTGAAGCCATATAATGAGGGTAAATTGAAAAATAAGTTAGTAACTTTTCTATTGTGAAACCATAACAGTTGGACAAAGTGTGAAATAAACATCTAAAGACGACAGTGTTTCTCTTAAAAAAGCAATTTGTCGTTTCTTATTTCTGTTCTGTTAACTTTGAATGCAAACGCATTCAAAGTTGGCGACACATGTGTTCATGTTTATGAAGTTAGAACTGCGAGGTGTGATTCATTTTCCGGGTGTACACAAGGCAATTGGCCGGCCTTCATTCATCGTGAAATGACTGTGAAATGACTGCCGTGTATGATAACGACTTTATGAGCCTGGAAAAAGTGTGTAAGTGGATGGCACGGTTTGTGGACAACCGAACAAGTCTGGACGAGTGCGGCAGCAGTGGCTGTCTGCGCACATTCGTGACGCCAGCCAACAGCACCCAAGTGGAAAGTGTCATTCAAGAGGATTGATGTAGGACATGGAAGTCCACTGCCATGGCGTTGGACATGTCATATGTGTCAGTGTATATCTTACACTATACCTTGGGTTACAGGAAGGTGGCTGCACGTTGGGTTCCACGAAGCATGACAGCAGATAATAAAGTGGCCTCATCTTGCCAATGTGGCATCTGATAAAATGGCATCGTGGGGATGGCGTGTACTAAAGCACTCCCCCCCCTACAGCCCGGACCTAGCCCCGTTGGATTATCATCGGTTCAGACCCCTAAAACGGGGACTTGCTGGTCAACATTTTGACAGTGACGACGCGGTGAAGACAGCTGTCTGTTAGTAGCCATGTGACTAGCCGACACTTTCTACTGACGATGCATTGAGGAGCTTGTGGCTTGTTGGGTCAAATGCTTAAGGCCACTGGCTGACTACACTGAAAAGCAAAGATTAGTGTATCACTTTTAGATGTATACTTCACATTTTGTCCAGCTATGTTATGGTTTCACAATAAAAAAGTTACTAAAGTTCTTTTTTTTCAATTTACCCTCATATTTCCTTTGTGTCTATGACTTTGCTAGGGCTTCACTGGTCGTACAGATGTTAAAATTTTGTCCATTTCTGTTTCAGGGTCGTTAAAGAGGAGATTCTTGACGATTCAGCGATTTTGCCGAGCTTTAATGGGCGGATCGTGACGTGGGTGAGATGTCGGATTCTGAATAATCTTGTCCTAGATTGGAGGCTTTAAAAATTGTTGTTGACTTATGCCTGAGGTTTGTAGGTTCAGATTTTCTGCATATTGACAAGAGAATGCAGATATCAACATTTGTAAAGCTGTGTACTTTCTTGGCACCGGTACTGTTGCATACCTGCCATTTGACATTTGTTGCATCAACCTTATGCCAATCTGTTTGTGATTGGAACCAACTGTTGCAGCTGCAGACAGATGGGCTTGATGGTGTGGCATTGGGAGGGGTTGTTATAAGTAGTTGGATGTCATGTGCAAATCTGAACATTGAGTGGTAAACTGCTCCAGGTAGTAGAACTTGAGTAAGTGGATGGTTAAAGTAAACGGAGGAGGAAGAAATGAGTGCTTTTGGGAGGGGAGGGGAGGAGAAAGGAGCAGAAAAATGTTGAAGTGGAGACAAGACTTTGGCCTGCACACTTACAAACAGCATGAAGACTAATTAAACATTAATGGAAATTAGTGCACTAACCTTCTGATCAGTACAGACAGACAGACACACACACACACAGACACACACAGATAGATAGACGGACGGACGGACGGACAGACACAGACAGAGAGACACAGATAGACAGATTGATGCACACTGGGGGATTACCTCGTTTATTGAAACTAGTGAAATGCTGTTGTGTTGTTTGAGATTTCTTTTGAATGTTGTTGTTGTTGTTGTTGTTGTTGTTGTTGTTGTGTAGTTGGTGGCAGCTGACAGCAGTGTTGTATCAGAGCCTCACATTCCAGAGTCTTTGACTCAGCTGGCATCTGACAGAGGCCATCAGTTGGATCCCTCATCCGCACTGTATGAACTCTATTTAGACATTAACCCAGTTGGCTCTCATCTGTTACTAAATACCCACAGTCCAAGGCAATGATGTTTGCCTCATTTCTTTGGACTGTGGATATTTTACTAATAGCTGAGCATCTGGGTTAATGCATGCATTTAATATTATTATTATTATTAAGTACATCTGTGTTAGTGGACTTAGGTGTGGTTTATAATGTAATTGCCTATTCATATTTATCATGTGTGTACATACCCTATATGCATATGTCTGGACATTGACCATCTATTAAAATCTTTATATCTTAGAGAACACTGACTTTATAATCTTTCACTTTCGATTTTGGATTAAGATTTTTAAAGTCCAAGTTTTCCTCCCTTAGAAGTTACTTTGCAAAGTGTTATTTACTGCAATGGTTTTCCAATGGCTTCAGTTACTTGTTGATGATAACGGTTAATGTTTAGGTCATGTGCATAAATTAGGCAACAATCTTTAGTTGATTTAATTCATTGTGTTATATATTGATTTTGTCGTTCGGCCTGAGATTGTACAGTGCATGCAGGTGTACATTTATTCCTGTAGTTTATAATTTTTTTGTGTAATGAAGAGTGTTGCAGAGTATTAATCTGGAATTTTTAATGCAGAAATTAATGCCTTAAATGTCCATTTGGCTCTTCACTTTGGACCATTCCATTCAGAATTTTATCTGGTACTTTTAACCCCATCTTTGTCATATTCCAATCCTCTTTTCCTCTGGTTGACCAGTTGCTGTGCGTGTTTGTGTATTTGTATGCAACTGCTTTGTTAGGCATTTGCAAAGAGTGCCTGTCTTTGCAGTCAGAAACAATCATCTTTGCTGTTTTGAATTGTTAAAATGTCAGAATGCATCTAGATAGTGAGATAGTGATATACCATTTTATCTATATTATAGTCCATTCCTTATTGGGTGCCTGACATACAAATTTCTCTGATCGTCCTGGGTCTGTCATTGAACTCTTAATAATAGAGCTGCATGTGTTGTACTTAATTGAGTCAACTGAGATATGCCAATGTTGCATTGTCATCAGAGGATCTGTTTGTTGTATGTTCATCTCCCATTTGATACGGTGGAACTAGTTACCCATGAACTTTGAACATTTGTGTCATTAACTGCTAATATTAGATCTCTATGCAGCAGTTATGATCAAATGTATTATTATTATTATTATTATTATTATTATTATTATTATTATTATTATTATCTAGACAATTTATCTAGTGCCATACACATGGCGTCTGCCAAAGTCAAGGGCGCTGTACATATTTACAGATAGTACAAATGTACTTTCAGCAGATTTTATCTCTGCTGTTTGTATTAGTAAATTCTTTGATATTGTCTATCCAATATCCATGCTATCGGAGCCCGCCGCATCCTATCCCATCACATGCCGTTCAAGTGCTATATAAGATTCCATTGGACAACAATGCAATGTTTCATCTGCTGTTGTATTAACTGATTTGTAGAGCAGAGAATTTTTGTATTTATTCTGTTATTACTGGTATTTCATGGTTTTTGAATTGAATAATTTGTTATTGCTGTCCACTGCTACCAACAACGATTATGGTACTAATGATAACAGTGGTTATTCTAGAACCAACACTGAAATTAAGAGAGCTTTTTCTATTTCTGGGCCACAAATCTGGAGCTCTCTTCCTCTGGTTGTCAGATCTTCCAATTTATTGAGTATTTTCAGATCCAGACTTAAAACACATCTCTTTCAATTAGCATTTCCTCCATAGTCTGTCTTGCTCTTTCGCTCTGACTGATCTCTGGAATGACCTGGTCTTTTGCAGATGGATTTGAAGTACCATTGATTGATACCCTTGGGTATTAGATCTGGTGCTATAGAAGTGCATAATCATAGTGGTGATGATGGTGAGAATGATGACGAGGACAGTGATATATAATAGAACCAAATAAAGAAACCTTTTTAAGCTTGGCTTGAAAACAGTTGAAATCAGATGGTGCAGGAACTATTACTGCTGATCAAAGAGATCTAGTTCTGATAATTATAACTGTTGTTGTTGCTGTTATCATTGCTTTTATTGTCTTTAATCAAATGTGGAGTGTAACATGTGTTTGTTGTTAGATCAAAACGAGTTGAGGGTCGACATACGACAAATGCTGCTGCTAGACAGGGTTTGTGTGAGACATAGAGTCTGATTTCTAGCTTCATTTATGTCACGTGACCATTGACATGCATAACCATGGGGTTTTGTCTTGCATGAAGTTTATTAAAGTGGATTTTTATGCATAATTATATATTTCTGCTGAGAAATTCAGTATTTACATAATTAGGTTATGGCTGTTTAAGTATTAGGCATGTGTCATAAGATGTTCAGCCGCAGAAAATTGTCTTTTGTGTTTCTCTGTTGAAATACTAATTCTCTTTGTGCCTTCCTGACTGCAGCTCGACCTGTCAGTAATTTGCACCGGCCTCACCAGAACAGGTGGCATCACCACAAACCGGGCTCTTCGGTGATGAGCAGTGACTTAGACAGCACCAGCTTTGTAGATTCAGAAGAAGATGTAAGCACCAGGTGAGGTGGTCAATGTGGATGAATGCCTCTGCGCATATAATTATCATGGCCAGTGTCTGTAACAATGTAACATATGTAAGTTATAATGTAACATATGTAATCTTGTGGCATTGCTGACTTCCACTTTTCCACAAGCAGAACTCATACCACATCAGCACCGGCATTGGCATGCTTAAGTTGGACCAGTGCTCGGAAATTGATTATCATCTGAGAACATAGTCAGGGTCATTTAGGATCGGGGCATAGCCAGGAATTTGATTTGGGGATATAATGTGATTTGGGGGTATACATCTGAAAAAACTTTGAAAATCTTAAAAAACACATTAAAATATTTAAGGTAGTCTGATTTATGTGGGTATATATACCAATATACCCCCAGTCACTACGTCTCTGTTTAGGATCACTTTAACTGTCCAACAATTTGATATCAGGTGCTATATAAATGATGATAGGTTTTGGCAGTCGTCAACAACTGCATGCTTTGCCCTTGTTTAATATTGGCTAAAGGTTTGACTGTAATCCTAGCGATTTAACAGCTTATCTATCTTATCTGTAAAATTTTGACGCTCATCAAATTACAGAATAGTTTTGTGTTTTGATGCTGTTAGCTGTTGAGTCACTGGATAAGAGAGATGAAGACTTTTTTCTCTGAAGCATCTTCATTCCCTCAGGCTTTGCTCGTCTTGTATTGTAAGCGAAGAATTCAGATGCAAGGTTCACTGCTATATAGTTTTTCATTTGTTGGGGTTTGTAGGATCTCAACCACCACAGATGCGTCCTCGCACTACAATCGGCGACAGAAGCGCTCTCGTAGGAAAATGCGACATCCTGTTTTGAGTCAAGTGAGTGTCATTTGTTGTTCACTATATCTCCTTAAATTCCTTCTTTTGTGTTGTGCTTTTATTTGACTGTAACGTATGTTAAGTGAGATGTAATAAGTGTCACATGCATTAAATGAGGATGTTTGAATTTAGAAGTGACAGCACATTATATAACTTATATATAAGTGAACAATATATAAGTGAACAATTGCTGGTGACTGGGCAATTCGGAGGCGGACATTTCGGAGAAGGACTAATATCGCCCAAAAAGTTGTAAAACTGTTAAAAAATATGACTGTTTTATAAGGGTTAGAGTTAGGGTTGGGTTAGAGTTAGGGTGAAACTATGCTCCGAATTGTCCGTCTCCAAATTGTCCTCTCCGAATTGTCCGTTTCCGAATTGCCCTAGAACCCAATTGCTAGCTGTATATATACTCATAATGACTTTAATGCATATTTCAGTGTTTGTGATCATGTGACTGATAAAAATAGACTGTTAGGCACTGGTTCTTTCAGAAGTGTTTGATATTTCAGTGTTACTGTTGTGATGTTCTGTAGTTGGCTGTGTTATTTAAGATAATTCGTTTAAATTTAACGATTTAGTATAATTCTTAGATGTGGTTTTTGAGGTAATTTTGTTTGTGTTGCATTTTAGGCGTCATCGTTTAGCAGCGTAACAGACTCTACGATGTCTCTAAACATCATCACCGTTACTTTGAACATGGGTGCGTTTTGGTTTCATAACTTCCTTTGAAATTTCATTAAATTTATGATGTATGTTAAAATGGCATATAGTTAAAAATTTCAGTCTCTCATCATAAGTCTGACACACGCACACACACACACACATACACACACACGCATACACACATATTCATACATATTCACATTCAAATTATGCAGAGATATTGCATATTTTTATAGCACCATCATGGGTTTTAATTTATTTAGAGCTTCTGTGGAGAGGAGCCCTTTATCTTAAGATGTTTTAAAGGCCTCAGCATTTCAATATTGCTCTCTACTTGTTTTGCTGAAGCTGCTTTATGATGAGCTTTAATTTTTGATTTTTGAACAGAGGCCTCAAGTTTTCTTGGTATCAGCATTGTTGGTCAGACAAGCAAAGGTGGAGATGGTGGCATTTACATCGGTTCAATCATGAAAGGGTGAGAATACCTTGGACTGATTGATGGCAGTTGATTGGAATGATTGATGGCAGTTGATTGTGCTGTGTTGGATGGTGATTGAAATAGCTTTTCATTGATTAAACCAGTTGGTATAATGACTGCACGTGTCATTGTCTTGATCATTTTTGTCATTATTTGTTTCTTATCGTCATCAACTGCTGAGATAAGGTAAAGGTATATTAGATTGAGAGTTCATACAAGTATTTTATTTATGCTTTTATCTGTTGTTTTTGATGATCTGTGAAAAATTGTAATCTCTGCTCTAAAACCTTACAAAATCCAGTGGCATAGCGACGATTGGTAGTGCCCATGGCGAAGTAGGTATATTGTGGCCTCAACTCCTCAAAATGTCTGCCAGACAAAAAAAGAATGGTCCTAGCTTATAAGTCAACATGGAAAGTTATTTATTTCTTCATAATTTTTCCTATTATTTACCCTTTTTGGTGCCCCTCGTCCTTGGCGCCAGGTGGGTGGGGGGCATTTGTTCCCCTGCCCCTCGCTACACCACTCATGAAATCCTTTTAAGAGGCATTTTGCTGTTTGCTTTGTGTGCTATTTTAAAAATTTGTCATTGAACATGGTGGCGTTTTTCAAGGGGCGTTGTTGCACAGGACGGGCGCATTGAACCGGGCGATATGCTTCTCGAAGTCAATGGAATGAGCTTTGAGAACATGAGTAACGACGAGGCTGTGAGGACGCTGAGAGACGCTGTGCGTGGTCCAGGGCAAGTATCGCTTAGTTCATCGCTTGGCACATTTTGTGCTTTAGCAGTTTTTAAATTATTCAGGTTTATTCATGTATTTATAGTGTCTTTGTTTACCAATATTTTTCTATCGTTTTGTGGCTGTGGTACTATACTTTTATACTTTGTATGAATATTGCAGTGATTGTGATGCTAGACCTATTATTTAAAGATATTTCTGGTTATGTAATGCTATGTATATTTTGAGCCATTTATAGTGTTGCTACTGCATAATACTTAGGATGTTATATCCTTGAACTGACTGACAGCTTTCTTAGGTTGCAATGATGGATGGATGGATGGATGGATGGATGAATGGATGGACGGATGGATGGATGAATGGATGGACGGATGGATGGATGGATGGTGCCATCATTCAAGTTGAGACCTTAATAATACTGATAATTTTAAGAATTGGATTTTCCGAACACTGTCTTCTTCAATTGAGATGTCTATTCAATGTCTAGCGCTTCTTTTGTGCAGACCCATTACATTGGTCCTGGCCAAGTGTTGGGATCCAAATCCAAAAGGATATTTCACGCTTCCACATCAGGAACCAGCACGACCTCTTGACCCCTCCGCTTGGATCCTTCACACGCAGTCTGTGCGTGGAATGTGGGGCACAGCTCCCGGCATGCCCTGTGGAAGCAACATCACATCTTCAAGCTCTTCTGTCGTCTCTTCAATGCCGCCTGACAGTGAATGTAAGACTGTGTGAACCTTTTTCATGGGATATAATAATAATAATAATAATTATTATTATTATAAGACAATTTATATAGCGCAGTAACATAACTGGAGCAGTATTATTACTTTGCCGCCTATGGCTCCTGGCAAATCCATTATTACACCTGACAAGCTAAAAAAAGGTAGTCGCCGCTAAACTTGCCACGCCTTCTAAACTTTGCCGCCTTCCCCAAAACCTAAAACCTTCCCCGACAAGCAAAAAAAGAGGTCGCTTCCTAAATTTGCCGCCCCCGTCATGTGTGCCGCCCATGGCTAAAGCCATAGTAGCCAATGGTACGCCTCTGAACTGGAGCTAACTGGAGCTAAAGTCAAGAGCACTTTACAAAGGAGTTACTTGTAAGATATTTTAAATAACTTATTTATTAAATATTGAAATATTATATGTTATGTTAAATATTATAAAGATTTTCTTTAGAATGTCAACATTTGAGCCCAGATCAGGCTTAGTGTCACTCATATCCTTAAGTTTTAGTTTGTATCGTGCCTATTATTATTTTCTGCAATCACCCCAGCCTTTAATAAGCACTTCAGATAGTGAGATGTATTGCTTATTGTGATATGTTGTGTGGATAGCTCACCTGATTTTAAATCTGTAGCACTCATCAAATATTGGCCACTTATTTCAATATTATTGTGTTTAGTTTTATATTATTTTATAATTTTTGTAGGTTTTGCATGACTTTGTAATTGATAAATGTTTTAAATTGAAATGTTTTCTATACTTTATTTGCTCTTTTAAGTTAATCTTTGTGAGGAGTTGTGGGAAATGGATTCTCATTTCATTAATGATTCATTTTTTCTTTTGAATATGGTCTTATAGCGATATGTTATGATTGTAAACTTTGCACGAATTCTCTATTTCTCCTACTAAGTGCAGCCTTTGGACTCTCTAGTTGTATTTATTTGTTGTTGTTATGTTTATGAAGTTGACTTTTATTGACTTGAGTTTATTTTTGTCAGTTTTGAACTTATTAACATTTGCTTGAATCGTCAAGTAATTTTTATATTAGGTATTTTGTTACGGTTTCAATTCTGTTTTCTTTGATGTGAAGTTGTTAAAAAGAGAAATCGCTCATCTGCTACATCTAGCTCGTCTCACAGTTCTAGGAGTGAGTACAGTTGTTAAGTGAACTCTTGCACTTTTTGGTTCTGGACAGACAAGTGTGAATAATTAACTAAATTTTGTGGCAAACATTTTGCTCTTTATAAATTGTGCTTTGAATAGTGTTGTTATATATGTGTGTGTGGATATGTGTGCATATATGCAATTATGCATGTATAATTGTATATGTATATGTGTGTATATGTATGTTCGCATGTATATATGTATTTATATATGTATGTATGTATGTATATAAAATATGTATCTATGTATGTATGCATGTATGTATATATGCATATATGTATGTATGTATGTTTGTATGTATGTATGTATGTGTATGTATATATACACCGGTATACTTTATAGTATATACATACATATATAGTTCAGTTCTCTGTTGTTTATATTTTCAATTTTCTCCAATTTTGGCTTTAGTTTATCGCATTTGATTTTGTTTTCTATGAAAAATTGTTTGTTTTTGGTTTTGTTTGTATTTCTCCTCTGGTTAGGTTTCGGTGATTTAAATAAACACACAGATATGGCGACAGTTGTGCATGCTATGGGTCGACCTGATTCTGGCCTTGAGGTCAGAGATCGAAATTGGCTCAAAATTACAATCAAGCGATCATTTATTGGTAAGTGAGCATCTTCTATGCGCATTGAAGCTCAGGTTTTTCTCTTGGCGAGACCAGTTTAATGTGGACCATGTTGTATTTGACTGGTTGACGTGCAGAGTGAACAATTGTTTATTGAAAAGCCTTTCATAGAATTTGAGTGAATAGTTGTAGAATGTTGATGTTGCCGTTGTGAAATTGTGATAATTTACTCATAAGCAAGTATTTTATTTTCCACAAATTAATTCTAGTCAAAAGAACTTGTAAGGCACCCTGTAGGTGGAGATAACTGTGCCTAGTTCTGTCTAAATTAAGAAATTAGGCCAAGGCATGGCATTTAACTGACCCATTTAACCGACCCATTTTACTGGTCCCTATTTGTTCAATTTTGGAACGAACACGGAGAGAAAGATTTTAATTGTTGGGAATCTTTAATGCAGTCAAATAAGGCAGTTGGCTGCTGTTGGATAGAAATGAAAAGTTGGTCCTTTGGTGGTTGATGTGGCTAGAAAATCCTGCTGACCTAAGAATATGAAGTCTTCTGAATCATTGCCTGATGTATTTTTGCACTTTACTTATGTTGGTTGTGCTGAAATTGATTTTTCGAAGATGCCTTTTCCAGGGTCTGATCTTGTCGACTGGTTATACACTCGGGTGAGCGGCTTCGTTGACCGCCGTGACGCCCGCCGTTACGCGTGCAACTTGCTAAAAGCCGGATTCATTCAGCACACTGTTAACAAAGTGACGTTTTCGGAGCAGTGCTATTACGTCTTTACGAATTCCCTCGCCACAGGTAGTGGTTAATGTTCAGCCACCCAACATTAGAATTTAGAAATCGTGTTTTCTCATTTGGAAAGAAATTTTACTCTTGTCATAATGGAACTCACATGTAATTGTTACTTGTTCTACTATCACTTACTTCTTCT
Organism: Metaphire vulgaris; assembly: GCA_018105865.1. Lineage (NCBI taxonomy): Eukaryota > Metazoa > Annelida > Clitellata > Crassiclitellata > Megascolecidae > Metaphire > Metaphire vulgaris. Next base: position 12,813,282 of record CM030850.1, read on the forward strand.
TCTTCAGGTGTCATGTATTTCTACGTTGACGACTATGGAGATCCATTTCTCTCTGTTGTGTGTTGCTTGTATGAGTTCTAATTTGTGGTTATCCCCTTTACATCAGTCAGTAATGGAACTCATTCTTTGTCTTCCTCTTGATCTTTTGCCTTTGACTTTTTCTGTAGTTACCAGGTTTTCTATACCTTTCTTCCTCATTATATGTCCAAAAATTGATTGTCTTTTAATATCTACTATCACTGAAGTTTGCTTATTTTATGCAACCATTATAATGCAACTGAACTGTGCTGTGATTAATTATTGATTGTGTTCTTATAGGTTGCACTCTGTTGATTTTAACTTTGAATTGCAAAAAAATTCAGTTGATATTACTAGTAATGAAGAATGAATGTTAGTGGTTTTGGATTGGCAGCAGTGTTACCTAATAATATTACACTGAAGTATGTAGGTGTCTTATATCATTGCATATTGTACAGTATTATACTGTATTGTACAATTTTTAGTGAATCTGTTTGTTACATGAAATTGTGCTAGTAGAAATATGATTTTTGCAAAATGTCCCATTTAAACAGACATTTATTTTTAAAAAAATTTGGATTTTGGAGTCTCTGAGGAGCGATGATGCAGGTCATTCATTGATGTCAAAATATAATATAATGTTCAATGAACGTGAGTAAAAGTTCTTGTCTTTTCAACTTCTCTAGATATAGCGGCGCTATCGGTGAATGACCTGGATTCTGTCTCTTCTGTTGGTGATCACGATCGGCGTGCTTATGATCCGTTGCCTCCGGTCCCGAGGATCGAGTCAAGTTTCGGTCGACTTCACGGCCCCGTTTACTTACCAAATCCCACAAATGCCGCCAGCCATTCAATGTCGCCGTCCGCTCCGTACAGTTTCGCTCCCGACACAAACAGTTACGTCAGCATGCCGGGATTCAACGGTGCCGAGAGCATTGTCAGCGGCTCTGGTAGGAGAATGCTCATGTCTTTAGAATGGCAGCATTGGAATATGGTGCCCTGTAGATATTTGCATACATATATATACTGTGCATGTGCATTTGTTTGTACTGAGAATACCATTACAGATGTTGTAGTCTATAAGTTACCTTAAAATGGATATGCTGATCGACTTAACCCTTTGACCATACAAGGCTGATATTTCGGCTTCATATTGGTTATATGGATTGCAGATGTGAAAGGGTTAAACGATATGTAATTTATTATATAATTGTAACATTTTATGTGCTTATTAACCAATCAGGCATAGACTTTATGAATATACTATTGATTTACCACTTGTTATGCTTCAGCTGGCATTGACATATGGAGTCTATGTATACAAGTAAACCTCTAATAATTGATTGATAGATGTCAAAATTTTTGTAGCTAGATTTTTGTATTTGTTAAGGTCATATACTGACCTGCCCTATTGTGCATTTATTGACAGCTAAGCGCGACCAGACTTGCGCATGTATCGTCACGCATACGTACAAACAGATCCGAAAACTCTGGGACAACTCGGACAAACTGTCTCCGAGTCAGAATGCTGCGAAGATGAAGGGAAAGTTTGACGCCGACATTGACCGAAGCACAAGCAGCGACACAGGTTCGTTAATGTTCGTCCAATCGGAGATCGGCGTAGTCTGCTTGCCTGCCTTTAGTTCCTTATGAATGGAAATGGTGGTTAAGTGAAGATGCTTTTTAGTATTCAAAGTATCTTTGTCTTCTTCTGACCCTCTTGTATCAGTTTGACATAATGTTTTGAAGTGCATTTTCTTCATAACAAATTTCATCATCTAAAAATTTCAAGTACATTTGCAAGTACATTTGCATGCATATTATATATATGCACAGTATATATGTATAAAAATTCCGTTACTATGCACATGTACCATGCAGTTGCTATACAGGTGTGTTATTATGTTGTCAACTGCATATGTATTGTACATTTGCTTTGTATGAAGTGACAGTTTTTGGAAATATCTTTTGTTTTAGAAAGTAGTGATTCTGAAAGCCGTAATGCAAATGACAAGGAAAGGAATGACAATGACCGACTGGATTCACTGGCTGATGATCATGAAAGACAACAATCTGCTATTAGTAAAATTCCAGTTTTAGGACAAGGAGATGGTAGGCTATAAAGAACGGAAGCTTTGTTTAAAATGATTGTCTTAGTGACATGTTACTTGAGTGACAATTATTTGAGTGACACGACATACTAAAATAAAGATTTTGAATGAAGATTACTGTTTATTATTGTGTCACTTGAATGGCACCTCACTGCAGTTGTCACTGAAAGAATTGTCACTTGTGATAGAAAAAGTAAAGATTAATTGTCACTGTGCCTTTATTTCCACCAAATAGACATTGATGAGCAGAAACGCCTGAAAGTTTCCGCTGAAACTGAGGTTTGAACCCTGGATCTTGTGACTGGCTTGCTAACCACTGGACCACTGTGACGGGGTGGAGTGCCACTCGATTGATTGTTGATTTGTTGTCATTCAAATAATTATATGTACAGCATATCATTTGGTTACCATTAAGTGAACAAAGATAGTTAATCAGCACCATCAAAAAAAGACAGAGGAACTGGATTGGACACGTACAAAGGGGAGAAACATTGCTCAGAACAGTAATTGAGGGAAGAATATCAGGAAGAAAGACAAAAGGAAGACCAAGGAGGATGCTATTGGACTGGATGATGAAAACAGACACACAGTGTCACAAGACCTATGCAGAAATCAAAGAAGAAGCAAGACGCAGAGAGGAATAGAAACAATGGGGCCCTGGGCAAAGATGAAGAAATGGTCAAAGGGTAAAGTGAGAGATAAGCTGGACAACATGGTTCTCTTTGACAAAGCCACGTATGACAAACTTTACAAGTTTTTTGCTTGATTGTTTTTCCCTATTACCCGTGTTATGCTGTCACTGACATCATATGACCAAGTTTACGTATTGCGCTTGGGTCCAATTCATCTGTAAATATTTGTATGATTTTAGATGCTAACAAGCCAGAATTACGTTGTTTATTGTATTTAAGTGCTGTGTAAGTATTTATCTAATGACAAAGTGCTCAGCAAAGCATGAATGAAAATGTATGGTGTGCAACAGGGGGAGGAGGGGTAAAAATATGCCTTTTTTGCATACGTACTATATGGATGGCCCCAAATTGAAATATATTGGATATACTATAGGGAATGGACAGACAGGGAAGCACCATAGAAAAGTCCATAATGTTAGGGATCGTGAAAGGCGTAGACACTGGAAGTCCAAGAACTTCCTGAATAAAGAATTTCACGGAATGGACTTCTATGACAATATCAGAAGTCTATCGAGTTTATTCAAGACAAGACTTTGTGGGAACAGTTAATCCATGTCACAACCGAGTGCTGGTGTGGCAGACACAGGATGTTGTTGATGATGATGATGAAGTATTAATTAATCTGTTGTATTGTTTGGTGTTTGTTTTGCCCATTTGATAAAACTTAACAGCTGTTTCAAATACTGAGAATTTTGGAATTTTTCTGGTTTGGTTTGTTGTTCGAAAGGTGATGCCGAGGTTGTTGAAGAAATGGGCGACTTGTGACTTCCATCTTCAGTATTTTTTGAGTTAAAAGAAATCCAGAATAGCTGACTCCAAACAACTGTTTTGCACAATTTCAAGTTCATATGGGATGCTTTCCATTGTTCAGCTGCTACTCTATGATGTGATGTCACAGAACTGCATCTAATCCACTTTGATATCCAGATGTAAATGATCATCAGATTGTGAATTGCTTTTGCGATATTGTTTATCAAAATATTTGTGTGACAGTGATTAAAAGGTTGTGGAAAGACTTTACAGTATTTGCACAGTTTACTGTCGCCCATAGGTTATTGATTCCATGATGTAGATTTTATATTTTATTGGTTTTAAATATTTCATCATTTATTAGACATTTAATGCAGTAGAAAATGATTTGTAATGATGTTTGTGGGTATAATTAATTTTGGCTTTGCCTTATGAGGTTTGGATGATGTTTAATTCCATTAAGACAGTCTTTGTTATTGTAAGATCTTTTGCGATTAATTAATTTTATGATTTAATTTGAGTAAATTGCTGATATTTCCAGGTTAAACCTCTGCTGCCAAAGATGACAATGTTTGCCTTGATATCATTATATGCATGCTGATTTCTGTCAAATATATTTGATCAAGTATTAATTAATTTTGTAATTGATTGACTACTGAAAGAAGACCTTTGTGCTATTTTTATGGATCACAATATCCCGGCAAAAAGCTTAAAGATCAAGTGAAATAATTATAGTTTGTGGCATATACACTGTAAATGCGATATTTGCTTTAATATGAGGTATATTTTGCTATAGAGTCAACTGTGTGCATGGTTGCACTTATATGTAATGGAAAATTTATTTAGTCCAGTGGTTCCAAAACGGTGGTACATTACCCCAGGGGTACAAAATGAACTTTCAGGGGTACGCCAGAGGCAGCAGATTTCTTATGCATTGATATATGATAGTAAGAAATTTCACAATAGGCCTATTTACAAAAGCTGTGTCATGCAGAATCACTTTTATAAGCCTGGGGAAAACATTAAGAAACAACTGTATGAGAATGAGGGACATCAACAAATGAAATTTCTGCCGAATATCTTGTGAAACGGCAAGTTAAGTCTGTCAATGGATGAGTGGTGTCTTGTATCACAGGATTTATAGACAACAAAAAATTATAAAATTGATTTGATGTGTGACAGAAACCAGTAGAAGCCAATGGAAGGAGTATTGAACAGTCGGAGAATAAAGATACAAAATTTTCAGTGTGTTGAACAAATTTTCTGATGAAACCCACATTCCCATCTTCATTGCTTCAAATAGTACTAGAATAGTCAATATAACCTGTCTCGATTTTGCTCTGCAGCGTTCGAAATGGCGCACCTCTCACTTTTATTGCAATTTATTCATGATATGATATATGGTACAAAGTGATGAAAGGGTTAAATTTACTTTGAAAATATGGGGCTACACAGATTTTCTAAAAGTGCCTGAAGAGTACACCAAGCAAAAAAGTTTGGGAACCACTGATTTAGCCTTTTGTTTTTTTATGTATCTGTGTCCTTAAATGTATTTTCTGTAAAGATACTCCATACGAGTATTGAAGTCATTCACAAATTAATCATCTATTACTGAAGTAGAATTGCCAAGCTGCTTTCCTTTCCTCACCATGCTGTTCATTTCAAATGTCTGTTTTTGCTGTGGATTATTTTGATTTGAATTGACAATGGGGAGGGGAAGTATTAGTCTTTGGATGAATTTGGCAAGCAACAAAATTGCATCATCCAGGTTTTGGGGCGGCATCCCACAATATAAATGTTTTGTTTTTCATGGGAAAACTGTTGCATATTTCAACAGAAATGTTAATAGTCAGAGCTGTGAGATTTTTTGATTAAAAAACTGATCTTCATGTGACTGCCATAAATACACCACCACCAGCTGTATACAATGAATAAAAAAACCTCAGCTAAAATGGATTGCATTACAAGCAATGGCAAAGCTGAATTTGAAGATGATGTTAGCTGTATGGTCTTATTACATGTGCTTTTGGCCAAATTGAAATGTACCGGGTATATTGCAATTGAATATACAGTAGTTTTGTGACAAAAACCAGAATAATTTGTCTACATTTAAAATGTTCTACTGTAAACGGCACTGGGAATTTTAAACATTCCATTGTTGTGCTTATATGAGATCTCAAGATTTTATTTTAGTTTTAAACTGCAAATTTGTTGATTTCTGCACAATTCTAACCTTATTGAATGTAAAACGGACAAGATAAAAATAATAATAAAAAAAGCATAGGGGCTGTCCATTAATTATGTCAACAATTTAGGGGGGAGGGGTTTGAAAAGTTTGACAGTTGTTGACAGGGGGGTCAAGAGAAGTTGATGTCAACAATTTCACTTTTTACAAATAATCAAAAATAGGAAATTTCATGGAATAACTACAATGGAAAAAAGCATGGCAAAAAGGTCATCACCACATTTTGACATTCGATGAACAAAACTGGGGAAAAATGGTCATCACCACAAAAAATAATAACCTTGTTATTGGGACCTGTCATTGATCTTGGAGGGGTCAAAAGTTTTTGACGTAATTATGGGGGTAATTGAAAGTTGACAGTTGTTGACAAGGAGAGGGGGTCAAATATTGGCAAAAAAATTGTTGACATAATTAATGGACAGCCCCATATCACATGGTCAAAACCACGGCTGAGACAGAATGTTTCAGCTGTTTCTTCTAGGATTTGTTTAAAATATCTTTGAAGTGACCTACCCAAGAAGTTAATAAAGTGGGAGATTGTTAAAATTATCAATACATAAGTGTAATATATAAATTTGTTATGTGCTATGTAAATTTATTGAATGAATATTGGTAATCAATGTTTCATTTTGGAACTGTTATTAATAGTTGTTAGTATTCATTATTCTCATCTTAATTTAAAGTGTTCTAATATATGCAGCACCGGGAATTTTAAGCATATCATAGTTGTGCTGCTACTTAATAAGTGAGATCTCAAGATTTTATTTTTAATTCTTGGCTTGCAAATTACAGAGGACAATGACTGCAGCTCTGAAAATAAGAGCAAGACTTTTTGCATGATGCATGCAACCATCAAGACACATAACCATATGCAAGGATTGGTCACTCAGTCTGCCCTGCAGATTAAGCAATGCCTGATGGAAACACTACCCGGTGGTCTGGCCCATTGAAACGTATGGAACAGAAACTTGGACGGTGAAGAAAACACACAAGAAAAGAATTACAGCTTTTGAGATGACGGCCTTCAGAAGAATGAAGTCTATCAGCTGGAAAGAACGTAGAACAAATGCCGCAATTATGGAAGAACTTGGGGAAAGAAGTATCTATACTCGGGTTTTCCAACATAGAAAGTTGAAATACTCTGGACATGTACCGGTAGTGAGAGCAAACAACCTATACACTACAGTACTACACGGTAGAATTACCAACAGAGAGGCTGGCCCTGTAGGCGATGGGTAGTTGACAGAATGGAATGGACATGGAATGGAAACCAATATATAATTATCCATTGCATTAGTTAACCTGCATAGCCGCCAATCCTCAGCAATGAGGATAGATGACTATACCATTCGATGTGAGAAACTTGTTGACCGGTAATTAACAAACAGTAATTATAATTTTTGTTATTTTCCGGTTGTTGCACATATTTTGTCTTTTTGTTTCAAGTAATGATGTGTTGGAGTAAATTTTGTTAATCACGTTAACAGTCGTTTGATTTTGTGATATTGTGTGATCGAGCAAATGAAAAATACCAAGCTCCTTCATCCAGATGTATTAAACTTAAGGTTATTGTGAATGACAATACTGTTGTAAGCTCGCAATTTTAACAAATGGTTCGGTGACATATTTGTCATTTTAGCAAACGGTTCGGCCCAGGCCCGCCGAGAGAAATTCCGGGCCCCTGTGCAGAATGGCCGGCGGGCCCCGAAAAATTTTTTAAAATTGCTGATGACCCTTTTTTGCTTATCATTGGTTTAACCAAAATTAAGCGACACGATGTCATGTTGCAACTCTCGAAAACTAGTGATGACCTTTTTTATTGTCGCTCTTTTTGACACTCATTAGCGTCATTTCACACTTTTCTTGGGGTGAGATAATTTTTTGGCCAAATTTCGGCAAATTATGGGCAAATTTTGGGCAATTATAGGCAAACTTTGGGCAATTTTTGGACCAATTTTGGCAAATTTGAAATTTTTTGACATTTTTGGGCAAATTTTGGCGATTTTTTGCACATTTCACATTTATTTATTTACTTAATGCATTATTTCTTCATTTTCATTGGGGGCCCGCCTGCCCCTCCCCAAATGACGCCCCTGTTCACACTGTTCCTTTTGATGCTTTTGATGTCCTCAGGTCCGGGCCCCCCTTTTACTTGCCGGGCCCCCTTTCTTTAGTGTTATTATTGGTATTATTGTTAATTATGCATATTCATCATCGGCCCGGGCCCCCTCAAGACCGCCGGGCCCCTGTGCACTTGCCCCCCCCTGCCCCCCGCTCTCGGAGGCCATGGTTCGGCCGAGCCGGTCGGAATTTTAACAAACAGATCGGCAGAACCGGCTCACAGCCCTGGGAATACTGCCACATGAACCAACTAGGGATGTGCGGGTATACCCGTGGCGGATAACCCATACCCGCGGGTACGGGTAGGGTAGGGTACACATTTTACGGGTACGGGTCGGGTACAGCGCTACGGGTACGGGTATAGCGGCTACGGATACGGGTATACCCGTTTTACCCGAAAAGTTATATTTTCATTTCTCACTACTATAGCAAATTGGCAATGCAGTAATAGAAAAATAATATTGAGTAAAGTGTATTAGTATAACTTGTACATCGCGTTCAGTTTGTCAGACAGCATGCATTTTACTTACTGAAAACATAAAGGAAATACAGATGACGTAATCTGACATCATCAGTAATAAATCTATAATGGCGTCCTCTGACTCCTCCAAGGACTCTTTGACCGAGAAAGTTCTTCTGGTAAAGTTTTGTGGTTTAACTTGAGCTCTAATGCCGCCTGCTCATAGATAAATGATATCTACTAAATATTTTAAACAAGCCCATTCATGTCGGCTTAGGCTAGCTGACTGATTATCCTGATTCCTAAGTACTAGATCTGTCCTAATCTAAACATGCATGCTATTTACAATGAATAGTTATCCCAATTTCGTAGCCCCTATTTCCTGTTGCCTCTCTATAGTCTCTAGGAACGGATACGGGTTCACGGGTCCATGTACAGGTCCTTGTAGTACTTGTACCGTAGAAACGCACCCGCGCAACAGGGTCCAAAATTCCAAATCCAAAAACTCCAAATTCCAACCAAAGTCGGTTAAACATTTGAGCACACAGCTTACGGGTATATTTCGGGTAGGGTATAGCGCTAGCGGTACGGGTAGGGTAAAAGTTTTTCCACGGGTACGGGTAGGGTATGCATTTTGCTGTACCGCACATCTCTAGAACCAACTCTCAAAGTGGGATCCATTGTGATACTTCTTTGTAACATAAATCTGAAGAAAGGGCTGTGCAAAGGAACAACACTGTTTGTGGAAGATTGTCATAAAAATTTTGTAAACACAAGATTCGTATTAGAAAACAGCCGAGGTCAAGCGGTTGCGATCCCAAGAATCGATATTCAGCCAAGTGACGTGAATTTGACAATCATTTTTCAGCGCCGCCAATTTTCAGCGCTCCCTGCATTTGCAATGACCATCAACAAGTCACAAGGGCAAACATTTGAGCATGTAAATATATATTTAAGCGAGTCAGTCTTTTCCCATGGCCAACTATAATATGTGGTATCATGAACAAGAAACTCGGCAAACATCAAACTGATCATCAAGCCATGTTCCGGCCAAGGACAAGTTATTGGACAAATGCTAGAGCATTTACAAAAAATTTAATATATCAGCTGAATAAAATTGGGTAGGAGAAATGGTAAAGCTCCCCTGTCATGCTTGACAGGCAAACAGCTAGATTAAAATAATAATCAGATCTTGCTCAAAACGGACTAAATCACTAGCAAACAATCTATATGCTTGTTCACTGATGAAAAGTCACAATTAGTACATATTAATATGTATAATATTTGCAGTAATCATTAGTTTACTCCAAGCTTATCCAATGCAAATTACATGCAAAAATTTAAAAAGTACTGTATGACATAGAAAACAATGGCTAAGGATGAGCAGCATCTAGTGGTATGAGGTAAGTTGCCATATTAAAACAGTGTTTTCTATGTGTTCAAGCATTTCAAATCTGCATCCAGGACTGTTGCTCACATGAACAATAGCTCATAAGGACGATTGCTCAGAGGTCAATGAACGGCTGTTCATAGATGATGTGACAAGATAGCAAAAGCTAAGAGTAAAAAATGTTTTAAAGCTAATGCTGTAATAAAACGACAAACCTCGCTAATATTTTCAGGTCAATGTATTATTTAAATGATAAATGTCCACATTCTTTTTAAGTGAATGATAAATTTGCAAAAATTTTATGATCAGGGCATGATTTGTAAGGGGAAGGGGGAATCTTCCCCCCCCCCACTGCCCAACTACATCCCCCACTGCTACATTCCCCCAACCACTACATCCCCCCAAGCTCGACATGTTCTCCCCCACTGCTCCAGGTCACAAATTGCACCCTGGTTATGATGCTAATGTTTTTCTTAACTGACAAATGATCTTTAAATGTTATAACATCAGTTTGTCCTTGGGTTTCTAAAGCTTGAAGTATTCTTTCACTGAGAATACGATAACAATTTGACCAGTTGTTCCACACCAGTGAAACCCTAAGTCAAATGTCACCAATTGTATTGTTACCAATGTCCATGTGAGCAATTGTTCTATGACCAATCGTCCTGCTACCTCAAATCTCACTTTACAAGCATTAAAATTAAAGTAATGTTTATTGATATGCCGACATTAAAGGCATAATTTCTTCAGTGATAAAAATTTCAAATATGACACATTAGCAAAAACTTACCACAGAACTAATAATTGCTAATTACTCAGCAGTCCTTAGTCTCAATAAAAATTACGATACCAATACAGTACAAATTAATCTCAGAAATACAAACTTAACGCAAGTTCCTTCTATTGGACACAACCATTAACCAACAGTCCATTCCATTATACCCCCTGCACACGAGCACCAAATTCAAAGCAACATTACTTTTAAATTGCCAACGTTAGAACTATAACACGGACCACAAAATGCTAAAAATGCAACGTTAAAATGTTCATTGAGAATTCAAATTGTAAGCCACACGATCCTGAATTGTTTAAAGCAACACTGATAAAAATTAACATTAAAGTCAGTTAAACTGTTGCTAAAATGAACCTGAAAATAATCTACAGATAAATAAATTCACCAAATATACAATACGACTTGAACCACACCCATGCTCTGTACACCCATAGACCACACCCATACCCTATGCACCTAGCCAAAAATTATTCACAACAGAAAATTTAGCAGCAGCAGCACGTAACACCAAATGCAGCGCAGTTGATGCACAACACAAGGAACATTTACAGCAGCACTCAAAAAACACTTCCAATCATAAATACGCGCACAAAACACTTCCACGAGTATCCTAAGTCAACAGATGGTTCAACTATGATAAAGATATACAAATCAATGGTTGCAAGACGGCAAATTTCCATAGTATTCAATGTCAGGCCATTACTAGGAACCAAGTGCAACTGCTGGAAGGAAGGTAACGACATAAAAGCCGTGATGGAACCTGCTATTGTAATGATGAACACCACAATAGCAGCTGAAGCAAAACAACCAAAGTAATAATTTCAGCAGACTCGTATGCAACAGAGCTCAAGAACCAGGGACGTCATTTCACTGTTTTCAAGAGGGGGGGAAGACACTTTTGACCTGACAAGTTTGCAAAAAGTTGATAACCTTTTTTTGCTTGTCAGCCTTTTAATGGTCGTTATGGGACTAATCACTCGACAACATCAAGCCTCCTTAGGGGGTTGATGACCTTTTTTGCTTGTCGGTCTTTTTTATCTCTTTAATCAATTTCCATTTAAAAACTAAAAAACACAAACATTCACAAAAATTTGTTCCCCTAAAAATAAGGGGGGCAACGGCCCCCTGCCCCCCAAATGACGTCCCTGTCAAGAACTGGCAAAATTTTGATAGATTTCACTATGTTATGCAGCATATAATAATAATAATAATAATAATAATAATAATAATAATAATAATAATAATAGCCTGCAAGCTGTTTTTGAATATTCAAATGGAATGAAGACAATAAATAGCTTGGTAAACTCAGACCACACAGTTTAACACCGTCACTAAGATTACAACATCGAGAACATGACAAACATCTTGCAGAGAAGGTTGATGGGAAAAACTCTACGTTAAGCGACGCTATTTTTCAGACAGGAGATGACATCACTATAGGTCTCAATATGTTGCAGTGGTGCTGTCCCACTCGAGATCATGACTTTTGGCCTGGCCATGTTCGTCGTCGTCGGAGCTGTCGGCCCTATCGTCGTGGAAACTGCCTATGTCATCGTCGGTGTCAGTTTCCTCGGCATGAAGGCCATTCACCTCGGACTCTTCGCAGACAGCCTGTGACAATACAGAGGCAAAACACGTGCTACAAAAAATCTGCCAGATGAGCTTCATGATATAAAGGTTTTGAAATTTTAAACTATAGCCACAAAACTTTAAAAAATTCTTTGAAAGAATGCCAAATTTGCTATCTTGTTAGCCAAAACATTTGCAACTAATGCGTCAACTGCATTGGATGAAAAGAAAGTTGAAGCAGTTAAATAGAACAAAAGATATTAAGAGTATTAAAAAGACCAAGATACATAATGATGATAGCAAGGTTCGACAGTATTTAAACTGCAAATTAAACATGAAATTCTTTTTTCAAGAAAATGCAAAAAAATTCCTTAAGAAAAACCCAGCAAGGCTTTGTCTGACCTACATCGTCAGCTACAAAGCAAACACATCCAATATCTTAATTTTTGACTCTGTAACAGGCCCACATGTTTAGTTCTTTTCTCATACAGCACCTGAAGATTCACTGAACTCTTCACAAGACAAGAGATGCTGGACTATTTGCAAATAAAAACTGCTACGAAATGCCCGATTCCAAATCATTGCACCTCGTTGTCCATTGGGTTGACCGTAATGGTCAGCGCAGAATTGTCCCACTCCATCTCCTGCCTCTCCTCCACATTCACTTCCACAGATCTCTGATTAACGGAGCGAATGCGTATAATTCCAAGGATAACGATAAACACCAGAAATCCCACGCAGATGACGACAGCTGCAGCGATTCCAACGCCTGAAACATCAAAGGCATAAAACCATCAGCACACAAAAACAGCAGCACTAGGGAACCAGAAGACCTGAATTCAGGGAACCAGAACAAGGCATCGACATAATCAAAAGGCCAAAGTTCACCAACTACAATGCAGTCTTCAGTTTTAGTTTCTCAATTTTAGTTTCAGTTGTCACTTTTAGTTTTTCAGTTTCTATTTCAGTTTTAGTTTAAGTTAAAATGAGGCTTATTTTTCAGTTAAGCTGCTGCTTCAGTTAACTGAAGGAACCAAAAGAACGCACCAACCTCAGTGGTCCAAATAAGGTGGCCTGCATTAAACCAAGGGGCTCATGCCACCTGAGTCTTTGCTAACAGGGTTTCACAATATACTGTAATTCTTCACAGAAAACCTGGAAAGGTTTAAAAGGACCAGATATTTCAAGGCATAGATGAATATTCCTACCTGAAGACTTATCTTCTTGTTTTGTTGAAATCTTTGAACCATCCGCTTTGTAGTTGGACACAGAGTGAAACAGCTTGTCGGCCGCAGCTCGGTCGGCCGACTGTCCTTGCTTTTGTTCGCCGTGAATAACGTCAAGCTAGACAAGAACACAATCAAGCAAACCGCTGGACACCGAATACAATATAAATCCACTGAGCAAAATAACAGAGAAATCAATTAATTAATAGCAAAGGCCAAGATTGTTTCATCCAGACGTCAGTTCCTGGATGGATTTGTACTCATAGGGAGTGAAGCAGGCGAGTTCTGCCCTGCCATTTGCGGCATTTTCCAGAGCCTCGTTTTACCCTTGCAACTTACACAACTATCATCTTATCTACACTGATGTTAAGGCAAGATGAACTGGCCTTTCAAGCCTTTGTTGCCAGTTAGTTAGACCAGTGTTTCCCATGACCAAAAAGTGGGTCACGGGGCTCAGTCAAATGTGTCGCATGGCAGTGTGAAAATAGATTCAAAAGTGTCATTTTCTAACTAACACCATATAGTGTCACCAGCCTTGCAAAGTTGCAAGTAGGTTTTGTTTTAAGAAATTTATATACCTGCAATCTGTTCAAAGCTTATATTAAAGTGATTAGTGTTTTATCCACTTTTAGTTGACACAACATTTGCAAGGTCGCTACACATTAAAAAAACCGCTGAAGTGGGCCGTGGTCCCAAAGAGTTTGCGAAACCTTGAGTTAGACTACTGCAATGCACTTCACTCAGGTCTTCATAAAAACCTTTTGTCTACTTTGCAATCAGTGCCAAATGCTGCTGCTTGTCTCATGGAAAAAGCTCCTCGCTACTCCAGTATCTCAGATTTCATGCTGATCTTTCTTCACTGATGACCAACCTCTGACCAAATTGAATATAAACAGATTGTTGTTGCTTCTGCAGCACTTTGAAGTCAGGCACCTTCTTACTTTACTGAACTTTTTTCATCACCATTTTCTTCTACAGCCCATCATTTACTCTGCTCTACTTGATCGTATGGATGTCCATTGTTCATGTTCCTAGATCAAGTATCACTCTCATCCAGCATCGATCATTCAGAGTAACTGGTCCCTCTCTGTTGAATGGGTTGTCTCCATCCAGTGTCTTATCCAGACTCCAGGCCTTTGGGAGGGGGGATTGAGGCTTGGGGGGAATCGACTTGATTGGAGGGGAAAAGACACAGTTCAATGCAAAATTTGAGTAAGTGCTCAGATTTTTAAGAGGAGATTTTGAGTTTTTTTTTTTGAAACAGACTAAAAACACTGTCTCATTTTCTGTCTCACTCCTCACTTGACACTCAGTTCATTGTGAAGACTAAAGTCTCATTTTCTTATCAAGCAACTTTAAAGCCGGAAGCCCCTCTAAGTCTTAATTTAATAGGCATTATATAAGTCCTTTATTACATTACATTATGACTGTGTTGCTTCTGTAAGTGCTTACATCTAAGAACACAGGTGAATGTTATATATGACAATACCATAAGACATATCTGGTCTCTAGCAGCAAACCCTTTAATGCTGTAATTATAAACATGATCTCCGCAAAGTGGCAAATAAAATATTACCACTGAACTATCAAATCATCACCAGGGAAGCTAAATTAACACTTTCAATAAACATCAATAACTGGCAAATCAAGAAGAGCCACACAAACACACACACACACACACGCACACATGCATTTTAATTTTAATAGACAGTATTAAAAAGATCACATGATACAATTATTTGAGATACTATTGCATTAGTACTTCATGCAAATTCATAGTCATTACTACTACTAGAAAGAAAGCATAAATAACAAATTTTAATTTAATATATCCACGAAATGTCACAAAAACTAAACTAATTGAAAATTAAGAAGGTTTTATGGAGACACAACTTATGAACACGTACCTCTACAACGAGTTCGTTGCTGACAACTGTTCCACCGTCCTTTGAACAAGTCAAGTGGAATGTTCGAGTGTTCAGGTTGTCCACCTTTTTGTGCACATATTGAATTGATTGCATAACATCAACGTAATCGCCAATCTTAGCCTCACCTGAAAATATTTAAAAATCATACAATAAAATTTCACAGTTACCAGCTCACCTTTCACATAATTGCAAACATATGTTGACAAGAATTACTTAAAGGTGGCAAGAAATTCATCAAATTTATCTGGGAAATTAAAGAGTAAAGACACACACAAATATATGAAATTCGATGTCAGGTTGTTAAAGAAATCTCACAAGACATAAAGATAAATGGAAAATTCTCAAACATGGCTCAATTTCAACAATACTATATTTGCCATCATTTCGTTAACTTCCTTACCATTTATATTCACACCATAAGTAGAAAATTCAACTGTTAGACCAAGCTGTTTGACCAGATTTTCAGAATAGGTGAATTGCTCATTTGTTACGTCAAATTCCGGTTGAACAACCACGGAACACAACTCCAGATGATGCGCCACGCCAGCTGCAGCCTGCATCTAAATCCACGACAATAAAAAACAACAACAAAACAACTCATTTAATAAGAAATTCGTAAATTCAAGAGGTCGATATTCAATAAAAAATTTGTTACGTGCAATTCAGAGACAGCCGAGCCGCAATTTATGCCAACAACAACAGTAAAACCAATAGAATCATCAGCAAATACTTAGCCTGCATTCACATTTCTCCTTGGCACAGGGCACACAAATGCAGAATTATAAACACTGAAAATAAATTTCAATTTGAAAAAGTTCAACACTTCTGCAATTATGATGTATAGATTAATAGAGTTCATCAATTGGATGCCAGGAAAGCACACACAGATCAACTGTGCCATGCAATGTACATGATAACTAACTACTTCGAAGTAAACTTTAAGAAGCAACAAAATGAAAACCAAAGTAAACTCTTCTGTATTTGTATTGTTAGCAGTCAAACCTCAATCAGATCAGAGTCCTTTGCAACAAATGGCTGCAGAACGATAAGCAGGTCGTGAAAGATCTTCTCTCCACTTGCAACCTCATGATCGTTGCGAACAAGCTGAGTGCTACCGGTGAGGATTATTTTTGAAGGCTGCTCTTCAACAAAGTCTACTGTGACATCGCTATCAACGACCGACATGTTACTGCCATCAGCACATCTAAAAGACACCAAACACAAAATTCCCTTTGTCACAAATCAAAAAAACAGCAAGAATAAAATGTGATTATGATATACATATGACTCAGCAGTGGCATTGTGGCAATCAATCAAACAAATTTCTATGGTGCCACTATCATAATGCCCAGGCATCAACCAAAGGCACATCAAATCCAAACCGAATAAGAGCCAGTTCAGGCCAGACAGGTCACTCCTATCGGTGCAATGAGCACAATGCATTTGCCGGGAATTAATTCCATTTGCTTAAATCACTATTTGATTCTTCTTCCTCTGAATTCTCAGGTCATCATCCATAAAATAATGGTCTTATAAACCTTTAAGAAGGTTTTTATTCAAGAGTACCGGTAAATGAAGTAGTGGTTAATTAATGATCTGACATATGTCAAGCATGACATTATGTCAAATGAAAACTATACTCCACCTGACAGAAGTCTCGAAAGTCAAATGAGAAGATTCTGGCGTCATTTTAACACGCGGATTGACGTATCCAATCTTGGAAACAAGATTCTCGACACTTTCCTTTGATTGTCCGCTGATGTCGATCTGAGTCATTGCACTGTTCATTGACACAGACTTAAAAAACAAACACAAAACAGTCCAAAGCATCATAGAAATATATGCAATTCAGTGACAGAACATCAAATGATATCTATGCAAATAATAAAATATAAGGAATTTAGATGCTCCAAATCACACATGAATAAAACAACCAATGTTGTCTGATGTCAGGAGAGAGGGAGCTAAATTTCTAATGACTGAGGCAATGACCAGGTGGTAGTGAAATAATTTGGTTTTTAGGTGTCCAACATCCACTTGCGATATAAAAATTTTGGGTGGAAGTAGTACGATCCCTGCTGTTTTTTCTTGAAAATTGATCACCAAAATCAACCAGCACAATACCATGTCAAGTAAATTTAGCAAAAATCAATATTAATTAATTATCGACTAAATGTCAAAAATCACTATCGTGAAAAAATATTACAGCCTCCATACCCGTGAACCATGCCACAAGCACAAAAACAGGGCATATGGGCCTTATGCTTGAAATTAAAATCTTTAAAAGACAATGGCAAAACATGGCTAACAGAAAGTAAAAATGGAAATACTAACACTGTTTTTATAAACCAGCAAAAGCATCATGACAGTTGTTACAATGTGATGCTGGATTTATGGAATTATGCATTGTGATTTTTACTTTTACCATTCTCTCATTCACTATGCGTTACAATTGTCTTACGAAAGCTTTGAGATTTATTCTAATAATCAAAATTCATCGAAAATGAACAGTCAAATATGTCCACGGTTACATAACAGCCTAAAGAGAATGAAGCTGATATAGAAATGCTCAAACAGAGTAACACAAATTCTGTGCATTGGCTGAACAAGTTTCTGAAAATGGGGCATGGGACTAAAAGATGATATGAAGCACCTATGCAAGACCATCATGAAATTAAGTTGAGTTATGAATGGGAAATAATGTTGGATGCAGAGTGGTAATAATGTTGGATGATGGGTGATTCGAGCACTGCTGGACAGGAGGTTTCTTCTCAAGGAATCATCCGACCTACTCGTACCTTTTATCACCGAGCTATTTAACCGTTCGATGTCTGCTGGAATCGGAGCCCTGATTCCCAGACTTAAGAAACCCAGCTTGGGCGCCGACGACATCAGGTCGTAGGATTTCCAACTTGACAGTGCTGTCGAAGCTACTTGAGCGGCTCGTCTCTAAACAACTTATTTGCTACCTGAAGTCTTCCAATCTGCTCCTGAGCTACAGTCTGCATATCGTGCTTTCCATTCAACTGAAACCATGGTGCTGAAAGTCACTGGATATTCTTCGAGCTCTGGACGCTGGGGACGTTTCTGGTGCTGTTGGACCTCACCGATACTGTGGATCATGCTACGTTGCTGCAGAAGTGGAAGTAAAATCTGTGCTTCAGTGGTTCTCCTCATACCTGGAGAACCGGATGCAGCACGAGGTCCCTCAGGGCTCCGTCCTGGGACCTATCCTCTTCGTACTATACGCGCTCACCTCACGCCGGACGACACGCAAGTCTCACGGAGCTCCCCCTGCGGCGATCCAGCAGCTTCAACAACGCGTCACATGTGTTTAGCTGAGATGACCAGTTGGTTGATTGCACGCCGGAAGTGCTCTGGATGGCTGCTGAGAGACAGAAACACTGGATACCGGTAGATGGAACGGAAGTGCAACCGTGGATTCTTGACAGTACGTTATCAATGAAGTCACATGGGCAAATGTAGTGGCAGGGTGCTTCAAAGCCCTGCCTGATCAGGAGTATCCGTCGATCAGTGTCTGCCAATGGTCTTAAAAACACTGGTCTTTGCACTGGTGCTGTCCAAATTAGACTACGGCAATGCAACTCTCGCTGGACTACAGAAATACCTTCTATAACCGTCTCCAGTCCGTCAGGCCTTGGTTGTCTGTGCCAGAGCGGATCCATTTCAAGCTGGCAACATTGACCTTCCGTTGCCTGAATGGATCCAGAATACCTTGCGTCCGAACTATCACGCAGTGGCTGACCACGCAAGCCGGCAAAGATTGAATCCGCCTATTGGTGGTCCCGAGGATGCGCCCAACCGTCGGGGATCGAGCATTTCCAGAAATTGAATCTTCTCAATACCTTTACTTTTAAAGAGAGACTTAAAACATGGTTATATCGCACGAGTTATCTGTAAAATGTGTTCACGCAGTGTTCGGACGAGTTACCACATTAATCAGTACGAATAATAATAATAATAATAATAAAATGAGGAGCAGTGGTTAAAAAATCCCTGCGATAAGTCAAACAGGTACGTTACGCGATACACTAGCCCCGTATCCATGGCATTGCACGCCTGGCTGAGGGCTATAGCAACGGAGATCAGCGCTGCCCTATGAACCCGTGAAGGACTTTGACTTTTTTGACTATGAGTTTCTAAAAACTTCTCAATACATTATTGCAAAATAATTCCACAATAATGATGAACTTTAACAGTTTTTCAGGTGGCAGTCTATTCAAAGCCAACTGTAACCTGAGCTTGGTAATGGACCTGCACCTCTTGCAATAAAAGCCATGATTCATTTCAGACACATCTGGCTCATAATACTGTATTTTGTTATTAATGAAGACAATTAGTGCAAAGGGCATTTTAAAAATAATCCCTTAAACTAAAAGCTTTGCTTTCTTATGTTCTGAAGCTTTGTGGTATTTGAGACCAACTGTGTCAACAAAATTTTCCCAATCCTCAATTCTAAAATTTAGCGTTAATAAACATTTCTCTATGACCTTTCAAAGACCTCTAGACACTGTTTTGCAGACACCCAGAAGTCCAAGGACCGACAGTCAGAGAAATTCCATCGTAACCTACCATTCCGGTGTCCATCTCACTGATTGCGTGGAAATCGATTTTCTCACGGCAGCTGTTGATGCAGCCGATCACATGGTCGGTTTCTGTGTCATTGTTTACAATCGCCAGTTCAGCCAATTGACCCCTCAAGAACTGTCCAAAACGACCTTCAGTTCCTTAATAAACATCGAAACAATAAAGCAAAATGAATTAAATCCGGCCGAAGTCAGTGAAAAGTGAACAACCGAAAGCAACGTTTTCTTTACGCCATCCAAACCACGGTTCAAATGCTCCACATCGCAATGATTCCCGGTGATAATACTTCTCTCTCTCACTGCTCGGCAAATGAGCAGATGACTCAACTCAGGACTAGGACAACAGCTGAGCCACAGATGTACTCATATGCTCTTTCAAGTCCAATCAGCTAATAGTCACTCTTCCAGGAAAATGTCTTCAATTTTCAAGAAATCTGATTAATTAGATCTCTCTCTCTCTCTCTCACACACACACACATTCCGGAATCAGATCCATAAAAACCTAAAGAAACACATACTTATGAAATCACAATATAATCAGTTGCAAAATGCCCTTGAATTCAGCAAGTAGTAATAAACCCATATCATTAATCTTGACACAGGTTAAAGAGCAATAAGTTGGTCAAGTAAGAAGAATGGACTCTGCTATCCGAAACCAAACACACTAGAGGATTGGGTTTAGCTGCACTTAGCACTTATGCCACACAACACACTTCGTTTCATCATCACAGTATAAACAAGTCCGAGCAATGAATGCCCCGCTACCTTCCCAACAGGCTCCAACAATTAATTTAGTTGTGTGGACTTTTCGTGATGGATGGAGTGGCCAGTCGTCAATTATGTCTTCGTTATGCTTCGACCGCACAAACAGCTTTCCATCGAGAAACAACCGAGCCTAAAACAAACACAATGAGAATTTGAAAACCAAAGACTGATTAATATTTAATTTCCAAAACACAAATTTCAATTTATTAAAGTTCTAACCAGTTTGACATATGTTTCTGTACAGAATAAATCATTACAATTAATTCAGCAGAATATTTACAGCATATAAGTGAACAGATAATAAGCACCTAAATAATTTTGAAAATGCAACGACCTCTTTATACAGTACATAACAACAGAAAAAGTTTCAGAATTTGTAAAATTTCAAGACAGAATGTGATGACCTCCGGAAATTCCATGCTGATCGCATAATGATGCCACTTGTCATCGCAAATTTCCGGAAGCCTCCAGCGCCATTCCGCCGGCTGGAAGACATTCATGTCAACCCCCGGTCCCGGTTCCTTCCTCAGCAGCAGCACAAGGCGACAGTTGTGCAGGAAAAGTGAGTAGTGATGACGACTCATCCCTTGAAAAACATCACAAAATATCTGTTCTGCATCAAAATTCATTTTCTATAAAGCACTCAGCTTAGCACACGTGCACACACGCCCACCCACACACGCAACCAAAGGAAAAAGTATCCAATTAAGTTGTTTTGCATTGGCCTTTATGCAAACAGACTCCATTATTAACATCAGTTGCTTGGTCTTGAAAGTAGCAGGTATATATATATATATATATGTGTGTGTGTGTGTTTGTGTGTGCGCGTGTGTGTGTGTGTGACCCGCTGGGAGAAAAGGTACTATATGTGGGGTTCTTGAGTTACAAATGCTGCATATATTGGGGTTATATTAGCTCAGTCACAGCAAAGTTTTAGAGAAATATACCTTGTCATTTCAGATATACCAGCATCCAAACATCATGCCTATCAAATTCAAATTTTGAAGAAACTGACCATTTATTATTAATGAAATTGAAGCTTTCAAATTTAAAACTACACAAGATTTATGACTGAAATTTTATCTCAGTATTAATTGTCATATATGCAAACTATCTCTAAAGTTTCATCCGTAACTATTCATAATTTATCAGTAGAAAATTGAAATAAATATAATTACTAATACTAGAACACAGTAATTGAAAAAGGTACCATAAGTGGGATAGATCAGGGCAGGGCAAAATAATAGGGTTGTAATCTACAATCTAAACAAGATACACAAACAAACTGTAATAGAACACAATAAAACTTATAAATAATATTAATAAAGGTGATTATAAATGTAACATATGTAACGGAATGATGAAAAACAAAGAATGAGAAACTAGTGTTGTAATTCATAAATAACAGCACAAAATAAGATTAAACTTCACTTTTAAGCAAAGAAAGAAACAAAAATCACCTGATATTGCAGATTTGTCAGCTGGTTCTAAGCTCATACGTATTCAAAATTTTGTAAAAATTAGTAAGTAAGCTTAAAAAGAGCATCAAAGTCAGAAGCCCAATTATGGTACCTTTTACCTATCTCAGTTTTAAAACAAATTCTTTACTAAATGATGCAGATTTGATTAAAAAGACATCATCATTTAATTGTCTACACATCATACTGTCTAAAATACCAAAAAAGTAATTTTTGAAAAATTCAAGTTTTCAAGATAAAAATGCAATTTCCCGCTAATCTGTGATCCCACTTATGGTACCTTTTCTCCCAGCAGGACACACACACACACACACAACACACACACACACACACACACACTCAAAATAACCAACAATAAAGCTGGTTTAGAAATCTATTCTTTAATTTTGAAGAGGATTTTCTTTTTAAAACGGCACATTCAACTTCAAGCAATAAGCCTGTACAAGTGACATCGCTCACAAAACACACTGTAATAACCAGAGAAAAGATCAAAGACATAAACACTGGTGAAGAAAATGCTGCTACAACCAGGCACAAGGGCTTATATTAATGGAAATTTCTATAAATACTTAAGCCAGAACAACATTCACAAAGAATATTAACAGAAGGCACTGAAACACAGCACACAGGTATTATGCAGCAGGTAAACTGGTACAGGTAACATAATCTCATACAACTGAGAAACACACACCTGCTGCACAACTTCTAAAATATACCTTCGTAAAGAAAAGTGCATTAAATGCTTTAATTAATAAAACAAATACAGTCATTGTAATCGGAAAAGTGCAAAGCATCACGAGAGGCAAATGGAGTAAAGCAACTGTAGGAAACAATCATTACAATGTACAGTAAAGTAAAAGAATATTTATATAGCACCTCATCTGGAGAATTACTCAGAAGCACTCCCGCTGTGACTACTGTACACTGAATCATTATTATTATTATTATTATTATTATTATTATTATTATTATTATTATTATTATTATTCGACGATTTGTGAAGCGCCGTAACATAGCCAATTAGCCATCGGCCAAAACCAAAAGTGCTGCACAGTCAACATTTCAACCATACGATATGGTGTACAAATACGTTTTTAGGTCTTTAGCGGACATTTCAGGTGAAGTAATCATTATATTGAAGCCAACTGTACCTTCGCCATCTGCACTGCAGAGTATGTGCTGTTTTACTTCCTCCTCTTCTACGCTCTGTCGTTTGTGCTTTAACCAGGTCGACATCGTAAATCGCGACTCCAGGCGACCATTGAAAGTCTCTGCAGGAACCTCAACTGCAACGGTCTTACCGTCAAATTCAACCACACCATCTGGTTTCACGGCGCCATCAACGGACGGCAAATGCTTTCCGCCTGGAAGAAGGTCAATGGTATCTGGATGTCTTCCTAAAATCACCAACACTACAGCTTCTTAGTACGAATAGCAGCAACAACGTCACATTTGATTATATTCAAAACTAGTTGTCTTGGAACATATGAGCTCATAATGTGTCAATTCATCGCTTAAAATTCAACACATAAGAAGTCACCCAGTTGAGGGGCATAACATCCCATCTTCAGTCAGATTCCTGCTCCCCATAATCCACAGATCGCCTTTGTGGTTTGTCTCTTTTCTTCTCTTGCTGGGCAGACAATGGCATCTCTGCTTAGTAATTCTGCTGCAACCATTTGCAACATCTGCTCTCTTTACTTCATACTTTATTCTGCCTGTCTGCCTGTCTGTCTGTCTGTCTGTCAGTATCTGTCTCCCTCACACACACACACACACACACACACATACACACATTGGCACCTGCTGCTGTATTCATATTTCTCATCTTTTCCTCTGCCATGCATTCTTTGTTGCTAATTTCTTCATTCTTTTCAGCCATCTCATTTCATATGCATCCAATTTTCTTTCCATCCCTCGGGTGACGGTCTATGCTATGTCCCATATGTGAATATCAAAATGCAAACCCATTGGACAGTCTTAGCTTAAATTTCATACTCAGATGACATCTTCTGAGCACTCGTCATCTCAGTCTGAGACTCTGCTCTCAGTAATTAATTAACATCATGGCTCCTGCAATAACGTTCATCATCCAAAAAATTAATATTAATAATTGCAGACGCAGATAAAATAATTTAATGTGTATCATCATAATTTACATATTAAACATGTTAACAGGAATGATTTCAGATTAAAAGCTGCAAATCAGGCAGACAACATTATCTCCAAGACAGAGAGAAGAAACAAGAAACAGTTAAGACAACATTTAACCCATTAGGTCCATAGTTTCATTTGCCTATTTAGAGCTGTGTGACCAGTTCCAAACTGAACATGAACAACGAGCACAGCTCAGTATTTCGGTGGGAAAATGTCTTGCGAGCAAGTCATGGTGCTGGCAATTGTTCAACGCTCAGGCAAGGATAAAACGGTAGCAGCATAGAGCTGCAAAGGTAGAATGCAGGTCTAGAGAAAGCAGTGGCAAACTAAGGTAAAGGTAAAGTTCATCCGTAGATGCTGTGCCCATAGGTGCCGGTGCTGATCTCCGGTTTCATGACCATCAGCCCATAGGTGACTAAGCCATTCATCAGCGGACAGTGGCCAGTCATTCCGCCGATCCTATGGTTACCTTCGTAATGTTGCCATTGCTCCTCATTTTACCATCACAGAAAAGGCTGAGTCGACCTTTAGGGCTCCTGCGGGACTAGAACACGCGACCTCCTGCTCCATCATCCAACGTTGTTACCACTCTGCTAACTTCCCGCCCATCAGTGGCAAACTACTTTAGGTTAATGGCATAGGCCACAACTATTGTAATGTAATGTGGCATTTGTATAGCGCCTCTTATATCTCTACTCAGAGGCGCTCCTGGCATTGGAGTCGCGTGATAAAGTAGTGAGACTTGTCACTTTAGCTTTCGCATTGAACAGAGCGATGGAGTAAGAAGTGATGCCCGAATGGATGGGTCCAAGGCATTCCAAGGGGAGGGTCCAGTCGCTGTGAAGGCTCCATGCCGAGTAAAAGTATATTGCTGACACTACATGAAAATTCCATCATTAATGTATACATCTTTATTGTATATGCCAAGAAATAATAATAATTCGCCACGCCAGGCATTACAAGCATGTCAACGGGAATGTGCCGGGGAAAATAAATTCCGGTTGTATGGCAACAGCAATATTTTGTTATGCCAGAAAAATCCAGCACAGGGCAGTTAAGCGGTTAACACACACACACACACACACACACACACACACACACACACACACACACACAACACACACACACACACACACACACACAAACAAACAGCGATGACCACGCTCACCGCAAATGCTGCTGCGGCTGCCGATGGCGTCTGCGTCAATTTCGCAGCCGGTCTCTGTTTCGTTCGAACGGAGTCTGATGCTAACAGATAACTGCGTCACCTGACAGACCTCGTCACACATCTCGAGAGTGGCATTAGCCGCCACCGATTTCTGGCCAGACTTGACGACGTAGTCCATCTGACCGCGGATCCCTGCAGATAATAAACACAACTGTTGCTACGAGGTTCCAAAGGCACAACGGCATCAGTGTAATGGTCCCTGCTGTACCACTAAACCCCACAGATCATGCAAAGTGTGCATCAAGTCTGAAAACATCTCCCTCGCAAAGCTTTTGGTAATTTAAAACCTTACTCATTACGGCAACCTATGTGATACAGCAAAGAGCACAGCAGAGATAATTCCACTGAAACAGCACGGTAAAACATAGACACGATTTCTCTTGGAGATCATGACATTCTGACAAAACTTGTTTTCGACATTAATGGAAGAAAACTATTCAACAGTCACCAAAATATGTATCAAATTTCCAAAAATATCTTTCTTGTCATGACTGTTGACATGCAAAAAATTATCAGGCACCCACTGATGGGCCTGGGATGAAAAATCTAAAATCTGGCAACATTTCTCTTCACAAGATTTACAGCAAACCATGTGCCAAGCCACCACAAATAAAGCAAATGTTTGGCGACATGCATACATATGTACACACATACATACACACATAAATACATGTAAGGTTTTCATGCAAAATATTATATACAAATGAAGCATTTGGCCTCTATGACAAATGCAGATGACATACAAACAGCGCAGCAATGTACAATTGCATTGCACCTAAAGCTAAATTACAAGCCATAAAAGTCAATGTTCGAGTAAACACAATAGCCGATATTTAGTACCGACTGGCTTTAATGTCAGCAGAATATCAATACAAACCTGCAACAATGTTTTCTACCTGTAATGGGCTGTAGTTATGCTTCTCATCAATTACATGCTCACAAATTATCCATGTTTGTTCCAGGAGACACTCAGTGTAATGGGAGTTCATGTCCTATCCAAGGTCAGACATTGGTTCCAATAGAATCCATTGTCTCTGACACCGTACAGTAGGTCCACTAACTCATGGTCTGAAGGCAGCTTTAAGACAATACAACATATTGTTGCTCAGGTCAGGTCTTCTGAGCCATTTATATTTCTGTTACTGTTGCTAGTGCTCCATAAAACCTGGGAGAGTGGCATTACAAGACTGCAAGGATGGCCACTGTGTAGAGGCAGTGGAAAATTAGCACAAGAAAACTCTGGAAATGAATTTACAAGGACAACAAATACACACACACACACACACGCACGTGAACACACACACACACACACACACACACACGTCTGCTCATGAGTTACCATGAATACGAATAAAGAGAATAAAATAATTTCTCAAGCAGAAATAGAGACAGATTAAGACCGACCTTTCCATCCCACTTTGCATTCTGGTTTAACCAAGATGTTAACCAAAAGTCGGTCCGACAGTTTCTTTCCACAGTCCTCGGCCTGAACTTCAAGGATGAAGTTGTGCCTGGAGCTGTAGTCCAGAGGCTCAGTGTTGCGGAGGTAACCTACAGCAAAGGTGTGGAAATTTAAATAACCACACAAAAGAGTAAAATATCCAGATGTTAGTCCACAAAAGTAGACAGCACGACACACAAGTGGAATTCAGTAATTCCCAAAACTAAGATAAAATCGATAAAGAAATCAGAAAAGCACCGAATGGTACTGTTTGGATGCATATGCAATACCCACTCCTTTCTCATTCCTCTTCTATCTCCCTCTCTACTCTTTCCTTTCCGCATTCCCTTCCCCATATCCTTCCCTTTTCCCACCTTCCTCATTTTGAAGTACCGCTAGTAACCTGTGTTCTCTGTATTTGCCAAGAAGTTGACTACGCCTTCACTCAAATGCAGTGATAAACTGAGTAGCAATAGCGACATTAAGAGGGAATGACCGGCCACCGTCCGTCGATGAATGGCTTAGCCATCAATGGGCTGATGGCCACAAAACCGGGAATCAACACCGGACCCTACCATACTCTGTATTTGCAATGAGTCCAATGACCATCAATAAGTCGCAAATGATAACATTTTAGCATGTAGGAATGCATGATATGGCACATGATGACGATGATGATGAGGAGGAGGAGGGATATATTTAAGTGAGCCAGTCCTTTCCCATGGCCAACTACATGTGGGGTAATCACCAGCAAGAAACCCCGGCAAACATCAGACTGCTTAAGCAAGCCAATAAACTATGTCAATAACTTATAAGTGATGACAGTATCCAAAGCAGTCAACATAATGACAATCTAATGTCAACAAGAACAAATCCACTCAATCTTGTCTGCAATGAATTAATGAATGAACGAATGATGAACAGTGTAACAGGATGTCACATACGAATATGATATAGACATAAGATATGAATTTCACCATTCACAATAAATGAATGCACACATCTACACATATAATTAAATTTATAAAGTGAATTAGCCCACTATATAACAACTAACTGTTTACCCATCAAAAATGATGGGGGAGCTTGGCTATTACCTACCCCGATTTTTTGTAAATGTTCTAGCATTTGTTCAACGCGATTTGTCTTTGACTGAGAACATGGAACAGTTTCTGTTTCTGTTCGATCAGTTTTGAACATTTTCTTAGTCTCTTGCAAACATATCCATCTGTTTGCTTAGGCAGATTAAATTGAGTGCGGCAAAATACAGAAGATTAGGTTAGATATTGCCACTGACTATACAGTCGCCTTTCTTCAATCAACAACTGATGGCAGTGGATGTAGCTGCGATTGCAATATTCACAAATGTCAATATTGGCATCGGCTCTTATGCACAATATTTCCATCATCATCATCAATGTTGTCTCATCGTCGTCCTCCTCCTCCTCATCATCATCATCAGTACAGTGTTCTTTAAGTAGCATGCATAATATAATATCAAAAGAAGTTCATCATTAGAAACACTGGAAAGTATCAGGCCATCTGCAGCCATAAGAACAATTGATCTCCATCCATGGAAAGTATGGAATTGGAGGTCACAGCATAAATGAAGAGAGGCCAATTATCGATTCATTTTACGTAATTCAGAAGAGATTTTCCTAATCAAATTCTTTCAGTTGTTCAGAAACTGCACATCGAGAAAGCCATTCACCACACCACTTTTATCCCAACTTTATCCTTCTGATGTAACATTTAATCTAAGATTTCATTTTCATAGCATAAAGCAGTTCACAGAAAATTTAACCAAAGGAACCAAGCATAGTTGCTGCTTGCTAATGTTTAGCGCATGGATGCATCTGGAGGCAATTTCTGTCCCCCAACCCCCACCCTAAGTCCCTTCAGGATCTTCAACATTAATGCTGCCCTCTCGGTAAGGAATGACCGGAAACCACTCCGGACATTCGCTCCGGCCGGATAGTTTGGTATTCGGCAATATCCAAATTCGCCAATACTTATGTCACGAAACTACTGAATCCAAGTATTGTCACATTTCATGTTCAGCAGAGCAGAAATTGGTTATGATCCCGTTGAAGTCAGAGCAAAAGAAGAGGATTGCATGTACGTTGTACAATAGTGATGCCTTTAACAGAACGGCACCTGAAATGCAGATGAGTTTGGACAATGAAGCTTCCGCCCTCAGTCCTCTTCTGTTTCGTGTCGTTTCGGAAGTCTCGAGTCGGTCTCACCGCCTGTGCAGGACGTCGCCATGTTGGCTATTGTTATAGCGCCATGCGATAATCGACGGTCGTGCCGGACTTCGCTCGAACATTCATATTCGCGAGGACGGCATTCCGCTCTTCGGTTCCGACATGTCTTGTGCTGTCCTCTACCTTTCCACGTCGTCCTGGAAGTTCAAGTCAGTCGCCGCCCGTCGGGTGTGCGCCAAAGTCAGCCGCATCGGCTGCTGCGTGAAAATTCGGCGGATTTGCGGTTGGCTGTCGTTTCTGGTCTTCGCGTGATTTTCCATCTTCGTCGGATTTGCCGATTTCGACGACGGAACTATCTTTTGCGGAAGACCGCTCCTTCAGGAACTTGTCCGGTGGTTATATCCACACAGAGAAACTCCTACTACCAACTCACGGTCTTTCAACATCATCTTCCGCTCCTCGTTGGCTTGTCAATGGGGCTACAGTTTTTCTTGAAGGACCGCTTCTAAAGGACTTTGCACCAGACTTCTTCACGGCAGCAAAGTTTTTTCCATCATCATAGTGGATTTTAACATCGCCACCTTCTGACCTTCATTGACATGTCAGCGGTGTCAAAGTGCTTTTGATTTTGGATTTTAAACCATGCATACAGCGCTATATAAATTGTCCTGGATAATAATAATAATAATAATAATAATAATACTGCACTAAAAAGACTGCACAGGAGATGCAACAGAACAGAGTGGCCGTCAAAATTCATTTTGGTGCTCCAAGGACATCGAGATCGGAAGTTCTGTCAGGACGTTTGACAATTGCATGTCACTGTGTGAGGAGAAGCACGCCAAATATGTTGCAAAAGCAGAAAATGCCAAAGAATATGAACATGAAGGATACATTCTGCATGAGATTTATATCACTGACATTCTGGATCGGAAAATGAGTGTCATGTGCAAAGAAATGACAGAAAAAGATCCTTTTAATATCAAGTTTGAAACTTTATCAGGTTTCCACTAGCAAAGACATAACATGAAACATAGACTCGTTTCATGTTTTAATGAAGAGCAACTTAACTGAAGTTAATGAACGCACCCATAAATTCAAGTTAACTATAAAGCAGCTGCAAAATTTAAATTTAACAAGAACTATGTCACACAAAGAATTTGTTGAGGCTGCATATGGCAACCGAGTAGTGAGTATAAAGTAAATACTGGTGACTGCTAACGTTAGTAAGCAGTAAAGTAGTAGTTAGGGTCATTCTAATCCTGTGCGGTAATATTCACTTTGGATCCGAATCTGGTAAATGTTGACCCAAAATATCCGGATCTGGTACCTGGTGGAAAATACCCTCCCGGGCATTCCCTACCTCCCAATAGCTAAACTGTGTGGCTCCAAATCATTTTTACATGCAAATACTTCTTGTGAATCAGTCCTTGTCTTTACTGCAGTAAATGTAAACTTTTGAGCCTGAGTTCCAGTCAGAGGTTGTCAAATGAAAGCATTCTTGCATAATGATGACCATTCTCACCCTCTTCTAAAGAATCAAGAAGACTAATTCAAAGTGAAGGGAGATCCGGTTTAGAACTGGTTTGGCAAGTTTCAGCCAGTTTTGAGCTACGTTGCAGGAGAAGGGAACCAGTCTCGCTTGTGTGCGTTGGAATTCTGGAAAATTCTTTGTTGTTCTGGAGCGATTGAAGTGATTGAATTCGATGTAGATTCAAATTTGGATTATTTTTGATTCTTTTGAAAAGAATTCTGTTTGAAGTGTGTCTGTCCCAAAATTGATCTTCCGATCCACAGTTTATGTAGCGAAAGCATCTGTACGTTTGTTTAGTCGGTGCTCTGCTGAGTAATTCCACTCAGTATCGACAAGTTTTAACTGTGGTCGTACCAGCGTGAATTTTCGATATTCGTTGCTGCTGCGGCAACTCCCTTGGTATTCTCACCTCCGTCTTGATGCTGAATAGACTAAACTTTTCTAAGGTGTGAAGCATTCCTTGGCCTGGCGCAGTGTTCTCATTTTTACATGCAAATACTTCTTTCAGTTCTCGTGAATCAGTCCTTGTCAGTTTGTCTTTACTGCAGTAAATGTAAACTTTTGAGCCTGAGTTCCAGTCAGAGGTTGTCAAATGAAAGCATTCTTGCATAATGATGACCATTCTCACCCTCTTCTAAAGAATCAAGAAGACTAATTCAAAGTCTTCTGTATTTGTTTTATAAGAATCTATCTGTGTGGGGTAATACTATTAAAATCTGAAGCT
The DNA here is from genome assembly GCA_018105865.1 of Metaphire vulgaris. Classification (NCBI taxonomy): domain Eukaryota; kingdom Metazoa; phylum Annelida; class Clitellata; order Crassiclitellata; family Megascolecidae; genus Metaphire; species Metaphire vulgaris. The sequence continues at coordinate 12,844,726 of CM030850.1, forward strand.
GCAGATTCATTTAAGAATTGTTGGCAAACTCACATTTATAGGTAAGGACGGCTTCAAACTATGAATTTGATTTTATGTAAAAAAATTAAGATACCTACACTGGCTTTCTAAAAATAAAAGCATTTCTGTCAACTAGGTTGTCAATTTTTTTAAAAGCTGCCCAGGTACCCGTCCAAATACATGAATTCTGAAAGAACTGACAGATTGGCCTGTAACAACTATAATTGAGACACTGCATTTTATCACAAAATTTTACTCCTGTTTATAAACTACTACTAGTATTGAATAAGTCCAGAAAGTTTCAACCCTCTAGCTATGATATTACTGAAGTTATAGAGGTCTGAAGTTGCAAAAATTTTTAAGTGGTTGCCGTGAAACTCTAAAAACGGCCTACCCTGGGTACTAAAAGCCAAAATTTTCCAAACTTTCACTAGTATGTTTGGGGAACATTTCTTGTGAATTTCCAAATTTTCTGAGATGGTCAACCAGGGACCATTGGTTGAATTGACATGGAATGACTCATTTCTTTGTTTAGATCACCATGCAGAATGTTTTCTCGATATTGACTTCCAAGCCTTTCTTTTCACTTTCTTTAGTTACCTGATTGGGCAACTTCTGTAGTTTCTTTTCTTGTATCAGCCATTAGTGCTACATTATCTGCAAATCTGAAGTTATTAATGACTACTTTGATTTCCTCGAAATCATCTTTACTTGCAATGATTTCTTCTCCATATGCACTAAACATTTCTGGAGATAACTCACATTCCTGCCTATCACATTTCAGTATTTGAATCCAGTTTTCCGTTTTTTTCTCATTTATTTGGGATGTTGCTTTTTCATTCCAGTTTTATACAGTATTTCTGCGATTATTCTTAAATCTTTTCCATCTAACTCCACTCTTTTCTGCATCTCAACACATCATTCATTTAACTTTCTTAAAATACATATTGCATTTCTGCAGCCAGTTTTCCTTAACCTCTTTACCATGTAATTAACTGTAACTCAATGTAAAATGGACAGATACATTCAGGGTTCCCAGTAAAGGGGTTAAAATTAAATTGTCTTCAGATGAATTGTATCTTATTTTATACTTTGTTCTCTTCAAAAAAACTCCAATGAGTAATTTTCCCATGTGGCTAATCAGACTGATTGTTCTAAAAGCTTCACAGTATGATGCAGTTGGCTTCGCAGAACACAAACGATGACTGATCTGCTCCCATACACAGTAAAGTTTAGAAAAAGCATTCATTCAAATAAGAGGAAATAAATATTTTATCAAATAAAAGTAATAAATAAAGGAACAAATAATCATCAAATAATCTTAAAAGCTGAAAAAATTTGCAGATACTTTGAGATACATCAGATGTCAACAAAACTGACAATACAAAGTTACTGAAGTGGAATTCTGCAGTTTTCTGCTCTGACCACAAGGAACACAGGAGGAGCTTAGCGCACGAATGCACAGATGTAAAGTCTCCTGTGGCAAAGGACTTAGTCTCAGGCTACAGTATCATGGTTACAGAAACAGATGCAAACCCCGGCTGGCTGCATCGTCTAAGCAAAGTCTTACGTGACACACGCATCATCAGCGATGTCATGCTATGGACTGACCATGCGGAGATCCTTTGCAATTGGCAGAGGACAATTCCAAAACCCGACCCAATAGCATTTCAAAAGTTTCAAAATAAACGTTTCTTTTTTCAAAATAAAAACTGCCTGGCTCAACAAATGTCATTAGGTTTTACCACGAATCAAACTCTACATCTCCTAGTATTGTAAAATCATACTTAATACTTATATATATATTACAACATTAAATTCTTTTACATATTCAAGAGCCAAAATATTGTATGACAATACAAATGGATTAATTAGATAAAAATTTTCAAGATAAAAATTAAAGTATTATATTTATTATAAAACTGACAGTCTATCGTGCACCATAGTACCTATATGTCCCTACTAAAATTAGACATCTTAAACATATGATGATATCAGATTTACACTACAAAAATTACAAAAAGCCGTTCAAATAAGAGGAGTCTATTTTATCACCCACCTGAAAAAAATATCATAAATAATCTTTTTCTTGGCTTGTCCTTTCAATCGACGTCATAATTCCATATTATTAAAATTTGTTGGAAATTCAATTCTGCACCCATTTCTGCAATCAATTTGTCTCTTTTATGAACTTTCCAATTGATTATTATGCAAGGAAGCATTAGAGCCGGATTCTGCATAATACTGGGTTCAAAGTCATCCAATGAACCTATGTCTTTCTCAACCAATTGAAGCATCAAATCCCTGCACAGCCAATACCTGCGTGACAATTCAGTTAGTCAATGTTTATTAGCCAATCACTTTTTTTTGCACTGAGTATTAATTCTGTGACGGTAACTTTCAGAATTTCAAAATAAACGCTTCCTTTTTAAAATAAAACTCAATTGGAAAGTTCATTTTAAAATCAGACAAATTGATTGTAAAAATTAATACTTATATATATTACAATTGAATTCCCAACAAACTGGTATATAAAATAATAAAAATTTTCTAATTAAAATGAAAGTACTATAGATATTAAAAACTGAAGTCAAGAAAAGGCCTATATGTCCCTAAAAATTAGCTTTTTAAACAGGTGGATGATATCAGATTTACACTACAACATTACATCAATGATTTATACTTACAGACTATCAACACTTACTCTCAACTTATCCTATTGTATTATTGTCTTGGGTTGTAATCATGAAGAAGTAACCTTCATCTGATACAAGCACTTGATAATCAAGTGGTAAGTGGTTATTCATTTAAACTACATCAGCAAATAATTAATTCCCCGCTGTCTATCTGAAATGGCACTTCAAAATTTACAAATGAAATCTATAAAATTGAGTCACCTTTCTTTAGATTTAACTATTTTAACATTCTCATAAGTCATTTTTAGGTGATTTTTGCTTTGAGTTGCCCAACATTAGGTACCTGTATGCAATAACAACACTCCCAGCATAAAACTTAGCTGCTTACTTGCCAATTCTTACCTAATGCATGAGAATTCTTACCTACACTCTGACAACAGCAACAAAAGCACGAAAATTATACCAATCTTAAATTCAAACAAATTAAGAAAGAGCAACCTATATTGGTCAGAGACAAAGCATTTGATTTGAACATTGATCAACAAAATGACAGCTACCTTCTTTAGTGATTTCAAAGGGAACTTCTTTAGTCAACAGATGAAACTGACAGACTTTAGAAAATGCCTCCGAACCATCTTCATCTCTAGTCTCCAGCTTCAGTATCTGATCGTGCAGCTGGCCCTCTCTTACCTCAGCTATGTACGTCTGTTCCTTCCAAGCAGGTGCAAACTCATTCACATCCTCAATGTCGATATGCACAGACTCCCTTAAATAACAAGACACCGAATCATCACAATTAAACTGCAGTCACATAGTGTAAGCTTAATGTAACTTACATATGCCATGATTATTACCAAATAAAATATTTTAAACAACATGCAGTATTATAAAACACAATTTAATGTTTAAAAACTGACTTGGCATAAAATTTTAGAAGAGAATAAAATCTTCAAGTAGGATAACCTAAAGTTCCAGGCTCACTATTTCCAAGTCAGGTGAGACATTACACATGTAAGTAAGTGCCTTACATAAACAAGTTGTTGTAAACAGCAAAACAGCCATAACTAAAGAAACATTTTCGATAAATTTTGCCATTTTCCGAAGACCTGCATAAGAAGAAACACTGAAAAAATTAACATTTAGGTTGTAAATGAGAAGAAACTATGCAGTGGAAATCCTGTCACAAAAGAAAAGAAGTGAGAAATTCAGAAATAAGCGCTCAAGTAACAAACACTAGAGAAAATTGCATCACGTAAAATTAATGAAAGCCAGATACATCACTACTGCAAAACACCGAAAGCCCAAAGGAGAATACATGATCGCAAAATATGTATGACAAGTTGCCAGGACGCAAGAAAAGTCACAGATAATTATACACATAAAGTGCAAAATTTTGTACTAAAGTCGACACGGACGTGCAGTTTAGTATTCTCAAAGGAAAATGCAGAACATCTATTCCGTCTGGCTCAATTCAGATTCTACGACAGTGGCGGCTCTAGGATTTGGCAAGTGGGGAGCCGTTGGGGTGGCAACTTCTAATCATGGGGGGCCAACCATTTGTTGTTTAATGTATGTAGCATTAAGTATAGGGTCCCAACTGAGGGGGGCAACTGGGGGGCCAGGCACTCAATAGGGGGGCATAGGCCCCCCTGGCCCCCCCAATGGAGCCGCCACTGTTCTACGATGTACAAAAAGACAAGATTATGGGCTCGATTTAACACACCAATGGATGCGCAGAAGAAACATGGCCGCACCATTTCGTGCGCAGTCATCCTTGAAACCCTGGAGTTTCTTTAAATAAGTGCGGGCGAATGGGAAAAACCTACACTTCGCTAACCACACAGACACTTGCACTTTGTACAAACAAGACGCTCGTATCAGATCGTCCAATTAATTTGAGACGTGATATAATCACTCAACAACAACCATTCAGCAAAACTTCAATTTCACCAAATTAAAACTCTTGTAGTTGTACCACGTAAACTCTGCAAACATCGATTCACTAACTTCGATGCCAAGTAAATGCTACACAATTCTGTAAAAGCAATTTTGCTCTGAAAGCAAATGCAAACACAATGATTTATGCTGATCAACAGCCAGTGAGTCAAGAAACAACCATCAACTGCAATGCCATGATGACATTTATACAAATGGAATGAGCAAACTAAGATGATCTGAAAAATTAATTGCCAGTGCATTTCCAATAGCATAAAATCTGAAAACAAATAAAAACACAGAAATCTTGATTTTTATCCACTGAAAATTGGAGTCCCCGAAAAAGTCAAAGCCATCTGACAATGAAGAAGATGAAGAAAATTACGAAAATAAAAAGAGAATAATAATAATAATAATAATAATAATAATAAGAAGAAGAAGAAGAAGAAGAAGAAGAAGAAGAAGAAGGAATGACAGAAATAATAAATTAGAAATGTCTTTGTGCAAAATGAACTGCCAATGTTTGACAGCATTGTCGATTATTTACTAGAGCAAGGTTTATTTTCAATCTTGTGAATCTCTCCACATGACCGGATGAAAAAGATCAACGATATTCTACTTAGAATTAAGTGTTCTGGTCCTGGAATAGAATGCCTGGATCACTAGTGAGGGGAAAAGTGACAAAGACAAAACAACAAGAACAGCCAGGCCAAATCAGCCTCTGCAGATCTAAATCACACACTAACGAACAGGCAAAATCTCAATGGAAACTAAAGTACAAGTACTAGAAACATATGTCTGATTGGTCTTCTTATATGGCACAGAGACTTGAACCATTTCTAAATAAATGAGGAAAACATTGGAAGTGGTGGAAATGTGGTTCTTGAAGGAGGATGTTTGAAGACATCACGAACTGAGAAAAAAACTAACCAAGAAATCCTGGAAAGGACAAACACACAACAAAAACTGATGCAAACTATGAGGAAAAGGCAACTTGAATTTGCCAAACACATAATGAAAAAAAAAGGTCAGCAAAACCTCGTTACAACTGGAAAGGTGGAGGAAAAAGAGCAAGAGGGAAGCAACGAATGACTTTTTCAAAAGCTTACTATAAGACATGAATGATATAACATCAGCCGTGGAGCTAATAAAATCTACAAAAGACAGGGTGGCATGAAGGTCCATGGTAGCCAATGTAGTGATACAGGGCAACTGAAGAAGAAGAGGTTCTGGAATGCTCTGTATATACAACACTCATATTTTAGTGAAACACTCAAGCCCGTGAATAGTCATTCCATTACAATACAAGCAGAATATATTAAATACATAACACTGCAACAAGCTGCCACAATCTTATAGTCAACCATACGAGTTCTCTTAAAAATTCAAAAATATGAGTCACACACATGCAAGCACAAATGTGTACATATATACATACTAACACCTTCCCATGGTTTCATGTAAACTTAGGCCTATCCTAATGTATTTCAATAAGCAGTAAAATTATGTATATATTGCATATATATAAATAGATATAACATATATAACATAATATAAAGCATAATAAATTTTTAAAATATAAAATAAAAGTTCTGCAAGTGGCATTGTTCCATTGATACATACAAATTTACATATACATACTGTTCACACAATAAACTGAACATGTCAGAATGAATCAAGGTAATCAGGTATAAATTCACTCTATATACTGACAGGCAATTATAAAAAGTGCAGACAAACCTCACAGAGTGTGCCCCAAAAATGCAGTCATTGAAATGCACTGTCCAGAACGTGAATGAAATGAATCAAATTCATAGCTTTTCGCTGATTCATAATTCAGTTCACTTCCCTTTGCCAAGACAATCTTAGCGCTTCCAGTTTTACGATCTTCCAGAATGACTTGAAATGGGATTGGAACTGAGTTCGGCTTATAGACTGTGTATCCACAAATCTCATCTATAATCAAACACATAAAAACAAAATTTCACAAAAATCTGGTAAAATCATCAAATAAGGTAACCGAGTAGGACTTTGAACTTGTCGGAAGCTGTCTCCCGTCAGTTATTCTGATCTTTATGTAACCTCCTAACTTAGCGTGATCAAAGAGATAATTGGCACTTTGGTCATCTACAACCATGCAACAGTCATAAAATTCGAAAAGGTAAGCTATGCATTCCAGAATGACATGTTGCCAGTTTTCAATCAGAACGCTCACCTGAGCCAACCAATCAGAACGCTTGAAGGTAAATCAATCAAGAACAGCTCACACAGCCAAGTTGAGCCAATGCAGTCAACAATCAAATTCATAGCTCATTCATAATTCACAGCCAAACAATCAGAACGCTTCCAGTTTTACGATCTTCAAATCAAATGAAACTGAGTTCGATAGACTGTATCCACAAACTCTGTCTATAATCAAAATAAAAACAATTTTAATATGATAGATGCAATTTGGCAATTAGCGAAAAAGTGGAGGGAAAAGAGTTAGAGGAAGACAGAGAAACACCTATGTAGACTGCCAATGAAAAGGAATTGAGGGGATAAAGAATAACATCGAATTAAAAAGATGATGTCAAGATCGAACAAAGTGGAAATCCATGGTCACTATCATAGAAATACACAGCACCTAAAGAAGAATGCAATTAAATGCAGAGTTTACAAGTGATCATTCAAAAGTGATGCTAGAGAAGATTGTCTATGTCATTATTGCTTAAATTCTGCACCAATGTATCAAAAATAGAAAATGTTGCAGCAAATGTAGCTACAATCAAGATACTGGACCATGGATTGCAATTTGTAAGCTGGGCACTGAAAAGAAACAACATACTTTAATTTTGACATCTAATCCAAAGCTGCAAGAAACAAAAATGTCTGAACACAAATCATGAGCAACTGCCCACCGAACATAACAGCTTGGACTTGGACTTTCATTTATAAGACAGTTCTTTTTAAGTTATATACACCAATAGCTAAAGACATTTTAAAAAAATTTTAAAACATTTTTTAACCTAGAGACTTAAAACTGTGCTATTCAAAACACATAAATCAGAAAAGATTCCAAATTAATTATGAAAATTTCCAAGCTGCACTAAAGTGACAATTAATCCGTCATAAAATGGAAATAAATAAGGAGAGTGCTTACCTCCAGAAAGTCCTTTTCTATTTCTAACAAACAGAGGGAAATCAAGGTCGACCTCCTGCTTCTCAAGTGCATCTTCACGAATAGTTCCATGATAAACTTGCCCCTCTGCCGAAAACACAGCAGCACCAATATAAGTGCAGTCGTTCATGCTATGCAAAGTGCTATTTAAATATTTATTTTTCACTTTTCTAAATCAAATCAATTCAAAACCAGTAATGGTCAATACTTGTAACTTGTTGCTCATTGTCTACTGTCAACAATAGCAAAATGTTCAATCAATCAATCAATCGATTGATTGATCGATCGATCGATCAATCAATCAATCAACCAACAAACCAATTATATTAAAATAACTACTAAAATCACAGAAACAACAACTGAAAAGGAAAACCAAAGAACATTTCATATCTGTAACAACAATTTATAATACTAAGAGGGAAAGCAGGAGAAGAGAAAGACCTCTAGAGGTCCATTGCATGTGAAAATTCAGGAGAAAATTCTAGATCAATAAATAAATTTCATGCATCAGGAACCACATACATACAAATCAAACTCCCACAGAGAAGTAATGGCCACAGACAAAGAATAAGAGTGAACTGCAGACAATTCTAAACCCCTAGTAACGGCATGTGGCAAAGCATCACCAGGAGAATAGACCTTGTCTCTGAATAATGTCCAATCTCCAGCTCTCCAGCTGATAAGCAGAAGTTTATTCGCTCATCTGCATAAAGTTCAGTTCTTATTTGCAATTTTAAAAAAACTGAATTTCTTGTTGATGGAGTATGGTATTACTGTACCTCAATAGATTTAGCTAAAAAAACACGGCCACATTTGATTCATAAGCTTTTAATCATTCATAATTAAATCCATCTACAACTTTTACTTATAAATCCACATCATTTGCTGATCACATTAATCAGGCTTGCAAATCAGAGATATTATAAGAATCCACGATTTTGTCCCTAAATCAGTTCTTATTCCTATTTTCTAGAGTTCTTTCTACTATTCAACTTAATGTAATTCTGCACAGCAGCATATTCAGAAACAATGCACAAAAATTCAAAGAATTCAGAATTCGACTGAGATCATGAGACATTACCAAAATTTTTAAGCATGGTTACTGCAAAATAGTTTATACAAATTTGCACTGGTTACCTGCCAAATGAAAACGTAAATTAATAACTACTGGTAGTCGTTTACTTCATGAAACCGAGCAGAATGGAGAATCTTAGTTTTTAAAATCGACAGTTAATCATCTTGAAAAAAGCATTCTCAGGTTTGTCAATTAATTGCTGGCTGTGCCTAGAATTAAAATGTCGCTCGAAAGTCACCCAAAATTTCCGAACTCTTCTTGTCAACACAAAAACCTTACTCCCTCTGCCAATCAAGGAAGCAAATTCAGGGGACAGGGCAGACATTTTTCACTTCCAGAGGCAGAAACATTGTCAAAGTGAAATAGTATAAAGAAATACTCAATTCATAGTAAGTGACAAATTTCCTCCAAGTAATTAACCAAATTTCACAGCAAACACTAATCTGTCCTGTGCCTGACTTTAAATTGCTGCTGTTTCCTATCTCCACATTAAAGAAAAACAAGCTGTAAACTTATAGCCAATGTTAGCAATTACAGAAGAAAAATATACACCCTTTGGCAACCAGTAATTTGTATAGCCAATAGGTTATGAAACTGGAATACCTGTTTTAAAGATCCATAGGGTTAATCCTTCTCTGCATCTAGGGTACAAGTGGAATTATTTTACCGGTAGTTGAAAAGCATTCAAGGTACTAAAGAGACTCTGGACATACGCACGTTTAAAATCGTACTTGCTCCTAACATAAGAAAATGAACTTGGCGAGATAAGGTTAAAATACACAGCTAAACAGCTAGCTCAGTAATAATACTTTAGTGTCCACTTTAAACTGCAACTCATCTATGTAATGTTAACATATGCAAACCATAAATATCACTTCTCTGGCATATGTGACTTGTTTTCACAAATTAATTCATAAAAATGTATGCACGCACTCTCTCTCTCTCTCTCTCTCTCTCTCTCTCTCTCTCTCTCTCTCTCTCACACACACACACACACACACACACACACACACACACACACACACACACACACACACAAGGAAATCCTATATAAATTCTAACACATTACCAGTATATGTATGGCTGTTCTGCAACATATAATAATTATATCCATCTAGTGCCAAATGACTGGCAGTAACAATTGAATCATTTTAGTGTAAGTGCTTTCATGGGACCAATACAATGCAGTTCTGAGCATCGTGTTTTTTGGTGCAACTGACATTCCAAAACACTGAGAAATGTCAGGATTGCATGACAATCTGCAGTAGCATCAAGTGTGAGCATTACGGTAGTTCGTGTGACGAGGAAAATAAAGTTCACTGGCTTAATTCCAAAAAGAAAATTACTACAAAGAAACTTTTTATTCAAGTAGGCAGCAAGCTTTCTGATAGTCACCCAGAAAAAAAGACAGAAATTAGTGGCCTGAGATAAATGAACCAAGTGCATGACAATAAAAAATATTTTTTTTGTAAAGGGCCTCCCTAACTCTGTCTGTCTGTCTGTTTTTTCCTCTGGATTTTAGTCTCTCCCTCCAACCATAAAAAGGCACCTAGTAGTTAAAGGCTTTCCTGATTGTATGCACTGAAGTGCAAATAGGCAGCTATTTATCTGGGCATGTACTATACATGCCACAAAGGCAAAAGTATAACACCTCAAGAGCTCAGTGAAGGCTTTGAAGCAAAATATATAGATATCACACAGGCAGAGAGAAGAAATTGTAGCTTCTTCTCCGTGTGTACAAAATAAAAATGCTTTAATGGAAACAGATGAAAAGATCAGAGATGCTGCTGCTTTCTCCAGAAACTGAAATAACAAATTTGGATAATCACCAAAATCTTCAGAGTAGCTTTCAACTGAGAGAATTCAAGTCAGAATTAATAAAGGAAACAAATGTAAGAATGAAGAGAAGCAAGTCTGACATTCTGACAACCAAGGTCGGACAACTTGACAGAGGAGCTCTGAATAATTGAGAAGGCCCCAAACAATGAAGAATGCTGCCACAACGCTACTTCAAAGCAAATTACTCTTTGGAACGCCTGTTTGGAGATGAACAAACAGATCCACGAAAGAAAACAGTTGTAGTCGGGGGGGGCTGGGGTGGGGTGGGGAGAGAGAGACCACTGCAGTCTCCATTCACCAAATTCACCATTCGTTAATCTGGAATGCAGGGCGCAACAACCGTCAGTCACCGATAATGCAGCCGAACTTCCTGAGCATCACGTTTCAACCACCAGTCGGTGCAGCGGCACAAATGCTCCGGAAATTTCCCAGGAGCGACAGAATCAATATCGGAGATAAACATCGTCCCACTGGCTGCATTTCAGGGCTATCAATTTTACATGAAATGCCGAAGATACGTCACCGTTTGGTAACTGACTTTGATACGTCCGAATATGGAACACCCGCCAGAAACCATTGGTCAATGATGACCCAAACGACCGACCGAATGCCGCTTAACCGTGCAGTTTCCAACACATTTCCACAATGTGATCACAAAGCATTAGCAGTCAAGTCAACCGTAGAACTACTCAGGAGCAAAGAACAAGGCATAAAAACCCAGCATGGTATCAGTCCCATTGTTTAATTTAGGTCACCAACACATTATTTGGCACTAAAACTTGCTTTTTCTACAAGCAAACCTAAACTTCACTGGTGCGCAGATGTTAAAATTGATATTGCGCATGAACAATCAAGTTTCAACTCAGCAAGTCAAACATTCAAAATGTAAAAAGTCAAAAAGGTCAAAACAGCTGGAAACAATCAGAATTACAGATAGGAGTCTGGATTTGTCAAAGGCTATTTGTCCAAACAAGAATCACGTGAGGCATTACTCAACAGAACACAATTACTTAAAACTCAGCCCAGCTCTTTGTTTTCTAAGGCAAGGTTTTAATATCCAAGTCAATACTGAAAATTAATATATCAAACCAAACAGTCAGATGAGACAATAAGAAAGTCAACAAGTCATTGTCACACACAAACACTATCAAAATTTAACAGCCTCTGCAACATTACAATGTAACACACACACACATAAAAATCTATATAGATAAAAATTTTGAGTGTATGTACGTCATCTTAAATCTACGAAAGTTCTTCACTGATTGCTTTGAAATTTTTACAAAACCTTCCTTTTGAATAAGTGGGTGTTTTTATCACACGATTTCTTTAAAACAGCATTCAGATTGATCTGCATTCTAATTTAAGAGAATGAATGCAAGAAACACAATGTTAAACAGAGCAACATCAGCAGGGAAAAATCACATGATCCTAAAATTAGTCTAATATTCTTTTTATAGCAGCACTTAGGCCACACCTCGTTAGTAGACGTTTTTCATAGTTACGCGTAGTTTTCACATGATTATACAAGTCAGTAGGAATTTTCATTTATTTTTAGGACAGAGGATAAAGTGCAGATAAATTATATGGGATGCAGTAAAACTAACTACACAACTACAAATATGCATGTCCACCTGCAAAATGATAGATCAGCTGAGAAATTCTCACATCACTGTCATAGGTACTGAAGGCACATCCAAAACTTTAAATGGGAGGGGGTTTGTTGGATGTCCCAAAGGGACCAAGACCTTGAAAAACTGTGGGAGTTGACGAAGGGAGAAGGAGAAGAAGAGAGAAAAGGAGGGGAGGAGGCAGAGGGATGGGAGATGAAAAGGGAGAGGAAGGAGGGTGAATGGGAGAGGGAGGGAAAGGAGAGAGGAGAGCAAGGAAAACGGGAAGAGATAGGGGAGAGGAAATGGAAAGGGAGATAGGGGAAGTGGGGTTTCAAGGGGTATATGGGAAAGGACATTTGGGAAAGGAGTGGGCCAGAGAGAAAAGGTTCGGCCACAGCAACACGTGGCTGGGCAGCTAATTGTTTTCTAAAATCATAAAATGTTGGCAAAATTGCACTTCCTTTGAAACATCAGAATTGCTGCATTCAACTTTATCAAGCAAAAAAGATTGATTAAATACTTGTTTCTCCTAAATTCATAATAAATAAAATATTCAAGACATTTTATCTACCTACTTTATCAGCTATCCCAAGAATACTCGTCTATTTTACATTATGCTACAAATAAATGGACGTTAAAGGGGTTAACTCTTAGGCAGCCATGTTGTTTTTAGAGAATTTACCCCTCCACAGTTTCCCAAAATGTTTTAATTCGAATATCACAACAATATTGACAATGTATATATCAATTGAAAGGGCTTTTGATTATCTACAAGAATATGAAAAGAAAAATATAACATTTGCAATGACATTCTTCATATTTCATGAGAAGATATAAAAATAAAAAATATTAAAAATTAAAATTGGACTTTGAAGTTCATTAAAAATTGTGTAAGCAACAAGACAGTGTAAGTAGCTATCTGAAATATGCACACATATATAAGACATTTAAAAATTTATATATAGATGTAAAAATGTCATATTTTAGTTTAGAGACCATTTAGTGTGAAAGGTCACAAAGAAATTATGACATATGTATTTTTGGCACTTGGCACTTTTGGCTTTGAACAAGAAACAGTGTAAGTAAGCTATCTGAAATATGCACACATATATAATAGACATTTAAAAATTTATATATAGATGTAAAAATGTCATATTTTAGTTTACAGAGAATTTAGTGTGAAAGGTCACAAAGAAATTATGACATATGTATTTTTGGCACTTGGCACTTGGCACTTTTCAATTTCAACAAGACAGTGTAAGTAAGCTATCTGAAATATGCACACATATATAATAGACATTTAAAACACTTATATATAGATGTAAAAATGTCATATTTTAGTTTACAGAGAATTTAGTGCAAAGGTCACTGGAAATTATGACATATGTATTTTTGGCACTTGGCACTTGTCACTTTTCACAAATGCTCCTAAAAGATTTTGTCAGCAACAAGACATGCTGCTATTTTACTGGCTGCCCGCAAAATGTCACTGGTTGTGTAATCGATCCATTAAAAATTATGTAAAATGTGATATTTTAGTTTAGAAAGGATCTTGTATGAAAGATGTCGTCCGAACAATTATGACATACAAATATTTGACACATGTCACAAAAGTTCAAAAATTGGTTTTTTATACTTTCCAGCAGAATTTGTTCGGTTTCGCCTCATCGGACCTGGAAATACCCATGTCATCAAACTTACCATTTTCAATTGCTCTAAAACCTTCTTTAGTTGAATAAAATATCTGCCCCCTGTTTTAAAGAAGGACATTTAAAATTTAAATGCCAGAAGGACCACAAATCTGCCACGAAGTTCATTATATTTTTAGCCAAACTCATGAAATGAACGTTAATTTTAATACGCTTTAGATGCAAAATTATAAATAAAATATTGAATAGCCCTTTATCCTAAATATAGCGGTCAGCTATCCCAAGAATATGGGTGCGATTTTTGTGCGGTCGATAATGACCGCAATGGACGTTAAAGGGGTTAAAGAAAATAACATATCAATTTGAAATGATATCTTGACTATATTCAACATTCTTTCCACAATTACGTAAATGAAAAGAGATTCCATTAAAAAAAATAATTCCACTGCAATTTTCAACTGAATCTTAAATGCATTGAAATGAAAATTTGCTGCCTTTCAGTTCTACTGCTTCTTACATAAATTTAAATTTTATAAATGTTTCTACGTAAAAAAATGAAATTGAACACAAAATCAAAAAATGTCCAATGAAGTCAAATGAATATAAATTTCTTGCTCAACCACCTTGAGAACAAGTTGGATACCTGCCACTTAGACAAGGCACTGAGCAAACTGCTCACTTCTTTGTCAAAACACTCTTTCGTGCTTACTAGAATACATCTGGCGACACACCCAGATAGTACACGTCACTGCCACAGAATCCAAAATAGATGAGGTCATGTCTGGAAATAATTCAGCTGCCTATAACTTTAAAAGTTGGCATTCACGCCTACATCAAATATGAAAGAGGTTAGAACAATGCTTAATTCATAAATTTTTTAACAACTAATGGGTGTTGCATGCGTTAACTGAACCTCAATCGGCAAAGGCCATGACCTTCTGATCACAAAATTATAAAACAGAATTCACAAGCTTCTTTCTAAAGCACTGTTGCACAGTGTACAGTCTGGGGGCCATAAACAAAAGGCCATAAATTTTTCAGAGGTTCATGAAGCTAAATAGGGAATGTAAAATGTGAGTCCTTTTTCAGATAAAGCCTTACAGTGGCTTGCTCAACTGCAATATCCAATTACCCTTCAAGTTGACTGCCCACTGCCACCCCCACCCCATATTTTTAAAAATTTTAGTGTCCCTCTAGCAGGGTAGTGATGTATACTAGTGCTTTTATCACCTAACTATTGCAGATCACTGGGAAAATTCTAATCAAGATCAATGCATTTTCTAGATAAACATTAAAGAGACTATCAAATAGTAAACATATGCACAATTTTAGATCAACAATAATAGTAATATTTAGGGAGAACAGAATTTATTTCAGTGAAACAAATACAATTTGTATAAATATAGGTTGCAAGGTCAAGAGAAATGTTTAAAACATACACAAGATAAATGTTTTAAAATATCAAAATATGAAGTGAAACTGTCTTTCCAGCATCACATCTAGACTAAAGAACTGAATGCAAAAAATGTAACCACTGTGGAATATGACTGGAATCATCAGTGGCAAAGGTATGCACTGTAGGGTTGGAGCAGTCAACCTCCACTGAAATTTCAGTAAATCCGAGGCACGAATTTTATAATTTATAAAAACATTCAAGAAGCAGTTTTAAAAACAAAATTTACCATTTTAAAATTATAATTAATTAAGGTTGTTAAAACCGCTGGTTTTAAAGGGCCGGTTAACTGTTTAACCAGTCTTTAGCAGCAGCCTGGTGTCGTGCCTACATTGAAGCGCTTTGATGTTGCCGGTGCGTATGCCAGCGTATTGCAGCCTACATCAAAGCATTTTGATGTTTTCAAATTGAAATTATGGTTAACCGATCAAGGTTAAAAGAACCGGTCCTTGCTCTTAGGACCGGTTAACTGGTTAATCGGTTAACCATTAACAACCTTATAATTAATGGCAGTTATTATTGAAATGCATCTGGAACTCAAAAGAAATTAAAATAAACACCAAAATCCAAATCTACAACACCAGTGTCATTTCACTAATTTATACTACAGTGTATATGGATCAGAAACCTGGGTCACACAAAGAGAAGGTGACAAAAGACTACTCATTGCAGAAATGAGCTGTCAAAGAAGAAATTCTTGGAGTTAGCATATTTCAAAAACTTAGAAATGAAGATAAATGACAGCGGATTAGGCTAAAGAACACCATCACGGACAAACTAAAAAAAAGAGGTTAGCATAGTATGGACATGTAAATTGGATGGAAGACTTGAGACTTCCCAAAAAAGCACTCTACAGTCTACACGGAAGGTAAAAAAAGGAATAGGCAGACCCAGAAAAATGGATAGACAATATAAAAGAAGATCTAAAGAAAAAAGCCACTGACAATTGCAAAAGGAAGAAAACTACGGACAAAAAGGCCTGGAAATCTTTTCTGACTAGCTCAGTGGTTCTCAACCTGTCGGGCCGTGATCCCGACGGGGGTTGAATGACGATTTGCCAGGGGATGCCTGAAACCAGTGGCATAGCCAAGGGCGGGTTTGGGGGTTAACTGCCCCCTCGGATGTCCGACCTAAAAATTTTTTATTGTGGATCAATATAGTTGTACGTGCTCATAAACCTATATAATTCCCTGAATCAAGAATCTAGCAATCAGGAAAAATAAAATAATAGTTGACGACCTTTATTTTGTTGCTTGTCAGAATTTTTTTGTGCTGGGAATCATGGGAATAATCGTAATCATAGCCTTTTTTGCTTGTCAGATTTTTTCCGAAGTTAGGATTATACCCCCCTCCGCCCGAATCATAAACCCTCCTTCGGGAAATCCTGGCTATGCCACTGCCTGAAACCATCGAAATATGGTGTTGTCTCTTTTCTGGTGCCAAAAACGTGCTATTGTACAAAATTTCCTCAATAGTAATTACTAGCTTTTTACTATAATTGTCATTCAAGGATAGATATTGCAGACAATTGAATCAGAATGATTTCAAACATTTTAATTGTCGTAGCATTATTATTTTTAACAGTATACATTATGAACGAAAAATAATTTTACGGTTTGGGGTTGCCACATCATGGGGAATTGAATTAAAAGGGTCGCGGCACCATAAAGGTTGAGAACCGCTGGACTATCTATTGCCACTAATGAGTTGGCAGAGAGCAATTATGATGAGTTATTATTTATCGATCACCGTACAACAATCCACGAACCGTCAACGGCGAAGACAAGATCGACGATGAAAAGACTCGCCAAGACGACCAAACACGGGCCACCGGACATCTCCGCCCTTTATCTGCCGCTTAAAGCGAATTAATTAATGGATTAACAGTGAAAATTTGAGAAATTAACGATAATTTCCAGATGTATATTCCTACTGGAAACCAACGACGACGATCGCTTTTCTACCCGATTTGGTCACGTGACACATTTTGCATTCGACGCATCTGCTTAGCAATAGGGAAGACGACTGCCTATAGAAATAGAAGATTCAAGTAGATTCACAACAACAGCAACAACAACAACAACAACAACAACTACTACTACTACTACTACTACTAATACTACAGCCGAATTCAGACGCACGCGTAGTGGTAGTAGTGAGTAGTAACGATTAAGACTGACCAGCAGCAGTAGTAGTAGTAGTAGTAGTAGTTTGTAGTGGTGGCTAGCAGTAGCAGTGGTGGTAGTGGCAGCAGTCGCAGCCTGGCAGCAGCAGCAGCAGCAGCAGCAGCAGCAGCAGTGGTGGTATTCCAGCAGCAGCAGCAGCAGCAGCAGCAGCAGCAGCAGCAGCAGTAGCAACCAGCAGCAGCAGCAGCAGTTCCAGCAGCAGCAGCAGCAGCAGCAGCAGCAGCAGTAGCAGCTGTAGTAGCAGCAGCAGTAGCAGCAGTATCTAGTAGCAGTAGTGGTAGTAGTAGTAGTAGTAGGAATCCAGATGACTTTTGCTAAAAGAGAACATTCAATGTCATTCATAGTGAAAAATAGAGAACATTCTGAACAAAAAGAGAACAAACAAATTTTCAAAAATTAATATTAATTTAATAAAATTAAGTACATCAATTCAGTCATTCATTTCCTCTTCGCCGTCTTCTTCATCATCACTTATGTATTTATCTGATGATTGGACACTTCAAGAAATCCTCATTGTCAATAATACTCTTATAAACCCCTTGATTGATTGAAGATTGATTGAAGAAGGTTTATTTTCAACTCAACTGGATAACATTTACATACACTAAACACAATTAAAGTTAAGTAACAGGTAATACATGACCCTAAATAATGGAGTAAATGAGAACAGTAAAACAACAAAAAGACAAACTTCAGTCAGACTAAACTAAAACTACATCACTTTAGAATAAGCAAGTAGCTAAATTAACAAGTAACATAGTAAACAATTGGTAGTAACAGTTATACCATTGCATACAGATATTGAAAACAATAAAATGACAAAGTAATGAGCAGTTTCAAAATAATAATTATACATCATGGTATTGGGGTCAATGAAATTAGAATGGAAGAGTAACAGTTAATATAGTGAGTAGAAAAAAAAGTTGACCTAAGGGATAAATGTATCCCGATTGGTGGTCAACTTGGTATACAAGTAAAGTAACCTTTTGAGTAAATCTAATTCAGCAGTGTTATATGAGTCAATAAGAATATAGTAGATCTAGAGAAACAGAATTTGGATAAGCTATAACTAGTAAGAAGGAATATATGTATAACAAATGGTGGAATAGAAATAACACATATGGCTATAAGTCATTATTAAGCAGAAAGAATTTAATGGTAGATTTAAATATTATAAAATTGTTTATACTCTTGAGTTGGTCTGGAATACCATTCCAAATGCAGGGTCCATAATGTTTAATGGTAAACAGTCGTTTGTTTGTTTTAGCATATGAAAGATGCAAATTGTTATTAGATCTTGTCATGTGTTTATGAATGTCATAATTAAGTGTAAAGTATTTATTTATATAGAAAAATGTGGGAAGTAACTTATTTACATATTTGTAGATAAATAGAGCTGTTTGGTATTTGTTTAGGTTTACAATGTTGAGTATATGATATTTGAGGTAAAGGTGCTGAGTTTTATAATTATTTCCCATATTAAAAGTTAATCTTATGGCTTTATTTTGCATTATTTGTATTTTCTCAGTAATATTTTTGTAATTATGGCCCCATATTAAATTACAGTAGGTAATATGTGAATGGATTAGGGCAAAATATAATGTATGAAGAGCAGACTTATTGAGAAACTTTTTGATATGATTGATAATGTTGATATTTTTAGCCAACTTTTGTTTAAGAATTTCAGCATATGCTTTCCATTCGAGGTGATGGTCAATTGTGACTCCAAGAAATTTTGTTGAGGTGGATTGTTTGATTTCAATACCATTTATATTTATAGTTAATTGCATATTGGTTATCCTCCTTTTTAGACAGAAATTAATAAAAGTTGATTTTTTCAGAGTTAAGGCATAGTTTATTAATATGAAACCAGTTAAAAACTTTAGTAAGTTCGGTATTTATTGAACCCATTAATTCACGTAAATTATGATGACTGGCTACAAGATTGGTATCATCAGCAAATAAGAGATAGCTAAATAAAGAGGATACATTAGGCAAGTCATTTATGTAAATTATAAAAAGAAGTGGCCCCAGAATTGATCCTGCAGGACACCATATTTAATATCTTTATATTCGGAGGCTTTATTATTAACAAATGTGTATTGTTTACGGTCTGCTAAATAATTGTGGAACCAATCAAGTACTATACCGTTTAAACCATAATATGAAAAGTTTATGTAAGAGTATTCTGTGATCAATAATATCAAAAGCTTTGGAGAGATCCAGGAATATACCAATTGTATGAATGTTATTTTCTATGTTAGAGGATATTAGATCTGTTAAATGCAAAATGGGCATGTAAGTAGCATGATTTGGTCTAAAACCAAATTGAAAGGGAGATAACATATTAAATTTTTCCATATAATTTACCAATCTATTAAAGACGGCTTTTTCAAAAATTTAGAGAATATGGGTAAAATTGATATGGGTCTATAATTAGAGACATCATTTTTAGATCCAGTTTTGTATATTGGAGACACTTTAGCTAATTTGATTTCATTAGGTACTATTCCTGTAGTAAAGGAGGCATTAATAATGTCAGATAGTATTTCATCGATGCATTTGGCACATTTAATGACTACTTTTTGATTAATTTCATCATAACCGGTAGAATTTTTAGTTTTAAGGTTCATAATGATATCATTTATTTCATATGCAGTTGTTGGATAATTACAATTCATGTCCTTGAAATTGTACGTTATCATTGCAATTATGCTTTTCTTTATTGTTACCAAATTACAGTGAGAATAATTAAAAATTAACTTCTACTTAACTTTATTTGACTAAAAACAAAAAAGAGAACAAAAGAGAACTTCAGTAAAAAAAAAAGAAAGAGTGAAAAAGATCCGACCTAAATAATTAAAGAGAACATGTTCTCTTTAAAAGAGGTGTTCTGGAAACTCTAAGTAGTAGTAATAGTAGTAGTAGTAGTAGTAGTAGTAGTAGTAGTAGTAGTAGTAGTAGTGGTAGTAGTTGTTGTTGTTGTTGTGGTGGTGGTGGTGGTAGTAGTAGTAGTTAGGGTTCGGAGTTCGGAAATATCCGGAAATTTCTTGCGGAATTTTCCGGAAAATTTATGGAAATATAGCAGTACATTTCCGGAAGATTTCTGTAAATTTGTGGTAAAAATTTTGTGAAATATCGCAAGACATGTCCATAATATCACCTAGTAGGCCATGTCAGAACAGTTCAATAACATTAAAAAGTTTATTACTTAGTCAATGGACCTATAGAGACGAGTCTGGACTGGTAAATGATGTTGATGGTTGCTAGATTCTGGCAGTTTGATGCAGGTGACCTTGAAATGTCATGTGATGAGAGTGTAGAAGTTGGAGAGTAGACAAGCCAGACATTGAGACATGAATAATAACTTACGATTGTGTAAGAATTGCGAGTTAATTATCAGTTATCTGATTGACAGTGACACGATATCGTTAATTCGTTATCATTGTCAACTGCTAATTAAGGAACCAGAGTCGTACAAGGGAATTAAGATCAAATACCACTCGCATCCTCCAGACACCAAGAACCAGGACCAGGATGGGTGATTGCACTTTCCGAGTACGCAGCCCAAAACTGTGGAATGATCTACCCGCTCACTTGCGCGATGAAACCATGTCACGAGAAATGTTCTTGAACAGGTTAAAGAGTAAAGACATACGTGTTTAAGAAAACGACCGAGGCGCACTAGACAATTAATGCGCCTTATAAATTGACTTTATGAATGAATGAATGAATGAATGAATGAATGAATGAATGAATGAATGAATGAATGAATGAATGAATGAATGAATGAATGAATGAATGAATGAATGAATGAATGAATGAATGAATGAATGAATGAATGAATGAATGAATGAATGAATGAATGAATGAATGAATGAATGAATGAATGAATGAATGAATGAATGAATGAATGAATGAATGAATGAATGGATTCCACACTCATGTGAGTTGTATTCTAGCAGTAATTAAAGAACCTGTCAAACTATACTTTAGAACAATGTCCACTTTTGAAAGGCATTTTAATGCTAACCTTGCAAGTGCGCTTGTACATGTGGAGTGCAATAAAAATAATGAAGTGCAGCTTGTTGCTTCGATTACAAATAGTACCTAAAAGACTGCAACTTTCAGAAGCCTACAATATATATGCTAGAAAGTTTCCGGAACTTTTGACCCCTCCTCACCTACGCTCAAATGACACGAAACTACTAGATACCCATTGCACTCGGAGCAAAATGGGTGATAGGGCAATTTTAGGGCAATTGGACCGAATCTCTGGAACTCTCTCCCGTCAGAACTACGTGACGTTGCCGTTTCTAGAACGGTGTTTCTAACTAGGCTCAAGACCTGCATTTGTTTATGTATCATCGGCGCATTTGTTCTCTAAGTGCGCCTAGGAAATTAACTGTCATATCATATCATAATGTCATAAGACCAGTGATGGGTCCCCCCCCCCAAAAGTTTAGAAGGTTATTATTTTTGCAGCGATGAGACCTTTTCCCCTTTCTTTTGTTCATCAAGTGTCATAATGTGGTGGTGATGACCCTTGTTGCCTGTCAGGTTTTTTTCCGTTGTAATAATAGGTGTGTAATATGTGTATAATAATATGTGTATGCCATGAAATTTCCTATTTGTTATCATTTGTAAAAAATGAAATTGTTGACGTCAACTTCTCTTGACCCCCTCTCCCCTGTCAACAACTGTCAAACTTTTTCAAACCCTTCCCCCTAATTTGTTGATGTAATTAATGGACAGCCCTATGTTTAAACAGGCCCGCCGAGAGAAATTCCGGGCCCCTATGCAGAATGGCCGGCGGACCCTGAAAAAATTTAAAAATTGCTGACGACCCTTTTTTGCTTGTCATTGGTTTAACCCAAATTAACCGACACGATGTCTTGTCGCAACTCTCGAAAACTAGTGATGACCTTTTTTCTTGTCGCTCTTTTCCACATTCAGCAGCGTCATTCACACTTTTCTTGGAGGCGAGTTAATTTTTTGGCCATATTTGGCCAAATTTTGGCAAATTTTGGGCAATTTTTGGACCAATTTTGGCAAATTTGAAAATTTTGGACATTTTTGGCGATTTTTTGCACATTTCACATTTATTTATTTACCTAACACATTATTTCTTCATTTTCCTTGGGGGAGGATGGCAGGATGCCCGCCTGCCCCTCCCCCAAATGACGCTCCTGTTCACACTGTTACTTTTGATGCTTTTGATGTCCTCAGGTCCGGGTTCCCCTTATACTCGCCGGGCCCCCTTTCTTTAGTGTTATTATTGGTATTATTGTTAAATATGCATATTCATCATCGGCCCGGGCCTCTCCAGACCGCCGGCCCCCTGTGCATTGCCCCTCTCGGCGGCCCTGTGTTTAAAATTAAACTTAAAATGATATCCTTTTTGATAGATACTAAAGAAGTAATCTATTAATTGAATTACTAATCAATCTCATAAAGCTTTGTGAGATTGTTTCATCTGTGCTCTAATGCAGGGTTTCACTAACTTTTTGAAACTGCGACCACTTCGGCGGTTTTGTAACGTGCCGTGACCAGTGTTTATTCTAGGCCCTTTTGGTAGTGAATTCCAGAGCTTAGGGCTGCACAATGATAAACAACTAGTACCAATAACTCTGCGAGAATAAGGAACAACAAATGAAGGTCTTACCGAATACCTAGTGGAATGATTAGTAGTCGAGGGATAAGTCGCATCTTGAGGTAATTGAATTCATTATTTCACTTGTGAGTTGTGACACTGAATAGATTTACAGCGGTTTTGAACAAGGTTTGATTGAGTAGTAACATCTGCCACGTGACTCTTACTCTTAGTAACATTGACACTAGTATGGGCCAAATATAAGTAATTTTTTATTTAACCCGCACAAGCGAAGCACAATTATTTGAAGTTTACTTAAAAATAAGAAATTACAGACATGGAACTTATTGATACCAGACCTGTGATTTTGTATGCAAAATGCTTTAAAACACACGTACGAACATCTACAATTTCAAAATTTTTCCCGGGGGAGAAACCCCCGGACTCCCATTCCAAGGGACGCCGCGCTAGACGCGGCCAGGGAGGGAAGCGTCTACCGTGTGGGAATGGGGGAAGCAGGGTTATTTCTAAGATTATCAATTTGAAAGGTTCGGTATATTCTGGGGGTCCCTGCTGAAAGTCTTACAAAAAGGTCATCTCTGGCTCAGATTGAGGGGGTTTAGGGGGTTCGTATTCAGATTGGGGGATATTTCCGGAGGGAAGGGGGCGCAGGGGGTCTTGGGCTGAAGCCCACCCAAACCTAAAATCCTGGCTACGTCCCTGCCTACCGATACTCTCACTCACTGTATGCTTCAAATTTTTGACATAAAAATGCCTCAGCATGAAGAATTAATTATTAGTTTATGATTATTAATGCAATACAAAAGTTGAATTGCAATCGGTTGTGCGTGTATTGCGAATGATACTTTTTAAATACTAAATTTCTCTAGTCTGGCTGACCCAGTGGTCCTGGGAAAAAATAAATTTCAGGCCCTGCCTCAGTTGACAACCTGGCGCCGCCACTGGTTGCCAAAGTGGATGCGTTTCTATCTACAGCATCTCTAAGTCAGGTATGGCCGTGCAACCCGCGGCCCGCCGTCTGCTAATTGGCGGCCCTTAGAGCATCTTTCCATAGACATTTCGTTGGTCCTATTCATTTTATGCATACAATGTTGCGTTATGAGGAAGTTCCTGTGCTTAATTTAGTAAACTGTGCGTCACCTTTAGACTGTTCGGCAGTGATGTGACCAAGGCAGTCCAGTACAAGGCCAAGGCCAAGGCCAAGACACTAACCCTCAAGACCAAGGCCAAGACCAAGACTCTGAGCTTCAAGGCCAAGGCCAAGGCCGAGGCAGTGACCTACAAGACCGAGGCCAAGGCCAAGACATTTCACTCAAGGCCAAGGCCAAGGCCAAGGCCAAGGCCAAGGCCAAGGCCAAGGCCAAGGCTTGATCCATTTTAACTATCGGCAGGGTCACACTCGTAATGTAATATACATATGAAATATGTACACTACAATTAGCGCTGACAATTGTTACACTATTGTACTATGTGAAAGAGCTAACACAACAGCCTAATAATAAACTAGTCAATATTGTTGTTTTGTAAACGTGTAATAATGCAGTGAACATTTTAGTTATTATGATCTGCATTCTGCAATCAGCTTTTGGTTTTTCAGTTACTTGCAGCTATAATAATAAAGATGTTGTATAGCATAAGTGCTTTGAATATGATTATCTTCAGCGTACAGTAGGGGCTTGATTAAGTCTAGATTAGTTTGTGATTAATTTGTGATTAGTTTTGAGTGGGTCGCGAAAAGGCAGAAATATTGTTTTCCAGTCGATTTCGTGGGAAAACCGGAAATTAGTTGGACCTTCCAAATGTCGTACGGCTCGAGGAACCGGAAATTAGTTAGATTAAAACTTTGGGCATATTGGGTGGTCTTCTCCATCGAAAGTGTTGGAGGGGACGTAGGTTGGTTTAATCACATATATGTATAGATATGATTACTCACCAATGTTCTTGATTAGAAAGTTTCTGTATGGTATACACATTTGGGAATTATGTGTTGATTAATAATACTGATGAAAATCGTATTAACTTAAAACTGCCAGTTAATTAATCTATAGAATTGCTGGTTGATTAATCTAGAAAATCGCTCGGTGCTGTAACTGTATTGACTGATGTATGAGGCGCGCTCGTAGCAGTTATGATGGTAGTTCTAGCTATTCGCTATCAATTTATTTTTCTGGAAATGTGACGTCATGGCTGGTTCTTCGTAATAAAAGGATGCCGGTCGAGTTGCATATTCACTTAGCCCGGAGAATGTAAGCTAAGCGAGTTGTGCTCTTGCCGACATTGTAACATCAAGAATGTCGTTATAGCTACATACGCTATAAGTGGTGTCGATCCGGGGTCTCGCGCACTTCGTCTCGAAGATGTGCGGGAACACAACATAACGAAAATCCAGCCAGTCAATGAAAGTCAGCGAAATTACGATCCAAACCTCTCGCACAAGATCAACCAGGTTCCTGCGGACATTGAGGGACGTCAGCATTCCAGACACCGCCAACAAAGCCAGACTCATCACGAACGAAACGAAGAAGCTGCTCTCTACGGGTGTCGTTGGAAATGACTAAGTTTCCTGGACAGATGTCAGTCACCATTTTCGTGGTCCAGCCGCTAGCCGAGACGCCGAATCTGTTTTCACGTTTTGCCAACCGACGAAACATGACGTGAGTCCAGTCACCGTGGTCGTCATCACGTGCTTCAATCAAACCTTTCTCCGCTCAGTCTTCCTTCAATCAGCTCCTTGTCAACCAAGCTTCGTCTCCACCCGACCTTCGACATGTCATCCATCGCTTAATGCCTTTTTCCTTGATTACTCCTAAGCTACAGCGTCGTCAAATTCCGCCAGATTCCAACAAGCAAGTCAGTTCTCAAGGTTCGCAACACAGACAGTAACATTATAATTTTCTGCTATAAATAAAATTTCTGGTTGATTTGGAGTTCACAGTCACATATTTACTGCTAATGCGATTTCTAAACTGTTTTTCAGTATATTTTTCTAGTATTCTTGTGTTTTGGTTAGGTGTTGACTTTAATTTTTTCACATATTCATTTTTGTTGCAAGGTATCTTATGAATTCATTTCATTTTGATGATGCGCAGTCTTTTTCAAGGTTCAGCAGATTGTTTGTACAGAGTTTTGATTTCAAGCGTATTAATGAGTCTTTATTGATCTAGAGCAGTAGTGTTCATGGGCGTTCTAATGAGTTTCGAGGTTATTTCAGGATCATTGTTCTACAGTTTTTGTCCATGCGTTACAGAGTTTTATGTGTTGAGACGGCTCAGACGTGACCTTTAAAAAGCTCCTCGTCAATTTGTCGCCGGTATATTTTGAAGTAAACTCACTGATAGCAGAAGATGCACTCAAAGTCATTCTATAGTGAGAGTTAGGACGTCATTTAAACGAGTAGGCTGGCCTGTGTGTCTCCTTAGACTGTTTCAAAAAGTAAACAGGGTTAAAGTGTTCGGCCGCCCAATGCGTGAGTACAGTGAAGGTCACTATTGTTGAAAACGATGTGCAAAAGGCAAGAAAAACATGTACTGGTTCTCCGCATGCTGGGGGCTGTCCATTAATTATGTGAACAATTTTTGGTCAATTGTTGACCCCTCCCCCTTATCAACAACTGTCAACTTTCAGTGACCCCTATAATTAGGCCTATGTCAAAAATATTTTAACCCCTCCCCGGAAGATCAGTGACGGTACCCCTGAAAAGTTTAGAAGGTTATTATTTTTTTGCGGTGATGAAACCTCTTTCTCCCTTTTTCCATTCCCTTTTTTTGCTCATCAAGTGTCAAAACGAGGTGGTGATTACATGTTTTGTTTGTCAGGCGTTTTTCCATTAATTTTGCAATACATTTATTAAAATCCATAAAATTTTCTATCTTTGATTAGGTCTATGTGTAAAAAATGAAATTATTGACGTAAACTTTTCTTGAACCCCTCTCCCCTGTCAACAGCTGTCAAACTTTTTCAAACCATCCCTATTTTGTTGACGTAATTAGTGGACAGCCCCCTTGATCAACATTTATATTGGCCCCTTCGTAACAAAAAGGTTGGCCACCCTGTCCTAGGTGATCGTATAAAAAGTGGATCAGCTGTCAGAATGTTTCGACAGACCTCAATTTATGTAAAACAGAAAAATCGAAGCAAGGAATTTCTGTAACTTCTACATCAGCGCATAACGAACGACTGTCTCCTTTAAAGAGTCCTTTTGCACAGTTAGACTAACTACGCCTTAGATGACAACGAATTGACACAGAATATCACTTGTTAACGTATTGCTGTTTCTCTTGAGGACATGGGCGTCCGCAGAAATTTTTCCAGGGGTGCAAAGCAAGGTCTTGTGACGAAAGAAATTATAATTTTTTCCAGCGGGGTGCAAAACAAGGTTTTGTGACGAAAGAAACAAGTAATTTTACTTTTTTCATAACTCCACAATTTTTCCTGGGGGTGCAATTGCACCCCCTTGCACCCCCTCCGGACGCCCATGCTTGAGGATCATGCTCCAACGTTTTATCACAGTGACATGTACAAAGAGTCAGTCAGTTGCATTTCCATAGCAATTTCCAGGCCTGAGGAGAGGGGGACTCAGGGGGTGCAGCCGGTACATTGTTCCGGGGCCCACGGAGCCCACAGGGCAACGGCCGTGGCCGATAGGTTTTTTGCCTGTCAGACTCCAGACTCTTTTCGAAGAGGCGATAACGTTTTTTTGCTCGTCAGGTTTTTCGAAGAGTTAATAAATATTTTTTTTTATTCCGGGGCCCGGAACTTCTCTCGGCGTCCCCTGGGAATTCCGTCTTCTCAAAGACTTTCGCATCAGCGATTCTACTGCCGCTGGAAGTTTTGAAAAGAGAGTCCTCTGTGCACGAGCAACGGGTTTTTGCCGTGTAGCCTACGCGTCGATGGTTCTTAGTTAGGGTTGAAGAAAGTTTCTGTACGGTTTGGAGCGTTCGGTTCCTGCAGTTGTAGCGAGATTGTAGGTCTCAGAAGAGTTTCTGCATGGTCGTGTTGTGTTTGGAGAGTCTATTGGTCGTTGTGTTAGCAGTTGTCCGTGAAACGGGTGGCTTTGGCGCTGTTGCAGCAGTCGTGCTCGTAGGTGTTGTTGTTGTTGTTGTCGTCGTCGTCGTTGCAATAGTTGTTCGCAGACCGTTCATTTGTCGAACTGTAATGACAAACGTTTTCATAATTAATTTTAAAAAGCCTTAGCAAGTGGCAAAGATATACCCATACGCAGTGGCGTAGAGAGGGAGGGGCAGTGGGGGCGAACCGCCCCAGGCGGCACTTGCTCTAGGGGCGGCAGTTTAGGATATTTTCGGGTTTTTAGGCATGTCCTTTGCTAAAAATGCGACTTTTTTTGCTTGTCAAGATTTTTAGGAAGTTGAACGAGCGTGGAAGGCGGCAACAGGGCGACATTTTCGGGTTTTATAGACAGTGTTGTAAAGTATTTAAATACTTTAGTGTTTAAATACTATTTAAATACTTTGTCCAGTATCTAAGAAAGTATTTAAATACTCATCCAAAATTAAGTATTTAAATAGTATTTAAATACCACAGAGTATTTGGATGTATTTAAGACATTTAAATAGGCCTACTTTTGCCTTATTGCAATTTTCACGTGCAAGACTTTCTACTAATTCGTCAGTCGTCACAAAATACAAATATAAACAGCCCGGCCTGTTAGACGCATAGCGCCCGGCGACATGTTTGTTTGTTTTCTTGCTCATGCAGTAATAATTTGTGCGATAGCGAGTGTCATGACTAAAAGATGTTCAGCTCATGAATAATTAATTAATAATTACTTTATGCAGCTCGACTCCAGCTTCGGGCCTGGGCCGGCAATGTTTGTTTTTCCGCCAATTTCCGGTTAACTATGTAAACAGTGAAAATGGCTGAAAGTAAAGAAAGCAGTGATTGGTATACAAAAGGAGTCTTTTTTTAGTTTTCTGAAGATGATAAATTGACTCAATTGAGTACTGCCATTACTAGCAAAGTGAAAGGTACCTACCGTCTTTGTTCAGGTACAACCGATGCATACAAGCTAATGTTTATGATAGACTGTTCATTTTTACATTTTCTTTACTGATGGTTTTAGACAGTTGAACAGTTAAGTAGGCCACATTGACATTGTTAGAAATAATTTTAACTAACGTTTCTTTACACAAAAATACGGTTGTTGCCAATCATATGTCAAATACATTATCAAGTATTTAAAAAAGTATGTAAAACTTATTTGTCAGTATTTAAATACTTAGCCTACCCTGGTATTTGGGTATTTAAATACTATCTAAATAATACCTGAGAATCAAGTATTTATGAAAGTATTTCAATACTTCAGTGAAGTAGGCCTATTTATTACAACACTGTTTATAGATAATAGCATTTTTTATTTTACAAAATGCGACGACCTTTATTGCTTGTCGAGATTTTTGGGGAGTTGTTGGAAGTTATATTTTTCGGAGGCGGCACTTTTATTTTCGCCCCAAGCGGCACTTTGCCTCGCTACTGCCCATACGCAAACGAGCGTAGGGTTTCCGGCGTTGATCTCCGTGTTCTAGGCAAGCAGCGACGCAGGTGACTTATACGCCTTCAATCTAGACTAGGTTGCCATTACTTTCTCTAGACCTGCGTTTTACCTTCGCAGCTTAGCGCTGTTACCAATTTATCGACGCCTAAGCGAGGAACGGCTTGGTTGGCCGCCGGCACCACGATTGGGCTGGTCACCCATCCAAGTACTAACCGCGCTCGACGTTGCTTAACTTCGGTGTTCTGACGAGAACCGGTCGCCCAACGCCGAAGAGGCCGGGTTAGCAAGTCTATAGCACAGTCATAACAGACGAGGAGGTAAAAAATCCAAAATGTAAATATCAACACGTGAAAGGATACGGTAGAGCACCATGACAATTGGCACGATGCCTCCTCTCCTGATCGGAAAGCAATGAGGCTTATCTCCTTAGGCTTGACTGTAAATTCGCTTTATCTGCTGTATCTGTATGTAGGTCAATAGGACAGCGTAGTTTAGCAGGCCTTTGTGAAATTATAATTTTATTTTAGTTAGTTTTTAAAAATCTTTTCAGTAATTTGACAGACATCCTGATCATCCAGCGCCAAGGCAGAGAAACAATTGGCGTAAACTTATGGTGAAAAGGGAGGGAGCAACCCTATGGCTTCCCTCTTAACTATGAAAAGTGGGGCCTGAGTCTAGAGACATAATAGAAGTTTACGACCTACGAGACATACAGAAAAGACGCTCACACATTCCGCCAGTGGCGTAGCCAAAGGGGCGGGTTTGGGGGTTAAACCCCCTTGGGCACCGATGAAAAAATTTTTTATTGTGTTTCCATGCGTTTAAAATTTTCGGACGCGGTTTTGAGGGTCAAACCACCCCCTTGGGCTGGATACCAAAATTTTCTAAGCGCCACAGGCATGACGACCTTATTTTTTGCTTGTCAGCAAGGAAAGACATATTATTATTATTATTATTATTATTATTATTATTATTATTATTATTATTATTATTATTATTATTATTATCATCATCATCATCATCATCATCATCACATATTTAACGGTGCCGTAGTGAATCCTAGTGATTACAATAAATTCAATAATTAACTGTGTGATCACATGTAGTTTTTAAGTAAATGTAAATCTTGCATTTATATCGGACTGCATCATGGACCCATGGTACGCAATTGTATACCGAAAGGGGTAATAATATGCAGTCGTATGATGGACTGTCAAAGCTGTAATCCTAAGATGAACTGTGCCATCGTATACCTTGCTTACCACCTGACACCAATTTAAGACACCGCATTCGTTTTCGCGCAGGTATTGCTGTGAGGCGCTGCATAATTTCATACCTGCATGGAGGCAGAAGTCTTGAAAGTGGAATCTGTTCTACTAGGTCTGCTGGCAGCAGCAGCAGCAGCAGCAGCAGCAGCAGCAAAAGTAAGGCGCCTTTCTGGCCTTCCTTATCCGTTGCTCACTGTTATAGGCTGTTTTATATTCTAGAGCAGGGTTTCCCAAACATTTTGGAACCGCGCCCACTTCAACGGTTTTTGTAAACTTGCTGCGACGCCAATCATAGCATGTAATAGTTTTAAAATGCATTAGACCATCTGATAAACGTTAGTTGAAAAGAATCGCCTGAATTTTAAAAAAAGCAAAACAAAAGCTCTGATTCAATTCGAATAAAATTATGGTAAATATATTATACAGAATTATTTGTATTTTTTCAAATAAGCCAGAGGAGGTAAATAGATCTTGAAATTTATTGAAAATCATCTTTTTAAAATTTTGCCCGGAACACACCTTTTTTACGCGTCTTAGAAATCCTATGAGTATGGCAAAATCGCTTAACCGCCAGGTTATCAATTGTCGCTCCTCAAAAGGAAGATCCTCCTATTATAGTATTATTATTAGTGGGGTTTCAGAGCAAAATGGTCGGAATACGCTTTCCTTGCGTTATTGCAAAATAAGATAATAAGATTAATTTTTCCAAGTACTATAGGCCATGGTTTCCGAAACTTTATGGAACTGCGATCACTTCAACAGCTTTAAAGCATGTCGCGACCATGCATAGTAACTTATTGTCAACTAAAATTGGATAAAACACTAATAATTTTAATATAAGCCGTGTATGGAGTATTGCAGGCATACGCATTTCTTAAAATCTAAGCCTACTTGCAACTTTCAAGGCTTGTGCCATTGTGGTATTGGTTAGAAGATGACACTTTTGAATCTATTTTCGCGCTACCTCGCAACCCATTAGACTAAGCTCTGCGACCCACTTCTGGGTTACGACCCACAGTTTAGGAAACACTGCGACCCACAGTTTGGGAAACACTGCCCCACAGAGTGTGGCGTCTATCGATTGAGGTCTGGGATATTGATCTCTCACTACATCAAAAGTGGGATGCAGTGGAAACTTATTTGCAAAATGGGAAGGTTGCCACCACACTAACTGGGGGGGGACGCCACTGAGTGTGCTTACCATTAAGATAGCATCAAACGATTAGCACGTTCGTTGTTAGATTAGATAATAATACTTCCAGGCCATACAGTAAGTGTTGTAGAGAGGCATTTTTCGCACCGAATGACTCCGACATTTCCTAATTAATTATTTGCTTGTCTGTAGCTCTCTGTTCCCAAGCGTTTCAGTTTCCGGAGAAAAGAGTTTGACCTTTTGAGTTTTGACCTTGCCTATAGATGCAGAGATAGATAGGCAGATAGACAGATAGATAGACAGCAGAGATGGGTAATTAATCAATTAGGAAGTAATTGATTAGCTAATCGATTAGGTGACCAGCTAATTCTAATTATAATCAATTGGCAAATTTTATCGGCTAATCGTAATTCTAATCAATTAGAATTTACCTGCTAATTCTAAGTATGTTTTAATTATACGACAATTAGCCATCCGAGGCAGCCTGAGAATAATGTTGAAACGCATGCTCATAGTATAATGGTGAGATGATCATGGTAGACTAAGTGTTTTGTGTGATTACTGTTGACAACTGGAAATGCCAGCCATTTCCAACCATTTGCAGCTGCATGCAGTTACTGCAGATATTAAATTAGTATTTTAAAACTGTTTTGCGTGGTGTGTCAGCTGTATAGCGAACATCGACAATCTAATTGTAATTCTAATTGATTAGACAGCAGCTAATGCTAATTCTAATGAATTGAACAAAGTGTAGAACTAATTCTAATGCTAATCAATTAGGTGCTAGCAGCAACTAATTCTAATTCTAATTGATTAGATTTTTGTCTAATTGTGCTCATCTCTGATAGACAGACAGACAGACAGACAGTCAGATAGATAGATAGATAGATAGATAGATAGATAGATAGATAGATAGATAGATAGATAGATAGATAGATAGATAGATAGATAGATAGATAGATAGATAGATAGATAGATAGATAGATAGATAGATAGATAGATAGAATAGATAGATAGATAGACAGACAGACAGATAAATAGATAGATAGATAGATAGATAGATAGATAGATAGATAGATAGATAGATAGATAGATAGATAGATAGATAGATAGATAGACAGACAGACAGACAGACCGACAGACAGATAAATAAATAGATAGATAGATAGATAGATAGATAGATGGATAGATAGATAGATAGATAGACAGACAGACAGACAGACAGATAGATAGATAGATAGATAGATAGATAGATAGATAGATAGATAGATAGATAGATAGATAGACAGACAGACAGACAGTCACATTGTCTGGAAGAGAGTTCCACAGGGCGGGATTCCCCCGCGCGAATGATCTTTCCCCAAACTTAGGGGTCTTGGACGGGGGAGGGACCAACAACTGCACTCTCCGACTGGACCTAAGAACCGATCTCCTCTCGATCACAGTCGATCATAAATCATAATAAAAACAGATTAAAACGCGTTTTTAGGTGAAATTTTAAAAAACGCAGTAGACGTTTTCGACATCTCTATACGTCGCTCACCCATTTCGTCGATATGATTGGACATCGAAAGCGAGGCACCGACGAGAACGAGGCACGAGACGACCATGAAGGCGGCAACGACCACGACGCACTTCCTCAGCCTCTTCTCCTTCGCCGACTTCGACTGCGAAGGTCGACTGACGATGACGTCACCGCGACGCGGGTGCTGTTTGCGCGACGTCGTCCGTCTTTCGACGGGGGCTAGGACCCGGGGATCCAGAGCCCGGGACCCGGCGGGGCTCGCCATCTCCGCCATCAGGGGGCCGAAGAACCCCTCGACGACCGGGGAATAATGGGAAAGATGAGCAGCACCCTGAGGCGACAGGATCTCTATGCTGTCGTCATGATGCACGGACGCCATATTGGTCACCTGTTGACGTCGTCATGGAAACCATTCATGGTCGTGCTTTTCTTCGCGCCGTATTCGACGCCGACGACTGCGGCAGAGAGCTAGAGCAGAGGACGACCCGCGTTTTCGCTGGAAACGACCGCGGCGTCTCTGTCTGTTCGTAATAATATCATGGGTCCAGTTTTTCAAAGTATTTTGTGACAATTACGAACAAATTCAGAACATCTGTGAGAGATTGCATCGACAGTGTCACGTATACTGGACGTCCATCACTACAAATGATGGCATAAACCACGAAATTAATATGAGATCAAACTTAAAATTGCAACCAATTTAGGCTCAGATACAAATTATTTTTCGGGGACTCCAGTTGTCCCAGACCCTAGCGTTTTCAGCGCTCATGGAAGTCCTGGTCATCATAGGGGGAAGGGGAGCTCTGGTCAACTCCAGCGCATGGAAAAGTTACCTGTTAACCAAAGAGTTTCATGCTGCAATTTACCAAGGAGCCCATGATTTGACCACCGGATAAGTGCTCACTTTCACTCAACCGTCTGTCAGTGTGATATGGAGCAGCACAAAGCAATCCGGCGATTCAAAGTTCACAGCGACATCTCGTGGACCCCTGCACTGTGCTCCACTGTAGACTAAGTGTCTTTAATTGTTTTATGCTGCGTCCGGCGTCCCATACTCACAGCAGATGAACCAAAGAAGAAACCAGAGTAACTACACAGGAATGATGACTGTGCTAAAAATCTAATCGTAGACTTCTATAGCGCCACTTCGTAACGCATAGAAGCGTCAGCCGATGGCGCAACATATCACAGTCACACAAGATTCAGATCAACAGTTACAGGGCCTACTTGCTACCGGTCAATTCATTCCAGGCAACCGCAACTGTTAAACTTTGATGGGAAAACATCAACAGGTGCGTAGCCAGGAATTTGATTTGGGAGGGTATAAATATTGGAGGGCATAAACCTTAAATATAAACCATAAAAACTACATATAACCGCATATAAATCACATAAAAAACTTTAAGGTAGACTGATTTTTTGAGGGGGAGGGGGTAAATATACCGATATACCCCTCATCGCTACGTCCCTGGACATCAAATCAAAGTTTGGGCAATTTTATGTCTTTGCATAGATCGGTGTAAAACAATTAAAGCTTCTTTTATTTTATTTTCCATTTACAGGTTAAATGCGTATTTTCGTCAGACGCAAATCTTAGACAACAGTCGAGTCTAGAGATAACTCTGGGCCATAGAATTTAATATTCATGCTGTAGACAATTCTTGCCTTTGATGAATTTGTAGGACTTCGAAAGAAATCTACGTTCATCCAGTACAATTTCTAGAAAAGTTCTTTAAATTGCAATAAATCGAAGAAGTCTCGCAGCTTTCACTTCTAAATCTTACGAAAATTATCCAAAGGTTAATTAGGGTCAGCTTAGGACAGAAAATAATCAAGAAATACCTGTATTTTCTTTTAAAATAGATGCATTAGATACGCTCACTTTCAAGCGCAAAAAACATTTGGCAACTGGTTCTCAACGCATTTACACGAGGAAAGACCAACGCAGAGAAGAAGAAGTTGATAAATTCGACTCAATAAAAGCATTGAAAACTGTGACGAATAAGCCGAATCACTAACATTTTGCTCGAAGCAAAGTTCCTCGTCGCTAAAAGTCACGAAATTTGACGTCGCAACGTTTTCTCTTATATGACAGCAGTCGCGTCAAAGGAACTTTCGAAGTCCAACTGGACGTTTTTAGCGTCGGGAACTCCTCTCATATTGTATCTGTTGTCGGGATGGTTTAAAATAGGCTCGAGCGGAGTAGGTTTTGAGCCTGTAGTCTATACTTGCCTCGAGGGGTTCGTAATTAAACGATTGTACCCAGAGACCGTCTTGGCAATTTGCTTTTGCAAGACGTTTCAAAGCAGATTGAAATTGCGAAACTGCAGACGAAGAAAAAACGCAAATAAATAATTTCCTTCGATTTTTTCCTCTGCACCTGAAATTTAGACGGAACTTTTTATGCGCAAAACTTACAAAATCAGTCATAATAGGCTACCAACTCCCATTACTGCGTAATTCTCCAAAGGCTGGTTTCAAGTTTTAAAAATATAATCAAATTATATCTATTCTAAGAATTTCTATATACAGCTGTAGGCATATAATCTTCAACTTGGGGAAAACATTATTCTGCCTCAATTGGAAGACTTACGAAGTCTGCTATACTCAGAGCAGTGGCGTAACCAGAGTCAAAATGTAACCCGGGCAGCTGACCATGGGCTGTCCATAAATTACGCAAGCACTTTTTGGGCGAATTTAACCCCCTACCCCTTATCAGCAGTTGTCACACTTTTCAAACTCCTTCTTTTGTTTACGTAATTTGTGGACAGGTACTCAACAAAAATATTTTAAAAAAATAACATGAGGATTTTAAACTGATCCCATTCCACGAGGCATGTTCAGGCAACGCAAGTGCTCAACAGATGAATTTCAAAGAGTGAATCCATAGGCCCCTACCTTTGATCCGTTGCGTGCTGCCAATCAGGTACACCAAGTGGTGTGCTTTCTTTGCTCTGGTAACGACAACAGAAGAAATACGCAGCATCTTGCTGGACAGAAGTAGTCAACCATGGAAATTCTGCAATATAGTAACTTTGGAAACGACGTTTGGCTGATTTCTTGGCTCCAAAATATTTCCATGTGTAGGCCTATGTATGCAATTTAGGCTACACTGGGCTATCTAGTTCTCTGGAAATGTCCTCTGGGACCTTATTCAGAGGC
Organism: Metaphire vulgaris; assembly: GCA_018105865.1. Classification (NCBI taxonomy): domain Eukaryota; kingdom Metazoa; phylum Annelida; class Clitellata; order Crassiclitellata; family Megascolecidae; genus Metaphire; species Metaphire vulgaris. The sequence continues at coordinate 12,881,505 of CM030850.1, forward strand.
TGAGACTGTTTATTCTGGTCATTTCTAGAGTTCGCAACAACGCCAATATTTTAACTATCTGGCAAATTATGACTAGCTGCAATCGACGAAGAAATAGTTTGGCATACTTCATCTGATGTTTCTAAGCATAAGTCAGTTATGTTCAGCTCTTTAGAATTCTTGAGAAATCCAAACGCAGGCAACTTTTACAATCCAGACGCTGTATCCGTGAAACTATGCCTTTCAATTTCAAAAATATGACTATTCGCGAAATTGTGAGTAAAACAATAAATTTACTCTTGGCGCGAACTTGTAATAAGAGTCAACTCTTAAAGCACACTCCCACCTGCTCTGATGTCATACTGTACAAAGGAATTTTAGGAATGCTCTCTTAATGTCAATGTACCTTGTTGCCCAGTGCTGACCTTCCCGTTTCCGACCAAATACACATGGAAATCGGAGTACCCTCTCGGGTCAAAAAGGTCAAATCTCAAAGCAGCTGCGATTTGCTTCTAAGGTGGGTCGACCCGACCCAAGGCAATTATATATAGTATTAAACAGTCTTGGACCCGATCCGACGAGGGTCTTTGTTGCGCAGAGGTCAAAGCCACTTCATCTGCCTGCTATCCCTGGTATCAGTCAGCCACGGCCAGAGCAACAATTATCACCTTACACTGTACCTAGCGTCCACTTCGGTAGAGGAAGATGCAGAGGGATTGAACATAGACTACTAGTTGTCCATGGATTGAATTGTCCATAGGGGCAGGCGATTACCGCCATAACTGAAATTCGATATATCGCGTAGATACATATACATGCCAAACAATGACTGTAGTAATTACTGCAGTTAATTGTAGCTGATACCTGTCACCTGTGAAACACGTTTTCCAGACACTAGTTTTAGACTATTAGAATAGTATTGCAATAACGTACACGGCAGTGCAAAAGCAAGTTTATCCAAATACTAAAGGCATAATTTTAAAAAATTCAACCCGGGCAGAAATTTTTCAACCCGGGCAGAAAGCAAAGTAACCCGGGCATTGCCCGTAATTGCCCGGGCGTGGTTACGCCACTGACTCAGAGGCGTAGCGTCCCAATGGCTACTATGGCTCTAGCCATGGGCGGCACACATGATGGGGGCGGCACATTTTGGAAGCGACCTTTTTGTGTTTGTAGGGTTGTTGAGGAGTTTTTGGTGAAGGGGGCAAATGTAGAAGGGCGGCAAATTCAGTGACGACGACCCTTTTTTTGCTTGTCGGGTTGCTCGAGGAGGTTTAGCGAAGGGGCGGCAAAATTTAGAAGGGGCGGCAAAATAATCAGCGACGACGACATTTTTTTTGCTTGTCAGGTAAAATAAGGGCAAACTGGGGCGGCATTTTTTCCAGGAGCCATGGGCGGCACAAGGGAACGCTACGCCACTGGCTATACTCTGACATCGTTGTGGCAGCCAGAGATGTCTATGGGTTGGGTTAACCCATGGGTTGGGTTGGGTTGGATTGCGTTGAGTCAGACTGTTCCATATTAATGAATGGTGGGTTGGGTCAGAAATAAGTCATGGTTTAAGAAATTGTAATGCATTACAGTGGGTTGGGTTGGGTCAAGTAACCCGATTACCGGCATGGGTTGGGTTGGAGATTTGATCGGTTGGATTGGATTGGGTTCTAAAAAATGGATCAATGGACATCTCTGGTGACAGCAACTAAATAACTGGCAAGTGCGAAATGCAAAGGCCTCCAATCCCAAGTTCGAATCGCTAACATTCCTTATCTAAACATGGCGCCTATATCCAGGGCGCGATTTGCAGGGGAAAGGGGGAAATCTCCCCCCCCCACTGCCCAACTGCATCCCCCTACTGCTACATCCCCACACCACTACATCCCCACTGCTACATTTCACAACAACTACACCCCCCTTCCCAAGCTCGACATATTCCCTCCCCTCCCACTGCTCCAGGTCACAAATCGCACCCTTCCTATATCATCAGCGATTGCTTTTGCAATTATAGATCACACAATATTTCTCTAATTTTCAAGAACTCGCCTGAAATGTCAAATATTAAAACTTGAAATTTGAATTCTGGATTGAGATGCGAATGGAATGACGCAGGAAGATGCATGAGAGGAATGTCAGCCGCGTTGTCTATTCATTCGATTGTTATTATTTTTTCGGAGAGCAAAGAAATTTCAAGACAGACGAGAAAACAACTTTCCATCTAATTTTCCGTAATTGGTTTTGGGAAATTGCGGCCGTAAGTCAGCGGTGTGCCTGCCAAAGACCGCTTCTTCGCATTAATTCGGCGCTAACGGCGGGTGGGGAGGAGGGGGTAACAGAGACGACCTGCCTCAACACAGTGAAGAGAACAAGGCCATTCCGTTGCCGAAACACGATACATGACGGACGCGGCCAATGAGACGTCCATGGCAACCACGTCGTCTTATGATGTCACTCGCTTAGTATAGAGTGAGTGGCCATGGGAGACCACAGCGCCGTGTCCACCGAAATGCGTCCAACGAACGAGACGAGAAGACGGAGCACGAAGCAGCGCCATCGACCAGACAGAGACAACGGACGACTGATGACCGTGAAAAGCGTCTATAGACCTAGTTATTATTATGATTCCGTCTGTGGAACTAGAGCTTCAAGGTCATCCGTCCACTAAACATTCGAGGAAACTGCGACATCAAAGACTGCATGAGAGGCTGAAAAGAAGAAGGAGAAGGAGGAGGAGGAGGAGGAGGAGGAGGAGAAGAAGAAGAAGAAGACGAAGAGAAGAAGAAGACGAAGAAGAAGAAGGAGGAGGAGGAGAAGGAGGAGGAGAAGAAGAAGACGACGAAGAAGAAGAAGACGAAGATGAAGAAGAAGAAGAAGAAGAAGACGAAGAAGAAGAAGGAGGAGGAGGAGGAGAAGGAGGAGGAGAAGAAGACGACGACGAAGAAGAAGAAGACGAAGAAGACGAAGACGAAGATGAAGAAGAAAAAGAAGACGAAGAAGAAGAAGGAGGAGGAGGAGGAGAAGGAGAAGGAGAAGAGGAAGAAGGAGGAGGAGGAGAAGGAGAAAAAGAAGAAGAATAGGAGGAGGAAAAGGAGGAGGAGGAGGAAGAAGAGACGGTGGAGGAGGACGAGGAGGAGGAAGATGATGATCAGAGCATATTAAGATCGCAACTTCCTAATTTTAAAAAAATCGAACCTGAAGACTGAGATCGCCAAGGAAAACGAAAGAAACGGAGACGTTAGATTCGAATGAAGGCGAATGATAGAGTAATAATTACGTCATCGATCGCGTTATTCATCGAGTACTAACGTTTCGAACGATGACTACGAAATATCCAGGTCTATTTCCACACGACAGGTCAACCGCCTCCTTTTCTCCTTCTCTTCCTCCTCCCTCTCCTTCCCCTTCTACTCTTCCTCTTTCTTCTCCTCCTCTTCCTCTTCCTCTCTCGTCGCAGGCGCCCTTTGTAGCCGATCACACCGGGTCATGTATACGACGACGATGGTTGCTCGAAAGAAGAAGAAGAAGAAGAAGAAGATGAGGAGGAGGAGGAGGAGGAAGAGAAGGAGGATGAGCAGGAGGGAAATGGATGGCCTGGGGGAGGTGCGGTGGGAGCTGCTCATTGGCTGAGCGCCGTATAGACTACAGTAAATAAATATCAATGGCTGGAGAGATATTCCATGACAACGGTCGTCTCTCGTTGCCATGACAATTCGATTTACCCTCGCTTTCTCCATGGTGATCGATGCCGGAGGGATGAGGTGGTGGTGGTGGTGGAGGAGGAGAAGGAGGAGGAGGAAGAGGAGGAGGAGGAGTGAGCCGCAGTCATTGCCTGTTGAACATGAGAACAACGTTGAGAGAGTCTATGTATGTATGTATGGTTGGATGGATAGATAGATGGAAATGGATAGATGGAAATGGATGCATAGATGTGTATGTATGTATGTATGTATGTATGTATGCATGTATGAATGGATGGATGGATGGATATATGGATGGATGGATGGATGGATGGATGGATGGATGGATGGATGGATGGGTGGATGGATGGATGAATGAATGGATGAATGGATGGATGGATGAGTGGATGATTATCATACTTACGTTTTGCATGACAGTATCCTAGGGTTAGGGTTAGGTTATGGGTTTTGCTGAGAGTGATGATTATCTTACTTACGCTTTGCATGACAGTATCCTAGGGTTAGGGTTAGGTTATAGGTTTTGCTGAGAGTGATGAGTATCTTACTTACCTTTTGCATTACAGTATCCTAGGGTTAGGTTAGGTCATGGGTTTTGATGAGAGTAATGAGTATCTTACTTACCTTTTGCATTACAGTATCCTAGGGTTAGTGTTAGGTTATGGGTTTTGACGAGAGTAATGAGTATCTTACTTACGCTTTGCAATCCAGTATCCTAGGGTTAGGTTAGGTCATGGGTTTTGATGAGAGTAATGAGTATCTTACTTATGTATTACAGTATCAATATTTAGAATATATAAAAAATATATAGAATAGATAGATAGATGGATTGATTGATAGATGGATGGATGTAATGAATGAATGAGCGAATGAATAATGAGTGAATGAAAAAGTCCTGAGAACTTGTGCACGGGCACAATCTTCCATCTTGTCTTTTTCAACGGCGTCTGTAGTCGTTAATTGAATTGATTCCGTATGGTGTATAGGTCATTAGTTCCTTAATCCAGTATGTTTCTCTAGTTAGGCGTTTCTGTTTGTTTTGCGTTCATCGTTTTCGTTTTGTAATTGCTCAATGGGTATTATGGATAGATCATTGACAGAATGGTCTTTCTGGGTAAAGTGGTTTGCGAGAGTCGCATCTCTGTTTGTTCTGATAGTGGACCTGTGGTTGATCAGTCTGGTATTGAGTGAGAGAGCTGTCTCTGCCCACATATTGGAATTTACATTTTTACAAGTGATTAAGTAGATTATATTTGAGCTCTTACAGTCTAGAGTAGAGTTTATCTTGTACGAACGGCGCGTGTATGAGCTGGCAAATGTTGTAGAAGGTGTAAGATACGGACAGGTTTTACAATCTTTTGATTGGCATTTTCTGGATCCCAGTGTGTTTGTATTAGTAGTACTAGTATTTTCAGGGTCTATTATTTCCAGAGGCAGTTAATAATTGGCCTAGGTTCTTATGTCTGGTGTATGCGGCTATGACTCTGTAATTAACGAAAGTGGGATGCGTGCTAATAGCGCGTTTCCATTCTCTGATCAGGTGTGTTGATAGAGGTGAATAGGGATTACGATCGGCAGCAGTTGTCGTTGTTGTTGTAGTTGTCCTGTGTCGTTGTCTACGATTTGCGGGTAATCATGCCAAATGTCGTGCTTCATCTTGCGTAATAAGCGTCTGTTGTAGCCCCTCTGTTTTAATACGTGGAATAAGATTTTACAGGCCGAGTCAAAGTCCGATTTAAAAGAAGATAACCGTTTGAAGCGCAGTATCTGTGACTTTAAGATTCCTGGAATTGTGTGTCGCGGATGAAAGGATTTTGCATGTAGTAGTTCGTGTGTGTCTGTCTCTTTGAAATATACCTTACTTTGTAACGTCGTGGTGATGTCATCATTGGCGGTCGTGGTGTGTTTAAAGATTGTCGTGTCCAGAAAGTTCACTTCGAGTTCGCTGTGATTTAGCGTAATCTTAATGTCTGGAATAAGTCCGTTAAGATATGTTTCAAAATCTTTTAATTCCTCTACGCTACCGGGCCAGATGAAAAAGACGTCGTCTAGGAATCTAAAGAATAAAAGTGGTTTTATTGGGTAACCGTTCATGGCTTTATCGTCGAATTCTATTAGGTACAGATTGGCCAGATTAGGAGCAAGCTCCTGCCCATAGCCATGCCAAAAATTTGTAGAAAGACATTATTGTTGAACGTAAAATCATTATTTTTCATTATTAATTTCAGTAATTTCACAATTTCACAGTCCGGTCTTTTGGATCTGGATTCGATTTAAAAGTTTCCTCAACGACTTCTATAGTACGATCGATGTTCATGTTGGTGTATAAAGCCGTGACGTCACCCGTGACCAGTAGAAATTTCTTATCGATTATTTGATTTCTAATTTTATCCAGAAAATCATAAGTGTCCTTAAGATAAGAAGGATGTTTGCAAGCCAGAGGTTTTAGGAAATGGTCAATATATTCGCTGGCGCGTCGCGATTCTGTGGCGCAATCGGATACTATCGGTCTGCCTTCCGGTACTGCACCGGTAGGCCACCGATCTCTCGGTTTGTGTACTTTCGGTAGTAAATAGAATTGTCGGTTTCTATCGTCCATGTCAGCGCTCAGGTAGGCATGCTGTTTCGTATGTATATATTTCTTAGCCAACAATTGGTCAATAACAGAATTTATTTCTCCCAGGACTTCAGTTTTCCGTAATTGTGTGATAGGCTTGTAGTATTTATTGTTAGTTAGCTGTCTATAGGCCTCTCTATTGTAGTCCAACTTATTCATGATGCAAATCATACCGCCTTTATCTGCCGGTTTTATGATAATTTTATCGTTATTTCTTAAGTTCGTAATAGCCTTTCTGCCCTGCCCCGAGATGTTAGATTTTACGTTTTTCAAGTAATAAAAGTTATTTTTCAATTCATATTGTCTGACGGTCCGTTCTGTGTTTTCCCTAAGAGTTTTTATTAGTTTTACGGTGTCTTTTGAGAGGAGATATTCGCTGGGTGTCCAGGTGCTGGGATATGTAAACAGGCGTTTTGTGGAGTCTATCGGTCCGTCTCTGTCTTTGAAAAAGTCCCGAAGCATCAGGGGATCTGGTCAGGCGATCTAGCGAGGCGTGTATTGACTGGGCCGAGACTCGAGAGATAGAGGGCACGAAGGAAAGACCAAGTTTTAAGGTTTCGGTTTCGGTTTCTGTCAGTACCTGACCGGAAAGATTAAGAATGTTATTTTTGATTGCAGTGTTAGGTAATAATAGTACACCTGATGATGTTCCGTGAGTCGGATGATGCACTATTAGTTTTTTTGATTGATGACCGATACAATTCTAGTCCAAACCTTTTTTGTAGTTTCTTCTGTATAGTGGATGCCGTCTGGTCCAGTTTTGACGTCTTGTGGAAGGATTGGAACGATGTAGCGTTCCCCGTGGTCTGCGAGAAGTCGTTCGTTGACGGTCCGGAGCGCTTGCTGTTCCGTCGCTGGTAGGTGTGGAGAGATCGACACTCCCATCGTGTAGACCATCGCAGGAGAGCGGCCCGTAGCTGTTCGAAGGCCGCGTACGTATTTGCTGATGGAAGAGTCCTGGTGGGATCGATGGTTGATTCCCACGCAGGTGACGATGTTGGTTGGAGCGTCGGTTCCCAGTTCTTCCAACAGCTTGGAGACGTGGTCGATCTTTGCCCCGGAGAATACCTCCAGCTGCCAGTCATCCGGGACTTCCTCCTCCCTCATCAGCTTCATGTTGCTGTCGCTGACGACGAGTGTTCTTGTTTCTGGAAGCAGTTTAATCTTCCAAAAGTTCTTAGCTTGCCCGCTGTGCCTATTTATTCGTTTGATGGTATTTGCCTTAGTAGTATGGGCCGACATATGTTCTATTTGTCTTACCGCTTCCGTGTCATCGTCGTCGTCGTTGTCGTCGTCGTCGTCGTCGTCGACCACTGCCGGCGTCAGAGCGTCGAAACGGTTCGACGTCTCTAGCACCGGCGACACTACAACCTTCCGTTTCTTAGTCGGATTTGAAGGCGTGATATAATTAGAAGAAGAAGAAGAAGTAGTAGTAGTAGTAGTACCTTGCTGTGGTGGATCGATGGAAGAGGTACCTGTCTGTGGAGGATTGGGTCGTGGCTGGACGGAGCGATACGCCTCGTCCAGTTTCCGTTCGATGATGACGGCCGGAATTTTCTTCCCCAATCTATCGGACAACCAGTTGAAAGCCATATCTTTCGCCCGGTCTCCATCCTCCGGATTGCATTTTCTGAGGCAATGCAAATGATGTAGTTGTCGTTCTCTGAGATGATTGAAAATAGTTGTTCTTACCTCCTCTCCAGCTTTCCGAAGGGCAGACGATATGGCTTCCTGTACCTCTGTAGTGGGATCCGCCGGTCTGATCATGTTGATCAGGTTGTTGAACTGGCGCTGAAGGCTCAGTGGCAGATCGTTTTCCCAATGGCCCATCTGGTGGTTGAGTTGGACCACTTTGTAGAGGTTCTTCGTCATCTCCGCGAAATCCGGGTTGTTCGATCGCTCCTTCGGTTGCTGTTGCTGCTGTTGTTGTTGTTGTTTTGGCCTGGACCGGTCTCGTGGATGATTTCCGTTGGTCGGTCCGCTCCGTGACGTCATCGTGTGTTGGAGGCCCTCCATCTTCGTTAATCGCCCCTCCAGCGAATCGAACGCTTTCAGGAGACGGTCCAATTTATCGCTTGTAGTATCTACAACGCTGTTAGTGTTGTTAGATACCGCGTCCCTGTATGTGTAGTTTGCCTGGACATGACGGGGTGTTTGATTGTATGTTTGTCTGTTTTGGCCTCTACCCCGCCCATAGAAATTGCTGTTGTTGCTGCGTCTATACGAAACTGCCCCACGATGCATTGTATTAATATGAATGATCTAAGTATGAATGAAACTAGATTTTTAGTGATCTAAATTATGCTATGAAAAGCACAAAAATACAAGTAGTTTTGAAAATTATTTATTATATACAAAAAGAAAATAGCACTTATCTATCGACGTTTCGCCTCAGTCGGCTTCTTCAGGATAATGTAAGATATTAGTTTTAAACGGTCTTATATAGTTCTCTAGTTTCACATGATTTAAGCAAACAATGTTTTATTAGGCAGAGTCCCAGATTCTTTCATGTATAGGATTGCTGTATACAGGCAAGGTTCTATTTCTATTTACAGTAATGACAGATTCTTTCGTATATCGGATTACAAACAAAGTTCAAATTCCTCACTGCAACGGCCGATTCTTATTTAAGCAACGGCCGAGTACTTAATATGCTTTATAGAATAATGATATGCAGTGGCGGCTCAACCGGGGGGCAGGGCCCGTGCCCCTCCTATTGAGCGCCCGGCCCCCAGTGGCCCCCATTTGGGACCTATACCCAATTTTACATACATTAAGCACCAAATGGTTGGCCCCATGATCAGAAGTTGTCACCCCAACGGCCCCCACTCGCCAAATCCTAGAGCCGCCACTGACGATATGCCCACAGAATTCGATATTGCTATTTACAGTCACGCAGCCTATTCCCGGCGCCCCGATCAAGGCGTCGGTTGGTTAGAGTTCTTCAGATTTAGTTCAGATTCTTATTATTCGATCCCCCCCGCATGAATTTAAATCGTCCGGATAGGTGATGAGTCTTTAATTGCTGTTGGATGTCGCAGCCTTTGGATTCTGGTTAAGTTTCATCAAAGGCTTGAAAGAGGTCCTTTGCAACTTCCCATGCATCTCCCGATATCACGTGAACAAAGCAAAAATAACAAACAGCATTAAATCTATGCAATATCAAGCTTTAAATACATAGTAAAATAATATTTACATTTTGCCTCGATTTCACCATAAGTGATTCTCGATAGCATGACAGACGTTGGTGTTCCTTGAGCAAATAGATCAATGGAGAGAAAGGCACAGGCTAATAGATATATGGATGGATGGATGGATGGATGGATGGATGGATGGATGGATGGATGGGTGGATGGATGGATGAATGAATGGATGAATGGATGGATGGATGAGTGGATGATTATCATACTTACGTTTTGCATGACAGTATCCTAGGGTTAGGGTTAGGTTATGGGTTTTGCTGAGAGTGATGATTATCTTACTTACGCTTTGCATGACAGTATCCTAGGGTTAGGGTTAGGTTATAGGTTTTGCTGAGAGTGATGAGTATCTTACTTACCTTTTGCATTACAGTATCCTAGGGTTAGGTTAGGTCATGGGTTTTGATGAGAGTAATGAGTATCTTACTTACCTTTTGCATTACAGTATCCTAGGGTTAGTGTTAGGTTATGGGTTTTGACGAGAGTAATGAGTATCTTACTTACGCTTTGCAATCCAGTATCCTAGGGTTAGGGTTAGGTCATGGGTTTTGATGAGAGTAATGAGTATCTTACTTATGTATTACAGTATCCAATATTTAGAATATATAAAAAATATATAGAATAGATAGATAGATGGATTGATTGATAGATGGATGGATGTAATGAATGAATGAGCGAATGAATAATGAGTGAATGAAAAAGTCCTGAGAACTTGTGCACGGGCACAATCTTCCATCTTGTCTTTTTTCAACGGCGTCTGTAGTCGTTAATTGAATTGATTCCGTATGGTGTATAGGTCATTAGTTCCTTAATCCAGTATGTTTCTCTAGTTAGGCGTTTCTGTTTGTTTTTGCGTTCATCGTTTTCGTTTTGTAATTGCTCAATGGGTATTATGGATAGATCATTGACAGAATGGTCTTTCTGGGTAAAGTGGTTTGCGAGAGTCGCATCTCTGTTTGTTCTGATAGTGGACCTGTGGTTGATCAGTCTGGTATTGAGTGAGAGAGCTGTCTCGCCCACATATTGGAATTTACATTTTTTACAAGTGATTAAGTAGATTATATTTGAGCTCTTACAGTCTAGAGTAGAGTTTATCTTGTACGAACGGCGCGTGTATGAGCTGGCAAATGTTGTAGAAGGTGTAAGATACGGACAGGTTTTACAATCTTTTGATTGGCATTTTCTGGATCCCAGTGTGTTTGTATTAGTAGTACTAGTATTTTCAGGGGGTCTATTATTTCCAGAGGCAGTTAATAATTGGCCTAGGTTCTTATGTCTGGTGTATGCGGCTATGACTCTGTAATTAACGAAAGTGGGATGCGTGCTAATAGCGCGTTTCCATTCTCTGATCAGGTGTGTTGATAGAGGTGAATAGGGGATTACGATCGGCAGCAGTTGTCGTTGTTGTTGTAGTTGTCCTGTGTCGTTGTCTACGATTTGCGGGTAATCATGCCAAATGTCGTGCTTCATCTTGCGTAATAAGCGTCTGTTGTAGCCCCTCTGTTTTAATACGTGGAATAAGATTTTACAGGCCGAGTCAAAGTCCGATTTAAAAGAAGATAACCGTTTGAAGCGCAGTATCTGTGACTTTAAGATTCCTGGAATTGTGTGTCGCGGATGAAAGGATTTTGCATGTAGTAGTTCGTGTGTGTCTGTCTCTTTGAAATATACCTTACTTTGTAACGTCGTGGTGATGTCATCATTGGCGGTCGTGGTGTGTTTAAAGATTGTCGTGTCCAGAAAGTTCACTTCGAGTTCGCTGTGATTTAGCGTAATCTTAATGTCTGGAATAAGTCCGTTAAGATATGTTTCAAAATCTTTTAATTCCTCTACGCTACCGGGCCAGATGAAAAAGACGTCGTCTAGGAATCTAAAGAATAAAAAAGTGGTTTTATTGGGTAACCGTTCATGGCTTTATCGTCGAATTCTATTAGGTACAGATTGGCCAGATTAGGAGCGAAGCTCCTGCCCATAACCATGCCAAAAATTTGTAGAAAGACATTATTGTTGAACGTAAAATCATTATTTTTCATTATTAATTTCAGTAATTTCACAATTTCACAGTCCGGTCTTTTGGATCTGGATTCGATTTAAAAGTTTCCTCAACGACTTCTATAGTACGATCGATGTTCATGTTGGTGTATAAAGCCGTGACGTCACCCGTGACCAGTAGAAATTTCTTATCGATTATTTGATTTCTAATTTTATCCAGAAAATCATAAGTGTCCTTAAGATAAGAAGGATGTTTGCAAGCCAGAGGTTTTAGGAAATGGTCAATATATTCGCTGGCGCGTCGCGATTCTGTGGCGCAATCGGATACTATCGGTCTGCCTTCCGGTACTGCACCGGTAGGCCACCGATCTCTCGGTTTGTGTACTTTCGGTAGTAAATAGAATTGTCGGTTTCTATCGTCCATGTCAGCGCTCAGGTAGGCATGCTGTTTCGTATGTATATATTTCTTAGCCAACAATTGGTCAATAACAGAATTTATTTCTCCCAGGACTTCAGTTTTCCGTAATTGTGTGATAGGCTTGTAGTATTTATTGTTAGTTAGCTGTCTATAGGCCTCTCTATTGTAGTCCAACTTATTCATGATGCAAATCATACCGCCTTTATCTGCCGGTTTTATGATAATTTTATCGTTATTTCTTAAGTTCGTAATAGCCTTTCTGCCCTGCCCCGAGATGTTAGATTTTACGTTTTTCAAGTAATAAAAGTTATTTTTCAATTCATATTGTCTGACGGTCCGTTCTGTGTTTTCCCTAAGAGTTTTTATTAGTTTTACGGTGTCTTTTGAGAGGAGATATTCGCTGGGTGTCCAGGTGCTGGGATATGTAAACAGGCGTTTTGTGGAGTCTATCGGTCCGTCTCTGTCTTTGAAAAAGTCCCGAAGCATCAGGGATCTGGTCAGGCGATCTAGCGAGGCGTGTATTGACTGGGCCGAGACTCGAGAGATAGAGGGCACGAAGGAAAGACCAAGTTTTAAGGTTTCGGTTTCGGTTTCTGTCAGTACCTGACCGGAAAGATTAAGAATGTTATTTTTGATTGCAGTGTTAGGTAATAATAGTACACCTGATGATGTTCCGTGAGTCGGATGATGCACTATTAGTTTTTTTGATTGATGACCGATACAATTCTAGTCCAAACCTTTTTTGTAGTTTCTTCTGTATAGTGGATGCCGTCTGGTCCAGTTTTGACGTCTTGTGGAAGGATTGGAACGATGTAGCGTTCCCCGTGGTCTGCGAGAAGTCGTTCGTTGACGGTCCGGAGCGCTTGCTGTTCCGTCGCTGGTAGGTGTGGAGAGATCGACACTCCCATCGTGTAGACCATCGCAGGAGAGCGGCCCGTAGCTGTTCGAAGGCCGCGTACGTATTTGCTGATGGAAGAGTCCTGGTGGGATCGATGGTTGATTCCCACGCAGGTGACGATGTTGGTTGGAGCGTCGGTTCCCAGTTCTTCCAACAGCTTGGAGACGTGGTCGATCTTTGCCCCGGAGAATACCTCCAGCTGCCAGTCATCCGGGACTTCCTCCTCCCTCATCAGCTTCATGTTGCTGTCGCTGACGACGAGTGTTCTTGTTTCTGGAAGCAGTTTAATCTTCCAAAAGTTCTTAGCTTGCCCGCTGTGCCTATTTATTCGTTTGATGGTATTTGCCTTAGTAGTATGGGCCGACATATGTTCTATTTGTCTTACCGCTTCCGTGTCATCGTCGTCGTCGTTGTCGTCGTCGTCGTCGTCGTCGACCACTGCCGGCGTCAGAGCGTCGAAACGGTTCGACGTCTCTAGCACCGGCGACACTACAACCTTCCGTTTCTTAGTCGGATTTGAAGGCGTGATATAATTAGAAGAAGAAGAAGAAGTAGTAGTAGTAGTAGTACCTTGCTGTGGTGGATCGATGGAAGAGGTACCTGTCTGTGGAGGATTGGGTCGTGGCTGGACGGAGCGATACGCCTCGTCCAGTTTCCGTTCGATGATGACGGCCGGAATTTTCTTCCCAATCTATCGGACAACCAGTTGAAAGCCATATCTTTCGCCCGGTCTCCATCCTCCGGATTGCATTTTCTGAGGCAATGCAAATGATGTAGTTGTCGTTCTCTGAGATGATTGAAAATAGTTGTTCTTACCTCCTCTCCAGCTTTCCGAAGGGCAGACGATATGGCTTCCTGTACCTCTGTAGTGGGATCCGCCGGTCTGATCATGTTGATCAGGTTGTTGAACTGGCGCTGAAGGCTCAGTGGCAGATCGTTTTCCCAATGGCCCATCTGGTGGTTGAGTTGGACCACTTTGTAGAGGTTCTTCGTCATCTCCGCGAAATCCGGGTTGTTCGATCGCTCCTTCGGTTGCTGTTGCTGCTGTTGTTGTTGTTGTTTTGGCCTGGACCGGTCTCGTGGATGATTTCCGTTGGTCGGTCCGCTCCGTGACGTCATCGTGTGTTGGAGGCCCTCCATCTTCGTTAATCGCCCTCCAGCGAATCGAACGCTTTCAGGAGACGGTCCAATTTATCGCTTGTAGTATCTACAACGCTGTTAGTGTTGTTAGATACCGCGTCCCTGTATGTGTAGTTTGCCTGGACATGACGGGGTGTTTGATTGTATGTTTGTCTGTTTTGGCCTCTACCCCGCCCATAGAAATTGCTGTTGTTGCTGCGTCTATACGAAACTGCCCCACGATGCATTGTATTAATATGAATGATCTAAGTATGAATGAAACTAGATTTTTAGTGATCTAAATTATGCTATGAAAAGCACAAAAATACAAGTAGTTTTGAAAATTATTTATTATATACAAAAGAAAATAGCACTTATCTATCGACGTTTCGCCTCAGTCAGCTTCTTCAGGATAATGTAAGATATTAGTTTTAAACGGTCTTATATAGTTCTCTAGTTTCACATGATTTAAGCAAACAATGTTTTATTAGGCAGAGTCCCAGATTCTTTCATGTATAGGATTGCTGTATACAGGCAAGGTTCTATTTCTATTTACAGTAATGACAGATTCTTTCGTATATCGGATTACAAACAAAGTTCAAATTCCTCACTGCAACGGCCGATTCTTATTTAAGCAACGGCCGAGTACTTAATATGCTTTATAGAATAATGATATGCAGTGGCGGCTCAACCGGGGGCAGGGGCCCGTGCCCCCTCCTATTGAGCGCCCGGCCCCAGTGGCCCCCATTTGGGACCTATACCCAATTTTACATACATTAAGCACCAAATGGTTGGCCCCCATGATCAGAAGTTGTCACCCCAACGGCCCCCACTCGCCAAATCCTAGAGCCGCCACTGACGATATGCCCACAGAATTCGATATTGCTATTTACAGTCACGCAGCCTATTCCCGGCGCCCCGATCAAAGGCGTCGGTTGGTTAGAGTTCTTCAGATTTAGTTCAGATTCTTATTATTCGATCCCCGCATGAATTTAAATCGTCCGGATAGGTGATGAGTCTTTAATTGCTGTTGGATGTCGCAGCCTTTGGATTCTGGTTAAGTTTCATCAAAGGCTTGAAAGAGGTCCTTTGCAACTTCCCATGCATCTCCCGATATCACGTGAACAAAGCAAAATAACAAACAGCATTAAATCTATGCAATATCAAGCTTTAAATACATAGTAAAATAATATTTACATTTTGCCTCGATTTCACCATAAGTGATTCTCGATAGCATGACAGACGTTGGTGTTCCTGAGCAAATAGATCAATGGAGAGAGAAAGGCACAGGCTAATAGATATATGGATGGATGGATGGATGGATGGATGGATGGATGGATGGATGGATGGGTGGATGGATGGATGAATGAATGGATGAATGGATGGATGGATGAGTGGATGATTATCATACTTACGTTTTGCATGACAGTATCCTAGGGTTAGGGTTAGGTTATGGGTTTTGCTGAGAGTGATGATTATCTTACTTACGCTTTGCATGACAGTATCCTAGGGTTAGGGTTAGGTTATAGGTTTTGCTGAGAGTGATGAGTATCTTACTTACCTTTTGCATTACAGTATCCTAGGGTTAGGGTTAGGTCATGGGTTTTGATGAGAGTAATGAGTATCTTACTTACCTTTTGCATTACAGTATCCTAGGGTTAGTGTTAGGTTATGGGTTTTGACGAGAGTAATGAGTATCTTACTTACGCTTTGCAATCCAGTATCCTAGGGTTAGGGTTAGGTCATGGGTTTTGATGAGAGTAATGAGTATCTTACTTATGTATTACAGTATCCAATATTTAGAATATATAAAAATATATAGAATAGATAGATAGATGGATTGATTGATAGATGGATGGATGTAATGAATGAATGAGCGAATGAATAATGAGTGAATGAAAAAGTCCTGAGAACTTGTGCACGGGCACAATCTTCCATCTTGTCTTTTTTCAACGGCGTCTGTAGTCGTTAATTGAATTGATTCCGTATGGTGTATAGGTCATTAGTTCCTTAATCCAGTATGTTTCTCTAGTTAGGCGTTTCTGTTTGTTTTTGCGTTCATCGTTTTCGTTTTGTAATTGCTCAATGGGTATTATGGATAGATCATTGACAGAATGGTCTTTCTGGGTAAAGTGGTTTGCGAGAGTCGCATCTCTGTTTGTTCTGATAGTGGACCTGTGGTTGATCAGTCTGGTATTGAGTGAGAGAGCTGTCTCGCCCACATATTGGAATTTACATTTTTTACAAGTGATTAAGTAGATTATATTTGAGCTCTTACAGTCTAGAGTAGAGTTTATCTTGTACGAACGGCGCGTGTATGAGCTGGCAAATGTTGTAGAAGGTGTAAGATACGGACAGGTTTTACAATCTTTTGATTGGCATTTTCTGGATCCCAGTGTGTTTGTATTAGTAGTACTAGTATTTTCAGGGGGTCTATTATTTCCAGAGGCAGTTAATAATTGGCCTAGGTTCTTATGTCTGGTGTATGCGGCTATGACTCTGTAATTAACGAAAGTGGGATGCGTGCTAATAGCGCGTTTCCATTCTCTGATCAGGTGTGTTGATAGAGGTGAATAGGGGAT
Source organism: Metaphire vulgaris (assembly GCA_018105865.1). Taxonomy (NCBI): domain Eukaryota; kingdom Metazoa; phylum Annelida; class Clitellata; order Crassiclitellata; family Megascolecidae; genus Metaphire; species Metaphire vulgaris. Next base: position 12,897,999 of record CM030850.1, read on the forward strand.
TACGATCGGCAGCAGTTGTCGTTGTTGTTGTAGTTGTCCTGTGTCGTTGTCTACGATTTGCGGGTAATCATGCCAAATGTCGTGCTTCATCTTGCGTAATAAGCGTCTGTTGTAGCCCCTCTGTTTTAATACGTGGAATAAGATTTTACAGGCCGAGTCAAAGTCCGATTTAAAAGAAGATAACCGTTTGAAGCGCAGTATCTGTGACTTTAAGATTCCTGGAATTGTGTGTCGCGGATGAAAGGATTTTGCATGTAGTAGTTCGTGTGTGTCTGTCTCTTTGAAATATACCTTACTTTGTAACGTCGTGGTGATGTCATCATTGGCGGTCGTGGTGTGTTTAAAGATTGTCGTGTCCAGAAAGTTCACTTCGAGTTCGCTGTGATTTAGCGTAATCTTAATGTCTGGAATAAGTCCGTTAAGATATGTTTCAAAATCTTTTAATTCCTCTACGCTACCGGGCCAGATGAAAAAGACGTCGTCTAGGAATCTAAAGAATAAAAGTGGTTTTATTGGGTAACCGTTCATGGCTTTATCGTCGAATTCTATTAGGTACAGATTGGCCAGATTAGGAGCGAAGCTCCTGCCCATAGCCATGCCAAAAATTTGTAGAAAGACATTATTGTTGAACGTAAAATCATTATTTTTCATTATTAATTTCAGTAATTTCACAATTTCACAGTCCGGTCTTTTGGATCTGGATTCGATTTAAAAGTTTCCTCAACGACTTCTATAGTACGATCGATGTTCATGTTGGTGTATAAAGCCGTGACGTCACCCGTGACCAGTAGAAATTTCTTATCGATTATTTGATTTCTAATTTTATCCAGAAAATCATAAGTGTCCTTAAGATAAGAAGGATGTTTGCAAGCCAGAGGTTTTAGGAAATGGTCAATATATTCGCTGGCGCGTCGCGATTCTGTGGCGCAATCGGATACTATCGGTCTGCCTTCCGGTACTGCACCGGTAGGCCACCGATCTCTCGGTTTGTGTACTTTCGGTAGTAAATAGAATTGTCGGTTTCTATCGTCCATGTCAGCGCTCAGGTAGGCATGCTGTTTCGTATGTATATATTTCTTAGCCAACAATTGGTCAATAACAGAATTTATTTCTCCCAGGACTTCAGTTTTCCGTAATTGTGTGATAGGCTTGTAGTATTTATTGTTAGTTAGCTGTCTATAGGCCTCTCTATTGTAGTCCAACTTATTCATGATGCAAATCATACCGCCTTTATCTGCCGGTTTTATGATAATTTTATCGTTATTTCTTAAGTTCGTAATAGCCTTTCTGCCCTGCCCCGAGATGTTAGATTTTACGTTTTTCAAGTAATAAAAGTTATTTTTCAATTCATATTGTCTGACGGTCCGTTCTGTGTTTTCCCTAAGAGTTTTTATTAGTTTTACGGTGTCTTTTGAGAGGAGATATTCGCTGGGTGTCCAGGTGCTGGGATATGTAAACAGGCGTTTTGTGGAGTCTATCGGTCCGTCTCTGTCTTTGAAAAAGTCCCGAAGCATCAGGGATCTGGTCAGGCGATCTAGCGAGGCGTGTATTGACTGGGCCGAGACTCGAGAGATAGAGGGCACGAAGGAAAGACCAAGTTTTAAGGTTTCGGTTTCGGTTTCTGTCAGTACCTGACCGGAAAGATTAAGAATGTTATTTTTGATTGCAGTGTTAGGTAATAATAGTACACCTGATGATGTTCCGTGAGTCGGATGATGCACTATTAGTTTTTTTGATTGATGACCGATACAATTCTAGTCCAAACCTTTTTTGTAGTTTCTTCTGTATAGTGGATGCCGTCTGGTCCAGTTTTGACGTCTTGTGGAAGGATTGGAACGATGTAGCGTTCCCCGTGGTCTGCGAGAAGTCGTTCGTTGACGGTCCGGAGCGCTTGCTGTTCCGTCGCTGGTAGGTGTGGAGAGATCGACACTCCCATCGTGTAGACCATCGCAGGAGAGCGGCCCGTAGCTGTTCGAAGGCCGCGTACGTATTTGCTGATGGAAGAGTCCTGGTGGGATCGATGGTTGATTCCCACGCAGGTGACGATGTTGGTTGGAGCGTCGGTTCCCAGTTCTTCCAACAGCTTGGAGACGTGGTCCCCTGTGCATTTGCCACTCTCGGCGGCCCTGTGTTTAAAATTAAACTTAAAATGATATCCTTTTTGATAGATACTAAAGAAGTAATCTATTAATTGAATTACTAATCAATCTCATAAAGCTTTGTGAGATTGTTTCATCTGTGCTCTAATGCAGGGTTTCACTAACTTTTTGAAACTGCGACCACTTCGGCGGTTTTGTAACGTGCCGTGACCAGTGTTTATTCTAGGCCCTTTTGGTAGTGAATTCCAGAGCTTAGGGCTGCACAATGATAAACAACTAGTACCAATAACTCTGCGAGAATAAGGAACAACAAATGAAGGTCTTACCGAATACCTAGTGGAATGATTAGTAGTCGAGGGATAAGTCGCATCTTGAGGTAATTGAATTCATTATTTCACTTGTGAGTTGTGACACTGAATAGATTTACAGCGGTTTTGAACAAGGTTTGATTGAGTAGTAACATCTGCCACGTGACTCTTACTCTTAGTAACATTGACACTAGTATGGGCCAAATATAAGTAATTTTTATTTAACCACAACAAGCGAAGCACAATTATTTGAAGTTTACTTAAAAATAAGAAATTACAGACATGGAACTTATTGATACCAGACCTGTGATTTTGTATGCAAAATGCTTTAAAACACACGTACGAACATCTACAATTTCAAAATTTTTCCCGGGAGAAACCCCGGACTCCCATTCAAGGGACGCCGCGCTAGACGCGGCCAGGGGAGGAAGCGTCTACCGTGTGGGAATGGGGAAAGCAGGGTTATTTCTAAGATTATCAATTTGAAAGGTTCGGTATATTCTGGGGGTCCCTGCTGAAAGTCTTACAAAAAGGTCATCTCTGGCTCAGATTGAGGGGGTTTAGGGGTTCGTATTCAGATTGGGGATATTTCCGGAGGAAGGGGGCGCAGGGGTCTTGGGCTGAAGCCCACCCAAACCTAAAATCCTGGCTACGTCCCTGCCTACCGATACTCTCACTCACTGTATGCTTCAAATTTTTTGACATAAAAATGCCTCAGCATGAAGAATTAATTATTAGTTTATGATTATTAATGCAATACAAAAGTTGAATTGCAATCGGTTGTGCGTGTATTGCGAATGATACTTTTTAAATACTAAATTTCTCTAGTCTGGCTGACCCAGTGGTCCTGGGAAAAAATAAATTTCAGGCCCTGCCTCAGTTGACAACCTGGCGCCGCCACTGGTTGCCAAAGTGGATGCGTTTCTATCTACAGCATCTCTAAGTCAGGTATGGCCGTGCAACCCGCGGCCCGCCGTCTGCTAATTGGCGGCCCTTAGAGCATCTTTCCATAGACATTTCGTTGGTCCTATTCATTTTATGCATACAATGTTGCGTTATGAGGAAGTTCCTGTGCTTAATTTAGTAAACTGTGCGTCACCTTTAGACTGTTCGGCAGTGATGTGACCAAGGCAGTCCAGTACAAGGCCAAGGCCAAGGCCAAGACACTAACCCTCAAGACCAAGGCCAAGACCAAGACTCTGAGCTTCAAGGCCAAGGCCAAGGCCGAGGCAGTGACCTACAAGACCGAGGCCAAGGCCAAGACATTTCACTCAAGGCCAAGGCCAAGGCCAAGGCCAAGGCCAAGGCCAAGGCCAAGGCCAAGGCTTCGATCCATTTTAACTATCGGCAGGGTCACACTCGTAATGTAATATACATATGAAATATGTACACTACAGTAGCGCTGACAATTGTTACACTATTGTACTATGTGAAAGAGCTAACACAACAGCCTAATAATAAACTAGTCAATATTGTTGTTTTGTAAACGTGTAATAATGCAGTGAACATTTTAGTTATTATGATCTGCATTCTGCAATCAGCTTTTGGTTTTTCAGTTACTTGCAGCTATAATAATAAAGATGTTGTATAGCATAAGTGCTTTGAATATGATTATCTTCAGCGTACAGTAGGGGCTTGATTAAGTCTAGATTAGTTTGTGATTAATTTGTGATTAGTTTTGAGTGGGTCGCGAAAAGGCAGAAATATTGTTTTCCAGTCGATTTCGTGGGAAAACCGGAAATTAGTTGGACCTTCCAAATGTCGTACGGCTCGAGGAACCGGAAATTAGTTAGATTAAAACTTTGGGCATATTGGGTGGTCTTCTCCATCGAAAGTGTTGGAGGGACGTAGGTTGGTTTAATCACATATATGTATAGATATGATTACTCACCAATGTTCTTGATTAGAAAGTTTCTGTATGGTATACACATTTGGGAATTATGTGTTGATTAATAATACTGATGAAAATCGTATTAACTTAAAACTGCCAGTTAATTAATCTATAGAATTGCTGGTTGATTAATCTAGAAAATCGCTCGGTGCTGTAACTGTATTGACTGATGTATGAGGCGCGCTCATGGCAGTTATGATGGTAGTTCTAGCTATTCGCTATCAATTTATTTTTCTGGAAATGTGACGTCATGGCTGGTTCTTCGTAATAAAGGATGCCGGTCGAGTTGCATATTCACTTAGCCCGGAGAATGTAAGCTAAGCGAGTTGTGCTCTTGCCGACATTGTAACATCAAGAATGTCGTTATAGCTACATACGCTATAAGTGGTGTCGATCCGGGGTCTCGCGCACTTCGTCTCGAAGATGTGCGGGAACACAACATAACGAAAATCCAGCCAGTCAATGAAAGTCAGCGAAATTACGATCCAAACCTCTCGCACAAGATCAACCAGGTTCCTGCGGACATTGAGGGACGTCAGCATTCCAGACACCGCCAACAAAGCCAGACTCATCACGAACGAAACGAAGAAGCTGCTCTCTACGGGTGTCGTTGGAAATGACTAAGTTTCCTGGACAGATGTCAGTCACCATTTTCGTGGTCCAGCCGCTAGCCGAGACGCCGAATCTGTTTTCACGTTTTGCCAACCGACGAAACATGACGTGAGTCCAGTCACCGTGGTCGTCATCACGTGCTTCAATCAAACCTTTCTCCGCTCAGTCTTCCTTCAATCAGCTCCTTGTCAACCAAGCTTCGTCTCCACCCGACCTTCGACATGTCATCCATCGCTTAATGCCTTTTTCCTTGATTACTCCTAAGCTACAGCGTCGTCAAATTCCGCCAGATTCCAACAAGCAAGTCAGTTCTCAAGGTTCGCAACACAGACAGTAACATTATAATTTTCTGCTATAAATAAAATTTCTGGTTGATTTGGAGTTCACAGTCACATATTTACTGCTAATGCGATTTCTAAACTGTTTTTCAGTATATTTTTTCTAGTATTCTTGTGTTTTGGTTAGGTGTTGACTTTAATTTTTTCACATATTCATTTTTGTTGCAAGGTATCTTATGAATTCATTTCATTTTGATGATGCGCAGTCTTTTTCAAGTTCAGCAGATTGTTTGTACAGAGTTTTGATTTCAAGCGTATTAATGAGTCTTTATTGATCTAGAGCAGTAGTGTTCATGGGCGTTCTAATGAGTTTCGAGGTTATTTCAGGATCATTGTTCTACAGTTTTTGTCCATGCGTTACAGAGTTTTATGTGTTGAGACAGCTCAGACGTGACCTTTAAAAAGCTCCTCGTCAATTTGTCGCCAGTATATTTTGAAGTAAACTCACTGATAGCAGAAGATGCACTCAAAGTCATTCTATAGTGAGAGTTAGGACGTCATTTAAACGAGTAGGCTGGCCTGTGTGTCTCCTTAGACTGTTTCAAAAAAGTAAACAGGGTTAAAGTGTTCAGCCGCCCAATGCGTGAGTACAGTGAAGGTCACTATTGTTGAAAACGATGTGCAAAAGCAAGAAAAAACATGTACTGGTTCTCCGCATGCTGGGGCTGTCCATTAATTATGTGAACAATTTTTGGTCAATTGTTGACCCCTCCCCTTATCAACAACTGTCAACTTTCAGTGACCCCTATAATTAGGCCTATGTCAAAAATATTTTAACCCCTCCCCGGAAGATCAGTGACGGTACCCCTGAAAAGTTTAGAAGGTTATTATTTTTTTGCGGTGATGAAACCTCTTTCTCCCTTTTTCCATTCCCTTTTTTTGCTCATCAAGTGTCAAAACGAGGTGGTGATTACATGTTTTGTTTGTCAGGCGTTTTTCCATTAATTTTGCAATACATTTATTAAAATCCATAAAATTTTCTATCTTTGATTAGGTCTATGTGTAAAAAATGAAATTATTGACGTAAACTTTTCTTGAACCCCTCTCCCCTGTCAACAGCTGTCAAACTTTTTCAAACCATCCCCTATTTTGTTGACGTAATTAGTGGACAGCCCCTTGATCAACATTTATATTGGCCCCTTCGTAACAAAAGGTTGGCCACCCCTGTCCTAGGTGATCGTATAAAAAGTGGATCAGCTGTCAGAATGTTTCGACAGACCTCAATTTATGTAAAACAGAAAAATCGAAGCAAGGAATTTCTGTAACTTCTACATCAGCGCATAACGAACGACTGTCTCCTTTAAAGAGTCCTTTTGCACAGTTAGACTAACTACGCCTTAGATGACAACGAATTGACACAGAATATCACTTGTTAACGTATTGCTGTTTCTCTTGAGGACATGGGCGTCCGCAGAAATTTTTCCAGGGGTGCAAAGCAAGGTCTTGTGACGAAAGAAATTATAATTTTTTCCAGCGGGGTGCAAAACAAGGTTTTGTGACGAAAGAAACAAGTAATTTTACTTTTTCATAACTCCACAATTTTTCCTGGGGTGCAATTGCACCCCTTGCACCTCCGGACGCCCATGCTTGAGGATCATGCTCCAACGTTTTATCACAGTGACATGTACAAAGAGTCAGTCAGTTGCATTTCCATAGCAATTTCCAGGCCTGAGGAGAGGGGGACTCAGGGGGTGCAGCCGGTACATTGTTCCGGGGCCCACGGAGCCCACAGGGCAACGGCCGTGGCCGATAGGTTTTTTGCCTGTCAGACTCCAGACTCTTTTCGAAGAGGCGATAACGTTTTTTTGCTCGTCAGGTTTTTCGAAGAGTTAATAAATAATTTTTTTTTGTTCCGGGGCCCGGAACTTCTCTCGGCGTCCCCGGCAATTTCGTCTTCTCAAAGACTTTCGCATCAGCGATTCTACTGCCGCTGGGTGTTTTGTTTTGGGTGTTCTGTGCACGAGCAACGGGGTTTTGCCGTGTAGCCTACGCGTCGATTACCCGTCCATGGCTCTTAGTTAGGGTTGAAGAAAGTTTCTGTACGGTTTGGAGAGTTCGGTTCCTGCAGTTGTAGCGAGATTGTAGGTCTCAGAAGAGTTTCTGCATGGTCGTGTTGTGTTTGGAGAGTCTATTGGTCGTTGTGTTAGCAGTTGTCCGTGAAACGGGTGGCTTTGGCGCTGTTGCAGCAGTCGTGCTCGTAGGTGTTGTTGTTGTTGTTGTCGTCGTCGTCGTTGCAATAGTTGTTCGCAGACCGTTCATTTGTCGAACTGTAATGACAAACGTTTTCATAATTAATTTTAAAAAGCCTTAGCAAGTGGCAAAGATATACCCATACGCAGTGGCGTAGAGAGGGAGGGGCAGTGGGGGCGAACCGCCCCAGGCGGCACTTGCTCTAGGGGCGGCAGTTTAGGATATTTTCGGGTTTTTAGGCATGTCCTTTGCTAAAAATGCGACTTTTTTGCTTGTCAAGATTTTTAGGAAGTTGAACGAGCGTGGAAGGCGGCAACAGGGGCGACATTTTCGGGTTTTATAGACAGTGTTGTAAAGTATTTAAATACTTTAGTGTTTAAATACTATTTAAATACTTTGTCCAGTATCTAAGAAAGTATTTAAATACTCATCCAAAATTAAGTATTTAAATAGTATTTAAATACCACAGAGTATTTGGATGTATTTAAGACATTTAAATAGGCCTACTTTTGCCTTATTGCAATTTTCACGTGCAAGACTTTCTACTATTTCGTCAGTCGTCACAAAATACAAATATAAACAGCCCGGCCTGTTAGTGTTCGACGCATTGCGCCCGACGATATGTTTGTTTTTTCTTGCTCATGCAGTAATAATTTGTGCGATAGCGAGTGTCATGACTAAAAGATGTTCAGCTCATGAATAATTAATAAATAATTACTTTATGCAGCTCGACTCCAGCTTCGGGCCTGGGCCGGCAATGTTTGTTTTTCCGGTTAACTATGTAAACAGTGAAAATGGCTGAAAGTAAAAAAGTAGTGATTGGTATACAAAAGGAGTCTTTTTATAGTTTTCTGAAGATGATAAATTGACTCAATTGAGTACTGCCATTATACTAGCAAAGTGAAAGGTACCTACCGTCTTTGTTCAGATACAACCGATGCATAGGCCTACAAGCTAATGTTTATGATAGACTGTTCATTTTTACATTTTCTTTACTGATGGTTTTAGACAGTTGAACAGTTAAGTAGGCCACATTGACATTGTTAGAAATAATTTTAACTAACGTTTCTTTACACAAAAAATACGGTTGTTGCCAATTATATGTCAAATACATTATCAAGTATTTAAAAAAGTATGTAAAACTTATTTGTCAGTATTTAAATACTTAGCCTACCCTGGTATTTGGGTATTTAAATACTATCTAAATAATACCTGAGAATCAAGTATTTATGAAAGTATTTCAATACTTCAGTGAAGTAGGCCTATTTATTACAACACTGTTTATAGATAATAGCATTTTTTATTTTACAAAATGCGACGACCTTTATTGCTTGTCGAGATTTTTGGGGAGTTGTTGGAAGTTATATTTTTCGGAGGCGGCACTTTTTATTTTCGCCCCAAGCGGCACTTTGCCTCGCTACTGCCCATACGCAAACGAGCGTAGGGTTTCCGGCGTTGATCTCCGTGTTCTAGGCAAGCAGCGACGCAGGTGACTTATACGCCTTCAATCTAGACTAGGTTGCCATTACTTTCTCTAGACCTGCGTTTTACCTTCGCAGCTTAGCGCTGTTACCAATTTATCGACGCCTAAGCGAGGAACGGCTTGGTTGGCCGCCGGCACCACGATTGGGCTGGTCACCCATCCAAGTACTATACGCGCTCGACGTTGCTTAACTTCGGTGTTCTGACGAGAACCGGTCGCCCAACGCCGAAGAGGCCGGGTTAGCAAGTCTATAGCACAGTCATAACAGACGAGGAGGTAAAAAAAATCCAAAATGTAAATATCAACACGTGAAAGGATACGGTAGAGCACCATGACAATTGGCACGATGCCTCCTCTCCTGATCGGAAAACAATGAGGCTTATTTTCTTAGGCTTGATTGTAAATTCGCCGAATAGGCTGTATCTGTAGGTCAATAGGGCAGCGTAGTTTAGCAGGCCGTTGTGAAATTATAATTTTATTTTAGTTAGCTTTTAAAAATCTTTTCAGTAATTTTACAGATATCCTGATCATCCAGCGCCAAGGCAGAGAAACAATTGGCGTAAACTTATGGTGAAAAGGGAGGGAGCAACCCCTATGGCTTCCCTCTTAACTATGAAAAAGTGGGGGCCTGAGTCTAGAGACATAATAGAAGTTTACGACCTACGAGACATACAGAAAAGACGCTCACACATTCCGCCAGTGGCGTAGCCAAAGGGGCGGGTTTGGGGGTTAAACCCCCTTGGGCACCGATGAAAAAATTTTTTTATTGTGTTTCCATGCGTTTAAAATTTTCGGACGCGGTTTTGAGGGTCAAACCACCCCCTTGGGCTGGATACCAAAATTTTCTAAGCGCCACAGGCATGACGACCTTATTTTTTGCTTGTCAGCAAGGAAAGACATATTATTATTATTATTATTATTATTATTATTATTATTATTATTATTATTATTATTATTATTATTATATCATCATCATCATCATCATCATCATCATCATCATATTTAACGGTGCCGTAGTGAATCCTAGTGATTACAATAAATTCAATAATTAACTGCGTGATCACATGTAGTTTTTAAGTAAATGTAAATCTTGCATTTATATCGGACTGCATCATGGACTCATGGTACGCAATTGTATACCGAAACGGGTAATAATATAATATGCAGTCGTATGATGGACTGTCAAAGCTGTAATTCTTAGATGAACTGTGCCATCGTATACCTTGCTTACCACCTGACACCAATTTAAGACACCGCATTCGTTTTCGCGCAGGTATTGCTGTGAGGCGCTGCATAATTTCATACCTGCATGGAGGCAGAAGTCTTGAAAGTGGAATCTGTTCTACTAGGTCTGCTAGCAGCAGCAGCAGCAGCAGCAGCAAAAGTAAGGCGCCTTCCTTGCCTTCGTTATCCGTTGCTCACTGTTATAGGCTGTTTTATATTCTAGAGCAGGGCTTCCCAAACATTTTGGAACCGCGGCCCACTTCAACGGTTTTTGTAAACTTGCTGCGACGCCAATCATAGCATGTAATAGTTTTAAAATGCATTAGGCCATCTGATAAACGTTAGTTGAAAAGAATCGCCTGAATTTTAAAAAAAGCAAAACAAAAGCTCTGATTCAATTCGAATAAAATTATGGTAAATATATTATGCAGAATTATTTGTATTTTTCCAAATAAGCCAGAGGAGGTAAATAGATCTTGAAATTTATTGAAAATCATCTTTTTAAAATTTTGCCCGGAACACACCTTTTTTACGCGTCTTAGAAATCCTATGAGTATGGCAAAATCGCTTAACCGCCAGGTTATCAATTGTCGCTCCTCAAAAGGAAGATCCTCCTATTATAGTATTATTATTAGTGGGGTTTCAGAGCAAAATGGTCGGAATACGCTTTCCTTGCGTTATTGCAAAATAAGATAATAAGATTAATTTTTCCAAGTACTATAGGCCATGGTTTCCGAAACTTTATGGAACTGCGATCACTTCAACAGCTTTAAAGCATGTCGCGACCATGCATAGTAACTTATTGTCAACTAAAATTGGATAAAACACTAATAATTTTAATATAAGCCGTGTATGGAGTATTGCAGGCATACGCATTTCTTAAAATCTAAGCCTACTTGCAACTTTCAAGGCTTGTGCCATTGTGGTATTGGTTAGAAGATGACACTTTTGAATCTATTTTCGCGCTACCTCGCAACCCATTAGACTAAGCTCTGCGACCCACTTCTGGGTTGCGACCCACAGTTTGGGAAACACTGCCCTAGAGTGTGGCGTCTATCGATTGAGGTCTGGGATATTGATCTCTCACTACATCAAAAGTGGGATGCAGTGGAAACTTATTTGCAAAATGGGAAGGTTGCCACCACTAACTAACCGCCACTGGGGAGACGCCACTGAGTGTGCTTACCATTAAGATAGCATCAAACGATTAGCACGTTCGTTGTTAGATTAGATAATAATACTTCCAGGCCATACAGTAAGTGTTGTAGAGAGGCATTTTTCGCACCGAATGACTCCGCGACATTTCCTAATTAATTATTTGCTTGTCTGTAGCTCTCTGTTCCCAAGCGTTTCAGTTTCCGGAGAAAAGAGTTTGACCTTTTGAGTTTTGACCTTGCCTATAGATGCAGAGATAGATAGGCAGATAGACAGATAGATAGACAGCAGAGATGGGTAATTAATCAATTAGGAAGTAATTGATTAGCTAATCGATTAGGTGACCAGCTAATTCTAATTATAATCAATTGGCAAATTTTATCGGCTAATCGTAATTCTAATCAATTAGAATTTACCTGCTAATTCTAAGTATGTTTTAATTATACGACAATTAGCCATCCGAGGCAGCCTGAGAATAATGTTGAAACGCATGCTCATAGTATAATGGTGAGATGATCATGGTAGACTAAGTGTTTTGTGTGATTACTGTTGACAACTGGAAATGCCAGCCATTTCCAACCATTTGCAGCTGCATGCAGTTACTGCAGATATTAAATTAGTATTTTAAAACTGTTTTGCGTGGTGTGTCAACTGTATTGCGAACATCGACAATCTAATTGTAATTCTAATTGATTAGACAGCAGCTAATGCTAATTCTAATTAATTGAACAAAGTGTAGAACTAATTCTAATGCTAATCAATTAGGTGCTAGCAGCAACTAATTCTAATTCTAATTGATTAGATTTTTGTCTAATTGTGCTAATCTCTGACAGACAGACAGACAGACAGACAGATAGACAGACAGACAGACAGACAGACAGACAGATAGATAGATAGATAGATAGATAGATAGATAGATAGATAGATAGATAGATAGATAGATAGATAGATAGATAGATAGATAGATAGATAGATAGATAGATAGATAGATAGATAGATAGATAGATAGATAGATAGATAGAATAGATAGATAGATAGACAGACAGACAGATAAATAGATAGATAGATAGATAGATAGATAGATAGATAGATAGATAGATAGATAGATAGATAGATAGATAGATAGATAGATAGATAGATAGATAGACAGACAGACAGACCGACAGACAGATAAATAAATAGATAGATAGATAGATAGATAGATAGATAGATAGATAGATAGATAGATAGATAGACAGACAGACAGACAGACAGATAGATAGATAGATAGATAGATAGATAGATAGATAGATAGATAGATAGATAGATAGACAGACAGACAGACAGTCACATTGTCTGGAAGAGAGTTCCACAGGGCGGATTCCCCGCGCGAATGATCTTTCCCCAAACTTAGGGGTCTTGGACGGGGGAGGGACCAACAACTGCACTCTCCGACTGGACCTAAGAACCGATCTCCTCTCGATCACAGTCGATCATAAATCATAATAAAAACAGATTAAAACGCGTTTTTAGGTGAAATTTTTAAAAACGCAGTAGACGTTTTCGACATCTCTATACGTCGCTCACCCATTTCGTCGATATGATTGGACATCGAAAGCGAGGCACCGACGAGAACGAGGCACGAGACGACCATGAAGGCGGCAACGACCACGACGCACTTCCTCAGCCTCTTCTCCTTCGCCGACTTCGACTGCGAAGGTCGACTGACGATGACGTCACCGCGACGCGGGTGCTGTTTGCGCGACGTCGTCCGTCTTTCGACGGGGCTGGACCCGGGGATCCAGAGCCCGGGACCCGGCGGGGCTCGCCATCTCCGCCATCAGGGGGCCGAAGAACCCCTCGACGACCGGGGAATAATGGGAAAGATGAGCAGCACCCTGAGGCGACAGGATCTCTATGCTGTCGTCATGATGCACGGACGCCATATTGGTCACCTGTTGACGTCGTCATGGAAACCATTCATGGTCGTGCTTTTCTTCGCGCCGTATTCGACGCCGACGACTGCGGCAGAGAGCTAGAGCAGAGGACGACCCGCGTTTTCGCTGGAAACGACCGCGGCGTCTCTGTCTGTTCGTAATAATATCATGGGTCCAGTTTTTCAAAGTATTTTGTGACAATTACGAACAAATTCAGAACATCTGTGAGAGATTGCATCGACAGTGTCACGTATACTGGACGTCCATCACTACAAATGATGGCATAAACCACGAAATTAATATGAGATCAAACTTAAAATTGCAACCAATTTAGGCTCAGATACAAATTATTTTTCAGGGGACTCCAGTTGTCCCAGACCCTAGCGTTTTCAGCGCTCATGGAAGTCCTGGTCATCATAGGGGAAGGAGCTCTGGTCAACTCCAGCGCATGGAAAAGTTACCTGTTAACCAAAGAGTTTCATACTGCAATTTACCAAGGAGCCCATGATTTGACCACCGGATAAGTGCTCACTTTCACTCAACCGTCTGTCAGTGTGATATGGAGCAGCACAGAGCAATGGAGCGATTCAAAGTACACAGCGACATCTCGTGGACTCCTCCACTGTGCTCCACTGTAGACTAAGTGTCTTTAATTGTTTTATGCTGCGTCCGGCGTCCCATACTCACAGCAGATGAACCAAAGAGACCAGTAACTACACAGGAATGATGAGATTGATGACTGTGCTAAAAATCTAATCTTAGACTTCTATAGCGCCACTTCGTAACGCATAGAAGCGTCAGCCGATGGCGCAACATATCACAGTCACACAAGATTCAGATCAACAGTTACAGAGCCTACTTGCTACCGGTCAATTCCAGGCCACCGCAACTGTTAAACTTTGATGGGAAAACATCAACAGGTGCGTAGCCAGGAATTTGATTTGGGAGGGTATAAATATTGGAGGGCATAAACCTTAAATATAAACCATAAAAACTACATATAACCGCATATAAATAACATAAAAAACTTTAAGGTAGACTGATTTTTTGAGGGGGGTAAATATACCGATATACCCCTCATCGCTACGTCCCTGGACATCAAATCAAAGTTTGGGCAATTTTATGCCTTTGCATAGATCGGTGTAAAACAATTAAAGCTTCTTTTATTTTATTTTCCATTTACAGGTTAAATGCGTATTTGCGTCAGACGCAAATCTTAGACAACAGTCGAGTCTAGAGATAACTTTGGGCCATAGAATTTAATATTCATGCTGTAGACAATTCTTGCCTTTGATGAATTTGTAGGACTTCGAAAGTAATCGACATTCATCCAGTAAAATTTCTAGAAAAGTTCTTTAAATTGCAATAAATCGAAGAAGTCTCGCAGCTTTCACTTCTAAATCTTACGAAAATTATCCAAAGGTTAATTAGGGTCAGCTTAGGACAGAAAATAATCAAGAAATACCTGTATTTTCTTTTAAAATAGATGCATTAGATACGCTCACTTACAAGCGCAAAAAACATTTGGCAACTGGTTCTCAACGCATTTACACGAGGAAAGACCAACGCAGAGAAGAAGTTGATCAATTCGACTCAATAAAAGCATTGAAAACTGTGACGAATAAGCCGAATCACTAACATTTTGCTCGAAGCAAAGTTCCTCGTCGCTAAAAGTCACGAAATTTGACGTCGCAACGTTTTCTCTTATATGACAGCAGTCGCGTCAAAGGAACTTTCGAAGTCCAACTGGACGTTTTTCGCGTCGGGAACTCCTCTCATATTGTATCTGTTGTCGGGATGGTTTAAAATAGGCTCGAACGGAGTAGGTTTTGAGCCTGTAGTCTATACTTGCATAGAGGGGTTCGTAATTAAACGATTGTACCCAGAGACCGTCTTGGCAATTTGCTTTTGCAAGACGTTTCAAAGCAGATTGAAATTGCGAAACTGCAGACGAAGAAAAAACGCAAATAAATAATTTCCTTCAATTTTTTCCTCTGCACCTGAAATTTAGACGGAACTTTTTATGCGCAAAACTTACAAAATCAGTCATAATAGGCTACCAACTCCCATTATTGCGTAATTCTCCAAAGGCTGGTTTCAAGTTTTAAAAATATAATCAAATTATATCTATTCTAAGAATTTCTATATACAGCTGTAGGCATATAATCTTCAACTTGGGGAAAACATTATTCTGCCTCAATTGGAAGACTTACAAAGTCTGCTATACTCAGAGCAGTGGCGTAACCAGAGTCAAAATGTAACCCGGGCAGCTGACCATGGGCTGTCCATAAATTACACAAGCACTTTTTGGGCGAATTTAACCCCCTACCCCTTATCAGCAGTTGTCACACTTTTCAAACTCCTTCTTTTGTTTACGTAATTTGTGGACAGGTACTCAACAAAAATATTTAAAAAAAAATAACATGAGGATTTTAAACTGATCCCATTCCACGAGGCATGTTCAGGCAACGCAAGTGCTCAACAGATGAATTTCAAAAGTGAATCCATAGGCCTACCTTTGATCCGTTGCGTGCTGCCAATCAGGTACACCAAGTGGTGTGCTTTCTTTGCTCTGGTAACGACAACAGAAGAAATACGCAGCATCTTGCTGGACAGAAGTAGTCAACCATGGAAATTCTGCAATATAGTAACTTTGGAAACGACGTTTGGCTGATTTCTTGGCTCCAAAATATTTCCATGTGTAGGCCTATGTATGCAATTTAGGCTACACTGGGCTATCTAGTTCTCTGGAAATGTCCTCTGGGACCTTATTCAGAGGCTGAGACTGTTTATTCTGGTCATTTCTAGAGTTCAAACAACGCCAATATTTTAACTATCTGGCAAATTATGACTAGCTGCAATCGACGAAGAAATAGTTTGGCATACTTCATCTGATGTTTCTAAGCATAAGTCAGTTATGTTCAGCTCTTTAGAATTCTTGAAATCCAAACGCAGGCAACTTTTACAATCCAGACGCTGTATCCGTGAAACTATGCCTTTCAATTTCAAAAATATGACTATTCGCGAAATTGTGAGTAAAACAATAAATTTACTCTTGGCGCGAACTTGTAATAAGAGTCAACTCTTAAAGCACACTCCCACCTGCTCTGATGTCATACTGTACAAAGGAATTTTAGGAATGCTCTCTTAATGTCAATGTTTGTTGCCCAGTGCTGACCTTCCCGTTTCCGACCAAATACACATGGAAATCAGGTACCCTCTCGGGTCAAAAAGGTCAAATCTCAAAGCAGCTGCGATTTGCTTCTAAGGTGGGTCGACCCGACCCAAGGCAATTATATAGTATTAAACAGTCTTGGACCCGATCCGACGAGGGTCTTTGTTGCGCAGAGCAAAAGCCACTTCATCTGCCTGCTATCCCTGGTATCAGTCAGCCACGGCCAGAGCAACAATTATCACCTTACACTGTACCTAGCGTCACTTCGGTAGAGGAAGATGCAGAGGATTGAACATAGACTACTAGTTGTCCATGGATTGAATTGTCCATAGGGGCAGGCGATTACCGCCATAACTGAAATTCGATATATCGCGTAGATACATATACATGCCAAACAATGACTGTAGTAATTACTGCAGTTAATTGTAGCTGATACCTGTCACCTGTGAAACACGTTTTCCAGACACTAGTTTTAGACTATTAGAATAGTATTGCAATAACGTACACGGCAGTGCAAAAGCAAGTTTATCCAAATACTAAAGGCATAATTTTTAAAAAATTCAACCCGGGCAGAAATTTTTCAGCGGGCAGAAAGCAAAGTAACGGGCATTGCCCGTAATTGCCAGGCGTGGTTACGCCACTGACTCAGAGGCGTAGCGTCCCAATGGCTACTATGGCTCTAGCCATGGGCGGCACACATGATGGAGGCGGCACATTTTGGAAGCGACCTTTTTGTGTTTGTAGGGTTGTTGAGGAGTTTTTGGTGAAGGGGGGGGGCAAATGTAGAAGGGGCGGCAAATTCAGTGACGACGACCCTTTTTTTGCTTGTCGGGTTGCTCGAGGAGGTTTAGCGAAGGGGCGGCAAAATTTAGAAGGGGCGGCAAAATAATCAGCGACGACGACATTTTTTTTGCTTGTCAGGTAAAATAAGGGCAAACTGGGGCGGCATTTTTTCCAGGAGCCATGGGCGGCACAAGGGCACGCTACGCCACTTGGCTATACTCTGACATCGTTGTGGCAGCCAGAGATGTCTATGGGTTGGGTTAACCCATGGGTTGGGTTGGGTTGGATTGCGTTGGGTCAGACTGTTCCATATTAATGAATGGTGGGTTGGGTCAGAAAATAAGTCATGGTTTAAGAAATTGTAATGCATTACAGTGGGTTGGGTTGGGTCAAGTAACCCGATTACCGGCATGGCTTGGGTTGGAGATTTGATCGGTTGGATTGGATTGGGTTCTAAAAAATGGACCAGTGGACATCTCTGGTGGCAGCAACTAAATAATTGGCAAGAGCGAAATGCAAAGGCCTCCAATCCCAAGTTCGAATCGCTAACATTCCTTATCTAAACATGGCGCCTATATCCAGGGCGCGATTTGTAGGGGAAGAGGAATCTCCCCCCACTGCCCAACTGCATCCCCCCTACTGCTACATCCCCACACCACTACAATCCCCACTGCTACATTTCACAACAACAACTACACCCCCCTTCCCAAGCTCGACATATTCCCTCTCCCCCACTGCTCCAGGTCACAAATCGCACCCTTCTTATATCATCAGCGATTGCTTTTGCAATTATAGATCACACAATATTTCTCTAATTTTCAAGAACTCGCCTGAAATGTCAAATATTAAAATTTGAAATTTGAATTCTGGATTGAGATGCGAATGGAATGACGCAGGAAGATGCATGAGAGGAATGTCAGCCGCGTGTCTATTCATTTCTATTCATTCGATTGTTATTTTTTTTCGGAGAGCAAAGAAATTTCAAGACAGACGAGAAAACAACTTTCCATCTAATTTTCCGTAATTGGTTTTGGGAAATTGCGGCCGTAAGTCAACGACGGTTTGCCTGCCAAAGACCGCTTCTTCGCATTAATTCGGCGCTAACGGCGGGTGGGGGAGGGGAGGGGGGGTAACAGAGACGACCTGCCTCAACACAGTGAAGAGAACAAGGCCATTCCGTTGCCGAAACACTATACATGACGGACGCGGTCAATAGACGTCCATGACAACCACGTCGTCTTATGATGTCACTCGCGTAGTATAGAGTATAGCCGTGGCCATGGGAGACGACAGCGCCGTGTCCACCGGAATGCGTCCAACGAACGAGACGAGACGACGGAGCACGAAGCAGCGCCATCGACCAGACAGAGACAACGGACGACTGATGACCGTGAAAAGCGTCTATAGACCTAGTTATTATTATGATTCCGTCGGTGGAACTAGAGCTTCAAGGTCATCCGTCCACTAAACATTCGAGGAAACTGCGACATCAAAGACTGCCTGAGAGGCTGAAAAGAAGGAGGAGAAGGAGGAGGAGGAGAAGAAGAAGAAGAAGAAGAAGAAGAAGAAGACGAAGAAGAAGACGAAGAAGAAGACGAAGAAGAAGAAGAAGAAGAAGGAGGAGGAGGAGGAGGAGAAGAAGAAGAAGAAGACGAAGAAGAAGACGAAGAAGAAGACGAAGAAGAAGACGAAGAAGAAGACGAAGAAGAAGACGAAGAAGAAGACGAAGAAGAAGAAGGAGGAGGAGGAGGAGGAGGAGGAGAAGACGAAGAAGAAGACGAAGAAGAAGACGAAGAAGAGGACGAAGAAGACGAAGAAGAAGACGAAGAAGAAGAAGAAGAAGAAGGAGGAGGAGGAGGAGGAGGAGGAGAAGAAGAAGAAGAAGAAGAAGAAGAAGAAAGAGGAGGAGAAAAAAGAATAGGAGGAGGAAGAGGAGGAGGAGGATGAGGCGGAAGAAGAGGCGGCGGAGGAGGACGACGAGGAGGAGGATGATGATGATCAGAGCATATTAAGATCGCAACTGCCTAATTTTAAAAAAATCGAACCTGAAGACTGAGGTGGTCGCCAAGAAAAACGAAAGAAACGGAGACGTTAGATTCGAATGAAGGCGAATGATACAGCAATAATTACGTCATCGATCGCGTTATTCATCGAGTACTAACGTTTCGAACGATGACTACGAAATATCCAGGTCTATTTCCACACGACAGGTCAACCGCCTCCTTTTCTCCTTCTCTTCCTCCCTCCTCTCCTTCCCCTTCTACTCTTCCTCTTTCTTCTCCTCCTCTTCCTCTTCCTCTCTCGTCGCAGACGCCCTTTGTAGCCGATCACACCGGGTCATGTATACGACGACGATGGTTGCTCGAAAGAAGAAGAAGATGAGGAGGAGGAGGAGGAGGAGGAAGAGAAGGAGGATGAGCAGGAGGGAAATGGATGGCCTGGGGGAGGTGCGGTGGGAGCCGCTCATTGGCTGAGCGCAGTATAGACTACAGTAAATAAATATCAATGGCTGGAGAGATATTCCATGACAACGGTCGTCTCTCGTTGCCATGACAATTCGATTTACACTCGCTTTCTCCATGGTGATCGATGCCGGAGGGATGAGGTGGTGGTGGTGGTGGAGGAGAAGGAGGAGGAGGAGGAAGAGGAGGAGGAGTGAGCCGCAGTCATTGCCAGTTGAACATGAGATCAACGTTGAGAGAGTCTATGTATGTATGCATGTATGGTTGGATGGATAGATAGATGGAAATGGATAGATGGAAATGGATAGATGAAAATGGATGCATGGATGTGTATGTATGTATGTATGTATGTATGTATGTATGCATGTATGAATGGATGGATGGATGGATAGATGGATGTTTGTATGGATAGATGGAAGGATGGATGGATAAATGGATAGATGGTACGGAGAGATGGATGCATGGATGGGTGGATGGATGGATGGTACGGATAGATGGATGTATGGATGTATGGATTGATGAATAGGTGGATAGATAGATAGATACACTCAGTGTTTATTCTAGCCACCTCGATATTGGGGGATTTTGAAATATTTGGAGTGGGACAAGGTCTGAGTCTCCAAAAACCTTGACAAGCAAGGTTATCTCTTTCTTCTGAAATGTGGCGACAAGCAAAAAACAAAATAGGTCATCCTTACATCCTTCCTAATATATTCCTAATATTTTTTACCCTTCTCAAATGCCATGGCAAGCAAAAATTGTCATCCTTACATGTTTCCCCTCTCCAAAAATCCAAAAAGCCCCCCGTCGTCACACTTTGGGAGAAAATTTCCACCCCCAGCCAACATATACATCTTGTTTGTTTGGGAAGGAATTTTAAAACTTTGGGCGGGGGGAATTCCCCCAGAGAAGGCCTAGAATAAACACTAGATACACTGTATATAGATAGATGATAGATAGATAGATAGATAGATAGATAGATAGATAGATAGATAGATAGATAGATAGATAGATAGATAGATAGATAGATAGATAGATAGATAGATAGATAGATAGATAGATAGATAGATAGATAGATAGATAGATAGATAGATAGATAGATAGATAGATAGATAGATAGATAGATAGATAGATAGATAGACAGACAGACAGACAGAGACAGAGACAGAAAACGGAGACAGAGGTCTAATCTGACTTTGGCGATGACATAGATGTCCGTTTGGGACGGCGAACGGAAGTGGGCGGAGCGAAAGTTTGACTGATGTCTTCCGGTCAACAGAAGAAATTAGAAGAAGAAGTCTCTCTCGGAACACGATCGTCAGTCGTCACCCCTCCTCATCCTCCTCCTTCTTCTTCTTCTTCTCCTCCTCCTCCTCCTCCTCCTCCTTGGAAACATTTACGTTCGAAATCATTCTCAGTTAAAAGAATAATCCTTCTGACATGCATGCACGCACACACGCGTGTTTTCATTGTCCGTTTCAATTATTGCTGAGGAAAATTCGATCTGCAGAACTTCTATGCATAGAGATACAGAATGCCTCACGACGTATCTATAAATCTCATCATATCCCATACCATCATCACCACAGCGCTACCTAGTGACCTAGTGACAGTCCAACTAAAGGCTAAACATTGACACCGCAGCTCAGAATGGCAGTCACGTATAAATACATGTATACAGACTGAAACCTTCATCTAAAGACTTGCAAGAATAGGCGCAAACTTCTAAACTTCTATTAAGTTGAAAGACTCGAGCCCCCCTGATTTTTTGATAGACTACCATGAAGAACGGGAAGGTATAGGGGTTGAGCCCCTCCACTTTTTCGCCCAATTTTACTCCAATACCTACAAATTCAAGCATAGGATTTAAACAAACGCCTTTCAAATCGCATAGCGTGGCCGACTGTTCTTAGATGGTTCAGCTGTGACTAGAGGCGTAGCGAGAGGACAGGGGGCATATGCCCCCGGGCGCCGAGGTGATGGGGTGCCAAAATCGAGTATTTTGGTAAGTGAAATGCGTAATAAATAAGAATAAACATGTGCGGCGACCTTTTTTTGCTCGTCAGGAGTATAAGGAGAGGGGCGCCGTAGAGAGTTGAGGGGCGCCGAGAACTATGTGACGACCTTTTTTGCTCGTCAGCAGTGTTGGGGGCGACAACGGTACACTTTGCCCCCGGCGCCGGATACCCTCGCTACGCCACTGGGCACTGGCTGTGACGCTAATGTTCCCGCGCGAGATATCTATAATCCAACTGCGGCTTCCATCCAGGCGTGGGCTGCAGCTCACATCCCCCTCCCCGATTCCTTGGTGACCTCTATCCTCCAAATATCTATGGGAAAGACAGCTGAAAGTTGAAGCAAGTTTTTCACCATTTTCCACTTAGGTCTAGTGTTATATTATGCTAACCCAATGTTTCCCAAACTGTGGGTCGCGACCCAAAAATGATCGCAGGGTCCAGTTTAATGGGTCTCATGGTAGCGCGAAATTAGATGCAAAGTGTCATTATCTAACCAATATCACAATGTCACAAGCCTTCAAAGTAGGCTTAGGTTTTAAGAAATGTATATCCCTGCAATATCCCATGCATACAGTAACTTATATTAAAATGATTAGTGTTTTATCCAATTTTAGTTAACAATAAGTTAGCAGGGTCGCGGCATGTAACAAAGCCGCTGAAGTGGTCGCCGTTCCAAAAAGTTTGAGAGACTATAGCTTTACCTTATAGTACTTTTCAAAATTAATCTTATTCACTTATTGCGACCATTTTGCTCTGAAACTCCACTAACAATAGGCAATCTCTTGTATTTGCAAGTTGGAAGCCTCAAGCCTGGCAATTAAGCAATTTTGCCATACTCATAGGATTTTTAAGACGCATAATAAAGGTATGTTCCTGGCAACATTTTAAAAAAGATAATCGTCAAAAAACTTAGATATCTATTTCTCTCACCTTGTCTTATTTGGCAAAAATATAAATAATTCTGCCTAATATACTCGCCATATATACATTAGAATTGAATTAGAACTTTTGTTTTGCCATTTATTCTAACGTCGCCAGATGGCCTAATGCATTTTTGTTATTACATGCTATGATTAGGGTCGCGGAACGTTACAAGACCGCTAAAGCGGGCCGCGGTTCAAAATGTTTGGGAAACCCTGTGCTAACCATTGTCAAGATGTATATCTAAATATATATGTATATCTAAAGTATATCTAAATCTAAAACGTATGGGGGCCACTGGGGCCCAGGCATTCAATAGGGGGCCCGTGCCCCTGTGGGCCGCCATTGGTTTCAAATAGTTGGTTGCACCCCAGCCAACATATAAACAATTTGGGGGAATTTTAAAACTGGAGGGGGAATTCCCCAGAGAACCTAGAATAAACACTGGACACTACTGAATCACTCTAAGCCTTATTATTATTATTATTATTATTATTATTATTATTATTATTATTATTATTATTATTATTATTATTATTATTATTATTATTATCATCATCATCATCATCATCATCATCATTATTATTATTTCTTCCTAGGTACCACGCTGTGCTTGAACAATTTGCATTTGTGACCTGTTGTGCTGCCATAGACCTAGTGTGCTAGTGTGAAGAATCGCTCGTATGTAGTGTTTAACGTAAACAAATGAAGATCATTATACATTATATGAGATATCGATTTTGTCAAAGAAACCCGAAAAGAACTATTTTTTAGATTTTGTACAAATCCCACAACTGATCCCAGGACGAATAGGGCGCTAGACCCTGCGTATCCCCTCCCCCATGGGCCATGGCTACTCCAGCGGACACTAGAATAGCTGTCTAGCAACTTTGGACGGGCCGCGCGGCCTTCGAGATATATCAGATATCTCGAAGCCGTCGAAGGCCACGGACAGGCTGTCAGAGAAAGATAATGTTGATATTAAAAATTCATCGGATTGGGTTTCTTTACGCCCAGGCTCTCTGGTTCTGAGCAGGGTTATTTCTAGGATTGTGAATTTGAGGGGGGGTCGGGAAAATCTGGGGGTGTCGGATTTTGGAAGTCTCTACCCAAAAACTCTGACAAGCAAAAAAGGTCATCAGGTCTCGAAAAAGCCTGACGAGCAAAAAGGTCATCCGAGATTATGAGTTGGAGGGTGCCTTTCCCTATTTGGGGTGTCAGGGCTAATTAATGTGCATTTTGTATGCATATCATTGTCACATTCTCAAATTTGGGGGTGTCGACGTCTCTAATTGGGGCGGGGTAGGGGTGGGGAGTGTTAGGGGGTGTCAAAATATCGCTGGTTCTGAGCCATGAGGGCCGTATTGCAATCTGGCCGGGTGAGCTAATTAAATAGCGTCTCTTCAATCCAAAGTGTCAGAACTGCGACTCTCTTGTCTCTGGAGAATACGATAGGCCTTGTCGGATCATGTACTGCACGTGAAACTATAGGTCTAGAGTTCTGAGAAGTCAGGTCAACGGATAGCTATCACTTTAGCGACTGTTGAATTCAGAATACCAACTTTTACATCATATGCTTTGCTGTCTTTGACAAAGATTGGCCCAAAATCAGTAGCTTTCTGAATAGGATTTCACTGCAGTTTCTATTGTAGGTCTATCGTAAAGAATGTCATTTGTGTCTCGGCGAATCGTCACTCGCCGTAATTCCTTGTCGTAAATCCATTGTTAAAATTCGATTAAATAATTCCTGAATAAGCTTTTAAAGTTTTTATTAAAAATTTTTACGTTGCCGCAGTCGCCGAATCGTGCAACACAAAGCTCGAGGACTTAAGCTAGCTGTGAAGCGTTCTGCTCTTTTCAGTGTTTAATCTAGACTCTGGACTCCGGGGGGAACTGACAAGCCCGGGGGAGGGGGAAGTCAGCTAGGGCGCTGCTGTTAGTTGATGTAGTATGAAAATTTCCGGGGGACTTGAAATTTTTGGGGGTGGTGGAAAGGGCGATTTCCCCCACGGAGATTTTCTAATCGGCCAGTATTTTTATACCAACAAAACTGTTAAGTTTTAAAGTTGCGTGGAAAAGAGTAAAGGTGAAAATCTCTTCGCCATCGTCTGCACTGAGGAAGGCAATTCGTCTAATACTCGCCAGGTGGCGCTGAATACACAACAACACGAGCTGATTGATGACAGACCCCCAAAACTAAGAGACATTTTGCGCATTCGTTAGGGACGCCTTGTTGCAAACTGCTGGCGTATGACTAAAGTTCTTAACGCCCAAATTTCACAGATATCAGGTCTCGCAAAAATCCGCCAGCCAATTGTCAGCTTGAATTTGTTGACTGTGCGTCCTGTATTTGGCGAATCTTCGTTGAAAGACCCGTTGAAAGATGTCGGCATTGGATTCAAATGACAAAATTCGAATTCCTTTTCAAAATTAAACAGTTAAGGTCGAACTTGCGGCCATTTTAAAAATGCTATTCAGCCTGTCAACGTTCGAAACTTAGGATTTTCGCAAATCTGATTAGGAACCTGTGAAATCGGTAGTCTGTTGTATAACTGCCTTTTTATTATGCCCGAGTCAAATATTTCCGAGCCACGAAGCTGTGGTGACCAGGGATATTTTTACACCCCTATAACACACACCCTCAACATCCCCCAATTTGAGGTCGACAGACTCGACACACCCCCGAATTTGGTAATGCGACAATGGTATGCATACAAAATGTTAAGCTCAGAACACCTCCCCCCAAATGGAGAAGGACACCCCCAACTATTATTCTCGGATGACCTTTTTCTGCTTGTCAGAGGTTTTTTGAGACGTTTTAAGGTTTTTTGGTTGCTTTTGGGACTTGATAACGTTTTTTTGTTTTTTTGCTTGTCAGCCTTTTTCGGGCAGAGACTTAAAAATTCCGACACCCCATGATTTTCCCGACACCCTCCCCCAAATAAATTAAAAATCCTAGAAATAACACTGGTGGTGACTCTGGCGAGGTTGCTTTTAAGTCAAGCGCACGTTCAAATAACACGATGATGTATATGATTACTTAGGTCTACAGTATACAGTGCATTGCGTCCACACATTTAAAACCAGCTAGAGTGCTTTTTTGAAAATGCTGGATTTCGAAAGATATCAAAACGAAAAACTAGCTGTACTTTAGCGCCAGTCGATGGCTACAAATGATTAATATGGAGATGGGGAGAACCTGGAGAGGAAGAGGTGGACGTCTATTTGGGGGGGGGGGCAGTTGTTTCAGTGCGTCTGCCTCCCACGTGACGAGTGATGCATAGCAGCTCGGCAAGAGAGCTCCTCTGTGCCAGGAAGTGTAATTCAATATGAAGGCTGCTGAACATGGTAACAGCAGCAGCAGCAGCAGAGCAGCAGCAGCAGCTATCATTAGACTTTACATCAACATTATCATACACGATCTTCCCCTCCATCTCTCTCTCCTTTTCCCGATTCCCTCTCTTCTGCCCTCCCTTCTCCGCAGACCACCTCCCTCTGCCGGATGGAGACTAGCTTCTGTGGAAAACGGGGCAAGTGCTGCCACCATGCGATGCTTTACACGAGTTAAATTGGACGGCGAACTTGCTCAGCGACTCTGCGAACATAGTTCGTGCAGAAGATCTATGAATGCATGAACCTCTGTCTCGGTCGGTCGGTCGGTCTGTCTGTCTCTCTCTCTCTCTCACTCTTTCTCTCTCTCTCACTCTTTCTCCCCCTCAGTTCACGCTTATCGCGCGTTCTCTGCAATTTTTAATATCGA
Organism: Metaphire vulgaris; assembly: GCA_018105865.1. Lineage (NCBI taxonomy): Eukaryota > Metazoa > Annelida > Clitellata > Crassiclitellata > Megascolecidae > Metaphire > Metaphire vulgaris. The sequence goes on from CM030850.1 coordinate 12,924,334, forward strand.
ACCGCTGGGTGCATTATTGCTTTGATCGGCGCTAAGGTGTTCTAAAAAAGTCTCTGTATGTCCTAACATCAGTCTCTGTCTGTTTCTCCCTCCCTCTCTCTGTCGGTCCGTCCCATGACATTTAGCGTAGCCACGAGGGGCACATGAAACCGCCCCCCCCCACTAATCGGGCCTGGATTGGTTGTGAGATTCGTGCAAAGCCCGATGAGAAAATTTATCAATTGCGGAGGAATAGTGTGAAAAATTTAATCCAGTTCTCCGGATTTAAATACAAATCACTCTGATTTTTATCGGCCGTGGCCCCGATGGGGAGCTTACGACGCCGCTCCAACCCCTCCCCCAATCGGATCCGTAGGAAATTTCGGTCTGTGGGAACTTCGGTGCCCCCGTTTTCGAACCTGGCTGCGCCAGCGGCAATTGCCTGCGTCTTGCCGCCCCCGTCTTCGAGTTACCGATCGGCTGTCTTGGACTCTTGGTACAGCGGCGGTCGGCGTCCAGATGCACGGCCTGAACTAATATTACCCCGTTGGTCGGCCTCCCGCCGCAGCTCCACTCGCCTCTGTCCCTGTTTCTGCCTGTCCCTCTCCTTATCCTTCTCCTTCTCCGTCTTAGTCTTCGTGCTTCTCTCGCTGTTCGCTGCTGCGGCGGGTTCTTCTGCTTCTTCATCCGCTGGATTTGTTGATCGCCAGTCGCTTCTTTTTCTCGTCCCGAGACCAATTCTTCTTCTTCTGAGGAGGAGGGAGGAGGAGGAGAAAGGAATCGTTGACCGAGTGAGGAGGAGGAGGAGCAAGATAGACCGTAATCGGAAAACTTTCTTCTCCGTTCGTTCGTTTCTTAGACTCGACCCGACAGAATGTGAGTAATTCTACCAATCAATCGATCAATAAACTTCTATAGCGCCACTATCATGATGCCCAGGGCATCAGCCGATGGCGCATAGATTATGAACTTTCAGTAAATTGCTAATTGAGGCAAAATGTTTTGACTGTCTACGAAGTGTTTGCATCCATTTCCAGATCAACATTCGAAAATAGCTCTTGCTAATTCGGTTACAGATGCAGAGACGGTTCCGCGTTGGGGGTGGGGTGGGGGTGGGGGTGGGGGTGGGGTGGGGGTGGGGTGGGGTGAGGGTGGGGGATCAATGTTCCCTCTAATTTTTGTAGTCCGTGTGCGCATGAAATTTCTTGTGTGCAAAATCAACTTCTGTGCGCGCCGAGAATTTGTCCGAAATCAACATTAGGCCTACTTATTAGCTAACAAGTTACTTAATACGTCTCAGAACACTGTTATCTGTCAATTATCGGCTTTTTACAATTTTCCCCACCAGTTTATCATATAAACAAATGCAGTGGCGTAAACTTGGATGAAAAAGTAGGGACTCAACCCCTCTATCTTCTCCTTTCCTATGGTAGCCTCTCAAAATGTTGGGTCTCGAGTCTGTAGTCCTAATAGTAGTAGTTTACGACTATGATTACACATTCGATTTAACCATATAAGGCACTCGTTAGTTTGAAAATTCAAGCATTACAAATCAGGCATTAGAAATTTGCAAAGGGAGTATGACTTTAATGCCTTTAGACTAGTTTCTCTTCGATCCTTATAATATGCCCATTCGATCCAGGTCAGTAACACTTCCTCCAAGAAGGTGACTCTTAATTCGTATCATCATGTCTAGATGGTATTCCTCTAATTCAGTATTTCCCAAACTGTGGGTCGCAGGGCTCAGTCTAGTCACTCTAGTGGGTCGCGGGTAGCGCGAAATTAGATTTAAAGTGTCATTTTCTAACCAATACCACAACGTCGCAAGCCTTGAATGTTGCAAGTAGGCTTATGTCTTAAGAAATAATTTATATGCATGCAATCCTCCATACACAGTTTATATTGAAATGACTAGTGTTGTATGAAACTTTTATCCAATTTTAGTCGACAGTAAGTTTGCAAGGCCACGGCATGTTACAATACCTCTGAACTTCCTGAAGTGGTCGCAGGTCCAAAAAGTTTGAGAAACAATAGGCCCTTTACTACTTTTAAAAATTAATTTCATTTCGCAATAACGCGAGGAAGCGTGTTGCGACCATTTTGCTCTGAAACTCCACTAACAATAGAGAATCCCTGTAAGGAACATATTATTCAATCTAGCGGTTAAGCGATTTTGCCATACTCATAGGATTTTTAAGACGCGTAATAAAGGTATGTTCCTGGCAAAATTTTAAGAGATAATTTTTAAAAATGTCGATATCTATTTCTCTCATTTTGTCTTATTTGGCAAAAATATGAATAATTTTGCCTAATATATCTGCCACATGTTTCATTCGAATTGAATCATAGCTTTTGTTTTGCCATCTATTTCAAACTCAAAAGTAACGTTCGCTAGATGGCATAATGCATTTTTGATATTACATGCTATTATTAGGGTCGCGGCACGTTACAAGACCGCTGAAGTGGGCCCTTAGATGCAAGCGCTATTTCAAATGGGAGGATTGGTTGCACGCGTAAAGTCAAATGCTTGTAATAACGTACCTTCGAAAGTTCTCCATCCTCTGTTTGTGCAATTCGTGCCTCGTGTACTTACAGTCAAACTCCCACTATCCCATGACAAACATATATTCAAAGGACCGATACGTCTTGCCTTTAGTCTGGACGGAGTTGAAATTAGCCAGAAGCTCTCAGCAACAGAGACACTACCCTAGAATTGTATCCATGATCGGTGGTTAGAGATTTGAACTGCGGAAAGCTGTGGTCCCTATATAGTCATTATTAGTCAGTGATGGGCAACTAGTTAACTAATTAGTTTCTGACTAAAAGTTTAACTAAATTTTGTTTAGTTATCTTCATAGTTTAATTAAATATAAATAGTTTAGTTAAAATGCTAGTTTAACTGAAAAAATTAGTTAATAACTAAATACTAAAATAGTTTAACTAAAACTTTTTAGTTGGTGTCCCGAATTCTCAATAACAGTCCCTTTTCAATCTATTCTTTTCTGGGTCATTTTTTCCAAACAAATTTAACAAACTTGTGTTCCTGCAGTCTAGACTAAGACTTAATAATTATATAGACAATAATTAATTATTTCAATGTTTCATTGACGGATATGTTCATGTTGCGAACATCGTCTATGTTTTCATGAACACATAGGCTACTTGATACCTAGGAAATAGTTGTAAAATTAGTTGCAAAAAGTTAAACTATATTTTTTTTAATTTGGTTAATTATTTTATAAAGTTAGTTTACAACTAAAAGTGTAACTACTTATTTCTAGTTTAAATTTAGTTATAGTTTAACTAATGTTTTTTAGTTAGTTGCCCATCACTGCCTATAGTAGCCACTCGTTTTATCTTTCCTCGTCATTGGCAGAAACTTGATGTGGACATTCTAATTCCAGCGTAGTACAGTTGTCCACGTGTTAACCCCTTAACTGGGGATCCCGGATATGTCCGTCCATTTTACATTGAATTACAGTTAAATACACGGTTAAGGGGTTAAACGGCGATCCGCCCTTAATAAAGACCACTCTTCCTCCCTTGTCCTCTCACCCATCGAGCGCTTTGTTCCGCAGGGTTACGTAGTTCCTGATCTATAGAACAGGATGAAGAACGAAATCGAACAATAAACCGAATGTATGTACATGTATAGAACAATTTGAACAGATAAAGTGGCTGTTGATGAAGAGAGAAGCGTCTTATGAAGTCTCCAGTGGCGGTTCCACGTGGGGGATCAGTGGGGATGCACCCCCACCGGACTTTCGAGCTTACTTTTTTGCTTGCGAAACCTAGTTTTGGGTAAAAGTCTAGTAAAACTAACTGTGAATAATAACCTTTTTTCTTGTCAACCTATTTTTCGGTTAAAGTATAGTCAAGGGTGCGCAGTGGAGCAGTCGTTAGCGCACTGGTCTGCCAATCTTGAGGTCCGTGGTTCAACTCCCGGCCGCGGCAGAAAACTTTTCGGTTGTTTCTGTCTGCAGCGCCCCCAGTCGACTCAGCTGTGAATGAGTACGTCGGGAGTTAACTCGGTGGAAGGAAAGGCGGCGAGGGAAAGGCTGGCAATCCACCCTCATTCAGTCGTTGCCGTGTAGGCTATAACTGAAGGCGCTAACCCTTCGGTTCTCCGTACGGGCGCTGAGCCTATGGAGTGTACCTTTTTATAGTCAAATTAGGGATAAAATTCCCTGTTTCAGCCTTTTCCGGCAAAGTTTTTTTTAGTTGTTTTCCTTATATTTTCATCCCTCCACCAACTTTCTATGAATTCATTTCATCACTTACCCCCACCAACAAATCCTGGAACAGCCACTGGAAGTCTCTAAGTCGTTGCAGCAAAACGTGTGCCAAGAAATTAAGAATACAACACGAAACTAATGAGAACGGACTAATCGATTATGAAGAATGGCGAGAAGAGATTGCGCCTTCAGAGTTCAGATGCAGATGTCACTTGCATAGAAAAAATCAAAGGCCGGACGGAAATGAACAGCCCAGGTGCGATTCAACAGCTCAGTCTTCTGAGTAGACTACTTCAGGTTGCAACGTGTAACTAATAGTGTAACTAATATAGTTTGCAGTTCGTTGTTATCTTGTTCCTTTTCATCCTGAGCTGTCTGTCGACGTGTCTCTGTCTCAGACTCTTCACAGTGTGATAATAATTCCTGTGCGCGTTTCGTGTATCTCGGGATTCCTATATCGACTGGAAGCATTTCGAGCGATTTCCCTGCTTATCATTCGATCGCTCCAGGTGGTCACCCGATGTCTCTTTCGTTCTGACACGCGCGCTATAGGCCTAGCCCTATTCGATGGTTGTCTTCGGCTGCCTCCATCTCCAGCATTTCGGATGATATTTCGAAAATAGAACGGATAGAATGTTCATCATGTGATAATCTACCTGGCCAGGGATCGGTCCAGGTAATAAAATGGGTGGAAGCTGTTTGCCCATAGAGTTATGACGTTTAACAGAGGCATTTAATACAGTGTAGGTCTTTGTCAATATTACAGTGGTTCTCACACAGGACAGATCCTATTGAATCACTCCAAACAAAGATATTATTATTATTATTATATTACTTGTCCATGGTACAAGCTAGTCTCCTTGATTTGTTGTACGTGTGGTGCGGCCATTCAATGTATGCAGTATTTTATCCAGACTTCAGGTCTTGGGGGAGATTGACTTGACTAGAGGAGAAGAGACACAGTTCAATGCAAAAATTTACGTCATCGCTGGGTTTTTGTGGGTGAATTTTTATGTGTTTTGGGCGGAACAGGGAGAAATATTCCCCTCGCAGGTAAGGATAAAACTCTGAATGTATTATAATTATGTTCTTTCCCTGTTTCTGTTGCTTCCCATCCAAGCATTTGGAACTTTAAGAATCAGTTGAAACCATAGATGCAAAAAACGTTGGAAAAATAATAAAACGTTAGAAAACGTAAAAAACGTTACAGAAATAAAAAACACGCTAAAACATTGAATAAAAAACGCTATCGACGTTTTTCTGAGCAAGATTAATGAATTTGCCTTACCCACCCACTGGGAATAAACAATAAAGTCACACTACGCACAACGACTGTGAAATGAAATAAACAGCAATAATACTGACATAAATTGCTTACTCTATGTTGTAATTAAGTAAAGCTGCTCGACCTGCTAATAAGCAATCTACTATACTCTATGGCTAAACAGCAGAAAGCTAATTGGTTTCAGAAAGCCTGTTTCTATTTTTCCAACGTTTTTCATGATAAAAAACGTTGGCAAAAATGAAAAACGCTAAGAAACGTAAAAAACGTGGGACAAATAAAAAACGTAAAAACGTTTATTACATCTGTGGTCGAAACAGGGTTTGCTTGATCATCATCATGATCATGACGACGACGACGACGACGACGATTACAACGACGACTGCAACGACGTCTTAAGTCAGTTCCCTAATGACGACGACTACGAATGATTAGCTGAGCAATGAGCTTGAACTGTATGTAGCTGGGTCACGAAGTTGAATATAATAAACTAAATCCCACGCGATCAGCGCTGGGTTTAAGCAACGCTTACCCAGTCTGAGCCAGTGGCGGCTCCAGGATTTGGCAAGTGGGGGGTCGTTGGGGTGGCAACTTCTAATCATGGGGCCAAACATTTGTTGTTAGGTATGTAGTATTAAGTATAGGGTCCCAACAGGAGGGCCACTGGGGGGCAGGCACTCAGTTAAGGGCACGGGCCCCCGGCCCCCCTGTGGAGCCGCCACTGGTCTGAGCACAAGGAGTTATCAGCGCTGACTTGCGATCGCTTAGTAGCCTCGCTACTGCAGCCGATTGATTTATAGATGAAGATGTACAACACAGAGAAACGCGAACCAAAAACGTAATTTTAGCAACACGGTCATAAACGCCTTCGCCAGTCCATAATAATACGACGCCTGCGTCTACACGAGATAGCGGTCGGATGTCGGGTAAAGGCGAAGGACGATATAGGCGAATGTTGCCCTGGTTCATCGCCAGATATCGACAGCATTGAAAGTGAACAACCCAACAAGAAGCCTAGATGCATCTGTACATGTAGATTTATTGGCGCAGCCAGGATTTTCCGAAGGGAGGGTTACGAACGCAGAGGCGTAGCGAGGGTATCCGGCACCCGGGGGAAAAGTTTACTGTTGGCGCCCCCAATACTGCTGACGAGCAAAAAAGGGTCGCGTCACGTCGTTCTCTCGGCGCCCCTAAACTCTACGGCGCCCCTCTCCCTATACTCCTGACGAGCAAAAAAGTCGCCGCACTTGTTTCTTCTTATTTATTATGTATTTAACTGTTTAACTTACCCCCCCACCCAATTTGGGCGCCCTCACCTCGGCGCCCGAGGCATATGCCCCCACCTGCTCCCCTCGCTACGCTTCTGTACGAACAGCCATTCCCATACTTCTGAAAAATCCTGACAAACAAAAACCGTCGTCACTTTCATATTCGTCGAATCTCTCTCTCTCTCTCTCTCTCTCTCTCTCTCTCTCTCTCTCCTCTCTCTCTTCTCTCTCTCTCTCATTTGAAAATGGGAAGTTGTGCATACTTTATTGAAATGGTCATTGAATAGCGTGGTTCTATCTAAATATGTTGCACATGGGCTGCGATTAGAATGACCTTCAGCGACTGAGACGTGGTTTCAATTTAACGTTTACTCAGAGATGCACTTTTTGCCTTAAGAGAAAATGCTGAAAGAGAATTCCTCACAAAACCCTCTGTTTGTTCGTATGTTCCATGTTTACACATATGATCATAACATATGGCCCTGCATGTATTGTGGTATGTCCATTTAGAATATGACGATAATTACTTTACATTTATTTGTTTTCTCTGTTTTTTTCAGGCCTCCGGTAAGTAACATCGTTACCGAATACAGAAACGACGCCAGTAAGTTCATTTTCATTCTCAAGCCCGACCAGCAAAGAAGAAACTCGGCGTTTCTGGTTCTTGAATAAATCTGAGCAGACATTTTCCGATGAATTAGATCGGGAGATTTAGATTCCCAGACGACAACTGCACGACCATTGCATTTTCGTGCATTGATTGATTAGTTGAAGTCCTAAATGATGGCAGATGACATCTGGCGCTGCTCTGTTGTCTTTATGGTCGTTTTCTCATCCTCGTTCGCATACTAGCTGTGAGTCAATAACGCAACAATTGGTGTCGGTTGCAGTGTGTGTGTGTGTGTGTTGGCGCTGTCTGTGGGGTTGATTTTTCAAAAGCAGTGGGGTAGGGATACTGCCTTCACCTGAAATTCTTCGGCCCCGATGAGGAATGGGTCGATTGCGACCGGAGACAGAGGGAGACCCCCCCCCCCCGAAGGTCCAGGTAAATCGAAAGCCGCGGCTGCTTTTTTGTTTCGTTTTAGAAACAGAAGCCGGCGAAGAAGAAGAAGGGGATCAGTCTGACCCCGGAAAAGAAAAAGTTGCTCAAGGTCAGTGATCTTCACTTTCTTGAATTTCGAGGGGAAATATCTCTCTCACTCTCTCTACTCTTTCTTTCTCTCTCTTTCTCTCTCTGTCTCTCTCTGTCTCTCTCTGTCTCTCTCTCTCTTTCTCTCTCTCACTGACACTCTGACGCTATTGCTATTATGAGACACCGAGGTAGTCAGACTCGACTATTGTAACCTCCTCTCAAGCTTGCATTTGACTTAGTCAATCCATTTAGCCATCCGTTGAATTATTCCTGTTAATTGTTTCCGCCAACTTCTTTGAGTGAACGTGAAGATTTCAATTGCTTAACCATCGCTAACTGGTGACATTTTCCCGATGGAGTGATACTTGTGGAATCGTTATTAAATTCTGACATCAGGCGGATCTACAGAAAAAAGAAGGGGAAAGGGGGTTTCTGGAGTTTTTGGTGGGAGTTTTCGATTTAACTCGTCAGGAAAATATTCATCCAATCTTCGAGGTGTTCTTGGTGTAAAAAGAACAATAATTGTTGCTTCCAATATCTTTCATACAAGAGCATTTTTAAGATAGTAAGGCTGCTACTGCACGCTTTCTGTTTTCAGTGTTTCATTTCTAGACACACACACACACACGCACGCACGCACAAGCGCACGCGCACGCACACACACTGTATCTGTGTCACGCGGGTGGTTGCTTATTTTGGGTTTAAATTAAGTTTATAATGCATAGCAATCTTCATTGACTAACTTAAGGATTAAGGATTAAGTTAGTCAATGTGGATTGCTATGCATTATAAAATTAATTTAATACCCAAAATAAGCAACCACCCGCGTGACACAGATACAGTGTGTGTGCATGCGCGCGCGCGCGCGCGCGTGTGTGTGTGTGTGTGTGTGTGTGTGTGTGTCTAGAAATGAAACACTGAAAACACTGAAAACTAGACATTATAACAGTATGACCAGGAGACGTAACGCGCATAAAACAAAGGCGTTGGCTAACTATAGCTATACTATGTCACAGTCCCGCTTAATTTCTGCTATATTACGAGAAGACATATACAAACGGCGTTATCTTAACGAAAATAAGACTGAATTGCTTTCAGCAACTTATTATGCAAAAAGCCGCCGAAGAGTTGAAGAAGCAGCAGGAGAAGGAGGCGGAGGAGAAGAGGGTGGCGGTCGAGGCGAGGGTTCCAAAGCTTCAAATCGATGGACTGGACCAAGGTCAAGGCCTAATCTACTCTCATATCACGTCATTTCGTCTTGTCTCGTCTCTCTCTTTGTCTTGTCTTGTCTTGCCTTAAATCTGCTCGGTTAATTACGAACGGACAGACAGTAGCTTCGCTGTTGCGAAATATCAGAGATTTACACGAGGACCATATCTGGCAGCATTGGATTAGCCATGGGGTGGGTGGAGGGGGACGGGGGTGGCGGCGGCTTCTTATTCGTTGTGCATTTTTATTGGGGGGGGGGGGTAGGTAGCATTATCTACGTGAAAGTGCAAGGAACCCTTTGACGAGCTTTTTACTCGCCTAAGACTTTTTACCCGAAAATGTTGATGCGCCGCCCACTCTCCCCCTCCCCCCAATATTCCGAAACCTTGGCTACTGTCACTGCTGTCAGAGAGTATCTACATTTAACGGTTTTTACCATAGACTCGAACACAGCGATCTACAAATGATGGTCTGTTAGATGACAAACGAAAAGTCTGTATTTCCGACATGTTCTCTGGCAATACAGAATTTTTCAAAAGAGAAAATCTCTCACAAATTAACGCAGAAATCAAACTTTTCCTCGGCAATCTATAGTTTAGCGCAACGCTGAAGAGAAACAATCCAAACCTATAACAGCTCTTTGGTATATTTTTAGTGCATTGGTATTGCAGTGTGGTGCAGTTTTAGATAGCAGCATAATGCATTTATAAGCTTGGAGCAACAACAGAGTGTTTATCTTTGATTCGCCGCCATTAACCCTTTACTTCTGTTCGCACGTTTTCAACTTTCACCGAATTAATTCATCAAGGTTTTTGGGAAGCGATATCGTTAATATTACAACCCCGGATCCGTCTTTGATCCAGTGCAATCTTGAGGAAATTTTTAGACGGGCGTCTTGTTTCGTGTATTTCTTGCCGATCTTCGCGTGCAGCTGCACGGCTGAGTTCGTCAGTCGAGTTTTAGAAGAAAGCGCCCGTTTATTCGGTGCGTTAAGGTCGACGAACTCTTCCCTGCTTCCTGCCCCCCCCCCCACCTCCCCTCCACCGTAACCACGGCGCTTCGTTGGTTCTCTCGTTCTCTGTCGATGAGAGAAAGAACGGATCTCTGGCGTCGAAAAACGAGGTTTCCTCAAAGGAAAGGCTCCGCTATATACTGTAGTCATCCGCGCCGATTGACTTTTCCCTTAACTCTTTGTCTCTGTCTATCTCTCTCTCTCTCTGTGGTGCGTCTTTCTTTCGCTGTCTATCTCTGACTTTCTCTGCTTTTCTTTGTCTCTTTTCGTCTTTCGTTGTTTCTCTTTCTATCTCTACTTCCTGCGGCCTCTGTCTTTCTCTGCAGATTTCTCTCGTTGTCTCTCTTTGTTTGTCTACGCTTTCTCTCTCTGTCTCTCGTTCTCTGCACCTTTTTGTCTCTATTTCTTTATCTGTCTTTGTCTCTGTATCTATGACTGTCGATAACCGATTAACGGCTTTCCTCAGATATTTTCAGTTTTCGTTCTGCCACGATTTAATCGTTCACAAGACATTCGCCGTCATTCTCGTCCTAATCATTCTAATCGCTATTATCATTATAATGATTATCACCATCATCATCATCGTCATCGTCATCATCATCATCACCGTCATCGTCGTCATCGTCATCGTTGTCGTCGTCATCGTCATCATCGCCATCTTCGTCATCATCTTCATCGTGAGCCACGATGTTCCCTCTCTTTGCTGTGCTCGTGTGCGCGCACACAGATATCGCAAGGCAAGCGCACAAAGAAAAAAATCGCGCGCACAAATGTTTAATTTTTTCCATTGCTTTCATATCATGCACGTAGGCTACTTAGGCTACTGATAAAGATTGACGCTTTGTTGTGAACTTGTAACGGCACAATTACTAACTTCTGGTCTAGACTCTAGACTGTTGGCAAAAGATGTTTTATTTAAGCATTTGTGCAAAGCATGCGGTTCCAAATATCTATAGAATTAAAAGAACAGAAAGCCAGCGATAGAAATGTCCTAAATTAGATATTTGAACTCACTGACATAAGCGTGGAAGAAAAAGTGGGAGAGCCGAGCCCTGTATCTTCCACATTCCTTATGGTAGCCTCTCAAAATGGGGAACTTGAGCCTAGAAGCCTAATAGAAGTCTACACCTGTGTTTGAAATGAAAATGAACAGCGACTTCATTTAAGAGTTCATGGTTGCGCTTGATTGTGAACAGTTTCAAGATCTAGCGAAGCGAATGGATATAGGAGGAACATGTCTGGCATTCAGCGCAAACTGTGAACCGTAATTTAACTTAATGAATATGTTGAAGAACAAGAGAAGGAATCAATTAGAGCAGGGTTTCCCAGACATTTTGGAACTGCAGTCCACTTTAGCGGTTGTGTAAGGTGTCGCGATCCTAATAATAGCAGGTAATACAAAAATACATTACGCCATCTAGCGAACGTTGGTTGAAAAGGATCTTCTGAGTTTTTAATAAATGGCAAAACAAAAGCTCTGATTCAATTTGAATGAAAAAATGGCAAATATATTAGGCAAAATTATATATAGGGCCTATTTTTGTCAAATAAGACGAAAGGAAAGAAATAGATTTTGAAATTTCTTGAAAATTATCTTTTTAAAAACTTTGCCAGGAACATACCTTTATTACGCGTCTTAAAAATCCTATGAGTATGGCAAAATCGATTAACCGCTAGGTCAATTCTTGTTGCACAAGTCGAAATGAAGATCCTCCTATTGTTATTGGAGTTTCAAAGCAAAATGGTCTAATACGCTTTCTTTGCGTTATTGCGAAATAAGAGTAATGTTTCAAAGTACTATAGGCCAGGGTTTCCCAAAACTTTTGGAACTGTGCCACTCACGTCAGGATCTTTGTAACATGCCGTGACCCTGCAAACTTAGTGTCGACTAGAATTGTATACAAGCTTCATAAAACACTATTCACTTCGATATGAGCTGTGCATGGAGGATTGAATTCATATCAATTTCTTAAGACCTAAGCCTACTTGCAAGGGGAAGGTATAGGATACTATAGGGTTTGTGCCCCCGCCACCTTTTCATCCAAGTTAACGCCAATGCGTGTGTTTATATTCTAAACTGGTAGGAAAATAATTCTAAAAAGCGGATCATTGACAGCAGTGATGGGCACTAACTAATTTTTTTTAAGTTAAACTTTAACTAAACTTTTTTTGCAATCAAGCAGTTTAACTTTTTAAGTAACTAACTTTTCACTGTAGCAGTTTAACTTTAACGGATAACTAATTAAAAGCAGTTTAACTTTTACCTTTAACTTTTTAACTTTGACATGAGCTACTGAGCTAGTAAAACTGTTACAAGCTGCAACGAACACAATTTACGATTATAATTTTAAACAGCAGCTGTCACAATATCCACAAATTCACTGATCGGCATATTAAATGAGGTTGTTTCAACGTTACAATGTTTCATTCCTTGAGAATATACCGCAAAAACACAGACTGATCAAAGTTTTCATCTGACATAGAATCTGAATAACTCAAGTTTAACTAAAAAAAGTTAACTAAAAAAAATCAGTTTAACTAATGCCTTAACTAAACTTTTACCCAACTACTGGCAACCAGTTTAACTTTTGATGCAACTAAAAAAAAGTAGTTTAACTAAGAGTTAACTAATTTTTAGTTAACTTTTGCCCATCACTGATTGACAGATAACAGTGTTCTGAGACATATTAGCTTGTTAGCAAATAAGTAATGTTGATTACGGACAAATTCTGGGCGCGCACAAAAGTTGACTTTCCGTGTTAAATTTTGCACACAAGAAATTTCCTGCACACACAGACTACAAAAATTAGAGGGAATATTGAATTCGTAACCTCACTTTCTTGTCGCTGTTCTCGTTCGATTCGGCGTCGTCGTCATCATCATCATCATCATCATCATCACCTTCATCATCAAACCATAATCATCATCATCGTCGTCATCATAAAATGCTAATTTCAATATTTCCTTCGAAGCCGATATTAAAAATTTTGAAAATCCGTTTATTTGACCAAAGGAGTCCGAATATTTTCTTAAATGGAAACAATAAAATTGAGGCATTTTGAGGACGGCTAAATAGGCCTACATGATTGATTGATTGATTGATTGATTGATTGATAGACTGACATGCATAGACACTGTCACATTTTCTGCAGCTATTCATGGTCTAATGTGTCTCTTTCATGCCTATATAGCCTAAATTACTTATAACTGGATCAGCTGCTGAATAATAATAATAATAATAATAATAATAATAATATATATAATAATAATAATAATAATAATAATAATAATAATAACAATAATGATAACGGGCTTAGAGTGGTCCAGTAGGATATGTCCTGTGAGAGAAAACCGAATAAATGAGACAGAGTAGTAGTAGTAGTAGTAGTAGTAGTAGTAGTAGTAGTAGTGGTAATGGCAGTAGTAGTAGTGAATGGAGTGGTGTAATGGCAGCGGTGGTGGTGGTGGTGGCAGCAGCAGCAGCAGTGGCAGTGGTGGTGGCAGCAGCAGCAGCAGCAGCAGCAGCAGCAGCAGCAGCAGCAGTGGTGGTGGTGGTGGTGGTGGCAGCAGCAGCAGCAGCAGCAGCAGTGGTGCAGCAGTGGTGGTGGTGCAGCAGCAGCAGCAGCAGCAGCAGCAGTGGTGGTGCAGGTGGCAGCAGTGGCAGTGGCAGCAGCAGCAGCAGTGGTGCAGTGCAGTGGTGGTGGTGGTGGCAGCAGTAGCAGCAGCAGCAGCAGCAGCAGCAGCAGCAGCAGTAGCAGCAGCAGTAGTAGCAGTAGTAGTAGTAGTAGTAGTAGTAGTAGTCAGGCCCTCCGAGAGAAATTCCGGGCCCCTGTGCAGAATGGCCGACGGGCCCTTGACAAGTCATAATTTTTGTGCTCGCCGGGCCCCTCTGCTGAACTGTCATTTTTAACCGTTCTTTAGTGTTATTATTCATTTTATTGTTAATTATACATATTCATCATCGGCCCGGGCCCCCTCCGGACCGCCGGGCCCCTGTGCAGTTGCCCCCCCTGCCCCCCTCTCGGAGGGCCTGGTAGTAGTAGTAGTAGTAGTAGTAGTAGTAGTAGTAGTAGTAGTAGTAGTAGTAGTAGTAGTAGTAGTAGTAGTAGTAGTAGTAGTGATATCACTTGATTATGGAGGTCGTTTACCTGCGTTCTTTCTGTTTAGGCGGTCTTGAGAAGAAAGTTCGCGAATTGTACTCCATTGTTTGTCGTCTGGAAGAAGAGAAATACGATTGGGAGGGAAGGCTCGGTCGGCAAACGGAGGAGGTTTCTCATAGCTACCCTTCTAAGCTTAATTAGCGTTTCGGTGTTTTCTCTAGTGTCCATCGGTTGAAACAACCGGGACCTTCGCTCAAACGATCGCCGTTTCTTTGCGAAGCAATTACGCCAAATGAAACCCTGTAATACTCTGCCAGTTTGCAGTCTTAGTCTTTGTTCTGCCGTTGTAAAAGTCTTTAAAATCGTCCTGAGTAACACAAATCTTATCTTTTTAATTATATGTTAAGTGGCCTTGCGAGATTTGACTCAATCGAGATCAGCAGGCTTATCGATGGGACGGGACGTCTCATGGGAATCCCATGGGATTCGTCCCTATTGGGATGGGATGGGACAGCACTGTTCCGTCCCATCCCATGGGACTCATGGGACAGAGCTACTCTTATTTTATTGTTTACCTTTTCGAAGCTTTTCACCTTTCTTTTTCTTCATATATTCATAATATTTGTATCTATATTTTGTGGTGGGACATAAAAGGTAATAGAGCTAATAAATTCTTTCATTTTACAAGTCTCTTTGTACACGTTGTCCTATTTAGAAGACATTAAACCTAAACTTTCATAAATTTCATAATTCATAGTTTCATTTTAACTGTATTACATATGATTAATATTTCATATTAAATTATTAATATTACAATGGGAATCCTATAGGACGATGGGATGGGATAGGCATAAATTGCCATGGGATGGGAATGGGACAGAAAAATCTCTCCCATGGACAAGTCTGGAGACCAGAGGACTTGTGATGGAAGCGGCTCGTTGAGGGCAGTAGTGGCAAATTGAATGCACGGAATATTGAACATTGAATATTGAATGCATCGGAAAATTAGAACAGATTCTGTGCATCGTTCAGAAATTCCGAGATTTTGGCTGAAATTTCCCTAAGCACTGTCGCTAGTTGTTGGCATTTGGAAACATCGTTTAAGACAATTGTTGGCCTTATGCTTTTATATATATATATATATATATATATATATATAATATATATATATATATATATATATATATATATATATATAGGCCCAGGGTGCGATTTGTGACCTGGAGCAGTGGGGATATGTCGAGCTTGGGGGATGTAGTTGTTGGGAAATGTAGCAGTGGGGATGTAGTGGTGGGGATGTAGCAGTAGGGGGGATGCAGTTTGGCAGTGGGGGAGGGGAAGATTCCCCCCTTCAATGCTGTATCGACTCTTAAGTTAACGGCTTAACGCCATCCCCTGTGTATTTTTGCAGCGCCTCTATGCTGGGCGATCGTTAGCTGATGCTGTTTATTTCTTACTTTGACTTTAGATCAACGAACTCAACATTAAGGTGAACGACATCAAGGGAAAATTGTAAGTGCTCCTATCCATTCTCAAGACATCCGATATAATTATCAACGCAATTATCATAAGGGGCCGTCCATAAATGACGTCACGCGATTTGGACAGTTCCCCCCCCCCACCCACCTCTCGTCACAAGTCGTCACAAAAAGTCAGACCCCTAAAAATGACGTCAAAACGCATTAATATCCCCCATCTTTTTAATGTCAAAATTAATGTTTCAATTCACTTATCTCTATTTCTTGAACGAAGCGAATATTGCAATGAATTCGTTTGAAAATACGATCCTGACGGCAAAATTAAGATCTATGATGTTGATTTACATTGTTCATTACTTCTTTGCCGGGAGGGGAATATGTCCGGGGGGATAATGTCCGGGGATAATGTCCGGGAGGGGGGATTATGTCCAGCGGGAGAATGTCCGTGCCCCACAATGCATGCTTTGATATCATACGAATAATATCGCAATGATATCTTTTAGTCCTTACAATGACAATTGTTCTATTTCAGTTCAAAGCCGATGCTCAAGAAAGTGGCCAAAAAATCTACAAAGTAAGATCACGCTGAATCCGACAAAATTAAGTAAACGGTTAACGACGTTTGACTAGCTTCCATAACGGCGACAACTCGGAATCTAGTAACGACTAACGAGCGGTGCGAGAAGTCGATGGAAAATATTAATAAATCAATCGTCAAAATAGCTTTGATATCAGGGCAAACCGTGGGGTGTGCCTATGGATAGTTAAATAGTAATCCATACATTGACATTTTCACAAAATCATGCGAAATGGAAATAGTGAAATTTTCATTCCACCTTAGAACAGGCAGCTACTGCGTAGCTACATATGAAGGAGCCATCTAAATTCACTAGATTTAACTTACTTACTTTCGAGTTTTATTATTATTATTATTAACTAGGCAATTTATATAGGCCTAGCGCAATAGGCATGGCAAAAATGGCCAAAGACAAGAGCGCTTTACAATACTACGTATACACCCGATGGTGAATAGGTTTAAGTCTTGTGATTATTTAGGAAAATTCCTAGAGAGTTTTGCCGTTTGCGAACTGTTATCACAATCGTACAACTGGATTATGAACTTTTTGACATTTTAAAGATAGTAATTAATTAATTATTAGTGCCGGCGTTGCGTTTATAACCTTCAGGGTTGTCACCAAGAGCAAACTGACGTCCTTTGCCAGTCTCAAGTCGACCGGTCAATCGAAGTTCGCCCTTGAACCTGAAAAGGAAGAGGTAATAAGCGGTCGAATCCTCTGTCCCGTGTTTCAATTCCACGATCGATTGATTAACATTGATGAAGTCACCTGACTTTGACCAGCCACGGCCAGGAGCGGTTCCACCAGGGATATTTTTACACCCCCAACACACCCCAACACCCTTCCAATATATGAGACCGACACCCCCTCCCAATCTGAGCCTGGGATGACCTTTTTTTGCTTGTCAGACTTTTTTCGGCAGGGACCCCCAAAATATACCGACACCCCAAATTGATAATCCTAGACATAATCCTGGGTTCCACGCTGCGGATGACTGGAGGATGCATTCCACCACCGGCCCATCAAAAATGAGTCTTCAAAGGAAGATGATCGTCTAAAAGGATTAGCCTTGATGTATATCCACAAAGATATGGGCATATCCGTAGACAATGTCATCGACAAATTCGCTTCCAGCAATAGAAACTCGATTTTGCACTATGACTTTGTACAACCAGACTAAAATAGCTTTTATGCATTGTCAATTCTGAACATTATATTTTATAAATCAAATCTACAGATTTCTTCTAAACCGTTTGCATATAATTCCTTTGACAATTGGCGGGATCTTCCTAGAAATTCATTGCATCCCCCTCCACCAAGAGTTCCTGGAGCCGCCACTGGCCACGGCTCTTCCTCTATTTAAGGCAACGCTTCCACTGTCCCAACAACTTGGGGGCTGTCCACTAATTACGTCAACAAATTTTGAACAATTTTGGACCCTCCCACTAGTCAACAACTGTCAACTTTCAGTTACCCCTTATAATTATGTCAAAAACTTCTGACCTCCACTAAGATCAATGACGGGTCACCCTAAATCAATGGGCGGAAGATGGCAGAGTGGGTTACGTGCTGGAGAGTCAGGCTGACGGGGCGGGTTCAAGCCCCGTTAGTGCCCCTAGTGGCTTTCATACAGGCACTAATGCCTTCTAAGCCACTTTATAAACAGTTTAGAAGGTTGTTATTTTTGCAGTGATGGCCATTTTGCCTTTCTTTTGTTCATCAAGTATCGTAATGTGGTGGTGATGACCTGTTTTTGCTTGTCAGACTTTTTCCGTTGTAATAAATAGTATTCCATGGAATTTCCTATTTTTTATCATTTGTAAAAAATGAAATTGTTGACGTCAACTTCTCTTGACCCTCCCCCCGTTCCACCCTGTCAACAGCTGTCAAACTTTTTCAAACCCCTTCCCTTATATTGTTGACGTAATCAATGGACAGCCCCTTGGTCATGAGCCAACTGGTCCAATGGATCGCCACTACTCGTTGGTCATACGTGGGCCCTGAGCCCCTGAACCATCAAAGCGTTTTAGAAATGCTAAGTTCTCGTTCGTTGACAAAATAGATACTGTACTTGCAAGTAAGTCCTCCACTGCTACTTTGCGTGTTTTAACTTCAACGTAAGCAAAAACTGCGTCACATTTCAGGATAAGAAGCCCGATTGGGGAACCGATCTCCTGAAGCGCAAAGAGGAAGGTGCGCCGGAGGAAGAAGCAGGAGAAGAAGAAGAAGAGGAGGAGGAGGAGGAGGAAGAGTGATATCTGGTCACGTGACATTCTCTTCGGCGTCTATTCGATATTTCGTGCTGAGCGATTTATGTCTCGGGATGTTCTCGAGCAGTTTTTCTCCCCCCTCTTCCGACCAACACAGCAGACAGGTTGCGGCTCTAGATCATACAAATAAATATAATCCGTGCATTGTACTCTTATACCGGACTCATGGTGTATGTGCAGTAGGGCCTATTCATGGGAAACGAGCGTTTAGAATGTTTCGTTTTTCTTTCTCTATATTGTTGTTTCCTGTCCGTGAATATATTTGCATAAATAAATCCTGTTCTCCAATTGTCGATCAATTACTCATTCAATGAATCAATCAACCAACGTCTTGTTAAATTATATAAATTTTATTCGATGGCGCAAACAAAAATTCATGAACTGTAGCGTACAGAGGGGCGACTCCGGGCGAGTGGGGCGGTGGCTCCTGGCACAAACCAGCAAAGGGTGCGTAAAAATCGACTCGACAACCTTTTTTTCTTGTCAACACTTTTTCACGGTACACCCCCTAAGAATTATCGATTATCGATTTGGTCCCGGGCGCACTCCAGAGACCAGAGGGGGCGTCCAAATGAACTTGAGCACCGAGCGCCAACCACTCTGTGCACGCCACTGAAATTAAGTCATGCATGCTACGTAGCAACAAACGCCGTAGACCAATATGTCATATGTACAGTGTAGGGACTGTAGGCCTACGGATTAAAGTAACAAAGTAAAATATATCTCTAAAAATGAGGAAACTTCGAAAGGGGAACATTCCTGACCAGATTAATATTATCTGCTATTTTCGACTTTTCGTGAGATAGCATTTGGAAATGGTCAAATGTGCTTTTCGACGGAAATCAGTTTTTAATGAGAAAGCCATCGTCCGGGCTCTGGAATGATGATTAACTTCAGATTAAGTCGGCGTTGATTGCTTAAATGGACGTAAGTAAGTAAGTAAAATCTCGTTAATTTTTATAGCGCTTTCAAAGCAGCGTCGAAGTAGCTCCTTATTCCTAGGCACTTAATGGAGAGGATGCAGTTTATAGTTTGATGACTATCATGACTAACATTGCAGCGACAGTGAGTTTTGTATTTCTTTTGTGAGTTTCGTCAATTAATACTAGTCATACGACGGGCGGGGCGTTCCGGTTTGGGATAATTTTATGAAGAAATTTGTAAAACGCTTTAGTCGAAGATTTATTCCGGAGCAGATGTCAAAAATAAAACTTTGAACGAAACGTTATAAAGAACGCGTTTGTGTGTGTGTGTCTGTGCAGGGACGTCATTTGGGGGGCAGGGAGGGTTTTGCCCCTCTGATTTTTAGGGAACAAAATTTTTTCGCCAATGTCTGTGTTATTTAGTTTTTACATACCAATTGGCTGGCTAAATAGGTAAAAATACACTGGAAAGCAAAAAAGGCCAGCAGCCCCTAAAGGAGTGCTTGATGTCGAGTAATCCGAAGTAACTAATCGTAAAAAGAATGATTGACAAGCAAAAAAAGGTCGTCAACTTTTTTGCAAACTTGTCAGGTCGAAAGTGTTTTGCCCCCCCTGAAAAACAGTGAAACGACGTCTCTGTGTCTGTGTAGTGTATGGTTGTGTGTGTGTGTGTGTGTGTGTGTATGTACGTGTGTGTGTTCTGTATGTGTATCCTTCCATGTATCTTCCCCTGGATTCGCTGAGCTCAGTGGCTAAGAAGAGACGATCACACATTGTACGGTTTGTACCTATTAATTAGCCTACATTATCTTCTTCATCATTATCTCCTTGTTCACGCTTGTTCAGCAGTTACAGGTATAGTCAATACTCTCCATCTGCTCACTTCACCATTTTCTCTACCCTAAATGTCTGTCCGCCACCTCCAGGACCTCCTCCACCTCGTGGCACCTACTCATCCCACCGTTTTAATAAAATGGATATAACCAGAGCCGGATTAAGGTTTTGTAGGCCCGTTTCACAAATTAATTATAGGCCCCACATGGCGATACCTTGGAACAAAAATGTCTTAAAATATTTAATAATTATATGGATGGATTTATTCATTGTCAAAAATCTCTCCTACGTGATTTAATTGCTGAAAACGCATCGATAATATTCTGAAAGTCAAGGCTTTGAACGATTTCGGCAGTGGCGTAGCGTGACTTTTGAGCTGACGAGCAAAAAAACGTTATCGCCTCCTTTTTTAGCCTGACGAGCAAAAAAAAGGTTGTCACCGCATCATTTCTAGGGTTAAATTACGGTTAACCCTAACATAACCCTAGCTTAGACCCCTCTTCGGGGCCCCCCTCGCCCGGGACCCGGGGGCTGTCAACAAAGTGCCCCCTCGCCCCCCCACGTTACGCCACTGGATTTCGGATTCAATGTCCATCAATGTTAAGTCCCAAAACACTAAAAGTAAACAATCTTGTCTTAAACAGACAGAACATTTTTGGAAATAATAAGAAAAATAAGAAATATTTATGAGTAGGCCCGTTTCAATTGAAACATATGCAGCATGGTTAATCCGGCTCTGGATATAACCACCTTTTTCGAAAACATCGAATCATCTAATCACATCATCAAACACCTAAACACCATGAGATCACTGATTGACAAATACAGCTCCGTCATATCTTACCTAGGCTACTCGACAAACATGCTCCACATTGCTCCCTCCAGCAACACTGGTCAACAGAGTAAATGTAACTGACTTAAAAAATGACACAATCTGTAGTATTTGGTGTCCTGGACACAAATATGACCAGTACATTTTTTCAATATCTCTCGTTTTGAAGACATTTCATATTGGCCTAGCTCATTTTTTATGTTTCACCATTTAAATGTATGTAGTTATCTAGCAGGACTGTAACAAGATGCCAAATAAACCTTAAATGTTATTAGTTAATTAATTAATTTATTATTATTATCTTTGACAATTTAAATAGCGCTATGCCGAGGCGAAGTCTAAGTCGAGAGTGCTTCACACCTAACGATCGTACGGTGATCTAAACAGATGCGTCTTACTCTTAAGGTTCTTCGACTTCGCGAACTGGGCGCGAATGTTCTAGCGCTAGTCTAGCTAGTAACTTAGACAGGCAGTAGCGTAGCGATGTGGGCAGTGGGGGCGAACCGCCCCGGGTGGCACTTGCTCTAGGGGCGGCATTTTTGAGGATAACGTTTTTTGCTTTTGAAGAATTTTATGAAATTAGTTGTGATAACGTTTTTTGCTTGACACTTAGGAAGTGTGATGGCCTTTTTTGGTTGCCATATTTTTTCGGAGGCAATACTTTTTCACCCCAGGGGCCAGGCGGCACTTTACCTCGCTACGCCACTGTAGACAGGGAGAGTAATATTGCATCACATTGCATAATATAACTATACAGGCATCATTCAGAGTTTATTGCATCATTTGACTCATCTCCGAATCTCCGATACAATGCAGTACTACTGCCAGGAGGCTGCTGAAATAATCTTACGGCAGTAGCGTACTGCATGTATATAAAGGTCAGCCAGAAAGGTTGAGCGTTTAAATTTTAAAATATTTCAGACTTCGTGGGATACCCAAAGCGCCACCAGCAATTGGAGCCTTTCTTATGAAAGGAAGGTAAGTAACCTGGTAGTCTGTTTCAATATTGAGGGCCCTCGTGAATGTTTTACATACTTATTTACCAAGATCATGACATATTTACAGTCTTTCGACACATAGTTGCCTTGTTTACAATTGAGCCAGAAGAATTTCGTGTTACAATCTTCTTTTATTTTGGATTTCATGTAAAGGCGAGCGTTTACAGCTTCACAATGAACTGCATACAACAATTTGCCTTACTTGTAAACGGCCAATGGAAATGGTTTGTATGCAGAAAATGCCGAGTGTCTTTGCAAACCCTTTGCACCCCAGGGTTCGAGACTGGAAATATTCGTATCTCGGGCATTCACATGTCGACCGGCAAATATTAATATGGTCTACATAGCGCCTTAGACCGATGCCCCAGTCCATGCAATCACTATTCGTATTAAAGCTGCTGAATTAATGTTTTCATTTATAGAGCACATTTTGACTTAAATGTACGGTAATGAAATGGATGAACGTAAGTTGTAATAAACTAATAATGGAGAGCTTTGATAGAAGTATTTGTTCACGAAAATCTTGGTTATGGAAAGACAATTACGACAGAAACTACTGCAGAACCTTGCAGCACCTGTTAGTGATTGCTAAGAAGTTTCTGTATTTTGACGATTTATTCCACATATTTGAACAGATCTCATTTAATGTACTGTAAATTACAATTAATTTTAAAACTGATCAACCGAGTTTACCCTCACAGTGAAAATGCATTCAATTGGTTCGGCATTAATTGGTGATGGAAACTGATAAAAACTGAACTTGAGACTTGAAATTTTTTGCTACAATTGTGTTTTAAAGTTATACTCAGCTATTTCTGATTTGGGAATTTGTGCAGATTACGAAGTTTTGGTGACTAATGTTTGAGCGAATGATGTGCAAAATCCACGTAAATCGTATGTAACCGAAACTGCAACAAACGCGGAATGACTTCAACAACAGAAGTGGGTGAACACACAGAAGTATTTGTGCCAGACGACAGTTATGATGTGTCAATAATTATGCCAATCAGAAATGGAGAAGATTATTTGGACGCTTGCATGGAGTCAATTATTGAGCAGGACTTCACTGGACAATTGCAGGTTTCCATTTATGACGACTGTAGTTCAGATAATACAATTGCTATATTGGAATCATGGAGGACCAAACTGCACGCAAGAAACATTAGTTTGGTCACATCGTACGGTCTTACTTCAAACCCTCGTGGGCCAGGCTACGGAAGGAACAGGGCAGTTGAACAGTGTTCCAGTAAATTTCTGTGCTTTGCTGATGCAGATGACGTCATGAAACCAACGAGGATAACAAGGCAGCACGACGCTGCTAAATTGCACCAAAATGCGATTGTTGGGTCACGTTTTGTGCGTTATCCTCCAGATTCGACCAGGCGATTCACAAAATGGGCCAACAGATTAAGTCCCGAGCAGCTTTATCTGCAAGCATACACGTCCAATGGGCCAACAGTAATTATGCCAACTTGGTTTTGCAGTCGAAGGGTTTACGATGCGGTTGGAGGATTTGATGAGGGCGGTTTAGGAGTGCCGGAAGATTTAATTTTCTTCAACAGGCATCTAGATCTTGGTGGTTCTTTGGTTTGTGTTGAAGATGTACTAGTTACGTACTGCTATTATAAATCCATATCGGCCACATTTTCTGTCACACAAGAAGTCATCTGGAAGCTACGAGTGGATGCATTGGAACGGAGAATACTTGCGAACTGGAAGGCGTTTACAATCTGGAATGCAGGAAAGCAGGGCCGCCGTCTTTTCCGAAGTATATCTATAGAAAATCAGAAAAAGGTCTTGGCATTCTGTGATGTTGATGCGAAGAAACTAGCAAAAGGAAGCTATACATACGAGGACTCCGAGTCATTTCCTAAAATTCGAATTCCAGTTATTCACTTCAGGGACGCTATCGCACCGTTCATTATCTGTGTTAAGTTAGACCTGACGGACAACAATTTTGAAAACAATTTGGCATCGTTAAATTTAACCGAAGGAATAGACTATTTTCATTTTAATTAGTGATGCAATTTGCAACAGTTGACAAGATATATAACTTACTATTTACCATGTACAGTAGTGTATTTATTTACACAGGGTATTGTATTTATGTAGATATTTTATTATTGCAATTTAGGATTTATTATTTGTTTATTTTGTTATTATTAGAGCTGAAAGTCCCTGCATCTATCATTTATATTGTGAGATTATTAAAATGTGAAATATTTTTCTTGGTGTTATATGTGGGATTTTTATTTGAAGACTGACTGCAGATTAAATATTCTGCTGTAATAAACGTATCTTTAATATTCTGATTGTCTTCTATACAAGTAATTTAGATATCATTAGTGTAGCCATGAGAGTGGCACAAGAAGGCCAGGCTCCCCTATTTGGCCTCGACTGGCCATGGGATTCACGTAAAACCAATGTCATATGCCGTAGTCTGAAAATATGCTAAAAATCTCAAGATTTCAAAAATCTCAAGAGTCTAATATTGCCCTACATTTTTTCCACGCCCATTGTGGGAGCTTGAAATGCTCCCCTACCACCCTAGTTGGATCTGAAAATGTTTGCCATCAGTTTTCTTGGTCTCTTTATCCTGGTGCCTCCTCTATTCTGGATTTTGTTGTTGTTATTATTATGTTTGCCAATTCAACTCAATAGTAATTGTCATTTTGATATATGATATTAATGAAACACAAAAACTCGTATATCAGCATATCAGCACTGCAATAGAAAACAATAATACAAATCAAAATACATATCAATTGATATAAAATACATTTATTCAAACAAACTGATATGAACATCATATCTGTTTTAGCAAACCTCTGCATAAAAGCCAACTCAAACAACATTGCAAATGGCTGTAAGAGTATATGAATAAACTTTCATCTTAACTAGAGAAGCCTTGGACAGTTCAGATGTCCTGAGCCAGCAACTTCTATCCTTTGGCATCTATACTTGTTCCCCATACACCAAAACAATTATGGAAGTACCCAATGGCAAATCAGAAAGAATACTCCAGAAAATTTCAATTTTTGTTTCCATTCCATTTTATATTTTTACCCAGTTTTCTGCTGGCTGTAGTGTGTGTGTTTGTGTGTGTGTGTGTGTGTGTGTGTGTGTGTGTGTGTGTGTGTGTGTGTGTATAACCACTCTTGTGTTGGATAGAAGCCCCTGTCGTGAGCTAATGGAAAAGTTAAGCATATCAGTTTGCATACAGTTGCAACCATTAACAAAACTGCACAAAATTAAGAACTCGTAAAACTTCCAAACCAAAACAAATGTATCACTCTGATAAACTTAAAATCAATTATAAAATAACAATCACTCAAGCTTCAATCAATAGCTCAACTTGCCAATAAATATAGACACAATATTTTCATATAATTTAATCAAAACTGTATATAACGACAACTGTCTGAGCAACATTAAGTTATTGCTTATAAAACTGCATATCAATTTCATGAAAAAGCCCTGAACATCGATCATATTAAACCGTGTGAATGATTTTGATTATTTGACATTAAATTAACAGTTTCCTATATAAACCAACATGTGAAACACAGTGGCAAAATTTCTGACAAAATTAATGGGTCATCACACAAGGATTCAAATTTCATTTAAATAGGGAACATGTGAACTTGGGGATGACAGCAAAATTCCACAGGTGGACTTATGTTGGTAGTCTGGGAACCTAGGTAACAAGTGAAGAAAAAAGAGCATTGGCACTAAGTTTCTAGTAGCTTAGGCTCCGGCTCACTTTAACCACTAACGTTGATCGTGCAGCACTGATGTTGCCACGGTCATGTTCAGCTTCTATTGAAATGCCTAATATTAAATATGCTTATAGATCAGCACGACAGAAAAATTCACATCACAAACTGTTTGAATTGACAGGAGTAGAAGTAAGAACCATTGTACGGGTACAAGATAAAACGAATGCTCAAACATTCCCATTATGTAGCACCATTTTAAATGCAATGGGTGTTAGTCTAAAGTGCTACACAGGTTCGTGGAAATGTAAGTTCCCAGGATAAGGCTACTGTATCTAACTGCCAATGCTCAGCACTGAACTAGGGTCAGTAAGTTAGTTCTGCAAAGGGACAATGCTCTACTCAACTGAGCCACTGAAAAAATCTAATTTTGGCACTAATTGTAATTAGCACTCACAATTAAAGCCAAGAAACCTTTGTCAAGTGACATCAGTAAAATGCTCCAAATGAAGTGCTACATACCAGTAATTAAAAATCAGACTACAAAGAACTTCAGACTTGTAGAATATAATATAGCAATTTCTAAATAAATAACTAAACAAATTTCAAACAAAAATGTTAAAACCATTTAGTTCTTGCTCATATCTCGAAAATTCCTTGATGCACGTTTAACCGGTTTAAGTAGGTACCAGTCAGTGATGGGCACTAACTAATTTTTTTTAGTTAAACTTTAACTAAACTTTTTTTGCAATCAAGCAGTTTAACTTTTTAAGTAACTAACTTTTCACTGTAGCAGTTTAACTTTAACTGATAACTAATTAAAAGCAGTTTAACTTTTACCTTTAACTTTTTAACTTTGACATGAGCTACTGAGCTAGTAAAACTATGTTACAAGCTGCAACGAACACGATTTACGATTATAATTTTAAACAGCAGCTGTCACAATATCCACAAATTCACTGATCGGCATATTAAATGAGGTTGTTTCAACGTTACAATGTTTCATTCCTTGAGAATATACCGCAAAAACACAGACTGATCAAAGTTTTCATCTGACATAGAATCTGAATAACTCAAGTTTAACTAAAAAAGTTAACTAAAAAAATCAGTTTAACTAATGCCTTAACTAAACTTTTACCCAACTACTGGCAACCAGTTTAACTTTTGATGCAACTAAAAAAAGTAGTTTAACTAAAAGTTAACTAATTTTTAGTTAACTTTTGCCCATCACTGGTACCGGTAAATAAATTATGTCTATGATTTAAGTGTCCAGCAAACTGGCAAGTTTTTCCATCAGCAACATAACATTTTTAGTACATCATTTCATGAGCCCTTCAGATATTAATTTTTATTTCTTCTACGAGAATATTTATTGGCGACATGTGGAAGTATGAAAATATCTTTAATTCTGGCAGATACCACTTTTCTCCCTTTGAACAGATTCAAAGATTAGGACTTGGCAGCAAAGAAAAGTTATAGGCCCTCTGAGAAAAACCGGGTTCCTTACTGGCAAATATTATTTGAGCTACTGGATTTACACAACAGGAATATTGTAAATATTATTTTAAATTAAACAGCAAAAAACCTATGATGTTTATTTCATTGCCACACTCGATCACTTAATGCAGCAATACGTGCCAAAATTTAAGCAAGAATAGTATGTCAAGCAAGATTAAAACCAACTGCAAAGACATGTTATTCAATATCAGAAGCATTGGTATCACAATGGGAGCAACAAGATGACATGATCAATGAAATTCTCAAAGTGTTGCATGTTCGAGAGGTATGAGAGCACAGACGCGCAACGCGGGTCAAATTTAGAAAGATCATTTTCAACAACACAAACACTGAAGGCATTTGTTAAAATGCATGCAACATGACATGATGTCCTCTCGTGTAACTGCGCTAGATCTTCACAGATCATCAATTCAATACTGCATGAGTTCAGTCACTTTCATGCACATGAGACTTAGAATTGGCAGTTTGAGTCATGTGACTACAGCACAGTAAATTTCGCGACGCCATTTTCCGACTCTTTTTTCCTAATACGGCGAGTATTTCTGTCCGAACTTATTTGCCGCAGATGCTAAGCAAATTCCTCCTTTCATTTTTGTGGTCAAATTTCTCTGTGGGTTGACAAGCATCGCACCGATAAAACCGCTGATGATCGGAATGGGTTTGGCCAGTCGATCGCCTGGAATGGTGAACGGAGAGGAGGGCTGCTGAGGGTCAAGGGTCAACGGGTTAAACTGAATAGGGGTCGTTTGAGGTAGGTTTGTATTAGAAGCGGCTGCAGTTAAAGATGTTGCAGGCAAAACAGTCGACTTGACCAAGTTAAATGTGAAGGCAGCAAGCGAATTCTGCGGGTTTAACATGGGAAGAGAACTGTGAGGGTTTAGGGCAAGAGAAGACACCGAACCCATGTTACCAGCAGAGTCACTAGCAGCATTCAGTTCTATTGATTGAAGGTTGATAGAATGCGCGTAAGTCTGAGATGGCGTGGCAACAGCGTTGTTACCTGAAGACAGAGGAAGACTTATCTCAGGCAATGACGAGCCTGAAGCCAACGACCCAGACGAACAGGTGTTAAGGTCAAGGGTCAAGGCCATGTTCCTATGCATCTCAAGGCTGTACGGAAAGAAACACAAACAACAACAACGGAAATAAAAAATTCTGAGGAAGAAAGTCATGCAAAATTAATCAACATCACAAATAAACACTCCTGCTCTCGTGAATCATCTCCTTTAAGTTGAAACCTTTGAATTTCCTTCAATTGTGAAAACTAATTCAGAAATGGTTTGCATTTAACTGTAGACAGTTTGACATCCAGCAATTTGATGCAAATTGAAAATCTCTGGCGTGACTGGCAAACAGGTGAACTGCAAAACTGATTTTGTGATGCAAAATTTTGAATACATTATGACCTGTTCAATAGCACATTCTTGTGTGATTTACATATTTACTATAAATACTAAGTTAATAACTCTGCATAATACCAACTACGGTACGCATAATATGATCTAAGCTGATCTTTAGTTAAACTAGTCAGGCTTAATTGCACATTTAGCTAATTTTTGCTATTTGTGCTATTTGCAAACTATTCTGGCACAACAGTCTGCTGCAGAGCAAATTTGGCAGCACAAGGAAGAAACATGCAATTTAAGTCTGCTAACACACACACACAGACCCTCCTTACAAGAGAACTTCCTGTACATTTGCTACAACAAGAAAAGGAGAGTGCAGCGAGTGTCCAAATGCAGAACAAGCTGGATATGTGCGTGGACACAAATGACACAACCATAATTATACAGAGGTTTGCTGCTGCTCCATAAGTTAGAGAACTGAAGGACTACTGTATTTGCAGAATCTGTCATAACAATTTTTGCTTTCAGCTGCTCAACTTAATTCTGAGTAGTTTTAAAAAGAGATTCATATTGTATTTGATCTCTATGTTGTCTTCAACTAGAAGTTTTTACCAGATAGCTAGTGGGCAACTCAGGGAATTCGCCAGAGTGACAGCATCCTTTTCAATGTAATACATGACAAGTCTCTGCAAATCATCACATCTTGTACGTAAGTACCATGTCACCTGCACCTGAAATATACAAGGCTACGCATGCTTTCAGCACTTTTCACCAGCTTAGTTTGTGCAATACAAGGGAATATGGCATAAGTTAAGTAATTTACTTGCTTGCATGTCATCATCAGGTGCTCTGTCCAGAGACAGTTTCCATACTCCAGCTTTGCCACTACACTATATCTTGAATCTTCTTTTTCAGAGTTTTGTACTTGTTATTTGCTGCAGGATCATACATCCACTCAAGCAGCATTGTCACTGGTCACCCTGGGAAAGTAGATGTGCCATACGATCGATTCTTTACATTGGCACACTATAGCAGCACAAGAGGCCACAAATGCAAACTGTTTAAGCAAGGGGTAGGTCCAGGAAAGAAAAATGTTTTAAGTGCAAGGGTTGTGGGCAAATGGAACAGTTTGGACGAGGTGGGAGTGACAGTTGAAACAGTAAACGGAGTCAAAGGCTATCTCGATAAACTAGGTTATTGAATGCAGATGGTTACATCAGTGGCTTTCACACAGGCTTACTTAGCCTCCTAAACCACTTAAAATCACATTATTATTATTATTATTATTATTATTATTATTATTATCATTATTATCATTATTATCATTATTATCATTATTATTATGTATTGAAAGTTCCGCGGAAGGCGACAGCGTTAAATCTCTGGAGTGACACTGATATTCGCTGTAGCAGAAAGGATGTTTCTCTTTCGTCACCGGATTGTCGCTTAAGAAGACCGCCGATTTCCTTTAAGAAGCGGACACCTTCGTTGATTGGCCCCATCGTCTCCAGAGCCAGAGGGATGAAGCGGTACGACCCAGATAGTTGAATGTATTTGGCCGTTTTCCTTCGGCTGCACGCTCGCTGCAGCACCGCAGTTGATGCTGTCTGATGACAGTAGGAAGCGGCGAAAGTGTCTGCGACCGTAACGTCCCAGATAACGCATTTTCCTGTCCTCCATGGGATGAGAGTGCAGCCATCCGGTCGTTTTCCGTCGGATCTTGAAAGAGCTGAAGGTTCCTTTGACGACTGGAAACCGGCCTTTATCAGCGAACGACATAAGATATCGTTCAGGGCGGCGTGGCGGGCGATTCGACCCGGTCCTAGCCGACAGGAGAGACCATGGTGCCCATCTTGTTCGACTAGAGTACCGCAGGGACAGCTGTGCGGCATGCACAGTGTCGTTCCGAGTCGTAGACCAGCTGCTACACGCACTGATTCGTTGTCGAGTCTGAGGCCACAGTTGCTGATAGGCAGCGCAAGGAGCCAGTCACCTGAGTGCTGTGATGTCACTGCATTCAATCTAGCTCTGTCGATGTGACTTGTCTGGCTTGAGAACAAGCTGGAGAATTCTTTCTCGATCCAGATAGTTTTATTATTATTATTATTTTTATTATTATTATTATTATTATTGTTTTCCCTGCCATCTTTCCCTCACACTTCTTCTCTTGGAACATGATCTATCCACTTCTTTTGTCTAGTACGAATTGTGTTTATTATGATTTTCTCTTCTTCAATCCTCTTCCTGACCTTTTCAATGGTTATTACTACAGTAGAACCTCGTTATATCGAGCTCGCTTATATCGAAATCACGTTTATATCGAAGTTTGAGCGCCGGTCCCGCCAAAACAGTGTTAATGATACAGGAATCGGATATATCGAACCTCGGATATATCGAAGTGTTTATCATGGTTCCTTGAACTTCGATATAACGAGGTTCTACTGTAGTTCATTTGTTGCAATTGTGTGGTGAATAGTTAAATCAGAACAATATAAACTCAGATACCATAAACCTAGCTACAGCTGTGGTGATCATTACCGTATTTCTTGAATCTTAAAACCATTACAAATTTTTTTTAGTCTTCTGGGATATTCCACTTTACTTCAGCTGAAAAAATCCATTATTTATGGAAATTAAATACAAGGCAAGAAATCAAGAGAAGATGCCAGAACAGTTATTGAGGAGATGATGTTACAAAAATTGATGGATTTTAGCCTGTTAACAAAAATTATTTGTCAAATGTGAATTTCTTTAAAAAACATAAATTAGCATTCTATTCAAGAACAATATAAGTCACTGTTTAAGACCCCAAAGCTGAATCCCTGAAGAATGTGCAATCTATTTCATGTTGATCTGCTGGAAGCCTAAACTGATGTTGAAATCCAAGGTAACATTGAGTAATTATTAATGCAAAATGAAGCTTGCTATGAAATGAAAAATTTCAAAGTGTTTTATATTATTACTGACTTCACTTGCATCTGCAGCAGAGCATTAGATACCAACATGCAATTTGAAATTAAGAAAATTGTTACTGCATCACAAAATGGGTTTGCTCTACAACTACAGTTAGTGTATTGTCAATTGAAACATTGGATACGAGGGGATATTTCTATTTAATTTAAAAAGCAATAACTGCAATCAAACAACTGGATATCAACGTTTGGATTGGTTTCACACATTTGCAACATAAAGAATCGGGATATTTTAAGTCGTATGATTCAAAAAATTCAAACAAAAGAATGAAAAGGATGTTTGAAATATATTTCTAACAAGTAGAGAGCTCTGCTGTGACATGAGAGAAATACTTCCACCAGTACATTAAACCTTCCTGTAGTCATCATGACCTAAGCTAGCCAATCAAGCAACTCATACACGAAAAATTGTAAATCTGCAATATTACGAATAGACGCACGCCGCGATTCAAACACACGCGTTCTCGATTTAATGAAATTAATAATTTCTTTAAGAAATAATCAAAACCAATTTTTAAAATATAGATGAAAATCCTGAAAGCCACAGATGAGAATCGCCACGGGTCGCCAATGCTCCAAGGCGACACGGCACCGCACCACACAGCACAGTGCCTCTCAATGCAGGTTAGCGTTGTCTTATGCGGCGAGACACCTAAATATATCCCTTGTACGACCATTCAACTAACCTGGCGTTGATTAGGTACTGGGCAGCATTAATAGCTTCTGGAGGCCCTGATATCGTCACCATTCGCATGGACGAACCCTCTTCTAAACCGGCTATCTTGATGTTCGCACCGGATGCTTGCCTATGGGCAGAAAATATAAAAAAATTCTCCATTTATAGCAGTCGCAGGAGCTGAATAACGTGGTCAGATAACTGTGAAACTGATGTTAACTGCAAGAGCTGCACAATAAAGTAACATTACATTACATTATACTATACATGCATGACTGATTGTGCAGTGATCAGAATGTAAACAAGTCTGTTAGCGGAGAGTGGAAGTTATAGTGGTCTGTGCAATGTAACAAGTTTTGCTGCATCTTGGCATGTCAGCAGCTATAGGCAGTAAAGTAGGGCTGCGTCGAGTAACTCGAGTAACGCGAGTACTCGACTCCAAATTGGAGTCGAGTAATTTTTTTGGAGTCGAGTACTCGCATATAATAACTAGATAAGGAATAGAATAGATAAATAAAGAATAACCAAAGAATTTCATTAAAATTTGGCCTACCGTTATTTGTTACAAATTATTAAACAGTCTTATTCAGGTTATTCTTAGTCGTTAAGCCCCAGGTAGTTAAGATGTTGCCCAAAGTGGTCAGTGGGCCAACTCTAGTATGGACCTCACATTTAGTACCTGCAAAATAGTTTCTGTTCTGTAACGTCTGTTATACTATACTTGAATACGCAGCATTACACGCTTGAATATCCGAAAAATTGATATGTAACTGTATCTAGCGTTCTGCTTTGGTTAAATGAGGGCCATGAGGCAAATAATATGCATTAAGTGACATGTAACGTTTGCAAATCATGTATTTCCGGTTTTACGCGAGTACTCGTTAAGCTACTCGCCAACTACTCGAGTAATAAACTACTCGGTTAGCGCAGCCCTACAGTAAAGCTGTCGACCAAAAGGAGCAGTCATGATAGATTCCTGACAAAGCAGCAACACACAATTAAACATACAACCAGTCAGTCACAGGCATGAAGGACACGAAATAAAGGGCTTGTGCATGATGGAAATGTGCTGAAGAAAAAGCTTATATATATATTCAACTTTCACACTGAAGAACTTACTGGTAACTAGATATCCCATTACATTACATTAGATAGCTAGGTAAATAAAGGTAACTGTAGGCAATGATCACTAACCAAATGATACTGCCCTACAATAAATAAATCAATCAGCCAGTCAGCCAACCAATCTACCAACCAAAAAATCAGTCAGTCAATCAATCAATCAATCAACTTCTATGGCACCACAATCATAATGCCTATGGCATAAGCTGATGATACTTAATGATACTGGTACTTTAAGTTCCTTGGCTTTAGGTTTTGGATGATGATGTGTGTTTGTAAAATCAAATAACTTGAGAAAAGAGGTGACACACACGCCTCATAAAAATCCATTTAAACAATGCACAACATTACAGGCATCTGCGAAAATTAATTCATGGCGTTTACTGACCTGATTTCGTTAATTTTCGATCCTCCTCTTCCGATGATGCAGCCGATGAGATCGTTTGGGATGCTGATTTCGTGCGTCTGAGCTGCGTGGTGCTGAATTAGGCCCTGAGAGGATGGGGCCCTTATGAAGCCACCTACTTAGAACAAAACAGAACAGAAAACAACACAACTAAGTCCCTTACTTACACAGGAAATTGAACTTGCACAGCTGTTGCTATGCAGCACATTGTCTTAACCAAACCCATTCCAAGGTATGGCTGCATCATAGGTCAATCGTCATTCGTTGCTTTTTTATGCCAGTCCAGTTGCTAATTCTATTGTCAATACGGTCCATGTTTCAACACTTCTACATTACCCCTTGCTTCTTGAATAATTACTAGTTTTGTTATGACATCTTTTCATCATATCATCATCATCATTAGCCAGTGGCGGCTCCACAAAGGGGGCGGGGGGCCCGTGCCCCCCTATTGAGTGCCTGGCCCCTCCAGTGGCCCCGCTGTTGGGACCCTATACTTAATGCTACGTACCTAACAACAAATGGTTGGCACCCCATGATTAGAAGTTGCCACCCCAACGGCTCCCACTTGCCAAATCCTGGAGCCGCCACTGTCATTAGCCGCAGGCTCAACGCCCGTTAATTGGTGTATAATGCCATCTCTACAGTTTTCTGCCATTCTTTCCTGTTCATTGCTCTGTGACTCAGATCCTGTAAACTGCTTCCACGCCATTCTTCAGTATCATCACACCATTCCTTGTGTGGTCTTCATGTGTAAAAAGTGATGGAGTTTTTGTTTCGTTTTACTCTTTGCATCATGGTTTGCTTTGGCTGAATGCTCTGATATACCAGTAGTGTTCTTCACCTGTGATCTCTTTGACTCGCTCAATTTTTAGTATTTTTCTATAACATTTCTTTTCAAAGGCTAATATTTTTCTTTCCAAGTCTTTGGTGATGATCCATGTTTTGCATCCTTATACAAAGCTGCTAAAGATACATGTTTCGAGTATTTTCCTTTTTGTTTCACTGCTTATAGCTTTGCTTTTCCAGATCTTGTCTATTGCCATTAGTTGTTCTACAGCCTTTGTTACTCTTCTTGTGCCCTTCTGCAGTCTGCAGTCTGTCATGCATCATGCTGCTTCCAGAGTAGGTGAAGTTTTCTATGCTCTCTACTTCTATTCAATTATACTGTCTGGTGATACTGTATGTTCAAAATAAATATGCTTTTTCTACTTTATTATTATTTTCAATGGCTGGAATTCTGCTCTGAGGTTCTCCAGTACACATTTGTTTCTCTTTCTATGTCTTTTTAAATTTTAGCATCTGTTAAAGTAATTTTAGTTCAAGAGCTTCAATAGTTCTTTCATCTTTTATCGTCAATGTCCTGTTACTTTAAGCCACTTTCCCTAATTTGCAGAAATTTTGACTGTCAATTAACTTGATCATCCCGAAAACTTTGCAATTCTGTAAGAATAAATTGTCAGCATTTGCATAAATTGCAAACGTTGCTAGTGGCATTATTCTGCTCGGAATTATTCAATTATCTGACAAAACAAAGGCAAAAGTGATCGACTCACACTGATAAGACGGAGCGAGTATTGCATGATGAGGCTGGTAGGGAGACAGTGCAGCATGCCCCATCATCCCTTGCTGCATCACCATTTTTGCATACTGAGAATAGAAAAACCAGACGAAAAGCTGAATAATGAAACTACAGAATTAAATTACCAATCATGATTTATATATTTTATGCACAATACATGCAAAAGACAGAGAGAGGTCCAAGGAACTAGGGCTGCGCTAACCGAGTAGTTTAGGAGTCGAGTAGGAGTCAAGTAGCTTAGCGAGTACTCGAGTACTCGCGTAAAACCGGAAATACATGATTTGCAAACGTTACACGTCACATAATGCGTATTATTTGCCTCATGGCCCTCATTTAACCAAAGCAGAACATTAGATACAGTTACATATCAATTTTTCAGATATTCAAGCATTTTCAAATTTAGTATAACAGAAGTTACAGAACAGAAACTATTTTACCGGTACTGGCAAAAATATGAGGTCTTCACTAGAGTTGGCCCACTGTGGACAACATCTTAACTAACTGGAGCATAACGAATAAGAATAACCTAAATAAGACTGATTAATAATTATTTGTAACAAATAACGGTGGGCCAAATTTTAATGAAATTTTTTGGTTATTCTTTGTATTTATCTATTTTATTCTTTGTTTAGTTATTCTATGCGAGTACTCGACTCCAAAAAATTACTCGACTCAATTTGGAGTCGAGTACTGCAAGCAGAGTTACTCAAGCAGCTCTCTACAAGGAACTCATTCGGTCCCATCATCCTACCCAAATAGGGAATGACGGAAGGAAAGAAAGAAAGAAAGAAAGAAAGAAGAAGAAGAAGAAGAAGAAGAAGAAGAAGAAGAAGGTATGCAAAAGTCCTTGGCGATATCACAGTAATGCCAGGGGTGGCATCAACTGTCAGGAAACACATGAGCATAATATTCATGGCATAAAATTGATGTCAAGCAAATTGAAACAGATCAGAACAAAAACATTATATGGTAAACAATAAAATAACAGCATTTTCTTTCACAATTATCCAAGAGAGTAATAAATTATTATAAGAACGCAGAGTTCATTGAAAGTCTTTTAAATTGCACATAAAATAATTTGCTCCATAATTACAGTATATAGCTATAATATTATACAATTATTAATTATATATACTATATATATTTATGATGAATGAGTATTATGTTACCTGTGGTACCAGATGGTACTGCAACACCGCTGGATGACCATTGCTCATCTAACAGAAAGAAAGAAAACACAACGGGAAGAACATTTTAAATTTATGACAAGATCTCATTGATCAAACGGTACGTCTCACAAGAATAACGTTAACGTATACATACAATAATCCAGCCCATTACACAGAATTTAGATGTGTGCCGTTTCAAACGTCTGCTTTTGTCTTACAACCACACTGCAATAGTGACGTTTTTCCACTAGTATTCCAATTTCTATATTTTTCAATCTGCAAATAAATGATTTGTTAACTTGCAATACGTCACTAACACTTGAAAATTTTACTTTTTAACATTGACTTTTAGTGTTCATTGGAATTAAGAGATAAGTTATCAAATGGATCATCTTAGAAGAAAGAAATCAGCAGTTTAAACAGCAGTTCACTGAGGCAACATCACCGTATTATTAGCCCTCAAATGAGGGGTAAAAACTGCTGGTCCAGCAGTCTACCACCTCCTGTTTTGAAATCTTGTGCATCAGAGATTTAAAGAAGTAAAGTAAAAAGCCCTTGTCACATTACTGCATTGAATGTCAAAGTGTGCATCCCAAATGCCCATTCAGCCAAGCATGTGCCTTAGATGAGCCGTTAAACCTGGGTTCAATTCCCATGCACTTGGATTCAGCGAATCAGCATAGAACCACCTGAGGCTGATGATCATGATTAGCGACAGAGTGAACTAGTGATATGAAAGTGCTATATAAGCTCGTCATCCCTCTTCCCTCCAGAACAGTGAAATTTGGGGAGAGGTCCGTTACGTGGGGCAACCCTGCACTCTGGAACTCATTACCTAGCACTTTGACAAGTGAGTTAAATATGGAACTATTTGCCAAGAAACTAAAAACACACTTATTTGACATCTCGTTCGTGTGTGAAATGTAAAGTGCTCTTGACTTTAGTTTTTTCACTTTGATTACTGCGCTGTATAAATTGTCTGTCTAACTAACTAACTAACTACCGGTGTATAAATTGAAGATTACTGCTATTATTATAAACCACTGATATGAACGCACAGGTGATTCTGTGAAAGATCAATAAGGAACTAATCTAGATAAAGCCTTCTCATGCTGTTCAGTTTACATCAGCAATGTTAGCGATGAAGTTGTGAAGTCAGTTCTGCAACGTGTTTAGAACAGCATGTGATGGACAATCATGTCTACCACAGACCATCAGAAGCCATCAACAATAAACCTGTCATGCTTCAGGCACCAAACAGTCAACATGTAAAAACTCACACCTGTTTCAAACTAAACCATTCTGCAGGCCACAAATGCCTCATGTCAGACGGTAACAGTTGGTTGTGCAAATGAACTAAATGGAAAGCACCAACATGCTATATAAATTAGCAGAACAAATGCTCAAAAAAGCAACGCGTTGTTAGCATGTGATCCATTAGAGGAGAATAGCAGATGGGATGTGGGGTGAGGTAACTGCGAAATTAATAAGTACCTTAAGGTAATTTGCACAATAAAATGAAGGGAATATTTTGCCTGTCAAGTTGACATCATTTCCCAATACCGGTACTCTCTAACCAAGTGCTTCCCAACCTGTGTGCCGCGGTACACAACTGTGCCGCCGCAACGGTAGAAGTGTGCTGTGTAGAAAAATGTTGGAAAACAGTAAAATAATAATGGTGCTGTATTAATTGTTAATTATAAGTTGAAATGTATCTCTTCAATAAAGTTAAGTATGAAATAGTGATGCAGATGCAAAGAAAACATGTACTTATGAAGAATGGTAGTCAATAATACACTGCATACTAGACTAGAGTATAATATACAGTACTAGTAGGTCTATAAAAATGCATCATTTAAAAAAAATGAAATGGGTGCATTTCTGCTGCAGTGTGCCGTTGACAGTATGTTTCT
>CM030850.1:12967880-13062880 GCA_018105865.1 Metaphire vulgaris
ATCTTGGTCGAAATTGTGATGCGAGAGACCTTAGAGGGATTCAGTGGTGGCATCCAAATAGGAGGAAGAAGAATCACAAATCTGAGGTAAGCTGACGATATTGTGCTATTGGTTTCGACTGAAACAGAACTGCACCAGCTGCTGAACCAACAAGACACGGCTGTAAGAATTCAAGGGCTATTCATCAACTCCAACAAAACTCACACCATGTCTACAGATAGAGCAAAATGCAACATTTTGTTGCAAGGAAATTCATTAAGACAAGTCGATGCCTTCACGTACCTCGGTGCCATTATTACAAGTGATGCCAGGTGCGAGAAGAAAGTACAATCACATTTGGCAAAAGCTCGTGCAGCAAATACATCCATGACCAAAATATGGAAAAAATCACGGAATATCACTTACAGAGAAAATTCGACAGTGGAAAACCTCGGTATGGCCAAAAGCAACATATGTCTGTGAGAGATGGACATTGGCTAAAAAAGACAAAACTCACATAGAGGCTTTCGAGATGAAAGGATTAATAACAATACTTATAGAGTGCCTTGGATAGCGAAGAGGACCAACGAATGCGTAATGAAAAGAGCCGAATATCAGAAAATCCTATTGAATAGCATTAAAAGAAGAAAACTGACATATTTTGGGCAGATGGTAAGGAAGCAATGGGATTGTCTTGAGAAAAGAGATCATACAAGGTACAATTCGAGGAAGGCCAAGGGTAACCTGGCTCGATAACATCCGAACCTAGATGGGACTTACAACATACCAAACCATGAGGGCAACTATGGTAACAATAGGCAGCAATGGAAAGGGATAGTCCATAGTGTGACCAACCCTCAGAGCGAGGAAGGTTAAAGAAGAAGAAGACTGCACTTGTGCAGCTCTGAGTGAAACTGAAAAAGTATTGTGAATTGGTTACATCACAGCTCAAATTGCATAAGGGAGCTTAAATTACACTGTATTCTTTACAAAGCTACAGTAACATTAATGGTAACGGTAAAAGACAGAATCCAGTAAAACAGTGCACATATATAATAATTAATGGCTGAATCAAGACCTGCTTACATCTCGTATTTCTTTGATTTTCATGCCTCCTTTTCCGATAAGTGAACCACACTGATTAGCAGGAATAATAAGTCGTAGTGTGATGAGCTGTTTGGCAGTGGTGCCACCTGGTGTAGAATTCTGGAGATCCTATTGCATTTCAAAGCAAATGCAAACTCAATTACCACATCCTCTTGTACAGTGAGCAATTTCAAACAAGCCGTCAAACATTCATGTTTATCAGTGAATTCATAGTTTTCACAGCATGTTGTAAACTTGAAATATTTTCAAAGAAGTTTTTGTGCCAAAGAAGTCTTTGAAGTTTTAATTTCAGTGGTTACTGTGTGCTGTTTTATTTTACATGTTCTAAAATTTAGGATATTCTTCTGTCACTGATAATTCACTATTATCAGCATAGTTTTGGTAAATACTGATCACTTTTTAAATTGTTACAAAGACAGGCTTTATTAATTACTTCATAAAACACTGTCAACAAATAATCAAAACCTTTAATTTTCACAACACAAACTTTTCGCAAAACTGCAACATTAAAATCAACTAACTAATCTGTTTAATATAATAACCTAAATCTATTTCCATGGCAATTCCCATTTGACAGTATGAAACCCGTATATATTGAAATGGACATCACAGATACAATGGATGTACCTCTTCAAATCTTTTGCATATCATGGTAAATGCAGACACAATATGATCAGTCGTTCCAGTTATCGTGACAATTCTTTCGGGACATGAAGCATCTGATATGTTGATTCTGGCTCCACTCTGCCACAACAAATTATATATTGACCATACCGGTATTAAGAACTTTTCACAATAACTAGGTTGCAATTATGGCATAAAGATTTTTTGGATATTCACTGATAAGGTAGACATTACAGTTACCATCACTTCTATCATCGTTGTTGTCATCTTCATCATCGTCTTCATCATCGTCATCATCATCATCATCATCAATAACAACATCATCATCATCAACACCACCACCACCTCCAATTTATCGGTCCGCGACAACTGGGTACCGCCGATTGGGCCCCGGACAACTGGGCCCGCCAACTGGGTAACGGGACATCAGGGTAACGGGACATCTGGGTAACGGGACATCTGGGCCCCGTACAATAGAGATAGAGAGAATGGTGTTGATGAATGGAATAGGCAACGACTATTTTGGTTTGCCGGTTTTATGCTTTAACATCATAAATGTCTGCAGGAATACAGCGAAGGCTCAGTGCTTCTTAATCTTAAGTCCATATAAGCCTGTAGTAACTATAGGCTGTATTTACGATCAAAGAAACAGCAGCTCCTCCCATTAAGAATTTGTACTCAATTTGTAGCCGACGACAGGCTAAAAGAAGACAGCCCACCCGAACTCTGACTACAACAACCCTCATTTATTATTAGGCATAAGTCGAGTTCGATAGTGCGGGGCCCAGATGTCCCGTTACCCAGATGTCCCGTTACCCAGATGTCCCGTTACCCAGTTGGCGGGCCCAGTTGTCCGAGGCCCAATCGGCGTTACCCAGTTGTCCTGACCCGCCAATTTATACCAGGGATGTTCAACTGGCAGTTCGTGGGCCAGATCTGGCCAGCCAGGGGCTACAAAATGGCCCACGAAGATATTGAAATGATCAATAACTTTTTCTAATACATGCAAAACACATTTAAATGTCTTGTTTTCAACCTACATGTTTTCTATTACTTATGAACTATATTTTTTTAACAAAAATATTTCACCTGGCCCTCAAGCACCAGTTGTGAAAAAATGTGTCCCTTCATAAATTTAGCTGAATAGTCCTGATTTATACCAATGAACAACCTAGTGCAATCTAATCATCAACTTCTATAGCGCCACTTCATGGCGCATAGAGGTACCAGCCTAATGGAACACCAGACCCTAATTGCAAATCCAGGATCTCAGGCCGGATAACCAGATGATAGTCTGTGGTGGATAAGGGCTCAGTGCAACAAATAAACTATACAGAACATCAAGGTTCACAATGATGTGCCTCTATTAAGAAATGAAAACGTAACTTATAAATTTCTTCTTGGACATGCAATGTTTCTTAAGGAATTTTGTCAAAAACATCAGTAGAGCAAATGCATCCAAACTGATGCATAAGTCACCCTCATTTTTAACCTTTATTTAACAATTTTGTAGCTACAATTCGTGCTCTGATCAGCTTCATTCATTCTTAAACTCTGTTGTGGAATTTTTGAATCAATGGCCCAACAGCAAACAAAGCAGGCATAAAAAATTCACAGGTTCTGATATTCTGTGAATATCGAAAAAGCTCATCTTTCCCTTCTAAACTCGACGATCCATAGTCGATTGAGAGTGTAGAGTAATGTCGATGTAACAGTTCATTTCAACTGCCTCTTCTAACTGATCTGTCAGAAGCTATCCTCTTATGACAGCTATGAACTGATAAAGAGAGATTGCAGATAATTGATA
This sequence comes from Metaphire vulgaris, assembly GCA_018105865.1. Classification (NCBI taxonomy): domain Eukaryota; kingdom Metazoa; phylum Annelida; class Clitellata; order Crassiclitellata; family Megascolecidae; genus Metaphire; species Metaphire vulgaris. The sequence goes on from CM030850.1 coordinate 12,971,398, forward strand.
AAGGCAGTCAAGTACTCATCTGTCTAACTTACACAAATCTCTCATTTATATAGCACCTTAATTATCATGAACTATTGCGTTGGACAATCAGCCCAGTTGTGAGCAAGAAAATGACACATCAGCAAAAGTTAACATAAAATCAAAATAATATCAAATTATCAAGGTCTTGAACAGATGAGGAGAAAGCTACACGAGGGCAAATAGACAGTGAGGAAAGGTGGTCAATAATTCACTGCACTCTCTGGAAAGTGTGAAGTCAATTGTGAGAATTCAGTTAAATGCACAATTTTACTTGAATACCTCTTTAGAATAATAATTTCAATAGCATTTCTGTTATCTTTTCACAACTGAGTCAATATAAGTGACAGTTATGAAAGAATTATAAATATGTCTCTCAATATTCAATAATTCTGGAAGTTTGGCAGCATTGAGTCTCAAACTAATTGGGCAGTTATAAAAATCCCTTTGGATTTCGGCAAATATTGCATTTTTATTTTAAAATGCTATTTACCTTAAACAATGCAGTTTTTAAGAACTGTGTTTCACATGAAAACAGTGATCAACAAATACTCGACAGAGATAAAGTCAAAGACTCAACATAATTCCACGAGATCAAATCTAAACCTCAGATGCACAAAGAAAGCCAGGACACAAAACCTACTTTTGCAAATTTTAAATAGAAATCAAATATCACAACACCAATTAAAAACGTCATTCAAATGGCAAAACAAGTGCATTTACGAAAAATCATTGAATTAAGAAGACGAACACACTAGAAGACTGATTTGAGCTCTTACCTCTTCTCTGAACCTTCTAACGTTATCGCCCTTCTAAAAGCAGCAACAACAAAAACAGAAATGTAATCTCAGAGGATAATAATAAGGATGCTGTTAGCAATCAAAACAAAACAAGAAACTCAAGAAAGACAAGGTATTAATGGAATCAGCGTCAAAGAAATAAGCGTTTCTGACATGGACAACGGCCCCGAGGGTGCGCTTATCTAATAATAATGATGTGATTTATAGTGGTTCAGGAGGCTAGGTACGCCTGTGTGAAAACCACTGTAGTAACTCTCCACATTCAATAACCTAGTTTATCGAGATAGCCTTTCAATCTACTTACTGCTTCAACTGTCACTCCCACCTCGTCCAAACCGTTCCATTTGTCCACAACCTTTGCACTAAAAATTGTATTTTTTCTTGGTCCACCCTCCATTTGTGGCCTCTTGTGCTGCTATAGTGTGCCAATGTAAAGAATCGATTGGATGGCTCATCTACTTTCCCGGTCATTACTTTGTATGTTTCTATCAAATCCCCTCTCTCTCTCTGTTCTCCTTTCTAATGTTGTCAATCCACGATATTGAAGTCTTTTTTCGTAGCTTAAATTATGGCACCCATTGACCATCTTCGTTGCTCGTCTTCGCACTTTTCCTAAAAGCTCTATATCTTTTTTCAAGAATAGATTCCATGCCTGAACACAGTATTCTAAAAGGGGCCTTACTAATGACATAGTTTTATGATTATCTCCTTGTCTCAACTCTCTATTGTTCTTTTCATCATTCCCAATATTTGGTTACCCTTTTGCTGCCTCCATACATTGTCAAGATCTGAAAGAGCTTCAATGTCTTCCAAAAACTACTCTAACTTTACACTCCCTGTATGCTTTAGCAAAGATGCTGCCAAAAATATTTTTAGAAAAAATGCCACATAAGGAGTCGGGGACACATTAATCCACTACAAATAGATTTATGGGAAGGAATGGAATCATGTCTATCCTCAAAAGCCAAGGAATAAGTAAGTAAGTAAGTATGTATAATCTTATGAATTTATAGAGCATTTTCGAAATTAGTATGGCAGCACCGGGTATCCATATATTCCTAAGGGATTTATTTAAATCTGAAATAACTACAGTCACAAGGTGGAGGTCAGCCAGACGATGGTCATCATAGATGCAAAGGGGGAGGGGGGTAGCTTTGAAGCACTGGATTTTTATAGCCTTTTGCTCTTACTTATATTTCCACAGCAGCACTTCACATATCGGTAATATTATCCTTTTAAGATGCAGCAATTTTTTAAAACATAATAAACCATTTACATAGCACTATTTCTGATGTTTTGCTTAGAAGCACTCCCGCTGCAATTACTGCATACTGATAGTGAAGCACAAGTCGATCTGAAAGAGGGTCAGAGAATCAGTGTAGTTGTCCATCCATTCATTGCACAAAACCTTTAACTGCATGCAACACAATGCCACTTTGCATTCTCTTCACTTCAACGCTTCATTCCACCACTGAACTTGGCTTTAAACTGAACAAGAGTCTATACTCTATACCATCAACATCCTGATTTCCAATCGCTTTAAAACTGCACTTTATTGCAATCAGTTCCTCGTTCATAACTGCCGATGTCATCTGCATACAACCGTCTTCTAAATAGTTTTTTCCTGTTTCTTTACAGATGACATCCATTACAATAACGATGAACAGAAGAGGACTTAGACGGTATCCATTAGCAAAAATTCCACCAGGACTCTGAACCAATTGCTCTGATCATTATACACTCTTACTCGTGCGCTGTGCATCATAGCACTCCGCCACTGCTTTCTAAATCAAATGAATCTATCATTACATCTATCCTGTGCTGTGTAATTCACAACTTATAGTTTCTCTTGGGAAGTGGTGCACAGATATTGAATGATACAAGAAAACAGACTTTCATAAAGCTAATTTTTAAAACATTGTAAGCCAGAGTGCTTGGAGTACAAAGCTTGTAGTACTTGTGCTTTCTCAGTGGCCGTCTCCAAACCCTGGAACTCATTGCCTCAGCATGTGCACACTGCTAGTTCATTACAAATATTTAGAACAAGATGAAAACCCCATCTTTTTGACTGGCTCATCCACCATAGACTGTCACCCGTTTGTCTGACCGGATACCCTGAATTTGACCTGGATCTTAAATGATTTTGATTTGGTGTGCCATCGGCTGATGCTCCTGTACATTATGAAGTGGCGCTATAGAAGTTCAAGATTAGATTAGATTATTGTCATCATTAATTATCACTCAATATCAACATCACTGTATCTAGACCTCTAAGCTGAATTTTTTAAAGGCTGGCTCAATAGAATTTACAACTGCTTTTCAGCTAAGCTGAAAAACGAATGAACTGGCATTTATGGCTAAAAATTCGAGATTTTACAATTTTTCGCTTGCATATATACAGTAATCAATATTTCTAAAGTTTATGTCTACATAGTATGCTGTAAGTAGTCTGTTTATGTTATATGACAGTTACAAAGTAGCAGAATTGTAGAAATGCTAGTAACATGCATAATACAGTGAAATATAAAAATTGCTGCATAATCTTGTCGAAACCCAAAACAATGAAAAAACTTGACTAGCTGGACTAGGCATTAAGATTTAAGCCTCAAAGTGACATTTGCTTAGACAATTTGAAGTTATAGCGATAAATGAGACATGAAGAAGTTTGTCACCCGTACTTTTAACCATGCTCAATGGCAAAAATTTTGGCTAGCCACAACATTTTCTGGGGTTTATGGCTACAACTTTTTTTGGCTTGGCGGCTAGCCACAAAGTTTCAGTGGTTTTACGGCTGACTAAATATTTTCGGATTGGCGACTCAGCTTAGAGGTCTATTGTCATAATAGTCACCATGATTGTTATCATGGCTTCTTTTTAAAAATATAACTGGTACTCACTTTTCCAATAATACTTCCCACCTCCTATAATAAAAATAAATTTGCATCAAAATGAAATAAATAGAAGATAGTAAAGCTCACAGATCTAAAAAGAAGCTCTATCTAAGATTCAATATTTTGTTAATTAAACACAAATTGCACAACCACGAGGAATAAATCCAGTGAAAATTAAGAAATGAACAGAAAATGAGAGCCAAAATGTCTCTCTGAGCACAAGATACTTTCCATAGTGGTTTTCACACACGATGATACTTCCAAAGCCACTCAAAACACTCCTATCGTATATATATATATATATATATATATATATATATATATATATATATATATATTGTAAGAATTTTATCTCATCTTATCATTACATTACCTTACCTTATCTTACCATACATTACCTCTTCTTGTTTTACCTTCATTACCTTCCTACCTTATCTTACCCTATCTTACCCTATCTTACCTTATCTAGTCTTATCTTACCTTATCTTATTATTATTATTATTAGCCAGACGATTTCTATAGCGCAATAAGCATGGCCAAAGTGGCCAAAGTCAAGAGCGCTTTCCAAACTACGTATACCCGATGGTGAATAAGTAAGTCTTAAGATTACGTAGAAAAATTTCAAAAGAGTCAGAGTTTGTGACATAGTCCGGTAGTGAATTCCACAGTTCTGGATTGCCCCGAGTAACCGACCTGTCCCCAAACTTAGCCATTTGGGGAACCTTGTCTTACCGTACTATCGTGCCTTATCTTGCCTTATCTTTTCTTACCTTTCCCTGCATGATCATCCTCAGAGTCAGCACTGGCATGCTGAGGTCACTCGAAGGGACCTTTGCCATGGCATCATTATTGTTTTGCTCCTCTTCCATGATTCCAAAAGAAATTTGCCACAGATGTCGCGTGTTAAAGTTCGGCGATCTTCTTCTTCTTCTTCTTTCTCTTCTGTGTGGCAGCGCTTCTGTCGTAATTCAATGAAAGTGTTCACAGTAGCATAGCGTGAAATAATCTTCCTGTAATCACAAACACTACGATTCATTGCGTGTTGCACACAAAACAAAAAACTTCAAAATTATAGAAACGAAAAACCAGACAGGAGGACTTATCACCCCCTCAACATTAATGCCGAACAGCAAAAACCACCGGGCCACCCCACGTCCGAACTCATTTTGGCACAAGAGAAGGTCAAACAAAGCGGTCAACCTGGAAGCTGTAACCTAGGATGATTCATGCACAAAAAGCTATTTTTCTGTCGTCAACTTTTAAAATTTAAAAATGATAATTCAGTGATCGTGGATATCAAATACAAGCACAAATATTTCATCAAAATTTACTTACTTACTAGGCCTAAACTAATCAATCAGAGGCTGAGATTTGAATTAAGCTTGAAGGCACTGAACAATATAAGACAGAACCTTCCAAAAGGAAATGTGACAAGCTCATAAAATTGCCACAGCATGTGACAAGGATATTAGCATGACCAGTACATAGAGTTACTGAAGGTATCTTCAGCTACCGTATATAGTCTACAGTATAAACACCCAACCGATCCCATTTGCTACCGCACACTAATTCTTGTCCTGAGATGTACTCATAAGTAGAATCACAACAGGTATGTGCAGTGACAAAACGGTTCCAGAATTATGCCAATTATATCAGCTTTTGATATCAGTACATGCAACATTGAAATTATCATGAGCCTAGGACAGTCAACTGAATCAACCTCTCAAACCAATACTAGTTATGCTCATTCCCTGTTTATAAATTATATAGAATTCTTTGTCTATCAACTATCAGGTAAATATATAGATATAAATAAAATAAATAAATTTTTAAAAAACAAACACACGCATATATACATACATACATACATACATACATACATACATACATACATACATATATACATACATACATACATACATGGATGGGGAGTCAAAATAAAATGCTACCTAATTATATAAATAATATTATGTATGGTAACGTTTTATTCTGACTCACCGTGTACCAGGTATATATTATACACACACTTTCGGGATGATGACTGCAAATGGTTCAGATCCATAGGTTATGAAGCACATATTTACTGTACATTCAATATGTTATAACTGAACATACATTATAACCAAGTCCGTCATAACAAAGTACTACTGCATCAGCAGTTCTGCAATACAGAAGTTCCTATCTTCATCAAGTTTATAAGGTTAATGTAATAACAAACTTAAAAGAAAGATTCATTGAATGATGATGAGGTTTTTCTTCAAGTTTAGAAAAGCTTCCAATGGTCACCACAAATATTAAATGATTTATGTGCATTCTAAGAATAGAAAAGTGAAAAGTGCAGTTGTTTCTGTGCTATGGCTAAGTACAAAGGAAATAGTCAGAGCCGGCGCGTGGGGCTTGCAAAGCCTGCGGCCGCAGGGGGCCCCGCCGGCCGCAGGGGCCCCGCCGGCCTCGGATATTTAAGAGTTTTCATTTTTCTTTCTATTCTTTTAAGTAGTATTTGTTTTGTTTTTTGCTCGTCAGGCCATTTGAAGAGGCAAAATATATACGGATGACCTTTTTTGCTCGTCAAGACATTTCAAAAACGTTGCGCTCGTAAAAATTGCAGGGGACCCCCCAAAGTCATGCGCCATCTCTGGAAATAGTATAAGATGGCTCTACAGCACTGTTCTAAAATTCTGCAAAAGCACACTAAACACAACCACACATTTCCATACATGGAGAAGCTGAACATATATGGTAGATACAATCGGAAAAAGATCTCTCTCTCGTCAGAAGCTTTGCATTCACTTGAGTGCCACTGAACAAGGTGTTTTGCTTTGACTGGCCTCTTTTTTTACGCCATATGCCCGAGCTTCAAAGAACACATCTTGATAGGAAAATCATTTACGAGCTACATGTAAAAAATGCAGCTCAAACAGTTGCCAAGACGAGTTCAAGGGTGGGTTTCAGATAAAGCCTAATCCTCTGCCCAGCAAGTATGGATGGATGCACGAATCCAACGAATTCCGTCAATCTTCGTCTGCTCTATAACTCACAGCAGGTTGCAGGAAAAAACTGAACACCGAGGAGGTTTTACCAAGCAGCCACATCAGCAAAAGAGCACAAAAGTATAAAGTATACCAAAAATATTACCGGGCAATCCAAAATCCAATAAAATGTAAGTGTTTTGGTAGCTAATTCGGTAAAGGGCTTTGGCTTACAGGAGCAGAGCAGTAAAGTAAGTAAGTAAAATCTCGTAAATTTATATGATGCTTTGGAAAGTAGCACAGTAATAGCTGCTTATTCTTATACACTTACTGGTAATCTTATTTGAAATAGCTATAGGCAAGGCGAGTTGTCGGCCGGGCAAAAGTCAGTGTATCCATGACGCGGCGAGTCAGGGTTTGAAACAAAGGGATGAAGATTGTATATTGCACGTACTCAAACTCATATGTCCAATGATGGGTGGGGAGAGACAGTGATATGGTCTGTGTAGCGCTTTGGGCGATTACTAAGGTATTATTATCAGATGCTACTGCATATAAATTCTCCTTTGGTTTGTTTGCTGTCCTAAGAACGATAGACATCAGCTGATTTCAACCAGGTAAAATTACTGCAAATATGCAACCTCCCTGGATTCAAACAGGTGGAGTCCTTGAGGCAAAAGGCATACCTGAGACCTCAAGTTTTGTGAATTTTTTATCTCACAAATAAACAATTCCAAGAGGAAGCTCTAATTTCTGTGTCTTGAATGCTGGTGTAGCCAGGGTTCAAGAATAGGGGACACACCAAGACTTCCACAGACCTACATTTCCGGTTGTGACTAGGGGGACTTTGAAAGTGTCATGAGCTCCCCCAACGGGATCTGTGGCAGACAGAGTCCTAACCAAAAAAACTGAGTGCAACATTAGATAGGGCCTAAAAATCTTGAAAATTTGAGCATATTTCCAGACTACAACTATATGACAGCATATTGGCAACAATGTTCCCTCTAAGCTGACAAGAAAACGCCGTGCAGCAGTTTCCAACTGCCACGCAGTGCTTTTGAGCTTAAAATAACACTGATTTCGTTGTTGTCTTGGGTGACAGATGTGAGAAAATTTCAAGTGCATGCATAAAAAGGTGCCGCTCAGGCAATATACTTTTCCGCGCAAACTCTAAAAAATGTAGAGGGAACATTGATTGGCAAATCCATCAACTCATAAAATGCTTTCATACAGTGTTTTATCCAGACTCCAGGCCTTTGGAGGGAAATCGAGGCTTTGGGAGGGAATCGATTTGGTTGGAGGAGAAAAGACACCTGTAGTCCAATGCAAAATTTGTGTAAGTGCTGGGATTTTTGGGGGGAATTTTGAGGGTTTTGGGGAGGGGAATCTCCCCTCCTAACAGGCCTGTATAAAACACTGCTTTCATGGTCCCCTAGTGCCACCAAAAACTTAGAGTACCGGTAATACTGGATTCAAAACTTGAACTTTTGTGCAAATTTGTAGATTACATGACAGCAATAAGTAATCACTCTACCCCATTAGATAAGATTTTCCAAATGTTTCTGTAAGAATCTGCACACTAGTGTTGGCCTGTTGCTCAGATGGCGCCAAACCACTGCCCCTCTTGTGGCTGTGGTCATAGATGTTGCAAACGTTTTTTACGTTTTTTATTCGCCAACAAAAAAACGCGTTTTTTTACGTTATTTTTTTACGTTTTTATTTCTTTGCGTTTTTCAACGGCTTTTTGCAATATGGCATTTCCATTATTTCTAGATCATAGGTAAGCAAGCGGTGAATCAAAATTTTCAAATGTTAATCAAGGCGTTACACAATTTCAATTACGCAAAGTTTAGCACCAAAACGCCGCAATGTCGAAAGTCGAAAAACGAACCACTTTGAGTTGAATTCTCTTGTTTTTGTTGTAAAGTGTATGAAATTTATACGAAAAGGTGCGGTGTATTTTAAAATATTATCTGCAATTCCTTAGAATTCCTTAGAATGTGAGTTTAACCAGCTTTGAAGGTCATACGTTTATGTTAAACCTAAGATGATCGCTTCGTGTCTTGACAGAACTTGCATTGCAGAACTTTTTGCATTAAACAACAGGGCTCCCAGCGAACTCAGTTTCGACGTATCTGGTTTTTAGAGAAGCTAATTAATTTGGTGTCAGGACAATATTATTAATATTTATTCAAAAAGTGATTAACAAATTGTCACAATAAATAAATAGGCCTACTATATCGTTTTCTGCATTAAAGTAAAGTAAAGTAAAGTAAAATCTCGTGGATTTCTATAGCGCCTTGGAAAGCAGCACAACAGTAGCTGCTTATTCTTAGGCGCTCAGCCTCTTAAAATATCTATAGGGAAGGTATGTTATCAGCCAGGCAATAGTCAACGTCCAAAGGGCAGTGAGGCTAGGCTGTTACAGCTATGGAGGATATGATTTTAGAAAAAGGAATGATTTAAGCTTAGACCTGAAGACTTGAGGAGATAATGCAGGAATTGTAGGAAATGAGGATTCAGATTTTATTGTTTGAAAGTGTCCAAGACTGCGGAGGGAAGCTGGGATCGAGTTCCAAAGTTCAGGTGAGGCGTATGAGAAGGCACGGTTGCAAATTTTCAGGGATGACTGATTGAGTGGGCGTGACAGAGTGAGGTAAGATGATGAACGTGTGGGGTCGAGGAGGCTGAGGGGTTAATAGTGATCTAAGGTAGACAGGTTTTGATGACTGAAGTGAGCTATGTGTAAGTGTTATTATCTTATATTGGATACGTTCAGTCATTTTAAGCCAATGTAATGATTTTAGTATGGGTGAAATATGGGAAAATTTAGGTGACTTAGTAACAGCACGAGCAAGTGCATTTTGTATTGATTGCAATTTGTTGATAGAGGCTTTGGGAAGGTTATAGTAGAGGGAGTTACAATAATCTAATTTGGAGTGGACTATTGAGGTGGCAATTGTGGAGGCAGTTTTAGTATCTAGGCAAGGACGTAGGCGGCGAAGGTCACGAATATGAACATAGCAGGCTTTTGATAGTTGGGAAATTTGTGATTCGAAGTTTAGAAAAGAATCAAATTTGAATCCTAGATTTCTAGCAGTTGGAACAGGGATTATTGTGGTGTCAGAAGCCAAAACTAGTTTAGGATTGTCAATTTTTTTGAGTTGTTGGGGTAGTCCAATTAAAAGAAACTCTGTCTTAGAAGGGTTAAGATCAAAGAGATTAGATGACATGACATTAGACATGACATTAGATGACAAGTAAAGTAAAGTAAAATCTCGTGGATTTCTATAGCGCCTTGGAAAGCAGCACAACAGTAGCTGCTTATTCTTAGGCGCTCAGCCTCTCTTAAAATAGCTATGGGGAAGGTATGTTATCAGCCAGGCAATAGTCAACATCCAAAGGGCAGTGAGGCTAGGTTGTTACAGCTATGGAGGATATGATTTTAGAAAAAGGAATGATTTAAGCTTGGACCTGAAGACTTGAGGAGATAATGCAGGAATTGTAGGAAATGAGGATTCAGATTTTATTGTTTGAAAGTGTCCAAGACTGCGGAGGGAAGCTGGGATCGAGTTCCAAAGTTCAGGTGAGGCGTATGAGAAGGCACGGTTGCAAATTTTCAGGGATGACTGATTGAGTGGGCGTGACAGAGTGAGGTAAGATGATGAACGTGTGGGTCGAGGAGGCTGAGGGGTTAATAGTGATCTAAGGTAGACAGATTTTGATGACTGAAGTGAGCTATATGTAAGTGTTATTATTTTATATTGGATACGTTCAGTTATTTTAAGCCAATGTAATGACATTAGGCATTAGGCCTACTAATGAGTGTTTCTCGTTGTCTTGCTTTTCTTCGTTTATAAACTAATTATGCAACCACAGTAGAAAATTAACGTGTTAATTTCTGTGTTGGCTAAAAAGTAAATGAACGTTTTTTCAACATTCTTTTACGTTTTTTATTTTTTTAGAAAAAAACATGTTTTTTACGTTTTTTTATTTTAGATTTTACGTTTGCAACATCTATGGCTGTGGTGATGGACATCAAGACATACATGCACATCCCATTTAGTCTAACTAGGGGATTAGTTAGGGAGTGGGGTAACCCCAGCCACAGAAATATTGAGGAATATCAGAGTTGGACAGTAAGCTCTGGTGCAAACTTTAAAGACTTTATGTTTACGGGTAATTATGTTCTATCACTGAATGGTTAAAAGCTGTAATACAACTAGTTATATCAATTCTGTAAACATTCACTCAGGTACCTCTACCCCAACCCCCTTGAAAAAGTTCTCATTGGTTTTGTGCAAATCCCACGATCAGTCCCAAATCCAAAGAGGGGCCCAGCCCTCTGGTGCCCCTCGTGGCTATGCTAATGGTCTTGTGGGCTCAGAGAAATAACTGATGGCCACAATTCAGAGCAAAGTCTCAGCAAACCATATGAAAAAAAACTACAGACACCAAATTCACCAATGAGGACCTAAGGCAGTAGGATTGTATGCAGCAGTCAAAGCCAGTCTAATGGTAAACATTCTGTACTGATGCTCCATTACATGCCTTTTGATAGCGAATGCTTTAAATATTGAAGTTAGAAAGTCTTGCCAAAAAGAATAAAAACAAGCCAATATGATGCAAAATAGCACTTGAACTGTGATGTAACTTATTTAGAAAACACTTCATTTTAAGAGTGCTTCTTGAAATATGGTCACCTGAATCACAGTTTTCTGCAGCTGCCATTTACTTTCATAAGCACTCTCAATGGGACAACTTGAATATATCCGCTGTCCCTACTTATGCTGGTAAACCTCAACTGGGCTGACATCATCAAAGCACAGAATAAGTAAATTCATAAGATACAGAGACGCAATAGATTTTGTGATAATTTGGAATTCTAAAACATTAGAAATAACCTAAAGAAACAAAATTAATTTTTTCTCGCTAACTTATCTGTGCTTTGGAAAGTTTGGCCATAATTAATTAGCTTAAACTATTGTCAATTTTAAATGAATTTTGAATATTGTTAGGCCTATGATAAATATTATCAGCATGATTCAGCAGAGTTGCCTGCCTGCCTGCCCAGTGGCAGCTCCACTGGGGAGGGGGCCTGTGCCCCTATTGAGTGTCACATACATTAAACAACAAATGGTTGGCCCCATGATTATAATATAATATAATAATATAATATAACAAGGTTTAAAGTGGTTCAGTAGGGACTGCCCTGTGTGAGAACCACTGTTGCTCCCGTCCAATCTAATATCCTAAACTACTGAGGTTTATTTTGAACTCGTTTACAGTTGCAGCCGTTATTATCCCCTCATCCAGTTCATTCCATCTGTCCACCACTCTTGCACTAAAAAAATGCTGTTTATGTCTCCCAACCCGTTTCTTGAACAGTTTCATGCTGTGTCCTCTGGTTCGATCACACTGCTTCATTGTAAAAATCTTTCCTTTGGCATTTCCACTTTGTTTGTTAGTATTTTGTATGTCTCGATCAAATCCCCTCTCTCTTCTTTTTCCAGGGTTGTTAATCCAAAGTGATTTAGCCTTTCCTCATAGGTTAGTTTGTGATATCCCTTGATCATCTTTGTTGCTCTGTGTTGCACTCTTTCTAAGGTCTCTATGTCTTTCTTCAGGAATGGACACCATGCTTGAACACAATACTCTAAATGTGGACGTACCAATGTCTTGTAAAGTCTTATTATTACATCCTTCTCTCTGCTCACTATCGTTCTTTGATCATACCTAGAATTTTGTTGGCCTTATTAGCTGCCTCTGCACATTGCCTAGATGGCTTTAAGCTGTTATGCATGATGACCCCTAGATCTTTCTCCTCGTTTGTCACTTTTAGTCCCTTCCCACATAACTTAAACTCATGATCTGTTCCCTTCTTCCCAATGTGCATCACCGAGCATTTATCTGTATTAAAAAGCATTTGCCAATCTGCCGACCACTGGGATAGTCTATTAAGGTCTTGTTGTAAAATTTTTGCTTCTGCTTCACTGTCACTCTGTCCACACAGTTTTGTGTCATCAGCTTAATTTTGAAATTTTTGACATTATATCATCATCGATGTCGTTGATGTATATTAAAAACAATAGAGGTCCCAACACTGAACCTTGTGGCACCCACTTATGACCTCAGCCCAATCTGAATACTTGCCTCTTATACCTACCTTCTGTCTTCTGCTCTGAAGCCAGTTATTTATCCATCCAAGAACTTTACCTCTAATTCCACTGGCCTGAAGCTTGACTGCCAGTCTTGAATGAGGTACTTTATCGAATGCTTTTGCAAAGTCCAGGTATACTACATCAACTGCCTTTCCTCATCTAGCTTGTCGTGAATCTCCTCCAAAAGTCCAGTATGTTTGTTAAGCAAGATCTTCCTTAATAAACCCATGCTGGCTATCCTTAAAATCTTGTGTCTCATAAGATGGTCCAATATATTTGCTTTCATTATTTTCTCCAGAACTTTACACACTATACAGGTCAGACTCACAGGCCTATAATTTCCTGGCTCCCCACGGTTACCTTTTTGAATATAGGAGTGACTACTGCATCCCTCCAGTCCCTAGGGACTATTCCCGATTTAAGTGACATATTGAATATTGTGGCTATTACCTCACTAACCTCATGTCTTACCTCATACAGAAATTTTGGGTGTATATTGTCTATTCCGGGCTTTTGTCAGTTTTCATTTGACTCAGAATTTCCAGGACACACTCTTTACTGCAATTTATGTCTGATAATGCTTCCTCCTCTTTTCCACAAAATAAATTAATGGGCTTTGGTATGTTGGTTGTATTTTCCTTTGTGAACACTGATCCAAAGTAATCGTTCAGAATTGTTGCTGTTTCCATGTCATCCGTCACTGTTTCTCCAGAATCAGCTACTAATGGTCCCACTTTTTCTTTTCGCTTCATCTTACTTCTTGCATATCCATAAAAACTCTTACTGTTCCGTTTGATGTCTTTTGCTAATTTGTTTTCATACTCTGCAATAGCCGCTTTGTTTGTAGCTGTTGATTTGTTCCTCTTTTGCACATAACTGGACTGTAACTGTTTTAATCTCGCCTGTTCCAAACCTTCATTGCTTTGCATTTTTAGTTGGTGCCTTCTCAATTTCTTCCACCACGCTTGTTTTTGGCCCTTCTCTTCTTCTGTACCTCTCTCAGAACCCATGAAAGTTTTTGTTAAGTGTCCGCTGTTTTGGTATTGTTGAATCCATAACCCTTGACATGCAATTTTTAAATATTTCCCAGCTTTCTTCTGCATTTTTATCCTTTATCATGCTTCCTATGTCCAAATCTTCGATCATCTTCCTAGCCAGATCGTAGTTTCCCGAAATAGTTTTTTTTTTTTTGGTTGCGTGTGCTCTCGATGTCTTCTGCTAAAATTACATCAAATGTCACTGTCTGGTGGTCACTTGTGCCTAAGTTTTGTCCAACCATCATATTCTTCACTAACTGATCATCTGAAGTAATTATTAAGTCCAGTGTGTTACCTCCTCTCGTTGGTTCAGTGACATGTTGTGTGAGGAAATTGTCATCCATGCACTTAAGAAATCTCTTGTCCTGGTTCCTGTCTGCCTCCATGCTTTCCCAGTTAATATGATAGTTGAAGTCACCCATTATTAGTACATTTTCCTTGGCTACTATATCTAAAATCCTAAACAATCCAATATCTATTAGAAGTTGCCACCCCAACGCCCCCCACTTGCCAAATCCTAGAGCCGCCACTGTGCCTGCCTGCCTGCCTTATGGATATTGTATCTCTTAAGACAGCTTTTCTCTATCAAAAATTACCATGTATTCTTAAGATAAACTACTGGACCATTTAAATTATACAAGTCAAATTTGTATGTACCTTCTTTAATATGTGGAGACACTTACTAGCCAAGTACTTTTTAGAAGCTTCCTTTTGTCATAGTTAAGTTTCTTTCCTGTAGTATAGAACATGTTGTTGATCTTGTATGTATGTATTGATTGATTTGCTGATTCATGTAATTAATAGATGAGATGAGAATTTTAAAAAATTAAACTATTGCACAATCTCAAGCACCTAATTTCTGCTCAGCATTGATTTTTAAATGGAATTTTTAATGAAATTTTTGGCATTTTGACAGTCATCTGACTGAATAGTCCTGAAGTGTGGAGGTGGCCAATGCCATATTAAAATGTATGCAAATAACTGTAGTGTCATCGTTACAACCAATTGTTGCAGAACGGAAATTCCTCTGTCAAATTACAATTACATGTTGACTTGCGTATAGGCATTATAATTCTTTATCGATTTGAAGATAAGTAGCTAGACATTGTACAGCACCATTTTTTGCGTCTTTTGAGAAAAAACTGAAATACTTCTGGTACCAGGTATAGCATTGTCTCCAAGTAGCATTGTTACGGTTGCTATAATTCTATGGACAAGAGTATGCTATCATTGCTATGACACCTTTTATATAATTATATTAGACCTAATAGACTATGCAAGCCTTGTAAGGCTATCTTATAATATTAAGATCCTTATCTGTATGTCTCTCTGTCTGTTACCTTCAAGCGTTCTGATTGGTTGACTATTGGTAGACGGTTTAGACCGTTTAGTCCTTACGTCGCGATGCGTTGGTGGGCGATGTTCAAGACGACGTTGCTATTGGTAACCAAACGGTTTAGTCGAAGAAGTTTGTGACGGCGTACGTTCAATTGTTCATTGCAACGTCATAATGTGTACAACGCCGAGATGCGTTGGTGGGCGTAGCTCGAGGAGGTTGCGCAATTTTAACGTACACAAAAATACGTGTACAGCGTCACAAATGGTCACAGTTGCGTGATTTTAACGTACATAGGCCTAATTATTACGTGGCGCAGAGCTTGGCTAGGTGGCGGTGTACTTCATTGAAATGTTGTTCAGCATGAATTCAATGATTGGGTATTAGGTATAGGTATTGGATTAGTATTTATCCTGCACTCGCGAGCTTGGCGAGCATCTTTCTAGTGTTTATGTTCAAATTTCTTAAAACGTGAATTTCATACGGAAAATTGGTCATCTTACTATGGAACAACAGGCAACAGATCTTCATTCTAATGCAGACGAATTACGGCCCTCAAGGCATACTTCTTATTGAGTGCTACTCCAACTTCCAAGTGTTTAGATTATTTACCTCCGCACTAGCCTATTTAAATTATATTCCTTAGATTACATTGCATTAAAGGTCTGCTACGAGTCTAACGAGAACCAAGAGATGCAAAAGTGATAGGCCTACTGGAGAGCACAAGAAACCAAGTGAACAGTCATAAAACTATATTATTACAAACGGAGTAAGACTACAATTTCCTTGTTAAATTTTTAACAAAAGCTGACACAACAATGCTGCGTCTGTCTCCTTTTCCAATAATTTATTATTTCTTTCTACAATAATCATAATTTAGATTACTTGTCAACAAAAGAAAGTGTACAAGAGAGTTACCTGCTGGTTCCGATAAAGCATCTAAGGTTATCTCAGTCCAAGAGAGAACAACACACCTACGAAGTGCAACAACTTATCTCTAGATGCAGTCAGGTGAATGAAGTCTTTGAACGCTACTCCGCCTTAACCGGGTCTCAGTTCGTAATTTCGGATCCAGCCGAGCTGCAGCCGACCAAAATTTCGGGACAACAAACGCCGCCGCCGCCGCCGCTGTTGGCCTCTTCTTAATTATGAGACAGGACAAAAATACTAATTTCAGTTCCGCTGATCGCAAGAAGAGAGCCGCCGCCGCTGCAATGAACGCCACTATAGCAGTAGCAGCAGCAGCAGCCCATCTACCTAGTAACAGGAGAGGAGCTGCGTGGCGTCGGCGTCAAGAATCTTTATACACCTTGCACTGCCTACGACAGGCAACTGACTTCGACCTACCTGGCCTCCTTCGAATGGGAAGCCGATTGACTGACACAGGGTATCCCGGCACCTGCCCCCGCCCCGCATCCCTTAATTCTGACAGCTCGTTATTAACTTATAAGTGGTGGGCTGCTGTAAGGTGTTCAACAGGTTCCCGGTAACTACCTGGGCTGCAGATGCGCCTAAGGGCCGCCGTGAGGTTTCCATATGAACACACGCTTGACTCTTCCTTCTAATGAGCGCTTCTAGGCATCTCTGTCTGTCTATGTGTCTGTCTGTCTGTTTCTACCGCGTTTGTATGCCATTCCTCATCCGCGCAGCTGCCGTTCCTGGCTTAGCGCGATATTCTCTGGATTAGATCTCGCCTCTGGTCTACTGAATTTTATCGGATATCTCTGATTTTTCCTCCACACGTTCTGTTTTAATATTTCAACTATTTTCTAAAAAGCCGTTTTATACACTGTCGTTAGTTATGGACTGGATGACATATTTAGATAATAACTGCTCCATTACGCCAAATTATGGCTAATTAGGGCCTATTACATCAAACTTAGTCGAATGGATTAATTAAATTTGTACTTTTTTTATAATTAGGCCTAAAGCACTAAAAAGTAAAAATTCATAGGATATCTTGGCAAGTTGTGATATTCAATTTATGACAACAAAACTACCGCTATAGGGCATACTTGAATCTCCCAAACTTGGCATTAATCTAATTGATTTATAAAATTTCCATCGGCAGCGCAGCGCTCGGCCATTTTGCGTATTTTGAGCCAATACGCAAAATTAAGCGTCTGCTAAGCACATGTACAGAACTACAGATGCCTTGCTTACTCTGGCTGCGTGCGTGCGTGCGTGCGTGCGTGTGTATGCGATGCTCTCTATAGCGACTGCAACGCAAATAGATTGTATATCAGGAGTGATATCACTGCCTTTTATTAAAGGGATGCAATGAATGCAATATAGCGCAAAGATTTGCTCGCGAATCGTCATATTGATGCACTAACAGACGTAGTCTACGCAGATCACTCAGGACGCCCTCGAGGCTTCAAGTGAGACAATTACCGAAACTAAGATAAAGTTACAAATTGAATCAGTTGACAACAAAAGTGGCACACAGCCATTCTCACCATGCGGTCGTAAATTCCAAAGGCACGTGCAGTGTTGGAGTTGCCGGGGGTTGGGGGTTGACCTCCCCAGCTAACTTTGCAACCCTCCCAAAAATCGCATATCGGGTACATGTAACTTCTGTCATTCATTGAATTTCAGTCTTCAACCCCCCCCCCAGCTCAAATTTCACAACTCCAACACTGGGCACGTGGAAATAGGCCTAGAGGTTAGGTTCATTATTTATGTAATATATATTACAGTAATTTAAATATAAGGCGGTCTTGCGCATGTTCTACGCTGAATATATAAAGATTGTCCAGCCTTTCCCTTCCCCTGAGAATGATCAGCAATGACAGCAAAAAGATGCCATGAATTTGGCTTATTCACAAATGCAGAGCCAAAATATGTCTAAACTTAAGATTCGCAAACCTCTATACGTTTTAATAATGTAGGCCTACTTAACCCCAGTCGATGGTCGCTCTTCAATTGGTTTGAATTGCAGGCTTAATAGACTAATAGTCTAATCCCCCGTTGTCGAATCCAAGAAGTCAGTCCGATTTACTCAGTACGTGGCGCGCAGAGGGGCGGTGGCCCCGGGCGCCGATCAGATATGGGCACCAAAATTGACTCCAGCGACCTCGTTTCATAGTCAAACATTTTTTTTATCGACTTGTCCCCGGGCGCCCACCACTCTGCACGCCACGGCCCACTGGATTTACTCAGTAGGCCTTATTACTTTTGCTGTTCTTCCTATAAAATCAGGTTAGACTTCATATAACAATTTATTATCAGGGCAGGGGCGTAGCTAGGGTGTCCGGCGCCCGGGTACAAAACATACTCACGGCGTCCCCTTAAGCTAACGAAAACCTGACAATTATTTTTAAAAAAGTCATTGCTTCTCAACTTCACAAAAAACCTGACAAGCAAAAAAGTCACTACAGCCGTTACAACTAGGTTGACAGTACGGCCGGGGACAAACCACCGCCCGGGGACAAACCATGCTGACGGTGCCTCCTCCTTCCCTCAACTCCCACGACAAGCAAAAAAGGTGGTCGTCACAACTACAACTATATTTAGACTGCTTTTTGCTTTTTTGCGACCTCGGCGCCCGGAGACATGTGTACCCCCTGCCCCTAGCTATGCCTATGGATTCTATGGATTAGGGCTTACTGCATCCATGCTTGGAAAGAATCAGGGCTGGAAAATGTGGTTTTAAAAGCATAAGTTTTAAGTGTGTTTAAAAAAACCTAAAAATGAAAAAGTCAAAATTGTGGGTGTTTAAATTTTTAAAGTCAAAAATTGAAAAAACTCATCTTGATTGGTTTTCAACTTTTTTTAATCTCCAGACAGCAGAATACTTATATGACGATGTGAGGAGAATATAGATTTATGGGTGTTGACAAAACTTGACATGCCAGACAATAAAACCTAAAAAATTAAAACTCTAAAAACCAAAATACCTAAAACCTTTAAATTTTGTTTCTAAAACCCTAAGTTTTTTCCAGCCTTGGAATGAATACAAGGTGTATTTGGACCAGTAGGCCTAGCTCGCGGAGACTGGTGGATAGGGGCCTACCCGGAGCCAAGTCGAAAATTTTCAAATTTTATATTAAAAAAGTGTTTGACGAGCAAAAAGGTCGCCAAGTCAAAGGCTGTCAAACAAGCCAGCTCTTGAGCTGACTTAAAACTTTTTCTTACATTTGGATGCCCCTCCCTCCATCTGGTGGATGCCCGGGGCCACGGCCCCACCGGCCCCTCTGTGCACGCTACTGATTCGGACATGTACCACCATCTCCATAATATAAAGTCTATTTGAAGATAAAAGACTTTTTGAAATCCTGACAATTCTGGTGTCAAAACGAAATTGGTTGCATGTCTGTCAAATTAATGCACACGTTCTTTTCAGGAACAATGGTTGAATAACAACATAAGGACATAAGTATACTAAGTCGAATCAAAACTTTAGATAACGATTAATGTAATTTTAAAATGTTCTTCATATGAAGCACAAAATTCATGACGAATAAAACCGTGAAGACCTACAAGTGATCAAATTATCTTCTAAATTCTGCTGAAAGTAATCTTTAAGCTAAGTTGTGTCCCATCGGGTACCATATAGAGTAGACCCGTCTCTTGAGAATTTCCATTAAAAACAACCGTTAGGAAAAGTGAATTTCTAGTGTCACAGACACATTTTGTCGTTGTTCTACGTTCGTCATCCAGCCAGAACCCCTGTTTGATGAAGCAGCAAGGAAAAGAACCAATTACGATCCACGGAACGAGTGGTGGAATTTGAACAAATCCCAGCCGATCGGGCAAACTGTGCGCTGAGATCCCTTAATGGATCATCATGACAGAAGCGCTAATAAGCCGCTTAGAGATGGATTAGTCTAGAGATCATCGTCGCTAAGGCCTTCTTTCATCGCTCAGACATTCTAATTTCAGATGATGAAACCGATGACTTATTGCAGGGATAATCCGGTAGTATGCGGCCCAAATGAACAAAGTGACCATCATACTAGCATGAGGACTAATTAATTAATGATTCTATTATAGTAATTATACTAATGGAAACATTCTATCAGTTGCAATTTTATACTGTAATTTGCAAAATCCATTAATCACACATACACAAAGTTTTACTGTTGCTGTATGGGGTTCCTATGGAAAAACGATAATTGACTTCATCCATTCTATTCTAGATTAGATTCAAGCCATTGAGTCTATCTGGTATAAGTCTTCATAGCTTCCTCTCATGAGCATAAAGTCTCTTACTTCCGCCACAGCTGTACGTAATCGTCCAGTTTATCAGTCTTCTCTTGTGTTTAATGGTGCGCAATCCTTGACCCAGTCATCAGACTTCTTCTGTGCAGCATGTTCAAAGGCCGCGGTCTTTTCTTATTACTGCATCGATGTTATCTTCTCTTTCAAGCCCCTTCTTTGAAGCAGATGCTGGCAGATATCTTTATTTTAAATCTGGTATCACGAATAAGTCTTATCAACGCTCATTTCTGTATCAGTAATTTTCTTTCAACCTTGCCCACTCAAATGTCCATGTTTCACTATGGTTGATTATACTACAAAGAGATCGTCATCGTCGTAGTCGTCGTCATCATCATCATCAGTAATAGGAAAGGCATTGATGAGCATACTTCTAGAACATTCAAGGGAGGTTGTGAAAGGCATAGTCTGGTAACAATAAGCGCACAAAAACATCTTGTCTATTTTGTTGTAGCAAATCATAAACATGCAAAGGATAATAAAGCAATTGAAAATATCACCCTACAAATGGCAGAGAAAGACTTTGTGTGATTGTGTGCTGTTGCAAATCATTTGGATGAATATATTGACAAACAACAAGTAAGACAAAATCCATGAATAGAAAAGCTGAAAACCACAATAAGATTGAGGTGATTAACATGATTTGAACAAGTGGAGAAGATGGACGAAGAAAGGTATGCAAGACAGTCACCAAACTAGACAATAAAGTCAGGGTAACAAAGAGATGATGAGTGAGTGAGAATAAACAAGCATTGGGAAATTTTTAAAAAGATCTAAAATGAATTGACCTCTCCTGTAAAGAAATGGTGAGGATTTTGAAAGGCACAAAATTATGGAAAAGCTGCACTGCTAAATGTAATCCAATGCCAATGTCACTGACAAGCACACAATATCAGTCAGCGCTCTCAAAAGATGCTAAATAAAAGAGATAAGACTATATTTTAAAAGGCAGAAAGCAAGCAATAAAACTTAATATTCTGTTTTATTTATTTATTTATTTCAAGACAATTTCTATAGCGCCGTGCACTAGGTTAAGGCCTACGACAAGGGCGCTGCACACACATAGTCAACCATAACCTAAACTAAAAAAGTGCGTCTTTAGTTCTCTCAGGAACAGTCCAGCAGAGTTGTTTATTTATTATATTGGTATAAATAATTATCTAAGTATTTGTTTAATTTTTTAATGGTTAATAATTATGAAATAATTAACAAGTAATTGCACAAATGCCGTAAAAATTACCAGATTTACAATAGTGGTGACAGGCAATGCAGTTATGAGCTTCTTAAAAGTTGGCATTTAACCTTGGAGTCAACATCATAAATGTGCTCTGACCTTCGATAGGAAAACACCAGTAGCTATTTATATTTTGCTATACACAGTAACAAAGTAATCACAACACATTCACAGATGGATTCATATCTGCCAACAAATGGAAAACATCCAATTTTATTCCCATTTGAACATTTTTAACATATTGGTGTAAACAGTAGTTAATTTATCAAAAAGACAGTGAGGTTGGACTACTTCCATCACAAAATTTTCGACCTGCAGTGGGGAGAGAGGGTGTCAGACAGAAAAATACCAAAATTTTTGACCTCGAGTGGAGCTCAACCTCGAACAGTTTGTGGAGGAGGTGGGTGTTAAGCCAAACAATTCGTGTTAAGTTGAACACTCAATTCAAACTATTTCATCCTGTCATAATTCTGCCTTCAGAAAAGTCAAACCCCCATGAAGGGCAGAAAAGGAGACACTCAGGTTGAAAACGTTCGGTCAATTACAAATATAATCTCCATGGTGACTTAGAATTAATTACACGAGTGACATTTCTGTCCCTGGCGTTTGCTATATCTCACTATCAAGCAGGTGGTTGCATCCGAACCAAGACCTCCGAATAAGTATTTGGGAACTGTAAACACGCCAGAGAAGTCATATATAATGCATGGCTTCGAGTTGCAGAAACATCCCAGATTACATCTCACTTATGACCTGAATATACCACCAACGCGCAGTCGCGGTAGCTACAGAGGCTAAGTAGGCGAAGTCCTTGTCCGTCCGTAGACCTTCAATGCTCAATTGTCATGGATTGAGAAATAGGGGCAAAACCAATAATAACTTACTAAATGGCGACGATAGAGCCGCTGGCTACCATAACAGATCATCATAGCAGAAGCACTTATAAGCTGCTTAAGAATAGACTAGTTTATAGATCATCGCTGCTAAGGTCTTCTTTCACCAAGCAGGCATTTTAATTTCAGGAGATGTAACTGATGACTTATTGCAGGGATAAAAACCAGCAGGATGGTGAAAAATTATGATCACAAGCCAATATAGCACAAAGCACTAGCAACAGTGAAAGTACAAACATCTGAGTGCCTGACTGCAGGCAGTAACTTAGTAAGTAAGTAAGTAACTAAGTAAGCAAGTAAGTAAGTGAACCAAATTTCCATAGGATTACCTGAAAGCTTGGTGCAGTGCACCAGCTTATTGGAGAGCACTCAATCTGGGTCAAATCCATAACTATCCATAATCCATGGACTGTGGTTGCTTGGGTTGTAGATCCAGGTGATCAGGGCTGTGGATCGAGATAATAGTAGTATGCAGTGGTTTGCAGCAAAGCTATTTTAACTTCTGAAATTACATTCAGTTAATATACAGTATTTGAAACCATGCAATTTAATTTCATATAATTTTATTTCAGCTCTTCAAAAACTGTTACAACTCTAAATGTTGCTCAGGTCTCAAGACATACCGGTACCCAAGGGCATATTCCTGCCATCAACATTGGGGGAGGGATAGAAAATTTTTGTAAAGCATACCCACCCATAAATATGTTTCAACTCCAGTCGGCCGTGTCTTCGGTCCACAACCAATGGTCTTCTCAGTGTGCCCCAAGCACGAACCTCCTTGTTCCTGAAACGAGGTTTTGAATCAGTTGGCCCCATCCTTTGGAATGCTCTTGACGCCAGTATGCATGGCTTAGCAACCCCTAATTCTATGGCCCTCTTTTTGAAGCGACTTAAAACTTATCTCTTTGTCAATATGCAGCAATTGCAGCGGGATCGCTTCTGAGTGATTCTTTAGAAGAGACGCTATACAAATATTTTGTTACATTACATTACATTACATTACAGTGATGACCTATTTTTGAGTGTCACTTTTTAGAATGTTAAAGAACCAAAGAAGCACAAAACATTGGGGGGGAGTTAAATGATACTATATACTCCCCTCACTAGCTAATTATTGGATGAGACCGTCCCCCACAGTCCCTCCATGATCTACGCCCCTGCCGGTACCTTTATGTTAAATATTATCATCATAATCCAGGGGTGCACAACCTTAAGGCCAAATTGAACATTCTCAGATTATTTGAGGGCAGAAATATTGAAATGCATGTTCTATTATTTATAATATATTTTATATAAATCTGTAACTCAAACAAAATTTAATTTAATAAAAGTTGCAATGAACTACTTGACACAAAGATTATAGCAGTAGCCCAATTGATATGGCCAGCCCAGTCAGTTGGTATATAATTTCCATAACAAAATTACTGTTCTTGACCAGTCTTCTGTTTTGCTTTAATTTGCTCCAAAGGCTGGACAGAACACATTGCAAGTCAAATCTGGCCTGTGGGTCGTGCATCCCTTCTATAATCCAAGCACTGTGTCCATTAAGTGAAGTTTAGATATTGGCATTTGCCCAAATTATCCAGGGGCATAGCCAGGAATTTGATTTTTTTTGAGGGGGGGATAATGTGATTTGGGTGGGTGGGTGGGGGGTATAGATCTTTAAACACTCTGAAAATCTTAAAAAACATTAACAATTTTAAGGTAGCCTGATTTTTGGGTGTATATATATCGATATACCCCGTCGCTACACCCCTGAAAACATCCTGTTACTGTGTGCATTTGAGTGAGTAGCATAATATGGCAAGCAATGAGCAGCAGCTCATGTCAATAAGCCCCCAAATGAGACTAAATTATTTTCTAATAAAATGAAATGTTCTCAAACACATTTAAAGAGAATGATCAATTTTGAATCATGGACTCAGTATTCATAATACTTGAAATGCCAATGTTGAATTTGGTCCAGTAGCGGCTCCAGGATTTGGCAAGTGTGGGACCGTCGGGGTGGAAACTTCTAAGCATGGGGGGTCAACTATTTGTTGCTACACTGTAAATGAAAAAGGTGGAATATTCCACTTTGGGGTGGAAATATTCCACCCTGGGGTGGAAAAGTCCAAAATTTCCACCCTATCTATGTGAAAGGTGGAACGGAGGTCTTTGATGGTGGAATGTCACCACCCTGGGGTGGATTTTCGTCACTCTAAACGTACAGTAGATGCCCACAGAACCTTCGCAATATTGTGTCACATTGTAGCAGCCCCAGCTATGACCGCTCCCAGCTATACATATATATATATATATATATATATATATATATATATATATAAGCAAAGAAGATATATACATATACATATATACAGTATATACATGTATATATACATATATGTGTATATGTATATATACTGAACATGCACATAAATATATATACGAATATATACATATAAATACATACACACACATAAATACATATATATGTATATATACATATGTATATACATATATTTACATATGTATATAATATATATACAAATTTATACATATATATGCATATATATATGTGTGTCTATAGATACATACACACATATATAAACATATATATGCATATATATATGTGTGTATATATATATACACATGTATCACATGTATATCTATATATGTATATATGTGGATATATATAAATATATATACATATGATATATGTATATATACATATATAATATATACATACATGTATGTACATGTATACACATATATACACATATATATGTATATATTCATAAATATGTACATATATATACATATGTACATATATATATATGTACATATATATATACATATATATATACATATATATGTCCACGTATATATATGTGTGTGTATAGATATGCATAATTATATATGTATATTTGTGTATATTTATGTACATATATGGATATAGATGTATACATGAATATATGTTCATACATATGTACATATGCATATATATGTATAAATTATATATATGTATAAATTTATAAATATATGCATATATGTATGCATATATATTGATATATGCATATGGATATATATGTAAGATATATGTTATATACATGTACATATATATGTGTATATGTATGTATGTATGTAATTATATGTGTATATATGTATTTATACATAGGCACATATATATGTGTACATGCATATATATGTATATAAAAGTATATATATATTTATGTGTATATGTATGTATGTACATTTATATATGTGCGTATATGCATATATATATGCATATATATATATATGCATATATATGTGTATATATGCATATATATGTATATATATATGCATATATGTTTATACGCATTTACATGTATATATTATTATATATATGTATATATGGATGTATGTATATATATATATAGGTATATATCTATATGTATATATATGTATGCATATATATTCATATATATAGATGTATACATACACACTATATTTGTATATATATATATTATATATAAGATTCTTTCCCGTTATCCGGACCCTGTAGAGGGATGGTGTAGTTGGCGTTAGAGTTAGGGTTAGGATTGGGGTTATGGTTAGGGTCAGGGTTAGGGTTAGGTTTGGGGTTAGGGCTAGGGTCAAGTTACCGACTGAAAAGCCATTACACTTCACTGGGGTCCGGATAACGGGAAAGTACCATTATATTTATATTTATATTTATTTACACTCTATATGTATTTGCTTTTTTTTATTACGGTCATTATTGGGGGCGATCATAACTGTTGCGGTCATAGCTGGGGCGGTTATAGCTGGGGCGGTTACCTTATGTAATCATGGACACAACCTTTGCACTTTTGAACTGCAATATTAATGAAACATTTTTAGTAATTTAATAGATTTGCAGTTGCCTTTGTGTTTTATTGAAATTGCAAGCTTTAGATAACATTGAGTCAGTTGTGAAGCAATTTGTTATTTATTTATTATCAGATTTTGTTAGTGCAAATAGCTTTGTATTTTGATGCAAACGTGGGTTATTATGAGGTTAAACAATAAACAAATAGTAACATTTATTAAATAATAAGTTAACTATAAACGTCGTCGCAGTAAAATCTGAAAGCTCAATGTATTTTGTGAACTGTTTTCGCTGGGCTTTTTTTGGACTTGTAATTATTCACTTGCGATAATTATCTGCATGGTAACGTTGAGTATTTCCGGTATCCGTTTGAATTTCGCTTGGAGGAATAATAGGAATTTCGTTTTGTTTATTTTGTTAACGATTAATGTAAGTCGGCAAAACAAAATTTTATCTGTTAAACGTCCAAATCTTCTGGAGAAAACTGGATCGTAAGTAAATTTTCACTTGAAATAGATTGGAGATTTGGTAGGCCTAGTTGTCTAGACGGGCGCCCCACTAAAGTAGTCCGTAAAGGTCAAATATAATTACTTTGAGACAGCGCGACCTAACCTAAAAATTTATATAGTGTAATCTTTGAAAGTAGTACACGTTTCTCGCATAACGGATTTTGCATATGGCATGAATAATAGTCTTATTATGTTAATTCATTAAATCTGCTCAGTAAGTCACTGATTAATGCTTAAAACTGAGTTAGCAGACATTGACACCTCTAAGACTAGAGATTCTTCACTAATTGCGAATTATTATTGTGTGAAGTTTTAAAACAGCGCAGCAACGATGACATAGGTTTAAGCAGTCGTCTGATTATTATTATTATTATCATCGACAATTTATGAAGCGCAGTAACATAGCCATAGGCCAAAACCAAAAGCCTGTACAGTCAACAGTATGTAATGTCATACGATCTTGTAAACAAGTATGTTTTTAGGTCTTTCGCAAAACATCTAGGAGAGGTGACCCCGACCAGGCATCAGGGAGCGCATTCCACAGAAGTGGGTTTCCCGAGTCATGGAACGCTCGCCAAACTTCGGAGTCTTGGCCGGAGGAGGAACATACATACGGTGGCGGGCTGCTGGATCTCAGCTGCAAATGGCACCCAGTCGTCGTTTGTCTCCGTACCAGGTTTGCTGTGATATGTTATTGGCCTTGACCTTGCAAAATTGCTGGACTGTTGTCAGTTTCGTTTGAAATAAGTACTCTTAGTGACATTTTGTAAGAAATTTACCTCCTATTTTGTAACTCTTTTTTCTTTAATCACTGTCAGGGAGTGATAGTGGTAAAATTATAGGAGTGTTATTTCAGATCATGTCCTAACTGAGTTCTTTTACTGTGTATTCATTGAAGGATGGTGTTCCAGTTCGTGTAGTCGAGTGCAACTAAATATGTTATTAGCACGACAAAACGGTGAGTGTTCGATTTAATGATTTAATAATTTATTGTGAGTTTATCTTATTGCGGCTTTCTTAATACCGCTCTCCAGAATTTCCTTTCACCTGCCTGCCTGCGGAACATGTCTGTCGATCTGGGCTACTATAGTTTAAAGTCAGCGTTAATGCCCACGTTTTTAATTCAAATTTTAATTCAGCTTTATAGCCTAACGGCTTTTCTTTGAAACTGCATTTGAAAATTAATTGCGATTATTCTTATCTACATTTTAAATCAGTTGTATCCTGTGCATTTAACAATTATAAAGCAAAATGTGATGCTTGCCTTTTAGAATTTTATTATGTGATTTGACGACAGCCCAATGCATTTCTACACGAAGGCATTTCAGAAATTATTTCAGAAATTATTTCATGGCTGGGAGTCGCGGCGTGCTCCTGTAATCCAACTACTTGTAGGCCAGGGTTGGTTAACGGCTTGAGGTCGGGGGTTCTACTAGTCGAGGTTCTATGTCGATCGGGTGTCCGCACTAAGCCTGTTTTTTTTACAGTGGTTCTCAGACAGGGCAGTCCCTACTGAACCACTTTAAACCTTGTTATATTATATTATATTATTATGTGTGTAGTTGTTATAACTGTCTGGTAACATTTATGCATGAATTTACGGTTTTATTTAGGTCTACACATTGGAATAGAAGTGGAGCCTCGATCTGAGGACGGCTTAACCATTCCATTGCCTTCTATCACATTCGTCCCATCTCGGGATATTGATGAGTTTGACTCTTAATATGTTAAAATGACAGACTTTAACCATAAACTTACTTTTGAATTTGAATTTTTCTTAGTGTTTTAATTTTTCGATAGAATAATGACTTGCTTGATTTTCTAAATGGATTTAACGTTGTGCTTGTTTTTAAATTAATAACAAGCTATTTAATTACTAAGTATAGATTAGCATATATGTAGTATGTGAACACTTAGGGTTAGGGTTACCTCACTCGCCACACTCAGACAGTACGTGTTGGCAGCAAACAGTTGTCGACAGAACGCTGTGACTTTGGAGTCCCACAAGGTTCAGTACTGGACCGCTGTTATTCACACTGTATGTTGCACCAGTGACACAAATTGCTGCTTCATCCAGAGTGAATATAGCACAGTATGCCAATGACATACAATTATACGTTGCGCTCACTAACAACGAAGCAGTGTCGACTCTGGACAACTGTTTTCATTTTTAGTTTGATAAACTGCAGATATCTTGCATGCATTCGATTTTATAATAACATTTGCTTTAAACTGAGATTGGTAAAAGGTACCATAAGTGGGCTTCTGACTTTGATGCTCTGTTTAAGCTTACTTACTAATTTTTAAAAAAATTTGAATACGTAGGCTATGAGCTTAGAACCAGCTGACAAATCTGCAATATCGGACGATTTTTATTTCTTTGCTTAAAAGTGAACTTTAATCTTATTTTATGTTGCTATTTATGAATTACAACACTAGTTTCTCGTTCTTTGTTTTTCATCATTCCGTTACATATGTTACATTTATAATCACCTTGATTAATATTATTTATAAGTTTTATTGTATTCTATTACAGCTTGTTTGTATATCTTGTTTAGATTGTACAATACAACCCTATTATTTTGTCCTGCCCTGATCTATCCCCACTTTTGGTACTTTTCTCAATTACTATGTTCTAGTATATTTATTTCAATTTTCTACTGATAAATTATGAATAGTTACGGATGAAACTTTAGAGATAGTTTGCATATATGACAAATTAATACAGAGATAAAATTTCATCCGTAACTCTTGTATAGTTTTAAAAATTTGAACGCTTTAGTTTCGTCAATAATAAATGTTAAATTTCTCAGAATTTTGAATTTGATAGGCATGATGTTTGGATGCTGGTATCTCTGAAATGACAGGGTATATTTCTCTAAAACTTTGCTGTGACTGAGCTAATATAACCCCGATATATGCAGCATATGTAACTCAAGAACCCCACATATGGTACCTTTTCTCCCAGCGGTCACATATATATAGCCCTGAATAGTTATGGTGGATATATATATATATATATATATATATATATATATAGCCCTGTATAGTTATGTGGTTTATATATATATATAGAGCCCTGTATAGTTATATATATATAACCACCATAACTATACAGGGCTATATATATAATCACCATGACTATACAGGGCTATATATATAGCCCTGTATAGTCATGGTGGTTATATATATATATATATAGCCCTGTATAGTTATAGTGGATATATATATATATATATATATATATATAGAGCCCTGTATAGTTATGGTGGATATATATATATAGCCCTGTATAGTCATGGTGGTTATATATATATATATATATATATATATATATATATATATAGCCTTGTATAGTTATGGTGGCTATATATATATATAGCCCTGAATAGTTATGTGGTTATATATATATACATATAGAGCCCTGTATAGTTATGGAGGTTATATATATATATGTATATAACCACCATAACTGTACAGGGCTATATATATATGTGTATATATATAACCACCATAACTACAGCGCTATATATATAGCCATGCATAGTTATGGTGTGTGCATATATATATATATATATATATATATATATATATATATATAGCCCTGTATAGTTATGGTGGTTATATATATATAGCCCTGTATAGTTGTGGTGTATATATGTATATATGGTGTATATATATAGCCCTGTATATTTATGGTGGTTATATTTATATATATATTTTATATATAGCCCTGTATAGTTATGGTGTATATATATATATATATATATATATATATATATATATATATATATATACAAGGCTATATATATACAGGGATATATATCCATGTATATATATACAGGGATATATATATAGCCCTGTATATATATATCCCTGTATATATATAGCTGTATATATATATATATATATATATATATATATATATATATAGCCCTGTATATATATAGCCCCATATTCCCACCTTAGGTCTCAAATATGGTGGGAATTTCCACCGTCTAGGGTGTTTTAAGAAGGGTGGAAATGTTCCACCTTAATTTCAGGGTGGAAATTTCCACCCTGAGGGTGTAGATATTGGACCACCTTAAAAGGTGGAAGTTTCCACCTTTTTCGTTTACAGTGTAGGTAGTAGTAAGAATAGGGTCCAAACAGGGGGTGCCACTGAAGGCAGGCATTCAATAAGGGCATGGGCCTCCCGGCCCCCCCCATGTGGAGCCGCCACTGATTTGGTCACATGTCAGCACAAAATCTGTTGTGCTACACAGTTTCCAAAAAGATATATTAAGACTAATTAATAAATTTAGCATAACTGGAATATACAAAGTAGCTTTGTCAGAATTACTGTCACAATAATTATGTTGTGCAAGTTTTTCTTTTAAAACTAGATATCTAATCCTGAAAAATTTGAAATTAATTGTGAATTTTAAAAGCTAACAACATTAACATACAAACTCAACCTCATCAATGTTCATCAATGCACAACACAAACAATCATTTATATTTATCGCTTCATAACAAATGAAGAAATGACCGATGTTAATCGTTGGGGACAAACACACAGAGTAGAGAGTAGTGAAAGAGCAAACAGTATATGCAGACCTTCAGTGCTCACACTAAGAGCATTTTAAAAATCGTTAGCTATCTATCTCCTCCTATCAGACACCGGGCTGCTGCGACGGTTTCCATGGTAACAGCACACAGCCCAGGTGCGGTCAGAAAGGTCTCTGTCAACTTCGTCTGATTGACTTCGAAATTGCTCTCGTTTTAGGGATGAACCTGGCAAACTTAGAGGTGGTCATTTTTTCGCAAATATGAACACCAGCATCACCAGTGATGAGTTTTTCCCAACTGCAATTGCCACTCAACCAACACTCAATCCTGGCAGTTGTACACAGGCGGTAGCAGCAGCAGCAGCACTTCAGGTATCCAGTTTCCATTCTCACCTGTCTCCAGAGGTCGACTGTTTGCCCATCAACGATTAATCATATTTAAAGAACCTTCTTGCTTTTCATTTCAGAGTCCTAGAGTCTAAAATCTGTGGAAAATATCAGACTTCAACAGTCACTTCATCTCTGCTTGGTATTAGAATGGCTATGCAAATAAAGAGGCCACTTCCATATTTAGACCGAGATGTGAACATAATTTTTCTGCTGCAAATTCACTGGTATCATTAGACCAAAACAACTTCTTCTTTTCGCACCATTTCATTTCAGTGTGCATTTTTACTCTGGACCATGATGTGAATGAATGAAAGGGTGAAATACAGTGGTTCTCATGCAGGACAGAACCTACTGAACCACTTAAGACCTTATTATTAATTTATTATATTGTTATTTTTATAATCATTTGTGATTAAAAATTATCACAGCAGCTGCTCAATTCACTTAGGAGTCATGATAAATGACAATCGAATACTACAAATGTACATTAGATTAGAGATTATCTCAAATATACTACAGATCAACAAGCAAAAACCAATGCGGATCTACCGTAAATAGTGTGTCTGCAAGCAGGTGTGTATGTTTGTGTGTATGTGCGTGAGTGTGTGCGTGAGTGTGCGTGTGTGTGTGTGTGTGTGTGCTTGACCAAGGCCTAAATTCAACACCTAAAACGCCTATATGTTTTAACCTGTAATGCTATGACAAATGATCCAGGAAGGATTCATTTACAAAAAAATCAGCACAACTTCTAGAACAGTTCTGCTCTAACAGCAGGGCAAGAGGAAATCATCAGAACATCAGTAAATTATCCGTGAAGAGACAAAACAGATTGCTGCACAGTCCCTGCTTTCGTCCATGGCAGTCTAGAGCACAGCAGAAAGCCCTAAGCCAATCTATCACTGAAGATGAGTATCTTATGCAGACAAGTGGCTCCATTACAAAAGATACAAAACCTCACAACAGATCATCCGTTGGCTCTCTTTTAAAAATTATGACACAAGCAATACACAGAGCCAAACAAATAACACACACACACACACTTATATGTGTGTAGAGAGATTGAGAAAGACAGGAGATAGAAAGATAGACAGAAGACAAGCAGAGAGAAACACACAGAGACAGACAACACAGAGACTGTGTGCAGATGAGAGAGAGTGTGTCACAGTGTTTGTTTGTGTGTGTGTGTGTGTGTGTGTGCGTGCGTGTGTGCATGCACGAGCACTGTATAATAATATGAATTTCTCTATGGACAGGAATAGAGGTAGAGAGGAAAGAAAAAATACTTAAACTTAAAGATATGGGAGGCACCAACTCAGAAACATAAGACATCAGTCCAGATATCAGTTGTTGGAATGCCTAAGCGTGGTCCATCCATTAAGACCAACGTGCAGACAGCAGGCATGTTGCTGCCAAACACCTGAAACGTTAGGCATTGTTTCAACATCCCATCTGTTGATTGCTGCAACTGCTGACCCAGAACACCTGCATTGTAATTTTTCAACTTCAAAAAATACATAGACACTGCTATTAGCACATGGAAATTAAACACAACCAATGCATTTGAAAAAATAAGCAATGGGCAATCTAAAATCACGCAAATGTACCTTTGCAGCTGATCTGATGGAACATAGAAAAATGTGTTTAATAGCCAACACAGTGAGCCACGAATATTTCACTTTGTGCCTCCAAAAGTGTTTAACCATTATTGTACCATTGGTCAAACGTAATCAAATATAGTGCCACTAACCTGCTACTTTTATTTAAAAATTCTCTTCTCTCCAAAATCGTCTAAACTTTTGAGAAGGATTCATGCTATAGACCAGAGATTTCATGGAATTAAAAACTCAAACATATGCTGATGACTGCTCTGTCAAAGGACTAACTTGTTGCACTATTAGCATCAGGTTCGACAACCTCAGTGTAACTGAGCATAATAATATTAAGTACAAGTGCTAAAAGTTTAGCGTTTAGAGACAGAACATGTAGGTCAGCATTCTTCACTTCACTTGCAGCAAACATCAGTGATTCATTGGTTTCTTCAGCTCAGCTGGACTGAATAATAAACTGACAGAGAGTGAAAGAAAGAGGGAGAGAGATAATAATGCCAACACGCTTTCGCGTATCAACCACCGCCAACTGAGCATCAGCAGCAACCGCTCATGTAGCGCTTCTTTCCAGGAGACAAACTGTCATAAAACACTTCAAAATAAATAACAGGCACCAAGCATAACCAGAGCAAGGGCATGGAACTGGGTCGACCAGAGCAGTGGAAGCAAATTACCAGACACCGCAGTTGAAGGAGGAACCTCGAGATCTCTATTCTCCAGTGATGGGCAACTAGTTAACTAATTAGTTACTAACTAAAAGTTTAACTAATTTTTTTAGTTGTCTTCATAGTTTAATTAAATATAAATAGTTTAGTTAAAATGCTAGTTTAACTGAAAAATTTTAGTTAATAACTAAATAGTTTAACTAAAACTTTTTAGTTGGTGTCCCGAATTCTCAATACAGTAACAGTACCTTTTCAATCTATTCTTTTCTGGGTCATTTTTCCAAACAAACTTGACAAACTGGTGTTCCTGCAGTCTAGACTAAGACTTAAATATTAAGTGATTTCAATGGTTCATTGACTGATATGTTCATGTTGCGAGCATCGTCTATGTTTTCATGAACACATACCTGATACCTAGGAATTAGTTGTAAAATTAGTTGCAAAAAGTTTAACTAAATTTTTTTAGTTTAGTTAACTATTTTAGAAAGTTAGTTTGCAACTAAAAGTTTAACTACTTATTTCTAGTTTAAATTTAGTTATAGTTTAACTAATGTTTTTTAGTTAGTTGCCCATCACTGCTATTCTCTAACATAACTTACCATGTCCAACTGACAGAACATTATGCAGTGAAACAATAAGTAACATCATCAGTATCTGGATTATCTGACATAGGATCAATGCTCGATTTGCTGGAAAACAATCATCAGTGGGACTGAACAGTTTTGCATTGAACCTTCCAGTCCACTGCAATTAAGTCTACATTTTTTGGCTCCAACCCCAAAAGCCATATAGAAAACTTGATCATTAGATGGATAGAGTCTTATTTGATTTCATCAATCCATCTCCTGCACCTGCAATGTTGTATCTTATGTTGTACTGTGTTGTATCTTATAATTTTCGTTTACCTTGTCTTGTAGACATAACTGATTTTGCACAAGACATGATGAATTACTAAATGCAAGTATTCATTTGCAACAGTTCAGCATGATGAATAAACTGGTCTGTCAAGCATCTAAATAACTAGCCAACTAAAATTTCTATTGCAACATTTTGTAATGCACTTGAAACTGGTCAATAACAATAATAATAATAATAATAATAATAATAATAATAATAATAATAATAATAATAATAATAATAACAATAATAATAACTGGATTTTAGCTGGTTTAGTAGGATTTCTCCTGTGTTGAAAACCACTGTCACTCATACAGCCCTCCATTCCAACTTCCATTTGTCTGCTAGGAGGCTGTCCATTAATTATATCAACAATTTTTGGGCAATTTTTGACCCCCTCCTCCCTTGTCAACAGCTGTCAACTTTCAGTGACCCCCTATAATTATGTCAAAAACTTTTGACCCTCCCCGCCACTAAGACCAGTGATGGGTCCCCCTAAAAAGTTTAGAAGGCTATTATTTTTGCAGCGATGAGACCTTTTTCCCTTTCTTTTGTTCATCAAGTGTCATAATGTGGTGGTGATTACCTTTTTTTGCTTGTCAGGCTTTTTTCCATAGTAATAAATAGTATTCCTTGAAATTTCCTATCTTTTTATCATTTGTAAAAAAATGAAATTATTGACGTCAACTTCTCTTGACCCCCCTCCCCTGTCAACAACTGTCAAACTTTTTCAAACCCCTCCCCCTAATTTGTTGACGTAATTAATGGACAGCCCCTACAGTTGTTATCTTTGATTTCACAAAAAAAATTTGCAGTATGCAATGCCTAAACAGCACACATATTAAATTTCAGTTCATCATAATTTTTTTGCACTCTAATCACTATGTATAAGTCAAGCTAACATATAAATGCCTACTATAATATCCCATTGTACTAAAGCTACTTTTAATACTTGACTATACATAGTTAGTTACTTTAAATGGTTGCTTAAAAGCAGAATCATGGGTGATAGAGAGCATGTAGGTTTTGAGTTTTGATCTAAAGGCTATCAGAGACTTGGCAGAGTGGACAAATGGTAGGAGTGCGCTGCACAGTTGAATGGTTATCTGGGACAGTTAGGTTATTGAATGTGGAGAGTTACTACAGTGGTTTTCATACAGGTTTACTTAGCCTCATAAACCACTTTAAATCACATCATCATCGCTACCACCATCACCAGCACCATCATCATCATCCTCATCATCCTCATCATCATCAACAACATCATCATCATCATCAACAACAACAACATCATCATCATCAACAACAACATCATCATCATCATCATTAAAGTTGAAGCTCAGAAACTGAAAAGGCAAGCTTAAAGAGTGGCATGTGCCGTGTGTGGCATCTGAAGAGCTGGTGTATCGGAAGGCCTGACTGAATGTTTATAACCTTAAGCAATAAGTAAGTACAGATATATCATGAATATAGCACTTTGTGACCCAGCCGCATATTTTGGAATAAATTCACCGTCTGATAGATCTGTGAAACAATTTGAGCTCTGGGGTAATGTGCTCACATATTGGCATCTTGGTCAATCAATCAATCGATCGATCGATCGATCGATCGATCAATCAATCAACTTCTATAGCGCCACTATCATAATGCCCAGGGCATTAGCTGATGGCGCACCAAATCCAAATTGAAATACGGGCCGGGTCAAGCCAGAAAAGATCAGTCAGAAACGGCAGGAGAGCAATCTAAGGGGATAAGCCAAGTCAAACAGATGTGTTTTAAGACCAGGTCTGAAAGATGATAAATTGTTAGTTATACGAAGTGACGTTGGTAATGAATTCCAGAGCTTAGGGGTAAATTAGGGCCGCACACTGAGAAACAACTAGTGCCAATGACTGTGCTAGAATAAGGAACAAATGAAAATCTTGCTGAATACCTAGTACAATGATTAGTAGGTCGAGGGATAAGTCGTATCGTGAGGTAATTGGGTTCATTAGGGCCTATATAACATGATTTTGAACACTAAAATACTAAAAGACAGATTTTAGCGTTAATTCGGCATTTGATACTGTAGGAAGCCAATGTAGGGACTGTGTAGCTGGAGTTATAATGTTCGAATCTAGGAGTTTTGTATATGACTCAACCTACGGAATTTTGTACTTTCTGGAGTTTCTGCATATTTGAATTTGTGATGCCGAAAAGCAGGGAATTGAAATAAATTAAATAATACACTCTTACACTCTATAACAGAAAATATTGACTGGAAATCATAAGTATCGGATCAACACACCTATCTAAGAGATTTCTTGTTAACTCAAATATATATAGTATCTCTCCAAATCAATATTTTCATTTTTCAAACGCCAAACGCTTAAGGTAATCATAGGCATAGCAAATACAAAAAATAAGCTTACGTATTTGTCATTGTTAATTCGCTCCCGGTGAAATGAAACGAAGATTTATTTAGAATGTAATCGAACATACTCCAAATACACTAGAAATCTGGTGCCATTAAAGTGCGTTATAATTATCATTGTTATTTTACAATCGTTATTAAAGCCATATTGTTATTACTGTTATTGTTATTGTTATTATATTGTTATTATTTATTACCTAAAAAAGAGATTGGTAAAAACATTGATATGGAGTGTGGCGTTGTATGGAGCGGAGACTTGGACAATGAGAAAGGAAGATATAAAGGCTAGGCAATTAGAGGCTTTTGAAATGTGGATTTGGAGGAAAATGCTAAAAGTAAAATACACAGAGCATAAGAAAAACGAGGAAGTCATGAAGGAGATAGAGGAAGAAAGAAGCCTGATAGATACAATCCGGAAAAGACAGAGAAATTGGATGGGACATGTCCTCCGGCATGACTCTCTACTAAGAACAATAATCGAAGGAAAAATGGAGGGAAAGAGAGTGAGAGGTAGACCGAGAAAGATGATGTTGGAGTGGATGATGAATAAAGAATATCAGGAACTCAAAGAAGAAGCAAGCAATCGATCGGAGTGGAAAAACTGGATATCTGGACCTGTCGAGAGACAGAAACACTGATGATGTTATTACTGACGACAAAGCATCGATGCGACAAAGACGTCTCGTTGCCACTTGCCAGTTGGAAATCCGGCATTGAAGCATAATATGACATAGAAACAAAAAGGGATTTTGAGTCGTTTCGGATCTGAATAAAAAGCATGCGATATGCGAGCAGCAAATTTAAAAAGTTTGGGTCTTTCGAGATTGCCATTATTAGGCCTAAGCACCATATTGCTTATACTTAGAATAGGCCTATGTGTTTCTGCTTAGTTTTGCTCTCTTAAGCAAGTTAAGCAGGCCCGTAGGAACTAGGGTGCAGAGGTGCAGCTGCACCCCTGAAAAACTTAGGGTGCACTGCACCCCTGGATGACAAAAGCTATGGCTGCAGTTCACCCCTCGCGTCGGATTCATATGGAGGAACAGCTAAAACATAGCGATTTACCAACGGGCCAACGAAATGCGCCCCCTGCTATATATTCGTTCCGACGGGCCTGCTCTTGAGTCTTCTTAAATTTTATTTGTATGTGTTTTATTCAGCCATTTAAGAAGATGCATTGCATTAAGTTCTCTCCAACAACGCTGTATTTAATATTATGGTGGCGTCATAGAAGTTGACTGGATGGTTGAATGGGGTTGATTCAGGTTGAACCACACCGCATAGATGTGGCGTGGTGCCTTATATTATACTAATACTAAGACAACACGTCTGAATATATTATATAAGTAGATATGTATTCTAGCAATGTACAAGCAATGGTTGAGTCTTTATCTATCGACGTACGGACAACGAGTGTCTGCCTTAAGCTATACTACAGTTCAGCGTCCTAGATAGTGTTCGTCTATTGGATGGGAGGCGGAGCTTGTCTACTTAGAATGCCATCACGTGACATCTTCTCTTCTTACTTTTTAAAGCTAAAAGTCTAACAGAGTGAAAACCTAGATTCTAAAAAGTCCACAGAAAACTGCAAGCCTATAATGTCAGTGCTTTCTATATTTAAAGTTCGCTTGGAGTTTTCTATTGCAAAGTCTCTATATATATATTCAGACGTGTTGTCTTAGTATTAGTATAATATAAGGCACCACGCCACATGGTGTCAGAAGTTAGTTAAGTAGATTAAGTTGATTAAGTAGATTAAGAATTTCGATCGTAGCAGCTTCGAACACTGTGCGGCGTCGAAATGTCTTTTGCGTCGAACATTCAACTTCCAGAGGCACTGAACCTGGATGCGACCGATCTAGCGAGCGAATGGAAGAATTTCGCACAGAAATGGTTGGAGTATTCGAAAGCGGCAGGAATCGACCGTGAAGACGAGGCTCGACAGGCCGCGATTCTGCTGTGTTTCCTGGGAACAGACGCTTTCTGTTTCTACATGGAGATGAACCTGACAGATGCCCAGCGTCAGAGCCCGAGCGCTCTGCTAGAAGCTTTCGAACGTCACTGCGTTGATGACGTCAGCGAAAAGATGGAGGAGCTGCCCCATGAATTCCCGCCGAGAACGCGCACGGAAAGCAGCCGCGAGGATGACCACTGTCACGACGACAGCGAGCCGAAGCAGCGCCGGAGTCATATGGAAGAGATGGAGGCGCCACGAGAATTTCCGCCACGAAGGCGAGCGCGAAGTGACCGATACTGTTTGCAGAACGACGACAGCGAAGACAGCGACCTGCAGGTGCGCTCGAACCATTCAGCGAAGAATTTCCGACTACGAGGTATGTCGACGTCACGCGAATCATATTATAGTGTTGTTTGCCGTGAGAAAGCATCAACCGAGAGCATTTACACTGAGAAATTAAATTCTGAAGCATACAATTCTGAAGATTTTTGTAATTTATTCTGTGGAAATAAGAGATTATTTGAAGATGCAAATGCAGACGATGATGACGAGGAAGATGAGATTTTCACAGCAGTTGTGGAATTATTCAAAGATAACACAGAATTTGAGAATGAAGAATGTGTGAGACTGATGCTCAACAAAGAATCAACGACGAATGTCGGAAGCGAATCTATGTTTCATGAAGCAGACGAGGAAACAGACGACTCTAAAGCAAGCAGTTCTGAGAAATGTTGCAATTCATTCTGTGGAAATGAGAGAGCGTTATTCGATAAAAATGAAGCTATTGACGATATTGCTAACGATTTTGAAGCTACAGACGATTTGGCGAATGATTGTGAAGATGAAATTGCGAATAATTTTGACGATGAAGATGAGGATGACGACGAAGATGAATTTGAAATATTCATTGCGATCCCTATTCAGCGTAGAGAAAGCCGCTGGACTAGTGATTTTGAAGCAGACTTGCATTCCTGCTCACTGATGGATCCAATTACAATCATCTCACCGACCACTGCGACCAGAGCCGTTGACCCTGAGGTCGTGAGAAAGGAAGACACGGAAGGGACGATGCGAATTCCGCCCTCCCCGCTCCAGCCGACAGGTGATCGGAGCCTAGCCAAGCCGTTGGTGGATTCACACCCCACCCCCGAACTGATTGAAGCAAGAGAAGGAGAAGAAGCAGCGGACGATGAAGAAATAAATGAGAAAACAGGCGATTTTGCGAACACTGAAATGCGAGCTGCAATGCCCTCTAGCGTCGAAGAGATCGAGTCACAGATGGACTCTATTCAGATGACCACCTCTGCATTCCCAACGATCGACTACTCCTCCGCACTACAGCCGTTGACACTGGCAGTCGGAAACTATAATTATTTACGCGTGATGGATTCACTGGATTCTACGAACGAGCTGATATCGGAGACCGACTCTCCCACGCACTTTCTGTCTTCGATCGAGATGGTCCCACTCGAAAGTATTCGACTTTTCACGACATCTGCCGAAGTGAGAGTGGAAGTTGCCTCCCCTCTCCCACCACTGCCAGAAATGAAGGACGTGGCCGACATGACCTTCGTCGACCCCTCCGCCGTGTGGAAGTTCATTTTCAAAGGCGTTTACCCAGACAAGCTGAAGCCGACTCGAAACGATTTCGAGAGAACAACGTCTCCTCAACCCCTCCGCACCGTTGCGCTGAAAAGAGCCAATTAAGCAGACAGATAGACCGACATTCAAGCGGATTAAATTCAAACAGAAGCATACTCGGTCTCGGTGGAAAGAAAAAGACAGACAGAGACTGGGACAGTCAGCCCAGAGACAGAGACAGAGACTGAGACAGTCAGCCAAAGAAACATCTGTGTCCAGTCTGAACTGTTGGAAGCCGATGATCGCCATGGACACCCACCGCCCGAAGGCACTAATTAACTGAGCAGACCCATTTAGATCTGACTAGAAGCAGAATAACCATAAAGCCCTATAGAGACTTTTGCGATAGAAAACTCCAAGCGAACTTTAAATATAGAAAGCACTGACATTGTAGGCTTGCAGTTTTCTGTGGACTTTTTAGAATCTAGGTTTTCACTCTGTTAGACTTTTAGCTTTAAAAAGTAAGAAGAGAAGATGTCACGTGATGGCATTCTAAGTAGACAAGCTCCGCCTCCCATCCAATAGACGAACACTATCTAGGACGCTGAACTGTAGTATAGCTTAAGGCAGACACTCGTTGTCCGTACGTCGATAGATAAAGACTCAACCATTGCTTGTACATTGCTAGAATACATATCTACTTATATAATATATTCAGACGTGTTGTCTTAG
This sequence comes from Metaphire vulgaris, assembly GCA_018105865.1. Lineage (NCBI taxonomy): Eukaryota > Metazoa > Annelida > Clitellata > Crassiclitellata > Megascolecidae > Metaphire > Metaphire vulgaris. Next base: position 13,013,087 of record CM030850.1, read on the forward strand.
TATTAGTATAATATAAGGCACCACGCCACAATAGATTTATTATAATACACATACATATGATATTAATGTCTATGCCACACCGTGACACCGGGTTTTAGTGTGGACCATTCGTAACAATGGCGGCGGCTGCTAATTATTCTGGTCCAAATCTTTCGAAATTATTTGATGACATCTGGAAAGATTACGAATTTCTAGAAAGTTCAACGGAACCGTCAAATTCGACCGTTATTCAGGTATTTGATTTACGCGAGGCGTATCCGCGTATGTCATTCGCTTCTGCGCAGATGCCCTGTACAGAGTATTAGTCGGCCTAGATTGCCGAGTTGGGAGAGCGTTAGACTGAAGATCTAAATGTTTCCGGTTCAATCCAAGATATTCTGGACGGCAACCCCGAATTATTCTGGAGCGTCGACAACTCTCGGGCGGAAGATGGCAGAGTCGGTTACGCGCTGGAGCGGTAGACTGACGGAGCGAGGTTCAAAGCCCCTTTAGCGCCACTAGTGGCTTTCACACAGGCAGTAATGCCTTCCACGCCACTTTACCTCATGGTATGGTATTGTCTCTGTTTGAGCCTCGGTGGTTTATTTGAAGCGCAGATCTTCCATGGCAGAAGCAATTCACCTCAAGACAGTTTTCTGACATTAGGATAGTTTGATACCAGCTTTGATAATTCAATCATATACCATATCAGTCAGGGTTGATTTACCCCATGTAAGTTTAGGGTCTGAACAGGCAGTTTGGTGGACTAACTTGCCTTGTCCTTGCCTGGGACTGCAAAATGAACTGTAGTCCAGTGTTGTAATATTTTGCAATTTGCGTGCATGTGCAATGAATCATTGAATCAGTGTGTGAAGTGTTATGATTGGATTTTCTGTTGTAGAGCAGAGTTCAGAAAGCAGTAGAGAAGGCAGAAAAGGCGGTTCACATGGTCAACGATCTGAATCTCTTTTCTACAAATGAACAGTTGGAGGAAGTTACAACCAACGAAATAAAGTGAGCGCTGAACGGTTTGTCGCCAATTCAAAATATTTGAATGCAGCATTTGCAATGCTTTCATTGCCCGTGTACGTAATGACTTTCACTGTAGCAGTGATGTTATATGAGATATCAAGATATCAAGCACACAAGGGGCCACTCACTGTGGGTTGGCCATGATCACCAAGAAGACAAAGATGATAGCATTTAGAGAAGATGGGGAGGGGGACTGGAAGGAGTATGCAGAAGTAGTTGGGACCAGTATATGCAACTTGGGTATTATGCTTTATGATTGCAGCCCTGCCTGGTGGAACTAGGATAATCGAGGATGGTGGCAAAGGTTGTCATGTAGACACATTTAGTGTTCTTTAAACAAAGGTCGCGGGTTCAATCAAGTACCTTGACGGCAATACGGCATATAATTTAGACTACAGGGAAGAAGTAAAAGCAAGGATAGTGAAGGCTTTGGGGGTTTACAATCGATTGTGGAAGAGAAGTGCTTAGGTATAATTATGTGGATGAAGATAATTGAAACATGCATTCTTATTGGTCTTCTCTATGTTATGGATCACTGTAAAACCCTGATAAAAGAAGGATCACTAGCTTTGAAGGGAAATACTGTAGGGAATAGCCAATTATTGAGTGTGCTGAAATGAGGAAAAGGAGTAATCATAATTTATTGCTATTATGTTTAAAATTATTGCTAGAATAATCTTGCACTGTTATTTTTCTGTTGCAGATATCTACTGTTGCCTGGTCTTCTTGGCTATTTTGTTAACAAGTCTTCATCTGAATTGAGATTTGAGACTGTCAAAAAAGCACAGGCAAGATAACAATAATTAAAATGCTATTTCTTCATGACAGTCTGTTTAGTCACAATGTTCAGGATCCTCCCAGACAGAAGAGCCAGAAACTTTCTGCTTTCTTTGCAACTACGGTTCTACAGAATGTTAATTCGAATTCATGCTGCAGTTTGAGTTTGGTTGTTGCAATTTTTCTAGGTTTATCTCATAGACTTCATAAGACTGTGCAAATTATATGGAGTGACCGAAGTTGATTTACCAAAACCTTACCGATCGACAGAAGGAGACGATAAAAAAGCCGCACAGCCGAAGCAAAGCGCCAGGTAGTCTGTTATGTTGAAATGATGAGTCTAGTTTCTCTTTTAAGTTTTAATCTTACAGTAGAATTCATGATCGTGATTGCATAATGTGGATTATTGTGTGTGATGAACAGCAATGGGCACAATCAAATCGCCATTTGATTCAAATTGCTATTTGAAGAAAGTTTGACATCCATGGTTGAAGATTCGGTGTAGGTAATGTGAGGTTTGAGTATTAAAGAAAGGACTTAATTTTGCACGTCACAGATCTGTGACGTCAGAGCATATGATCTATGTACATGAAATGCGTTTTAAATGCTTCCTGCCACAATCGGATTATCTTGTCACCTATAACTGGAGAATGATGAACACAGCCAGCAATATCATGAAATAATTACAGAGCTTTTGATTTGATTACTTTAGGCCTGGTCCTGCAAGTATCGAAGAACAGACGAGAAAGCGGCAGATGAAGATCGAGAGATACAAAAGTCAGAAAGAACTGAGCAGAAACCTCCAAGAATTGTTTGATCTTGTCAAAAAGGAGAATGTTGATGATGAGTCTAAGGTGATTACATATGTACAGGACTTCATTGAGAAGAAATGCAGCCATATGCAATTGGTTAACATGATTAATTATATGTCATAACTCACTGTGTCTTAACCCCAATTGTTATCAGGTGGTAACTATCTAAGATTTTCACATGTTAAAGTCCCAAATATTCCAGGTAGGCCTACTAACTTTTTCATTGAATGACACACATGCTCAGTTTCATTGCATAATGGTTTACATTGTGCCCGTTGCACAGTCCATAAACCAGATTGCTCCAGAGTACCTTCAGGAGTGTTTCGTACCGACATCATGAAAGTTGCAACTGTCCCTGCGGTCTGATGCTAAAAGTCTTATGAAGATACCTCACTGTAAAACATCACTCAGTTCCAGGTCATTTGCAGTGTCAGGGCGAAGGACATGGAACGATCTACCGATAATTGTGAAATCATCCTGTTCTCTGACATCCTTTAAGAAAAATCTTAAGACTTATTTGTTTAGAAAATCTTATTCTCTTCTGCCTTAGATTGTTTTCCATTTATAGTTTTTACTGATGACTGTTATTTTATTTATTTTATTGGACTATGTAATGTGCCCTTGCTCCTGACATTTTGGTAATATGGCGCACAAGAAATTGTCAGTTTAATAATACGGTAATAATAATAATGATCTTAGCTATTATAATTTGGTAATTTTGCATCTTATATATATTTTCCTATATACATATTTTAATTTTAATTTATTGTTAATGATTGGAAATTTGGTCAACCAAATCACCACATTTAATATTGAGTTACCACTTAGAAAATGAAGCAAATGATATAAGTTGTAATTCTGTAATTCGTATTGCGTTTTGACCGCCGGTTGCGGCCATTTTTGTTTTTCTATATGTGGTTCCACTAGTCTTGAGGATCACCCAGAACTGGGTTTTCATTCCATGTTGTTATTTACATGTTGACTGGCTTATGGTGGAAATTAGTATTAGCAATTATTTTCATTATTAATAGTATTTACAATTTCCAGTACATACGGGAAATGCGTAGGCTATATTTGGCCATAGAGCTGTTTTGTTTGTGAATGGTTTACATTGTGCCCGTTGCACAGGTGAACACGCAGAATGGTTGGATTATTGTTGTAAGTTTATGTTGAACTATTCGTTAACGAATTCTCACTGTCAGTTTCTGTGATATCTTGTGATTTTTATAGAGAAATTATTATGTCACGTTGCTGAAGAAATGGATAAATGATGCTCTCGAAACATGTGAAAGCATTGATGGTAAGTTTTATACCGTTGGTTTTCATTCAAAATTCAGCATTTTTATCCATGGTTTGTAATGCAATTTTTTCAACTGATCACCTAAGTAATCTTTTTAACTTTAATTTTCATGACTTTCTTTTTTGGGCACAGGGTCTACTTGAAACTGTGCATGTTAGTTGGGGAAAGGGTCGTACTAATCTGATGGTGTTTTCTGTCAATGATCGGGAATTTAATACTGTTGAAGGCACACCAAAATACAATAATGCAATACTGAGACCAAATAATGTTTTACTTTGGTATTACATGTAGCTATTACATTAGGTTGTTCAGGTAAATGTATGAAATAATCTTTTCTGTATTCTGTATAATAGCCAGAAGATGCATTTATATGAACAGTCCAAATCATTTATATTAGATGGTCTTGAAGTCATATGCAACTTGGGTATTATATTTTATGATGATGAAAAATTAAGGTTCTTAAATAAAGTCGAGATTTCAATTTGAATATGAATCAATTAATTTTATGCAAAAACCTATATTTTCCGTTATTTTAGAGGAAATCCCTCTGATAGAGCACATGACAAAATTAAAAGAAAGTAAAGATCAACCGTCAAATGAAGATAAATCAAAAGACAAAAAGAAAGGAGTAAGGATTTTCTACATTTCCTGTCATTGCAGTTAAATTCCATTCTAGAATTTCTAATTGCAGAATTGAAAGTTACTTAGCTGTGAGAATTTGATATAGTCTGATTTTTGTTTACTGCTTGCTAACTCAACTGAATGTTTCTTCTGCATAGGTATTTCGTCCATTTATTTTAACAAAAGATGCTATGCAGAAACAAGTATTTGGTCTTGGCTATCCTGGAGTGCCAACCTACACGGTTGACGAGTTTTACCAAGACCGCGTTGAACAGGGTTTATTTCCTCCAGCTGGGTAAATAAATGCATTATTTACTTATTTTTTAGGTGCTCTTACGGTTTTCCTAAAATTTCAAAAAAATTAAAGCTGTAATTGTTTTAACAAATCGTAGCACAGTATTGAATTTCTACTATAAGCACCAAGTTTCATAAATGTTGCATTCATATAGCGTTTAAATGTTTATTAATGATGTAGTCGAGTCTTAACATTTCATGCTACCTAGTTCCACACCAAAAGGCAAAAACAGCACGACGACAGATGAAGAGGAGAAAGAAGCTGAAAAGAAAGAGCAACTGGAAGATGACGACAAATCTACAAGACAAGCCCGAGAGTGGGACGACTGGAAGGATGGTTAGATTTTGGCAGTTTTACTTCAGCACAATAGCTTTTAAAATGCCACTGGTTGCAATTTGAAAACTATGGCTGCAGACAATATTCATGGGAATTTTAGAAATGGTGCTGTTATGCATACATTATAATTGTTTATTATGCACTTTTACAGCACCAGTTCTAATACTCAAGGTGTTTATTGACGATACTCAAAATACACCTATGATAGATCGTGTCATATGATATCTGAGTCCATAATTATAGCTGTCGAGACAACAGAGTGAAATTGTACATTTGGTGCTGTTAATGGTCATCGATGTATGACATTTGCAGGAATGGGATGAGCAACAAGTGACCACAAGTGTGTAAATCCGGATAGGCCTTAAATGCAGTAGCAATACAGTCTACCCCCATTATCTCGCCCCTCATTTTCTAACCAAACTCACCTCTCGCCAATGAAAGGCCCAGAGCAGTTTTACTCCCATGTTATTTCCCTCTTTATGTTGCCCCCTGTTTGTCACCTTCACCAAGACTGATATGAGACGAATGTGTTTCCTCCCATGCAATCTACGAATAAATGGAGGAAATCTGTCTATACCATCGCCCTACCCCGGTGTGGTTGGATGTCAGCAGTTCTGCAGAAAGTCAATTGCCTGTAACTAAAGGGCAAAAGACAAGGGAGGAAGGGAGAGAGACATCGAAGAAGGTAGGAGAGAAAGACAAGTACCATCTGTGCAATTGTTTAATGTTCTGGCTCTTAGTGGGGGCGCACATCTGAGAGAAAGGGCGAGACAAGGGAGGGAGAGAAAGAGAGGTACTGTCTGTGCAATTGATCAACATTGTTGTACCAAGGGAGAGAGGCAGAGATGAAGGGGATAGATAGAGAAAAGGGAGTGGATGTACTCGATTGACTTGTCTTCGTTATGTCACCGCCCCTTGCCAAAATAGAACGCTGGATGGATATGGGTGGGATAAAGGGGTAAGACTGTATTTTGGCCTGAAGCCTTTTATCATTGATAAACTTTTGATGTGTCCTGGTGCTTTACTCACTTTTGCTGTTTTTTGTTATTTACAAGCTATTTTTGCCTAATGAAGATCTGACTTGTTGCTCTTTAGGCTTCATTTTGTGTACACTCCAAGTAAAATTGCTGCAGTTAAATTGTTGAAATAAGTTTACCTAATGTCTAGACAGTGGGTGGGATAAGTTATGATCAACTTAGATGTGTGCAGAATGGGGTGGGAGAGGAGTCAAAAGGTCACATGTGACATGTCACAAATGGATGGCTCGTACTGCCCATTTGTGCTGAATTTTAAAACAAAGGAGCAATCATTTGTTTTGCTTCTAAGTTTTCCACAAATTTGTACTGTATGCAGTATTTTAACTCTGTACTACCCTATATAATTTATGTTTATCTTTGTATTGTATTATTATTATTGGATCTGATTAATTTGGATTTAAAAGCGTTTTTACGTTGTAGATCATCGACGAGGTTGGGGCAACGCAAAGAACAAGGGTTAAAACAGTGATCCGTTTTAACGACTTCATCACAAAAGATTTTCAAATATGCTTTTGTTGTATAGAGGGATAATCTGTGATATCTATTTAATAAAAGCAGTTATAGTAGAGGATCAAGGCAGGTTGACATTGGCAGATATGAACAAGACATTTACTTTAATGCTTTTTCTGTGTGACTGTGAGTACGAAAAGATACACCTGAAGAATCTTTTAATTTTATTTATTTTGGTTCACCTGAGTTTGACAAGATTTACTTCCACATTTGTGGCTACATTAATTTTAGGCACACTACAAACACTATTTAATAATTAATTAAAGGTAGTTCCTTAATATAATCAATATCGTAGACATGGATAGTTGAGATAAACATTAAACAATAAAGTAACGTAATATTCCACCTCTTCAATGTATAAAACTGGAAATACAACACTCTACTTTCAAGATTACATAAACTTATTCTACCATTTGAAAGGAAGACGAGCAGCTGGACATTAAATGCCCGTATTAAAGACCTCATTAAAATCGGTGAAATTTTACATCATTCTGTTACTGGTCATCATGTAACAAATGATGCCTTACATATGACTAACAACCTTACATAAGCTTAAGTCTTCCTGTATCACCACCACAACCCTCTTCAAAAACGTGTAGCAGCAGGACGCTACCATTAGTGTTGCTAAATGCCTTAGAAAGGCACAACTGTCTAACTCGTGAAAGATGCAAGTGCAGTAACCCAATTTCTAAACAAAATGCTTTGACAAAAATTTCTGTCACCTTGACTTAACAGGCAACAAATATGCTAAAGATCTTGGTGAGCTGCAATATAAAATCAATACTGCTACATGTACACACAAAACTTCCCATTTTTTGGCATTTAAATTAATGCAACCTAACGCAATGCATTTTACTTGCTGTTCGCCCAAATCACCTTGTGTCAGGACTGTTCAGTGTCATATGTGTATTGGGGTGTCTACATAACAGGGTCCTTTCTCTAAACCATTTGATATAAATTTAAAACATTCTTAAAAATGATGAGGTCTACATCCTATTTTAATCGATTTATAACTCTGTGTGTGATGTTGATCAGAGCCTGACGCTTCTCTCGATCGACCAACTGAGAAATGTTCTTAATTGCCTCCTTGCAGTGTTCTTTTGCCAAGAAAAGTGTGCTGGAGACACCATCACTCTGTACGTTCAATGAAAATACTACATTAAATAGCATCACTTGTGGTTGATGCACTGCACACGCTAGGTTCAATTGTAAAAATAGTCGAATAAAACTGTACGTGCTCCCTTTGAATTCCAACCCAGAGTGCAAATCATGGACAGATTAGCTAATTTTAGTATTCTTTCTTACAGGAAGGAATGAATGAAAAAGACAAAACTTATAGAAAATATTAAAGCATATTTATGATCAAGCAAGACAGCCAATCTATTGAACAATTTGCTCACTTTTGCCACCAGTTCTAGTGTTCGCTGGATGTCGCCTGGCTGTGAAAACCTTCTCATTATCATGGGATTAATTTCAGAAAACTGTGAAAAACATAGCAGATAAGAGATAATAAAATAGCTGATCCTTTATAATGAGATTAGCATTGCTCAAAGCCAACCTATTAATGGGTGTAGGGGAAGCTAATAATTAACTAGTCTAGCATAAGCAAAAGTTCAGTTAAATCCAAGTATGTTACAGTGGGTGTCTTTTCTGTACATCTATTCACTGAGTTGGCCGAGACCTGTGGAGTCTGCCTGTTTCTGCCAAATTCCCATTGTAATCAGGTTTTTTATAATTGGATTAGAAGCACAATAATATTGTACAGTCAAGCTGGCTTAATTAATATTGCTTTCAGGGACTACAGAATATCCAGTATAAGATGATGTGGACTGCATCTTATAAATCAGTGGTTCTCAACCCTCTTTGCCTTGCAGACCACTTTTGAAGTTCAAAAATTTCTCGTGGACCATCTGATAAATTGAGCAGTCATCTGCTCCTAAAAGTGGTAATGACCTTTTGTTCTTTTTGCTCGTCAGACTTTTTCACGTTGAAAATGCACAAAATACACACAAAATGTGCCAATAACCTTTTTGCGCTGAGGACCTTGTTTTGCTCGTCGCACTGTTAAGATTTTTCACACGGAAAATATATGTTCAATTTTTATTTACGTTTTTTCAGGCTTTGCCGCGGGCCACTAGACCACCTCTCGCGAACCACTTGCGGTCTGCGGACCAAGGGTTGAGAACCACTGTTATAAATACAGTATCCTCGGAAGAAGAGTAAAGAGCATTCATTCATTAATTGATTTGACAATTAACTGGTTTCATTGCATAATTTAACGACACGTAGGAACTAATGCAATACTTCAAACATCCAACCTGATGGGCAGCAAAGAGGACAGGCGCTGTGGCTAAACCAAGCTTTAGGTCTGCCGATGCTGGCTTTCCTAGAACTATTTCATTTGAAATAAAGTCCAAGAGATCATCTACCAACTGCAAAAATAATACAAGTGTAATTTAAGCAGTTATTGCTACATTATAGTTCTGTTTGACACACACTTGCCAGGATAAATTTCCTTTTAATTAATGCATAATTCTAAAATACCATAATCAATTTCATAGATAATTATGGGGATTGGTGACGGTTGGTGTTTGATGCCATTTTTACAATTTGCTCCCATTCTTGTCTGTTCAGTGCCCTGTGGTTTGACTCTTTCAGGCCGCTTTCACAGCATTATCTCGTACCATCACACCAGTTTCATGTGGCCTTCCTTGTCGAAATCATCCCAGCATTAAACCACTTATTAAGCCCAGGGGTTTAACCCCAAATGGATGCTTTTATATCACGGAACCAAATGGCTGTCTTAAAATTTGCATCTGACCATTGTCATTTAAGAATTTGAGTATCAAAGACTAAACGACAAAAGCGTCAGAGTTTGATACATACATTGTCATCGTGCAAATGTCCTTCTACCAATGCAATCATCTTCACAGTTCTAATCTCAGAATCAAGCAAAGATAGCTAAATCTGTATCGAGAAACTTTACCTGGAATGCAATGCCAACATGCTTTCCATATTCAAAAGCAATTTCAATAACATTTTCAGAACACTGGCTGATAATTGCAACCTATAAACACATTAAAATCAAGGCAACTATCATCATCAGTCTAAAACAAAATTTTCAGATTTTCAACTGCACTACATATTCTGAAACTAAAACAATAGCCTTAAATTTCCATAATATAAGCTGATAGTTACTTGAAACTTGAGTACCGGGTAAGTTGCTGTTTTACATAATCTTAGCAATGCATTTACAGTTAAATCAACCAGTTGTAATTAACACCCTACACTAAGAATAGGCCAATAGTAAATGTTTCTAATTATAGTGTATTATTGGCCACCAATAGTAAAAGCACTGCTCAAATCTTGCATTGAGCTCAGAGTGTCCAAGAGTATTCCATATTTATGGAATGCCATATAAATTTACCCTTACATTACATTACCTCTTCAATGCAACAATATCTGACATCCCAGTCAATATTAATATTATATATTCAAATTCTTTTGATGCTAAATATTTTTAAAATCACACAATTAGAACAGTTTCAATGTGAATGGGTTGAAATATTACGCTGTAACTCATACAAGTTTTGCAACTGAACAAATTCCTTTAAGAGTCAAACAAAAGGGAAACTTACAGCCTTACAGGTGTTTGCAACTAAGCTGGCTGTTTTCTTGTAAGTTTTCTTTAGATAATGACTGAACCTTTCGTTTTCCAGCTCTTTTGACCCAAGCTGCATGAATTCACCTGCAAATGTTTCACAAAGGACTAAAGTCACATTTAAATCAAAATGACTCACTCCTCAAGTTTTTCAATAGTAAAACTAGAAAGCTGCTCGCTTCGCTCGCGCTCGCTTCGCTCGCAGTGCAGGATAATACTAATCCAATACCTATACCTAATACCCAATCATTGAATTCATGCTGAACAACATTTCAATGATGTACTGTACATATGCCACCTAGCCAAGCTCTGCGCCACGTAATAATTAGGCCTATGTACGTTAAAACCACTCAACTGTGACCATTTGTGACGCTGTACACGTATTTTTTGTGTACGTTAAAATGTACGTTAAAATTGCGCAACTTCCTCAAGCTACGAACAATTGTTACCAATAGCAACGTCGTCACACGCCCACCCCTCTGACGCTGCAATGACTCGACTAAACCGTGCTAAACTACGAACAATTGTTACCAATAGCAACGTCGTCTTCGAACATCGCCCACCAACGCATCGCGACGTAAGGACTAAACCGTCTATCAATAGTCAACCAATCAGAACGCTTGAAGGTAACAGACATACAGAATAAGGATTTTAATATTATAGATACTCACATTTTCGAACAAGTAACACAATATTTGAACCAGTGGTTAACTGGAAATCAACGAGATAAAAAAATCAACAGCATCATGCAATATTCAGCTAATTCAATTAAGTCAGTGAAAAAAGACAAAAAGTGAAAATACAGATACATATACCAAATACAGTAGAATCCCTATGTTATGGACTTCATAGGATGTGCACAGAAAAAAGATAAGGAACCATCTCCATAGATGAATTATAGCAGCAATTTACTGTAGTCATCATGATATCAACTTTTCCACTTACCTTCAATTAAATCTTCTAAAACCTGAGTTAGAACTGTGACAACTTCTTCATTCCGTATTCTTGCTAAAGCCATTGAAGCGACTGCTAGTATGTAGTTTCCAGTCAGTACAGCCTATACAACAGAACCAAGCTATCACCGTAACGATAAGACTCATCTGTGACACGAGACTGAAAGATAGACCGCTGATAGCCACTGAGAAGTCAGCCATGAATAAATTATAATTACAAATGTAGTAACAACAGACACGCAGAGATGGCTTGTTTATTTTGAATAAATGAAGTCTGAGAACTATGAAAAGTCAAGGGCATCACATGTGACCATAGACTGTCACCCGCTTGTCTGGCCGGATGCCCTGGATTTGACCTGGATCTTTAATGATTTGGATTTGGTGTGCCATCGGTTGATACTCCTGTGCATTGTAAAGTGGCGCTATAGAAGTCTAAGATTAGATTAAATTAGATGAAAGTAATTAAACAAAGACACTTGAATTCAAGAAACATAATGCTTAGATTACAAAATTATGTAGACTTGAATGCGAATCCACAATAAGCCGTGTATTTATTTAAGCAATTGAAAAAAGCACGGAAAATTAAATAATGTTCTAAGCATTAGTAGCATATCTGTAGCAGTGGTAGATTTTTACCCGTGTTTGACCCCAAAGTTTTTGAACGGTTGGTTTCCCTCGTCGCATTTCTGCCTTGTCGATGACATCATCGTGTATAAGACTGGCTGTATGGATCATCTCCGCAAGCATTGCTACAACTTTCTGCGGTGAGCTCAAAGGGATGCTGCATACACAACAATTGTAAACCAAAACTTATGAGTTACAACTGTCATATAAATGCACCATCCTTAAAAGAATCGCTTTCTATAGAGAAGACGCAACAATTAATTATTACACATTATAAATATTGACAAAAATAAAAATTGTTACATGCACTTGCAAATATGAATCAAAAGAAAAAGATTTTCCAGAGCTTTCATAATTGGTTGATTTAGTTCACAAGTGTGATCTTTCCACATGTAATGGCAGATGTGGAAGGGTAACATGGTAGACAACCACAGTCATTTGTTCGAAACCAACTATAGAAATCACACAATGACCCTCAACCCTTCAACTTTCTGTGAACCCCATCACATATCCCATCATCAGGTAACATAATTCCAAGACTTTGTGAACAGAGAACTTACTACCAACACATGGCAAATACCCAATGGAGAGATACTTTTGTTGAACATCTTTTATAAACAATAAGAAACTTTTATGTAAAAGAATATTATAAAATACACATCACGGTCTAAAAAATAAGAAGGAAGAGCATGAAACCAACAAAAACGACTGGCAAATGATGTCTAAGAACTGTCAATCTCTCTTACCTGCTTGTTGAACCTGAATCAGCATGTACATTATATGCTACATGTATGTTGCATGCCTTGGCCATGAGCATGACAACCATTGGACGAAAGAATTTACCCATGCCATCAAAGTGGTAGCTTGATATATCAAACAAACATCCAACATCTGTGCTGAGTTCCTGAAAAAGTACAATACATTCTGCCACAAGATGTACAGCCAAATAAAGAAATGATCATGATCAATGACTGATTTTGATGACAAATCATATTAGGTACTGCTATGACACCCAACAAATTCTTCAAAAATCACACAAGGACACTTAAAGAAACACTGATTAGCTGCTCAGTACATTTCTCACTTAAGCTATACTTCATGTACAAAATCCATGGTATGGGAAAAATGGAGCATGAAAATGGTAGATTGGTAATACTCAGAGAAGGATGCTGACAGAATGGGATTGACTCCCATAGGAGCTCTAAGGTTAACTCAGCCTTCACTCGCTACAACGCTGTGGCAAAATGAACAGCAGTGGCAACACTGTGAAGGTAATGATAGGTTTGACAGAAAAGACTGTCCAATGATGCAGGGTTTCCCAAAATTTTGGAACTGCAACCCACTTCGGCGGTTTTGTAATGCGCCGCGATCCTGCAAACTTAGCGTCAACTAAAAGTGGATAAAACACTAATCATTTTAACATAAGCTCTGACTGGATTGCAGCTACATAAATTTCTTAAAACTAAGTCTACTTGGAACTTTGCAAGGCTAGTGACACTATGATGTTGGTTATAAAATTACACCCTTGAATTTAATTTTGCGCTACCCTGCGACCTATTAAACTGAACCCTCATGACCCACTTTTTAGCCATGACCCACAGTTTTGGAAGTACAACACTGATGAATGACTTAGCCACCTATGTGCTGATGGTCATGAAACTGAGGATCAGCACCGGACCCTAAAAAGCCATACAAGCCACATGAGTCTATGGTACCTTTATCTTTACCTTACAAAATCCATAAAACTAAAAAAATATTACTAACAATGCATACTTCACTCAATTAGAATTCCAGTTTGAATCATGTAGTCTAGACCACGTGGTTACACAGAATACTGTCATATCATCACAAGTATATATGGATAGAATTCAAAGGGTTAAGGCAAGTTTATCGATTATTGAAGCAAATTACTCTGAATTAGAATGTCTAGAATAGAACCTGTTTTATGTTGGAGCAAAGATGATTTAGATCATCCTGAACGAGACTAAATGGATCAATGTTTTCTTTTTCTTCAGTCAGAACATTGGAAATTGAACCGTCAGTTGAAAATTGCCTAAGATTTACAATGTTACATCTTGTAACATCTAGTGTAATCTACAAAAAGCAACGATATACAGCTGAATCTTCATCAGAGACATCTACATCAACATCAATCTACACCGGCGAATGAAGCTGCCAATTTAGATACGACCAAACTAAAGGCGACACAAAAATCCAGAAACACTTCTTACAACAACCGCCGCCTCAAAAAACAGTTGCACCCAGTTAACCTACGCTGAGCTTGGCGACGTTTAACGAACTCGTTAACGGCGACGCGACGGCAGTCGTCCGGGGCTTTAATCGCGTCGTGTAATTACGATAAGATTTCAGTGAGTCGGCGGTTATTCTGCCGATGAATCGTCGACACCGAACGACGTTAGCCACAGACGCCACCGAAATCCTTGCCGGAGACATTTTGGCCTTCAAAGCTGCAGGAGCAGCAGGACACGCAGACGCCGCCGCTAGGCGCTTTCGAAAAGACGATGAGACAGAGCGACAAGAATCCTGAAGAATTACACGACGGGTCACGACCTAATCCTGGTCTTATAATCCTAGGCTATATGGCGCTCGGACGAGTAGGATTCATAAAAGTTAGCTTTTCATTTCTCCAATGTTTCCATTCTCAACCCCTTTCTATCCTGTGTTCCTAAGAACTTCCTATTATCAACCGGTTGTCGTGCACTCGTGCGTGTTTTGATAATTGTTTGCAGATGCCTTGTCAGGCATTTATTAATAATATATTAATATAATAATAATAATAATAATAATAATAATAATAATAATAATAATAGTGATAATAATAGTTTAAAAGTGGTTTAGGAGGCTAAGTTAACATATGTGAAACCCACTGTAGCAACTCTCTACGTGCAGATAAATTTTTGAATCCGTTTACTGTTTCTATTGTAAATTTGTCACTGCCACCTCGTCCAAACTGTGCCATTTTCAGGGGCGGTTCCACGTTGGGGATGACTGGGGAAGTATCCCCCCACTGGGCCCGGCCCACCAATGTAAGATGAATGTCTAAACGGATTAGCCTTTATGTATAGGCCTATATCCACAACCATATGGACATATCTATATAGACGGACATATCCGTATAGACAATATGTCATCCACAATTTCACTTCCAGCAATAGAATACTCGATTTTGCACTATGACTTTGTAAAACAAGACTAAAATAGCTTTTATACATTGTCAATTCTGACCATTATATTTTATAAATCAAATCTACAGATTTCTTCTAAACCGTTTAATTACCAATTTACCGGTATATAATTAATTCCTTGACAAATGGCAAGATATTCATAGAAATTCATTGCATTCCCCTACCAGCTTTCTAGAAATGTATCTCATCCCCCCACCAAGAGTTCTTGCAACCGCCACTGTCCATTTGCCCACAACTCTTGCACTAACAGATGTATTTTCTTTGGCCCACTCTAGAATACTGTGTTCTGGCATGGAATCCATTCTTGAAAAATGATACAGAGCTTTAGAAAAAGTGCAAAGACGAGAAACAAAGAAGGTCAATGGATGTCATAATTTAAGCTACAAGAAGACTTCAATATTGTGGGTCGACAACATTAGAAAGGAGAACAGAGAGAGAGGGGGATTTGATAGAAACATACAAAATGACCGGGAAAGTAGATGAGCCATTCGATCGATTCTTTACATTGGCACACTATAGCAGCTCATGAGGCCACAAATGCAAATTGTTTAAGCAGAGGCAGTGATGTGACGTCTCGACTCTCGAGACACTGTGTCGTCTTGAGACTGTATTCTCAATTTCTGGGTCTTGATCTTGCTGGCCAGTGTTTAGGTCTTGTCATTATCAATCAATCAATCAATTTATTTATTTACAGTATCTGTCTTGGTCTTGAGATTCAAGGCTGAGAATGGGTTTTTTCCACTGTTTTTGTCAGAAACAAGATGAAACATATCCCGGTATCCGGCAAATCATCCTCAACAAAGAATGCTCATAAATTCAATCGTAAAAATTTATTTGCCGGGTGCAGTCTGCCAGTCAGTTTAGTTGAGCATCCAAATTTTCGTAATTTTATTGCTGATGTTGATAAAAAATGAGTGAATCCTGTTTTGTCTGTTTTCTTTATGTTTAAAATTATTGACATGGTCTTGAGCCTTGGTGTCTTGGTCTTGACACCTAATGTCTTGGTCTTGAGGGTTAGCATCTTGGTCACATCCCTGAGCAGAGGATGGGTTCAAGAAAGAATTTTTGTGTGCAAGGGTTGTGAACAAATGGAAAATTTTGGATGAGGTGGGAGTGACAGTTGAAAGTGAATGGTTTCAAAGGCTACCTTGGAAAACTAGGTCATTGAATGTGGAGAGTTCCTACAGTGGTTTTCACACAGGTTTACTTAGCCTCCTAACCACTTTAAATCACATTGTTATTATTGCTAAAGCTGCACTGTCTACCACCATTAACATACACCAAACTCGGACACTTAGTGACATTAAACACAGTGTTGTTAAGTATCTAAGATACATGTATCTAGATACATATCTTAGATACAAAAAAGTTTCTTGTATCAAGATATATTTTTCAAAAGTATCTAGTATCAGTATCTTAGATACAAAAAAAAGAGTATTTGTATCTGTATATTTAAATTAGATACAAGATATTTTTAAACTCTCAATAGAGGTTGACTATATTGGATATTGGTGATGTGTGGACATTTCAAATATACTTTCAGCTAAATTATTAAGAGATATATAATTTGATTAATATGACAACCTCTTTGGTTGTAAATTTGCATTGCATCTGTGACTAATTTTCTCCATACTAGGTTTATTTTGAAACAAACTCTTCTTGGAATTTTTTTTATCAATACTAACTTCTAAATAAAGTATCTTTAAAAGTATCTTGTATCAAGATACTTTCAATTTGTATTTGTATCTTGATACCAGTACTTTTTATATCATGTATCTAGTATCAGTATCTTTGATACATTTCCTCACATGTACCTGTATCTGTAACTAAGATACATTTGAAAAGTATCTTTAACAGCACTGATTACCCACACCATTTAACTTCCACTCTGCCGGCAGACATGTGAAATTATCTTCTTCAGGTGTCGAGTATTTTTATGTTGATGACTATGTACTTCCATTTCTCTCGGTTGTTCGTCATTGATTGCACGAGTTCTAGTTCTGTAGTTACACCCTTCACATCAGTCAGTAAAATGCTGGTAGCCTATGTGTAATTCTTTGTATGATTTTCGGCGTCCACTCATAAATGTTATACCTAAGACCTAAAATTCGGCCACGCGGCAGCTGAGGGGTCTATTTCCAGCCAAATGAAACAAAAATGTCTATCCGTAGATTTCTGCTGAAGCAATAGGTCCATCAAATTGGCTAGTGTATTTTCAAATCCATGTCTCCCTTCTTTTAGCATAACCTGTCTTGTTAACTTTTCAGATTGATTGTAACAAAAATGAGTCTTGAGGTGTTTCGAGACCGAGACTCCAGGTCTCTCACTCTGTGCCTCCCAAAGTCCAGCAATCAGCACAAATTCTTACCTTGACTAGGCCAAGAATCATCAAGCCACCAATTTACATGCTTTACAACTTTGAAATACAAGGCTAATATTTTGAAACAACAACTCTATTATTTTTCTACAGCATGCTATAAGCACAATATCAATAACAGCACTTCATTAAGGAATACATGTAACACTAGAGAAAGTCAAATTTTAAGTCCGAGTAAATATTTTCCATGCATAGTAAAAGATATCTATGACCAATGTTCCCTCTAAGCTGCATGGCAGCGCACACGACAAGAAAACGCGGCACAGCGGTTGGGTGCGCAGTGATTTTGAGTTAAAAATAACACTGATTTCTTTGTTGTCTTGGGTGACATACAGTATGTGAAAAAAATTCAGGTGCTCAGGCATGAAAAGGTGCCGCTCAGGCACTATACTTTTCTGTGCACACTCAAAAAAAGAGGGACACATTGTTTATGACCCAACATTTGAATCAGTAACCAAGATAATAATAATAATTACACACTTCTATAGCACCAGTGAATAAGTGAATATTTTCCATTTAATTTATCAAGTTAAGTCAGTGATTGGTTGGTATGATGCAACATCTGATTATAGCAAAAAGATAAATTTTCACAATCATCGCAAAAATTCAAATTTGTCATTATATAAGAATACAGTGTATAGAATATGTTACTCAGTGTATCAAATAAATTCGAGCTACACTGTAGTCAGATGATAAAACAAGCAAATGAACTAAGCAATTTAATCAAAGCATAAGCAAACACCAACTACAAATACAGGTAGAAGCAATCTATGAAAATACTTATAGTATATGCAAAATTGTTCGACACTAGAGAGTGACATGGTAACAGTTACCACAGATTTTCCACAGTATTGTCAAGTTGATAATAATAATAATTGATGATGCTGTGTAGGTGTTCTTGCTTTCTACATGAAGAGTATTTAGTAACCCAGTAGGTACTGTAAGTTATTCGTTAAGTAGGTATGGGCGAAACTAATACATGGCACTAGATCAGCTGACTGATAGAAATGTGCCAAAAGTACCGGTACTGCCTAGCAGTGTTTATTCAAAACTTTCCCATTTCCCCCAAAGCTTGAAATTCCCCCCAAAAAATGTTTTTTGACATTTTGGCAAGTAGTACGACCTCCCCAATGTCTGTTCCCCCCTAATGTTAAACTCCCCCCAATGTCTAGGTGGCTAGAATAAACACTGCTGCCTAGTACATCCCTTTTCTGTGTCCCTTTTAACTTGCATTGTCTTGGGCACATGGTCTGTTACTTTTCATCACTCAAAGTTATAAATGGAAAAATGAGACATCGATAAATTGATTAAAAGTAGAAGTTAATATCTTTCCAAAAGTATAACAGAGTGAGTGATGTGTGGCCACACTGGGAGAAGGTTGCAAAATGAAGAACCACCCCACTCAGCTGAGTACTGATGCTGTTGTCAAGGGGCTGTCCATTAATTACATCAACAAAATAGGAGCAGGGGGTTTGAAAATGTTTGACAGTTGTTGACAGAGGGGAGGGGGTCAAAAGAAGTTGACGGCAACAATTTCATTTTTTTACAAATAATCAAAAAAGGAAATTTCATGGAATACTATATAGTGAAACGAAAAAAGCATGACAAGCAAAAAAGGTCACCACCACCACATTTTGACTCTCGATGAGCAAAAAATGGAAAACGGTCTCATTACTGCAAAAATAACCCTCTAAACTTTTTAGGGAGACCCATCACTGATCTTATGGGGGTAAAAAGTTTTTGACATAATTATAGGGGTCACTGAGAGTGTAACAGTTGTTCACAAGGGGCAGGGGTCAAAAATTGCCCAAAATTTTTTGACGTAATTAATGAACAGCCCCTAATCTTTTTTGTTCATGGACTTAAACTGTAATTATAACATTACCATTTAATGGTTGAAAACATGACATTATAATTTAGAAGCAAAGCATAGTAGCATATTACGATACGTGTTTTTGTTAACATTTGTTAACGGCTACTGCGGGTACAATGAGGGGATGGAAAAGGCTGGTACAGTGATGGGGTGATGGGATGGGGACAAATGCTGTGAGGATAGGGTGGGGACGGGAATAAATTTTTGGGTGTGGAGTTGGAATGGGGATAAAAAGTTGTCCCTGTGTCACTCTCTACTTGACACATTTCTACTTGACATGAAAATTAATCAATTTTCAGCTGTTTTAAATTAGATTTAGGTTAGAAACAGATTTTATAGTTCAAGATCACTTTATATCATAGAGAAGTTCATCCCTCATCCATCATTGTTCCAGAAATGTGGCACAGATCCAATCATTGCTCCTAGCTGGCACTGGTGGAGATGGCAGTGCCATTGGCATGAGAATCAGTTTGAATTGGACGCAGCAAAGTATCATGATCAAGAGAATTCTCTAAATGAAATGAAAAGAATTTATAAGCCCAACAGTCCTAATTACCACTTCATTACCATTGAGTCTGCTCAATAATAATTTAGAAAAACCACTAAGTCTTACGGTAATATTTGAATCCTTGGAAATGAATTCGAATTTAAAACTATCGCCTTCCTGATTTAAACATGATTCTGCCAATATTAGTCTAGAACAGAGGTCTCCAACGTACGGCCCACAGGCCGGATATGGCCCGCCAAGGTCTGTAATCTGGCTGCGGTAAAAAAAAGTCACAAGCATAAATCATACTAACTAACTTTGTCAGAAATGCATCAGTTTCATGTACCTCACAGTAGTTAAAACTTAAAAAGCACTTCAATTGCAACTAATATTCCGCAGTCTGCATTATGCACTGCATCATAATTTGGCAATAAATAGTCTGTTATTAACAGTTATTCATTTGTCATATATTGTAAAGCGCTCTTGACTTTAGCCTTCGCTATGCATATTGCACTATATGAAATTGTCAGAATTAATAATTATAATAATAATAATATAGATAAATTTAGTTTCTTGTGCTTGTGGCTGACTCAGCCTTGAGAAGTCAGCAAAGTGGCCTCTGGCTAAATATCTTTGGTGACCCGTGGCCTAGAATTATGTTCAATCATGTCATTAGACACGTGCACAGACTGAAACCCCAGAGATTGTAGCCTGACTAAATTTCAACTGCTAATCTGCCAAACAATGACACAATAAGATTATGGCACAACAATACCTTCAAATGTACAGAACAGACCATGAAATCACAAATTACTAATAAGTTAGTTAGAGCAGAGGTTGGAAAGCTGGTGTCAACAATTCACACACATGCTTTGCTCAGTCAATAAAAGCTTGTAATATTAAACAATAGCAGGCATAGTGCTAAATCATAGTAGCATTGACTCCTTTACCGTCTGTTTAAAAAAATTTTGACACCATAGCAGAAATTCGTTTTTAGAAATATTACTTTCATCAAAGTTTTAAAATCCCAGTCAAATACCGATATATACCGGTAGTGGTCCTTGAACCCATATATAGCATTGCCTGTGTCTCACTCCAGGGTCTCCAAAGTTTTTAGCCAGGGGCCACATTACAGTGTACTGACTTCTGAAGGCTCAGTGGGCCACAAGCACAAGAAATTAAATTTAGTAAAATATGGTGAATAAGGATATGGCTGGCTTCACTTTCAGATACCATATAGAGTAGACCCTATCTGGTGATAATTAGAATCTCTGTCTCAATGACACAGGCAGTGAAGAAAGAGACCTCTTATAATAGATTTTGTACAATTTGTGCATGTTCCTCATTTTTTGATGCAGGCATGATTACAGACCTTGGCAGGGTCATACTTTGGAGACCCCTGGTGTAACTCAGGCTTTCCCATTAGTTGTTGCTGGCAAAGTACAGCCCAAGTTGGGGAAAATTATGCTAGAACAACTAAACACATGCTGCATTACTCTGGACATAGATAAGCCCAAGGAATGTAAATAACCATCTGCCAATACTGTAAATCATTCTTTAAAGAAACATATTAGTCTACTAACGTTCATCTGCTTCTTTCACAGTTTTCCTTAAAATTCTGCTTTTCAACCATTTCCTTTTAAAATAAAAGCAGATGCATTGAAACTGTGCAAAACTCTATGATTTCCACACTATATACAGTACAATGTATAATAAAGCTTCATCAACTGAATTGGTCTCAAATTCCAGCACAATACTACAAACACAACAGTACTTGGTATTTTATTATTAAATCTAGAGGCGCATCAATTATTGACTGGTAATTGGCCAATACCGATTACAATTATCAGCCAATTTACGGATAGCTGGCCATTCCATAATAATCATATCGGCCAATACAGTCCAAATTATAACTGCAATGCACTCAGTCCAAAAACATTGATGCAATTGTAAATTAGAGTAGAAAAAGAAATAATTAAAAAATAAATAAACAGAAAAAAGTAAAAGCAACAGCTGATCCTATGAATTTCCAGTAGCACAGTTCGTGCTGCAAACCCATTGGTCATAGTAAAAGTCTTAGCCAACACTCCAGACAACATCTATTTAAACTGATAGCCTTTTTTCTAATCTTATTAGTAATGCTAGCCTCCATTTCTGATTATTTTCCCATAAAGTGAATGCATTTTTGTGGCTATCTTTATTGTGCAGTTTTACTTAATTTATTGACTGCTGCTCAGCGTATCTTCAATTCTCGTACGGTCGCCCAATGAGTGAAAACTATGGATGGAATTATGCAATAATATTCATTTTACAATATGCCAAATAGTTATATTTGTCAAAATTATATTTTTTGTGAAAAATATATTTGTCAAAATTAAAATAAGATTCATTTCACAATATGTCAAATTCATTATTGAACAAAGAAACTTCAACAAATCAATAATCTCTAATCAGCCAACTGTACAGGGCTGATACACAGAAATAAGAATCATACAGACAATATCAATTGCTGTATGCAAAATAATAGGAATGCTCGAATGCTTTAAGAACAAGGAAATCCACTATCTTGCTATCAATAACTACATGAAATGGACAAGAACGACCAAGTTACTAACAATACATACCACTTTTTCCATATTATGAGTCCTCCCATAACAAAGAAAACGGCCAGTGAAAGTCCTATCACTTTCAACAAAATGGGTTGAGTGTCATACTTTATATCTAAAAATTACAAAAAATCACTAGTGAAAGTAATTTTACAAAAGGCTGCAAATAACTAATACAATAAACAAAAATCAAACGTATGCTGAAAAGAAATACCGCATTTTGCGCATACTGCCCGCACCTCGCGGATAGGATAACCCGCATAAAATATATATCCTGTAAAATTTGAATCAGAAAGCCCGCTCCCTCGCATTGCCCGCACCCTCTTATTCACAATGTCGTGTGGGGATTGGAGACAAAGCCATTGGGGCGGTGACGAGATCGGCCGTAATGAGGCGGGAGTGGGGTTGACCATTGTGGGCGGGGGCGGGGAGGAGTCTTGTCATCGTGCAGACCTCTACTACCAATAATGGTAGCCTTAAGTGCCACCATCATTTCTGCACCCGGTACTTTCCTTATATACCGTAATGCTGTCAGAGTACCTGTAGACGGGCGTCAGCTGCCCAGGGTTGGTTATCTGCCCGGGCTCCGTGTTGACTCTGCCCAGTAGTTATGCCACTGCATGTCTATGGTGCTGGAGGTGTTACCCTATTACCGGTAGAGTCAGAGCAGGGTCATGCCAGTGGCTAGAAAGGGGCGGGGAGGGTCATCCGCGCCAGGCGGCACATTCCTAAGGGCGGCATTTTGAGGGGTAAAAATTTGTAGGGGCGGAAAATTATAAGTGGAAGAGAGAGAAATAGCCCATAGTGTTGCCAAAGCAAAGGCATGCCAGAGAAATGCGAGTGCCGATGACTTTTTGTTTTGCTCCCCACACGGCTATTCCGCCTCTGGCAGCGCCAACCAAGCTATGCCACCGGGTCGTGCTGGTACAAGGCTGTGGACAGGACAGCTGCAAAACATTCCTGACAGCTGCAGCAACCAACGTAACTTGATACAGCTGACATCAGATAAGCTGATACCTTTGTGGCGTTCTCTGAGTACAAAGGTCCAAATCTGTATTCTGCCCGCACCTCCGCATAGCCTACACCTGGCATTTTTGTTTGTAAAAAATCACATAGCCTGCGGGCAGTCTGTGCGGAAATACAGTACATATAACTGTAAACTACTTTGACAAAATAGAGAAAAACAGATCATGATAACTTTGTTACACTCCTTTTTCTACAGAATTTCAGAATAACTGATATGTGAGTATTTAGAAAACCATCTAAAAACTTGGATAAAAATCCCTTAGTCTTATTAGATTCAAAGAAAGCAACTGCAAGAGGAATGCAGCTGATTTGATGAACATAACAAGGTCAATTTTTAAAAAAATCAAAAATATTTTCTTTGCTTGAAATATTTTCAGAGCTGCACTTTCAAAGAATCTTCTTCTTTAGGTGCTGTGTATTTCTACGTTAGCGACCATGGATTTCCACTTTGTTCTATCTTGGCATCCTCTTATTAGTTCGATGTTATTCATTATTCCCTCAATTCCTTCTTGTAGGCAGTCTACATATGTGTTTCTCTGCCTTCCTCTGGCTCTTTTTCCCTCCATTTTTCCAGTTATTTTATTCAAAGAATATATTTCACAAACAATCAACTGATCAAGTGCTGATGGTCTATGTATGTCCCAAATGAAAATAACTGAACTAGCTTTTGGCTATAACCAGGTGCCATATTGTGTTTGTTACAATGTAAGGAGATGTTAGAGACAAATTTGATATGCAATCTCTGCTACATTAAGAGATGGAGTGCAGACACAGACACACGCATGTCGCACATACACACACACACAGAATTTTGAGGACAAAAGGTTTGAGAAGTCAGTCTTCCATAAGACAATTCAATAATTCTCCACTTATTGACATGCCTTGTATATATGTCTTAAGGACTATAGGTTAGAGAAGTTAGTTTTACATAACACAACAGTTCTCAATAAGTCATCAATTTCATTAGTTTATCTGAAATATATCTTCAATTCTTAAAATATTCAGCAAGAATTGCTTACCGGTACTAGCAACAGGACATTTTGTTGGCGATGTTGTGTTACTGGGAGTTACACAAAGCGTTCTGTTGTCCACACAGCTTTCATTGTTCAAACCTAAGAATTGAAAAGGATGCATGTGTAAA
Source organism: Metaphire vulgaris (assembly GCA_018105865.1). Lineage (NCBI taxonomy): Eukaryota > Metazoa > Annelida > Clitellata > Crassiclitellata > Megascolecidae > Metaphire > Metaphire vulgaris. The sequence goes on from CM030850.1 coordinate 13,037,740, forward strand.
CATATGACCTTCTTAGAGCATTGATCTGAACAAAAGCAAGAACCTGAACCAATGTCATCAAGAACTCAAACTGAATCCAGACTCACAAACTTGATTTATATCCCACCTCCATTTGCAAACAGTGGTGAAAATGCAGGGCAGAGAGAATTGCAGAATTTTAGAAGACAGGAAATCAATGCATAAATCAGAAGAATGAATGCTGTGGCTTTACAAATCAATATTGATTGATTTAGAGTAACTATCAATATACTAAATATACTAACTACACTGCACAACTGGAGCCAATTAATCAAATAAATTCAAATCTTATTCAGCAGTCAATTTCATGGAGTGAAGAAGACATGGTCAAACCGCACCCACTTGTGCAATTTAGAATATTTGGAATATTGCAGAGAGGAATCTCTCTCTCCCCCTCTCTCTCCCCTCTCTCTCTCTCTCTCTCTCTCTCTCTCTCTCTCTCTCTCTCTCTCTCTCTCTCTCTCTCTCTCTCTCTCTCTCTATATATATATATATATATATATATATATATATATATATATATATATATATATATATTCATTCACATTATTTTTGTCTCTGGACAATTTTTTTTCATAAGACTTCGGGAATTAAGTACCGAGGGCATAAATGTATGTATGTGTGTGTGCTTTCAGATAGGCAGATATGCAAATTGCATGACGGTTCGCTTCAGTGCTGCACTCCTTATGCTAAGGCAAAGATGAAGTACTTACTCAATTGGCACTTATAAGAATGTAAGACTTACCTACAACGTCATATTGGCGGTAAATAGATGCATTCCCTTTTTCCTCAACATGCATTTGATAAAGGGACAAAATATCAGATCTCTTTCCACTGATGGCAAAGAAATCATCTTGCGCACGAAGAGTCACATTACATTTGTCAGAAGGTTGTGAAGTAACAAGAAGTCGACATTCACGAAAATGAAGTGTTACACGCTTCATTTTCAAGGTATCATTTAGATTTTCACCTATGAAGACCTTCAGTTCCAAGAATCCATCTCCTGAAATGCACAAACTGTCTTGGTAGAAGCAACCAATCTTAAATCCATTTTGGATAAATGCTTGAGTTTAAGCTTAATTCCAATCAATTTGAAGTTTCCCAAGCAGATGAGCAGTGGATACAAATAATTATAATTGTAAATGTAGTTTTAACAATGCAAATTTAATGCAAGGCAGTAAGTTGTGGCATCAGGCATCAGAAATTGAAGCATTGCCTCCAATATGTTATTTAGTCCCAAAATTAATGTTAGAATCTCTTTTGTCTATCAGCCCTATTAAAAAAAGCAGAATTGTGCTTCTGCCAGAGGAGTCGCGTATTGGAAGCCGGGGGGACAATGTTGGGCAGTTACTATTCAAAAGTAGTTAGTTACTGATTACTGATTACCAAATGTCATCAAATACAATAATTAATTATTCACATCACAAAAGTAACCTATTATTGATTACAATTACTTTGACAGAGTAATTAACTACATTTAATGATTACTTCAAATAAACTCAGCACAGTTATCATGGATAAAGGATTCATTGCATGGTACAGGACAAACTAGCACATAGTGTTCATATTTCGTGAACAGGTCACAAGAATAGAAGATGACTTACATCTACAATGGATGGAAAAAAAATTGTACTGTCAAAATCTTACGTGAAAATGGATTTTAAAAACCCTAAAGTGCATTCATAACAGAAAAATATTTAGATATATTCAATATTCAGTCACTGTTCTGTTAGTGGTATAAACTGTTTCGTTTCACAAAAGTCTAGTCACCCTGTTGGGCCTGTTCAGGCAAGTGAATATTACCGTATTTTTGCGCGTACTTTCCGCACCCTGCAGTTAGTCCGCACCTGTGGATAGCCTGCCAAAAAATATATCCTGTATAATTTGAATCAGAAAGCCTGTACCCTTGCAATGCCTGCACCCTCCCATTCACAGTGACGGCTGGGAATTGGAGACAAAGTATTGGGGCGGGGAGGGGATCGGACGTCACGGGGCAGGAGAGGGGCTGACCAGGACGGGGCAGGGCAGGAGTCTTATCCCCATGCAGACCTCTACTACCAGTCATGGTAGCCTTAAGTGTTCTTTCTATGCCATAATGCCGTAAGAGTACTGTGTAGACGGGCGTCAACTGCCAGAGCTTGGTCATCTACCCGGGCTCCTTGTTGACTCTGCCCGGTAATTATGCCACTGCGCGTCTGTGGTGCTGGAAATGTTACCCCATTACCCCGGTAGAGACTAGAGTCTGAACAGGGTCATGCCAATGGCGTAGGAAAGTGTGGCACGTCCCTAAGGGTAACATTTTGAGGGGTAATAAATTTGTAGGGGGCGGATGATTCTAAGTGGAAGAAAGAGAGTTTGTTCACAGTGTTGACAAAGCAAAAGGAATGAAGTAGAAAGGCTAGTGCCAATGACCTGTTGTCTTGGTCCTCACGCGGCTCTTAGGCCCCGGGCGGGCGCCAACACATGCTACGCAGGGTCATGCTGGCACAAGGCTGTGGGTGGCTGCAAACACTCCTGACAACTGCGCAACCAACGTAACTTGATACAGCTGGCATCAGATAAGCTGATACCTTTGTGGTGTTCTCTGAAAAAAAGGACCAAATCTGTGTGCCAGGGGTTATTGGGAGTAGGGGAAAGTGAATGGGTGGAAAGGGTGTGATGAAATGCAGTGGAAAGAGCTGCGGTCTGTTGACACGATTTCTGTAGAATTCGATTCAGATTGCCAGCATCTGAAATTTTTGTTTGTAAAAAATCGCATAGCCCGCAGGGAGTATGCGCGAAAATACGGTACCAGAAGCTTTTGTTAGCTTGCAACAACAGTAGCATTTCAAAATGGTTATCAGACAGTTTGCTACGTCTTGGTGTCAGGATTTGACCACCATCGCTGAATAGACGCTCCACTGGTGCACTGGATTGGATGGCTGTGTTGTACCTCTAGAAGACCTCTCCCCTATTCCCCCATCTTTATCACTACTCACAATTCTAGAATGAAATATTAGACAATAATACTCAAGTTTCAGAATCTGATTCAAAATTGTTTTGAAATCAACACTAACTTTTCTCAGGATATAGAATGCCAAATGGAGATGGCCAAAATCCATCAGGACGCTGTGAAACTCCTGTCTGACCAGTAGCATATGCTAAACAGAGCAAATAAAGATGCCAGTTAAAGATGATCACATAAACAATAAGTATTAAATCATTTAAAACAATATACAATGAAATATATTGAATTATAAATTAGTACTTCCTTATTATATTTATTATTATGGGGGCGGGAAGATGGCATTAAGTAAAGTAAAGTAAAATCTTGTGGATTTCTATAGCGCTTTGGAAAGCAGAACAACAGTGGCTGCTTATTCTTAGGCGCTCAGCCTCTCTTAAAATAGCTATGGGGAAGGTAGATGATCAGCCAGGCAATAGTCAACATCCAAAGGGCAGTGAGGCTAGGTTGTTACAGCTATGGAGGAAATGATTTTAGAAAAAGGAAGGATTTAAGCTTAGACCTGAAGACTTGAGGAGATAATGCAGGAAATGGGGATTCAGATTTTATTTTTATTCAGATTTTATTGTTTGAAAGTGTCCAAGTCTGCGGAGGGAAGCTGGGATCGAATTCCAAAGTTCAAGTGAGGAGTATGAGAAGGCATGGTTGCAAATTTTCAGGGATGACTGATTCAGTGGGCGTGACAGAGTGAGGTAAGATGATGAACGTGTGGGTGTGGGTCGAGGAAGCCGAGGGGTTAATAGTGACCTAAGGTAGACAGTTTAAATAAGTGGTTACGCGCTGGAGAGGCGAGTTGAAGGAAGGAAGAGGCTCAAGTCTTGTTGGAGTCTCAACTCACACAAATAGCATTTGTAAAGTAGCTCACTACCACCTTCGTGATTTGTATCGTACACTGTATTAGGAAGTTTTCTGAATAAACCTGCATTAATGCTTTTGGCAAATGCCTTAGTGTCCAGTCGTCTTATTATTGCAACTCCCTTCTTTTTGGCATTTATAAATCAAACCTGGCTAAACTCCAACGAGTTCAAAATTCATTGGCTCGGGTAGTTTCAAAAACCCCAAAACGTGAGCACATAACCCCAGTCCGTAAGGGTCTTCACTGGCTTCCAATTAAAGAAAGGATAGACTTTAAAATCTGCCTTCAGGTATACAAAACACTTTACTACAAGGAACCCAGTTACCTTCTTTCAAAACTTTCTGTACAAGCAAACAAATACTCGACCAGATCCTCGTCTGTAATAGTTCTCTCCATCTCCCATACTCGGACAGTTCTTGGTTCTCGTGCTTTCTCAGTGGCCGCCCCAAAACTCTGGAACTCATTGCCTCAGCATGTTTGCATTGCAAATTCATTACACATTTTTAGAGCAAGATTAAAAACCCATCTTTTTGACCTGGCTTATCCACCATAGACTGTCACCCGTTTGTCAGGCCGGATACCCTGGATTTGACCTGGATCTTTAGTGATTTGGATTTGGTGTGCCATCGGTTGATGCTCCTGTGCATTATGAAAGTGGCGCTATAGAAGTTTAAGATTAGATTAGAGTCCCTAAGGTCGACTCGGCCTTCATTTGTCAGATGGCAGTGACAACTAAGTGGCAGACTAATCTGCAGTGTTAAACAGGGGCATTGCATGAGATTATGAAAGTGGCGCTATAGAAGTTTAAGATTAGATTAGAGTCCCTAAGGTCGACTCGGCCTTCATTTGTCAGATGGCAGTGACAACTAAGTGGCAGACTAATCTGCAGTGTTAAACAGGGGCATTGCATGAGAACCCTGGACCCGTATCATGTAATCTGCACCAGTCACCTGGCTGAGGGCCTTGAATTGGAGATCGGCACTGTCCTAGGATACACCATGCCTTAAAATAGAAGCCACTCCTTGCGCTGGGCTGAATACTATGAAGAGACTTCAGCCATCGGGTTACTATGCACTATGCAGTCCTAGACACTGGCTGATAATGTAGCCAGCACAACTTCCAAACCAAGCATACACACAGAAACACACAGATGACCCCACGCTAACTGAGGTCAAGAACGCAACCTGCTGCTGAGTTAAGAATGGCAGAGCACTGGGCACTGATGACATCCCAGTTGCACTGCTAAAGTATGCAATTGATCTGGCTGCAAATATGCTGCACTCCATCATTCAAAGTCAAAGAGACTGAAGGTCTGGTCAAGCTCCAGTCGCACAGAAATATGGCATTACCGGTAGTCTTGCTGTACAAAAGTAAAGGACTGCAAAGTGAATGCGAAAGTTACAGTCCGATTACAATGTGAAATCTATGATGACTGTGGGCTGCCATCCTCAGACAGTAGCGTCATTTCACACTTTTCTTGGGGAGGAGGCAAGATAATTTTTTTGCAAATTTTATGCAATTTTTGGCAAATTTTATGCAATTTTTGGCAAATTTGCAATTTTTAAAATATTTTTGGGCAAATTTTGTGATATTTTGCACATTAATACATTATAAATTGTTTCATTTTCTTGGGGGGGAGGCCATGCTCCCCCCCCCAATGACGCCCTGTCCTCAGAAGCACTCTAAGGAATGGGCTAAGGATAACAATATCATGGAGAAGAATGCAATGACCACTCCAGCTATGCGTGATTGATGATGAGCAATCAAATAAGCAGAAACAAGTTCCTGTTCAATATTAATATAAACACAGATATATGTCTATTTATAACATAAATCTATAAATACACATTACCCTTAATTGTTTGAAAGGTGCCACAAAATATCACCAAGTAGAGCAATACACGCTTTGGGTTGAATGAATTCAGGATGTTAATTGCTTGGTTAGCGTTGATGATTCGAGGCTGACGCTTCCTTGGCAAGGCGTTGTTCTCTCTGATCCTAGGCTGTGGATTCCTTGGCAAGGCTCTGAACTTGTTATTTTTTACTTGAGACTTCCATTGGATGGTGTCAGTAATTCCAGTTATCATAAGTGAAACCTTCTCAACAGTTGGTTTAATGCATTCTGGTATAAACTTGTCAATTCCTGGCTTAACTTTGTCAATCGGTAAGGCTCTGTTCTTTCTAATACTAATCTGAGGCTTCTTGGACAAGGCTTTGGGATTTACATTCCCTGTCTGAGGTTTCTGTTGGAAGGTGTCAATAACTCCTTGATCTAGGATCCCCTTTACACGCAGTTTAATGCAATCAGGTACAACAGATAGAAGCCTTGGTGTCACGATGTCAATGCACAAAGCTCTCAAATACTTTGCAGCACTGACCAAGTTTTCAAGAGGTCTGTCCATTTTAACTTCACAAGCTGAATCCAACCCAAATCTACAAAGATAAGAAACATTAGCTGAGAAGCAAAAATTTGCCTTTAAGAAGAATAAACCAGAAAAACTCAATCAAAGTATTAATATCACACTGTTAAACATCTTTGAAAAGGAGTGATTAACTAGCATATGTCAGGTTAAGGGTAGACTATGAGGCGGGCGCCCCGAAAGCAGTCCGTAAAAGCCGAAAAAAGTTCCGACGATAGCTGTATAGAAACACTGAGATATAGTGTATCCGGTCAAAACTAAAAATGATGTAGCACTTTTCTGCAGTTGATTAACCTCTCAAGTGGGCGCAATGTCGCTCCGACGTCGGCCACCTCCGTTCACTATTTGGGCGCAACGTCGCTGAGACGTCGTGTAGTTTCGTAGCGTTTCGTTATTTGGGCACAACGGCTGAGACACGTAAAAAGTAAAGTAAATTTTCACCCTAGGCTCAATGCCCATAGGTGCGGTGCTGATCCCCGTTTGTGGCCATCAGCCCATAGGTGGCTAAGCCATGCATCGGCGGACGGTGGCCAGTCTCTTCCGCCGAACCTATGGTTACTTTCGCAATGTTGCCATTGCTACTCATTTGATGTTACTATCGCCCTCTAGCGATTAAGGCTGAGTCGACCTTAGGGGTTCCTACGGGGTTGAACCCGTGTCGTCGGCGTGCCTGCCCAGTGATATTACCACTCATCTATCTTCCCGCCCCATTGTAATCTGTTGTCAGATCTGCGTATTTGGTGTTTTTTCGAACTGCTGCTGCCTCAGCAGCCGCACCTGCCGACAAAGACGTGATGGGTAGATGGGTGGCAGCGACTGTGTCTGCCACGGTTACATCCCAAATCAGGCTACGGCCGGCGTGCCACGGGATCAGGGTGAGGCCGTCCGGTCTTCTACCGTCAGAACGCGAGAGATCGGGTGGTTCTTTGACAGATGGAATGCCCGCTCAAGAAGCGCCGCAGACCACGTCATTGATCATTGTGTGGCGTGGTGCGCGACCTGGGCCGAGTGAGCAAGACAGACCATGAGACCCGACTTCCAACACCTGTTCCCCACAAGGGCAGATGTGCCGTTCACAGGTGTTGGCACCGAGGCGGAGGCCGACGACGATTCTGACTGCCTCGTCGTCCATGCGCAGTCCACAGGAAGCGATGGGCAGCGCATAAAGCCAGTCCCTGGCGTGCTCCGCTGAAACGGCCCTTAGGCGTGCCTGATGGTACTGCCGTTGGTCAGATTGGAGCAGGTGGTTAAACTCCCTGAGAATCAGAGGACGATCCCAAGTGGACTGCTTGTGGAGAGGGCCCGAACCAGGATTATCCATTTGGCTCATTTCCCTCCACTGGGCGATGATCCCGGTCTCACGTGGGTCCGTAGGCAGACTTGCCTTCAGAAGAATGGACGACTGGAGATCTCGGGTGCTCGCAGCTGAAGCCAAGAAGGCAGACGGTGCAAGCGCAGACACCCGGCGGATCCCCAGTCCCCCATCTCTGATTGGGAGCGTAGCCTGTACCCATTGACTGTCTGACAGACGCAGATTAAGGATTTGGTTCAGTCCCTCACGCATAGCGTCGTCAAAGTTTTCTAATAGTGGATGGCCTGTGCATGGTGTGCATCGTAAAAGGTGCAAAAGTTTAGAATGGGCGAGCGACATTCTGAGCAAAATTAGGGCGTCCTGTTTAGCGATCAGCGTCAAGCGGTTCAGTGCCAAGTTTAGCTCGTTAGAGCGCTGTGACATAAGAGACCCAAAGGCCTGAGTGATGGAAAGAGGGGCCCCAAGGAGGATAGCGTCTTGGGGCTCTATGCGTTGGAAGATGTCAAGAGAAGTGTCAATAGCTGGGATTGGGCCTTTGGATATAATCTCGCATTTGCGATGGTTTAGGGACAGACCCAGCTCTTTACATTCGCACTCAATAACTGCAACATCGCTTGCGGCGCTGTTTGCGTCCCCGCCAAGGTGACGCGTCCGAGATAACCCAGAATAAGCGCGGCTGTTAACTTTCTCAGGATGGGCTGCAGCGGCAGGCAAAAAGCAGTGGGCCCAAAGGGTCGCCTTGTTGGGGCCCATTTGCGAGGACAGCCGAAATTTGCCAAATTTTAGAAGACTTGGACTTCCGTGGGACAGAAGACCGTGCCGAGAGTTCTGGCAGAGTGTTCGTTAGTGCGGTAAGCATTCTGTCTCTCTGCACGCTATTGAAAGCATTACTGAAGTCCAGTTTTACGATAACGTTGTCATCTGGCATTGCGTCCACGAAACGTCTGGTTGCGTGCACTGCCGCTTCGCAACCCCCTGGGCATCCCACCCCGACCTGTAGGGTAGACCTGTAGATAGTCCGATACCCTAGACAGTGCAAAGTTTGCAGCACATTTGGAGGCTAGGCGGCGCTAAAAATAGCCTATTGCGATTGGGCGCAATCCCGGCTTTTTCCTGAGGGCCAGGAGGGTTCCCCCAAAGAGGATGGGCCTGACCTGATCAGGACATGTGCCAGAAAGTAAAAGGTTAATTAGGCCCGTTATAGCAGAGACCAGTCTGCTGCCAGTCTCTGGACAGGTGATAAGCTCGGCCACAACTTGTGGCCTCAGTCCATCTGGGCCTCCGGATGATCCAGCTGGAAAGGAGCGAATTCTGGCCCTAACGTCCTCTTCAGACACCCGGAGTGGAGCGCAATCACTGGCTGATGGCATGTGGACCCGGTCTTCCGGCGGTGAAGGATGCTTCCCAAGCAGCTCCTGGTAGGTCTGAGGGTCGGGGGTAACCGGTTCTTCATCCGACATTAGGATCCTGACGGCGGCCCTTATATTCCCATCCTCTAGTTTGGATGACACTGAGGCTGCCAGCATCTGGTCTCTGCTTTTCCTCGTCGCTGCTTTGCTAGGGGAAGTTTGGCTGGCGTCTGAGAGGCTCTCGAGGTTCTCGAGTATCTCTGCATAATATATATATATATATATATATATATATATATATATTCCAGAAAATCTGAAGACTGGTATTTTTTTGCAACATTAAATTCATACGTAGAAAATTTAGAACAGATATCATCATCATCATCATCATCAATAGCCTTGGGGTCAGCGCCCGTTGGTGTCTGATGCAACAGTACAGTTTTGTCCCAATCTTTTCTGTTGGCAGCAACATGAAATAGTTCTAGCAGACATTTTCCATACCAATCACAAATGTCATCATTCATCACACCATTCCCTCACCAGCCTTTTTCATTTGCCCAGCTCATCCGCCCTGCCGATTCTACTAAATAACCAGCCCACCCCCGATATACACACCTGCTTTTCCATCTGCCCCGCCGATTCTACTAAATAACCCGCCCGCCCCGCCAATCCACACCAGCCTTTTCATCCCCCGAATCTAGTAAATATCTTGCCGCCCCGATCCACACCAGCCTTAATAACAACCTGTGCCGTTGCTTTGGAATACGAACACTTACCAGTCTTCGGCTTGCACAGTTTACTGACTGCACTGCTATCAATAATGCAGCTGAAAATGCTATCTAAATGATCTTTTCGCAAAGCTTCATTACTGAAATGCACGGCCATTTTAGCAATGCAGCTGGGTCATTCCGCATCAAATCAACACACTTTTTTAATAAAATCGGACATCACTGTCTCAGATTTTGACGAAAATTGGCACAATTGTTCGTCCCCATGAGTAATGTTGAAAACCATAATATTAGAGTTTTGGGTCAACCCATGTCCAAACTATGGGTCACGAAACTTTGGTCGACCGGCACCAATTCACGACACTAAAAGTGTAATATCTCTACTCCTATGATAGCTAGACATGATCTTTGCACCAAACTTTAGCTTTTTGAAAGCTCTATCTGGGCCAATCAACAGGCACACCAGGAGTTTGAATACCCAAAGAACAGAAGTAATCGTAGGACATAATTTGACATTTCGACCAATGTGTATCCAACAAAATTTCTGATTTTATTTGTGGATAAGCCTTACATTGTGAAAAATTATTGGTGAAAATTTCAGAGTGGTCGCTCTTATAGTTGTTATGCAGTGATTAAAAGAATATACACCACCAATGCAAAATTGCAATTAAAACATTCCTGTTAGACATTGCATTCACCAAGTGACTGAGCTAATTTAGTGCGCCAGTGACATCTGACACTTAGACAAATCTGTGACAATTTACCTTACATTTAAAAGTTTTTATTTGTGTTTTCAATTTAATAAGCTGTGTTTAATACAGTACTTTACAAAATATCACTAATACAGTACTCAAGTCAATCTGAAGCACAATGCAGAAATCAGTTCCCCTAAAGCTGTGGCTTCACTAGGGAGCATTGCGGGCGAGCTTGCCGACGAGCGTAGCTGGCGAGCCTTACCGCAGGCGTCCAGTCTTTCCTAAAAGCAAAAAATAAGCCACATCTACAAACGCTGATGTAGCTCACATTTGTAAGATGGTTGACGAGGATTTTTTGGACTGAAGATTTTCTGCGATTTCCAGCCATGTCGCCAGCTTCTTTTCACTTCCCTTGTATCCATCTGTTTTACTGTCCCATAAAATGGGGCGGGCAGCAACTTCGTTTAGAATATTTAGGTCAGACTCACTTTTAGACATTTTTGCGCTGAACAAGTAATCGTATTAATTCACGGATCATGGACAATGTGCTCAGTTGTTATTGTGAATTGGTACGCTGACCTTTGCACTAAAACCTGATAGGTTGAAAAGTAAAAATGCGTGCCAGTCAGCAAAGCTCAGAAGAATGTGTATTCACATTCTCCTGAGCGATGTTCGCGAATCGCGAGCGTTTGCTCCCGCCCCGCGAGCGCAGCTCGATAGTAGAGCCGTCGCCATTTGAAACCAGCTTATCATTCTAGCGGTTATGCTCGCCAGCAGCTACGCTGCAAAGCTCGCTAGTGAAGCCACAGCTTAACCTCGTGTAACTCTCCTTCGACCTCTGAATCAATCATCTCTCAAAATTTGCAATCGTGCCTTTTCATACGCTGCACCATTGCTTTGGAACTCAATTCCAATATCCCTATGCCGTCTACATCAAAACCAAATAACAAACTCTGAGTCACAATTTTCTCCCCTTATTGCAACATCTCCTCGTGTTTTTCTTTCTAAACTAAAATCATTTATCTTCAAAAAATCATTTCCTCCATAGCTGCAACGTCCTACCCACTCATCCTTTTGATTAAATGACCCGGCATGAATGACCCACCTTTGGCTATAGCTACTTCATTTTTGAGATTAAGCGCGCATAGGAATAAGAAGCTACTTCGGTGCATCTTTTGAAAGCGCTATAGACGTTTACGATATTTTACTTACTTACTTATGGGGCTGTCCACACAGTATGTGGCGCTGGTCGGTCCAACTTTATATCGCTCAGTCACGTTGCCGTTAGGCACTTCTCAATTTAGCTTGCTAGTATATATAGATGCAGAATTATATGTAAATAAACCACACCCACTCATATGCAAAGTTGTCCGTCAAATAAAGCAGTATCAAAAATCACAAAAAGCTATCAAAACATCTTTTTGGGCAACAAAATAAACACCGTCGGTGAATACGTCAATACAGTGACCGGACGACCGGACCCTTGTTGTCAGATACTTTTTCAAAACTTGCAACCGCTGGTCAACAAAGTAGCCCAAAACGCGCCCAAAATATTGGTGCTATACAAATTGCATAAGTAAAGTGTTTTAACTTTAATTAAAATAAGCATGACAAATTGACATTCCCCGTATGACAATCCCAGACATAATAACTAAAACTGTTGGTCGACAGAGCAGTCCAAACCCGCCCAAATGTTCTGTTCTGTTCTTAACCATCCTAGATCCGAGGTTGGGTCACACCACTGAAGTCGGAACGATTTTTCGTCAGAGGGTGCAGATTTTCTCCAGGTAAAAGTTTTCTTTATAAAATTTTTGACAAGCAAAAAAAGGGTTTCGAGCCTTTCAACACCAAAAATGCTTTGACAAGCAAAAAATGGCCTTCGACGCCCAATTTCACCCTAAAACTAGAAAGATGCTCGCTTCGCTCGCGCTCGCAGTGTAGGATAATACTAATCCAATACCTATACCTAATACCCAATCATTGAATTCATGCTGAACAACATAATCAACATTTCACTGATCGCCACCTAGCCAAGCTCTGCGCCACGTAATAATTAGGCCTATGTACGTTAAAATCACACAACTGTGGCCATTTGTGACGCTGTACACGTATTTTTTGTGTACGTTAAAATGTACGTTTGCAACAGGCTGCGAACAATTGTTACCAATAGCAACGTCGTCGCACGCCCAGCCCTCTGACGCTGCAATGACTCGACTAAACCGTGTTAAACTACGATTCTACGAACAATTGTTACCAATAGCAACGTCGTCTTCGAACATCGTCCACCAACGCATCGCGCGACGTAAGGACTAAACCGTCTACCAATAGTCAACGCTCGCCCACCAACGCATCGCGACGTAAGGACTAAACGGTCTAAACCGTCTACCAATAGTCAACCAATCAGAACGCTTGAAGGTAACAGACAGACATACAGATAAGGATCTTAATATGATAGGCTAAAAATACCCTGACAAGCAAAAATAAAAAAGGTTATCTGCACGATTTTTAAGAGTGCAGGGGGTGCAGCCAGGGTGTAGACCATCTTCTTTCCAGAGGGTGCACTGAACCCCCTACATTTTTCCAGGGGGTGCAGCTGCACCCCCATTTCGTACGGGCCTGGGTCACATATATGAACCACCATCCTCCACCACTGTATATCTTCCGTCTCCCGTAGTAATTTTTGCAACGGCAGTCCAGTCCAGGATGTTACATTTTCCAGCCAAGACGTTCTCTGTCTTCCGTGTGCTCATCCTCCTGTTAGTGTCCCTTGTATTAATTCTTTTTCCATACATGAGTCTTTTTCTCATGATGTGTCCAAAGTAACTGATTTTCCTTTTCTTTATGTTGTTCAGCAAAACTACTTGTTTCTCCTGCCTGTTCTAGTACCCATTCATTAGTTCTTTTTGCTGTCCAGTTAGAGACTCTCAAGATTTGTCGAAGTCCCATCATTTCAAACGCGCCTATTTTGCTGACGTAATTAATGGACAGCCCCTCTCCTGAAAATGCTTTAAGTTCTTTCATGATTTTGGTAGTTGTAAACCACAGCAACAAAAACCTATGAAATGGCATTTTCCCATGAAAGCAATTTTTTGCTATGATTAAACCAGTATTTGCCTTGATGGAAATGGACTTCATAAACAAGGGCACATAGTATAAGCACTCAAAATTAGGGGAATGGGTTTGAACTGCTATGGAAATGAGAGATTTAATTCCATGAACCATATCAATGACAACCCCAATGTAGGTTAAAAAATTGTGGTTTCAATTAGGGTTGCCATACCTCTGTCTCCAAAATACCGGACACCGAGTAGGTGGCAACAAATGCAAACGTAACAAGATGGACCGGGAAAAAATTGTGTAATATATTTTGTCAAAGCTAATAAATTGTAACTTGGTGATTTTACTTTTGTGAAAAAAAATAAACCAGTCTAGCACAACAATTTAACAATTTGACTCGTGCACAGAAAAGCAATGCCTCCAATTACTTTGCTAATTGTCCATATGTACGGAGGCTTAGAAGTACACGCCATTCCGTCCACCGAAGAGGACTACGATTGCTGTTACATTCGCTTTAGAGCCGGCCATCAAGGCTGCTTGAACAAGTCTTTCTGACATACATCTAGATAAACAGAGACACTCGTCTTCCTTGTTCACTGTAGTCTCCAAGGTCAATTTCGGCGTTGAGACATTCGACTGAAGAGAAACGCTTCCTTCGTTTCCAATTGATTTAGAAAGAATATCGCCTGGACTTTTGGTCTTCTGCGCATCTGACCCATCCTCTGTTATGACGTCATAATCAGCTGACACTAGGTCACCTTTATATTCATCATTTCTGTCTGAACCTCCGCTTACTGCTGTAGGCAAAGTGTCTGCATGCTTATGAACCGATTCCAAGCTTGTATTTGTGTGAACTTTTGACGACAATTCTGTTTGGGAGTTACCATTTTTAGTAACTGCTGAGTCATATTCTTCAAATACGTCGCTGAGGATGCTCATTTTGGATTTATTCTGTTCTCCGTGCAGCAGCACATCAACGGTACTGCTTAAGGCACTTGGTGGAGGAATGAAGTGACATGGCAACATCTGCATAAACATAGAACATCAAAGATCGCATATTAAGCACTGTAGTTTCCTTATTATCAAATTATGTTATAAGTTACAGCCACTTTATATGACATTATAAGTGCATCATATTACCCGGTATATGAAAGTGTGAGTTAAGTGTGAACTTTGCAACAGGTGTTGATCCTGTTGGTTCTACAATCGCCTTGGTGTAAATTACGTATAACAGTAGATCCTAAAAGTATAATTTACTGTATAAAGATACAACAGAATTATTTTTATTTTAACATATACTACTCATTATTCAGAACAATACTGGAGGGACGTGTGGGAGGAAGGATAACCAAAGAAAGACCACGCACATCACTACTGCACTGGATGCTGACTAAAGACGGATACAAAGGATTAAAGACCCAAGCTGCTGACAGAGAAGGATGGCGCCAATGGGAACCAGGACCTGCTTTCAGGCAGAGAACTTAAGAAGAAGATGTATATAATTCTCATTACTAGACTCTGATTCAAGTCCAAAGAGTACAAATGAACACAAATTTCAGACAACCTTAAAACAATTATGACAGTCACAGTTGAAAATATTGTCCTGCTTGCTTTAAGTCTTAATTTTCCAATATGTTCTTTACATCTTGCTCAGACAGTGTTTATTCTAGCCACCTTGACATTGGGGGATTTTGAAATGTTTGGGGGGACAAGGTCTGAGTCTCCACATTTTGGGGGAATTTCACCCCAGCCAACATATAAAAATGTTTGGGGATTTTAAAACTTGGGGAATTCCCCAGAGAAGGCCTAGAATAAACACTGTTGCTCAGACAAAACAGCAGGCCAACATTAAAGGTTGTCTAATGCCTAGTACCTACAACAACAACAACACAGTGACTGCATTTAGATGCAGAACAGAAATGAATTAAGGCCTTGCCTGAAGAAGCAACATTGCGGCCTCATTGTGAGACAGAACCTGCCATACTCCGTTAGATGCAAGAATAAGAAACTGACAGCAATCATCAATTGGGATCGATGCTGCATATGGGCGACTGATCACGTATCTCTTTATTAGAGGATCGCCATGGTTACCAAGACCTCGAGTTGCTATGGAGATCCCATTCAGTCGATATTCTTTCCCAGTCTTAGTGATGGTACCACCTGTGAATATAATATAAGTTGTTTTTGCATCTTGACAATTATGGTAATTGATAAAACTTAGGGTTGTCCATTAATTACATCAACAATTTTGTGGGTAAATTTTGACCCCTCCCCCTGTCAACAACTGTCAAACTTTCAGTGACCCTCCTATAATTATGTCAAAAACATTTGAACCCGTGAACAGATCAGTGATGGGCCCTCTAAAGTTTATAATGTTATTATTTTTGCAGTGATGAGACATGAAAATACTCAATTTACCATATAAAGCATCATTCCAATGCTATTTGAATAACACAATATTAATGAAATTAACAGAATCATGATCTACAATGAAATTAACATTCTGAATTTACCTGTCTGTGTAATTCGATGACGTTCATATTTATTTGACATTGAATGCATCTTAGTGAGTAATATTGGCTTGTTTCTTCTCACGAGAACAGCCTGGACATCACCTTAAAGTAACCCAATCAAGACATTCTGCTCTTCAAAAATTAAAAACAACAAATCATTAAATTCCTAGGGCTACTCCGATGAACCAACTCTCAGTGAGTGTTTCCTTTAACCTGGATAGTGAGAGCCAAAATGTCTGTCAAAAGCAGTTTCTTAAAAAATACAGAACATTATTCACTTTGCTGGGACATGATGTCATTTTCATTATCATTATACAGGGTACTCTGTCCTTATAAAATCATTTCCTCCATAGCTATAGCGTCCTGCCCACTCGCCCTTTTGATTAAATGACCCGGCATGAATGACCCACCTTTGGCTATAGCTACTTCATTTGAGATTGAGCGCATAGGAATAAGGAGCTACTTCGGTGCATCTTTTGGAAGCGCTTTAGAAATTAACGAGATTTTACTTACTTACTTACTTATACACTCAGCAATTGGAATGTCCCAGGTTGTTCCTACACCCATTGCACATTCATTCGTTCATTCATTCATTCATTCATTCATTCATATGTGCCTATGAGTTTTTCAAATATTTTTATATTTTTAGGTTTGATTGCTTACCTGCATTAGAAATATGAATGGTGGCTGAATGTCTTGAATTTGACTCCACCTGAGTTTCTGATTTTGCAGAATAGATATTGGCATTTTGAGTTTCATTGGCAGTTGTTTCAAACCCAACTGTATGTTCGACACCTTCTGAAACCTTTAGCTCCCGAGTATGCACTTCTTCGTTACAGTCTATAAGGCACGCCAGAGTTGAACATCCACTCCATCGCACTCTCGAACTTTCCCCCTCTCCGCTGGACAGAATTTCATCAACAGAGTGATGTGCTTTCATAAAAGCTTCAGCCATCACTTGTGCAAATCTGTGACTTAAGTCACTGTGAATATCCTGGGCGTCTTCCTCATGAATGCTACTTTCTGAATGATCACAATTTATTTCGGGATTTTGTGACGCGCCTGACTGCCCTAACTTGTCCTGTTCTCGAAGATCATCATTACTCCCTTTGGCAATATCCAATTGAAATGAATCGCTAAATTTTTTAATCTCGGGCAGAAGATACGTATGTAGCACCTTTGAAGATGTTTTTGCAGCATTTGAACCATTGTATCCGAGTACAGTCCAATAAAACACTTTCTTGGATCCTCCAAAGCAATCTTGAAACACTTTTTGCCTCTTCCATTTCATTCTTCCACTGCCTGTTTATTGCACTGCACAGTCCAACAGCTTCAATGCACGAAGATGCACTGGGTTTAGATGATGTTCCACAAACAACAGGATAATTCGATCCGAATGATCTTCGTGAATTGTTTTCTAGATCTGCTTTAATTATCTCGTAAGCTTCAATCTCTCTGAATAATGCTGGGTTTGGATGTTCTCCAGAATTCTTCCAATTCACGTAAGACTCTTTCAATAAGGTTCTTGGCACACATTCAGGGCTGTCAGATTGTCCGTCGATCTTTACCACTGTAATGAAATGTGCAGTGCGTCGTGGAACTTGCCGTGGCTTTTGATGTCAGAGATATTTATATATCTTTCACATCCTTCACAGAACAGTGTAATATCAGGATCGAGCAGTACTGACTCGCCAAGCTCTGAATTGGGCGCGTCTGCCAAAAGAGAATTTACACCTTAAACATATGATATCGCGCAGAAAAATATAAATTCTCAGATGCTAAGATAATGTTCTCACTGGGACAATGGTTCACAAGAATACAAGAAAGTCTGAGATGATTTTAGTGGACTAGAAATTATCTACGAAGGTTTACTGTCTCAAAATGTTGCTCAGTCCCCAAATTTAGGCAATGACCTTTTTGCCAGTCAATGCTATCTTAACATGAGATGTCATCTGGTTTCAGTCTTCCATTTCAGATCCTCAGAGCTATCACTACCTAGTAAGCCTACGTCTTCACAAAGCCATTACCGGTACATAAATTCACTTTCATCAAGTTATTTTCATGTTATTTTGCAATCCTTACATAATTCATTGAAAATTTTTGTAGAATACTACAGCAAACAAAGTGAGGCTAAACAGTCCATACTTAAAGTGAAACGTAAACCATACATCTTCATAATTGGTTAATTACTAAAAGTATCTTGCTCGACATATTATATTTCTTAATCTTAAGGAGTCAGCTCGATTTAAAGACACACTCATTAAACAATGCTAAGCAAAGTGGTAGAACTCAGGGGCGTACCTAGGGTGTGGCAGGTTGGGCAAATGTCCTGGATGCCAATTGAAGGGGTCGCCAAAAACTCTGTGATCTTGATCTACTCAGCATAGAAAGAAGACACGGAGAAAACTGACTCTGAGCACATCATAGACCAGTTCGCATCGTTGAAAGCAAGAAAATTGAATTTGCAGTTTGTGTCGATAAAACGTCGGGAGTTCTTAATTAAAGATTTGTCAACCTGCTAATTTAATTTTCTGATACCCTGCCATGGGCGCCAACAGTGGCGGCCGCAGGATTTGGCAAATGGGGACCGTTGGGGGGTGGGAACTTCTAAGCATGGGTGCCAACTATTTATCATAAATCTGGACTAGTCTAGTTGCTTGAAAATGAATGCACTAAGGCATGGGGCCACTAGAGGGGCAGGCTCCGACTCACAGGGGCACGGGGCCCTGTGGAGTCGCCTCCGGGCGTCAAATAGTAAATGCCCTAGGTACGCCCCTATAAAGAACTTTATCATTAACAACTGATGTCTGTGAACACAAATGTCAGCACATTACTTAGAGGGTGACGTACAGTCTTTTACTCGAATATAGAAGTCGTTTTCGGTCAGCGGAGCATCGCTGTAGGAGCTGTGGCCGTGACGATCGCTCGTATTTGCCAGACTTTCATCGGCGCATCCGCTTGCCGCCTCGGCCCCCGTTGGACCGGCATTTGGTCGTTCTGACTGATCGGATCTCTCGTTCTGATCACGTTCATTCAACTCTGTCAAATGCTTGGCACCGGTCGTCGACATATTAACTTACTGTTTTCACATTATGAACTTAACATTAATTTTATGGAAATTCATCAGAACGTCGCCAACTCAGTTCGGTAGTTAAACAGGCGCGTCCTTGACAACACTATAGCAACTACAGTGTAATTATGTATAAGCCTACTTTATACTACACTGTACTCTTCCACTTCAACAAATTCAAAAGGCTAATGAGCGATTTTACTACACATAAAATTATGCAAAGGCATCGTTATTCCAACGCTAAAAGTGTTAAAGGAGGCTGTAGGTAGATAGATAGGATCATAGGGGGCTGTCCATTAATTACGTCAACAATTTAGGGGGAGAGGGGTTTGAAAAAGTTTGACAGTTGTCAGTGTTTGACAGGGGAGAGAGGGGGTCAAGAGAAGTTGACGTCAACAATTTCACTTTTTACAAAAATCAAAATATAGAAAATTTCATGGAATACTACTTATTACAATGGTAAAAAGCATGGCAAAAAGGTCATCACCACCACATTTTGACACTCGATGAGCAAAAAATGGAAAAATTGGTCATCACCACAAAAATATTAACCTTGTTATTTGGACCTGTCATTGATCTTGGGGTCAAAAGTTTTGACATAATTATGGGGGTAACTGAAAGTTGACAGTTGTTGACAAGGTGGGAGGGTCAAAATTGTTGACATAATTAATGGACAGCCCTAGATAGATACCATTTTAAAGTATCATACCGGCCTATTGATAGGAAAGCTCTTTTGGGACTGTTCATTAATTACATCAACAATTTTTGGCCCCATCTCCTGTCAATAACTGTGAAATTTTCAGTGACCCCTATAATTATGACAACTACTTTTGACCCTCCTCGCCCCAGATCAGTGACGGGTCACCTAAAACGTTAAGGTTATTTTGGGTGATGACCTTCCCCCATTTTTGCTCATCAAGTGTCAAAATGTGGTGCTGATGACATATTTTTTTGCTTGTCAGGCATTTGCCACAACAGCTTCAATGCACGAAGATGCACTGGGTTTAGATGATGTTCCACAAACAACAGGATAATTCGATCCGAATGATCTTCGTGGAATTGCTTTCCTGCCACAACCGATAGTATTCTATGAAATTTACTATTTTCTACTTGTAAAAAATTAAACTGTTGACGTCAAATTCTCTTGACCCCATCACCTGTTACTAACTGTCGAACTTTTTCAAACAACTCCCTATTTTGAGAGGAGAGAAAGACCAACATACAGACTGAGGCTGGAGCCTTAATTGCACTCATGGCAACGGTCAGAAAAAGGTTGCCAGAAGAGTGGATTACTGCAGACAATTAAAATGTGAGAAAACGTGAGTCTTGCAACACCTCGACCAATCCTTCATGAATGGCACTCAGCCATCGGTCGCAGACACAACTCGCGCAACACGAGATTGGCGCAACGGACCTCTGCCGTCCATGAAAACTAACAAACTCCTACTGAACCACTTGATTTCGACACCTGTTAGGCCTATTACTACCTGTATTTCACATCATGTAGACAGTGGTCATTGTTAAAACGAAACAGCGTGGATTCAGAATACTCATCTCCGGTCCAAAATTTCTCAACCTTCAACGTAAGGTCTGGTCTGTAAAAACCAAAATTTTCAACCACCATTGGTGGATCAGGCTAAAAATTGTGGGAGTTGAATCCTAAACTCTCCTGATAAATAAAACATGCATGCTAACTCAATTTTCATAGCATCAAATTACTGTATTTGTGTGCTCTCAACTGCTCTTGTAAATTGTACAAGGAGGAGAAATTTAGCAAATTCTGTTCAAGACTGAATTCCAGAGAGATCACTGGGATTCAGTCGATAGTTTCCACTCATTTCTATGGCAAGCATAATCACAAATCAAACCCTGCATTGTTCATTTTATTCACAAGTATGTAAAATTTATCCTTTAAACTACTTAATTTAAAAAACAATCAGTCCATAATTATTCTCTAATAAAAACATATGCAACCACTGATAAGACAATCCCCAAATGCATAGCAAAATATTGTTATCTGGTGACTATATGAAGCACATAGCTATTTTAAAACTGGATGTTAATGATTTTTAATAACTCCACTGAGTCCACTTGTTACTCATCAAGAACAACTGATATGGAAACAATGCAAATGCGTGGCGTAACCTCAAAGTACCACATGCCATACAATGTCTCTAGAAATAATGTACATGTACCTACACACAAAATTCAACATTATAGCTTGCCATTGTTGCATAGAAAACGTCATATTTATAGGTTGATCTTTGCCAGCAAAATGAAGATAAGGACTTTTTGGCACATCACACTCTGACACATTGAGCCGAGGTACTTAGGATTATACAATAAAATTAACAGCAGTTCTTCGTGAGTCCCTCCCTGGGACATGCCATACCAAATGACTGTTTCCAAGAAGACAAACGGGAGCAACAGTTTTTGTATGGAGATTTAAAGATTATATTAACTACATGGCCAAAATCTTTATTTCAGATCCATATTTTGAAGCATAGCTACCAAGAGAAGACTTCAATTCATATTTAGTAACATACGGATTTTTAAATATTTTGTTTTGTAATTTTTATGCCTCACCTGTGAACTTTAAAAAGCCTCTTTCTTTACCGATTGACTCTATTATCAGCATCTGTCACAGCAGAGTATCACCGAAAGACATTTCACAAAGTCATACAATAACAGAAACTCATCTCATCGTTCAAACTGTGCCCAGAATAAAGCAGATGCACGAAAATAATCAAAGATTCCAACCAAAACCAACTTCAACAAAAATCTCATAGCAGCAACAAAATATAAATACAGTTAAATCTAGAAATGTCCCAATCTTTATTTGTCATAGGAACTCAATAAATAGAGCAAGGTTTCTAAGGGAAACCATCGTTTGCTAATTATTTTCAATTTAAAAGTTGTGGAAAGACTTCATGCAATTTACTTGTTACATTTGCAGATCGTCTGAATAACTAACTGCGTCAAAACACCCAAACCAAATAATTCCGACCAGGTCCGTAGGAAGTGGAAGTGCAGGTGCACCCCCTGGAAAAAATTAGGGGTGCACTGCACCCCT
Organism: Metaphire vulgaris; assembly: GCA_018105865.1. Lineage (NCBI taxonomy): Eukaryota > Metazoa > Annelida > Clitellata > Crassiclitellata > Megascolecidae > Metaphire > Metaphire vulgaris. The sequence continues at coordinate 13,059,835 of CM030850.1, forward strand.
GAAGATGAGGCTGTTTTTTTTCCATATGAAGATTTTTGAAGACACAATAAAGGAAGGGCGATGACCTTTTTTTGCTTGTCAGGTTTTTCATGATAAATGATGGTTTTTTAGCTACACTCCTGAAAAAATGCACCGCCTATTAAAAATTTGTTCCAACAGGCATGGTTCCAACTCAATATTATAAGCACATAGTATTAATTAAACAAATGCAGACAGAGTAGTCAACTGAAGATAATATCTTGAAACTAACATCCATGACACTGTCAACATAACAATCTGGATTAAACATAAAACACAGCAAAGTCTCAATCTCACAAAAGAAAGTAAAGTACAAGAGCAACGATAACACGAGGCAAATAAAATCGCAATTGAAACCACTGTCGCTCGGGCATGCAACCATGTCCCTATACAAGAAATAATATAAAAGAACACCAAACCAAAACTAACTCGCAAGTGTTGGGCTTATAAACTCAAATCTCCTTTCAGTAAAATACGCGGAAACGAGTCACAAGTAATTACAGTTACGACAAAGCTAAAATCCGACCGAAATCCCACGGTTTTCAAGCAACCCGACAGATCGTGTATTACTGCGAATATAATTATATATATATATATATAATATAATTAATATTATAAGTCCTCGGGAATGAAGTACCGAGGGCATAAAAAATTAATAATATATATATATATATATATATATATATATATATAATTCTAACCAAAAGTATTACACAATATCAATTTCTTCATACTCTGTAAAAACTAACTGCTTCTGTTGGCTAAACTCAAAACAATGAAATCTTCTAGCTACAACACAGTTCACTTGTCAGTGATATAAGCTAATAGCAATTCATTCATTTGTTCATTAGATCGCTTGGATGGCAGAGGTCCATTGCGCGAATTTTGCACTGCGTTGGCTGTGACAACAATACAATTTTGAATTATTCAAAAATATTAAATATCATAGACAAAATCTGTTTGTACTCAAAAAAGTGAAAAATCTTCAGCAATGGCAATAACATGAATAAAATTTTTAAATATAAAATGAATAAAATGTACATTTCAACTGTGACACTGCAATTGCAAAACAGAACAACGTTTCGCATTCCGGTTCAAACACCAACAATGCTCATACTTCATTGGAAAACACCAACCGTGTGTATACACAAAATAACAGATCATACTTCGAGCATTCCAAGAACAACAAAGCAGCTAAAAACATCTAATTACATAATGACAGCATTTTATGCACTGCGATACAGGCCATTAAATGGTGAGTATGTCAAAATCAATAATATAGGCAACACATAGACTCTACATGCTATAACTTTCATCATCTATTAATATCAGATAATGACTGTGTGAATACAACACTAAGTAGTCAATGTTGCTATTGTCAGAAGTGGATTTGCCAGATTAAGAACACAATTTTCAGTACCTAATGACACTTGGGAGAAAAGAGGATAACCGACTAGACTGCATTCACTGCAGAATATGACGAATCAATTTTCAATATGAATTATGCTTGGCGTGCTAAACTTTAGAACATTGTCGAATTTTATCAAAGAAATCAGATCTGATAAATGCTGTGCTACCACCAATTGCCTCTTAAAGCATTTTGTTCAAGGCAGTTGTGATATCAAACCAATATTGAAATTATAAGAATACTTCAACTTTGACCAATTGCCACAACAGAATAATTCTGAGGACGTTAACCCATCAGTAAATCAAAATAGTCAATGAATGCAACATCATGGCAACGTCACTTCTTCAGAGGATCTAGATCGTCAAGCAAAAAATCCTCCGTTCCAAACGACAGCCCACGACTAAAATTTGCCTGAAAAAAAAACAAAAATTTTAAAATAAAACATTATATAATAATACTTATAAGTTATAAGTCCTCAATCAGCTATTTGAAAAAGTCTAATAAAGTATTCTGTATCACCAAAGTACATCCATATTTCATTATTTAGGCCTTTAAAAGAGCCATGAACTGTTCAGATGGCATATCACAGATAACTGAAAATAAAAGACAGGAACTTCCTCCCAAAGCAATTTAATTAAATCAATCCTAATTGCATTCCATGTAGCATCTGTTCAAAAAAGAGCTAGAGAGAGAGAGAGAGAGAGAGAGAGAGAGAGAGAGAGAGAGAGAGAGAGAGAGAGAGAGATGTTAGGCTAAATTAACAAACTATGAGGTCTATCACTGATAAATCTAGCAAAATGCTACAAGTTTAACTGGAGAAATTGACCAAGAGAAACTGCCGGTTAAATGTTTCTTGCGCTCGTTCAGCGGGAAGCACCGACCGACCTGGGCATCGAGCATTTCTCCATCCATGTGTTGGACTTGATGCTCCGAGTCAAAGGAGAGACAGGCCGATGGATTGAACATCTCCATGCCAAACACATCACTTCCCATCATCAGAGGTCCATCTCCAGGGGACGTGACCGGAGATGCCACTGGAGAAGCAGTACCAAAGGGTTTGGAGCCAAACAAGTCAACATCTAAATTCCAAATTATATATCTTATTATATAATTCTCGATGTCTGTCCGTCTGTCGCGTCTGTCCGTCCGCAACAACAGCGGTGGTATTGCAAAGACGCTGTTGTCATTGACAACCAAATATTGTTTAATCAAAAATGTAATAAAATCAACGGGCGTTTAACGGCGTCTTAATTGCAGCAAACCCCGTTCCCCTTCCCCTCACCCCATCCCTCTCCCAATCGCCCAGGCCCAACCCATTCACGCCCCATTTAAACCCCCTTTCCCTTCCCTTTCCCCATCTCCTTCCCTCTCCCAATCACCCCCAAGCCCCCCGTTCCCTTCCGTCTCCCCAACCCTTTTCCTCTCCCCATCCTTCTCCCAATCGCCCCCAAACCCCCGTTCCCCTTCCGTCTCCCCAACCCTTTTCCCTCTCCCCATCCCTCTCCCAATCGCCCCCCCAAACCCCCGTTCCCCTTGCGTCTCCCCAACCCTTTTCCCTCTCCCCATCCCTCTCCCAATCGCCCGGCCCCAACCCATTCCCGCCCCGGCTCTAAACCCCGT
>CM030850.1:13067880-13090380 GCA_018105865.1 Metaphire vulgaris
AAATCAAAATTTAATGCAACAAACCTCTTTTCAGTGCCTAAAATCAATTTTCCAGAAAATCACAAGATAACAAGAGCTGTTTAATATGCATTCAATTCACTACTTTTATATAGAGAAAAAAGCAATCATTTCCACCTTCTTTTGGAAATTGACAAGCTGTTTCTTCAGGTTTCCGTCTTTACCCGATACTTCCAAGAAGCGCCTGTACGCCAGATCAAAGGCCTGCCCCACAGTCAGAGTTATCTCTTCTGCCTAATTAACACAACACACACAGCAGAAAGTGCATTATTAGAAATGGCAGTGCAGCTGCACTTCAGTGCAATTATTAAAACAACTGCACACAAGTGTTGACGATAATAAGAGTCCAGAGAAATGAAGCGACGAAGCAAGTGGAAATTGACATTTCCAAGTGAAAAACTGGCAAAACAGCAGAAATTATGAGACACAACAGAGAACGGAGAAAATGAATAGACATAAAATTTACTGATTAATTATCAAACAATAAAAACTCACTGATTTCTCGCTGTCAAAGACAAAGCAAAGATGCTTATTTTGGTCCTTTCCTTTGGCAATAAACGTAAACATCCGTTTGTCGGATTTGTCGTCGGCACAATAGGAAACCTGATGAAGCGGGAACTGATGCGAAATGGTCTAAAAATAAAACCTCCATTAATAGTATCATTAGTCTAAATGACGGATGTAGGTACTCTCTCAAAGCAGACATTCAAATATCTAAAAATAATGCAAAACAAACACACAACATAAAACAATTCTAAGAATTTCTTCTATTTCCTTTGGCTTGCATCCTGTTAACAGCTTCAAGGCAGGACATGAGGCTAAACTAAAATGAGTTTTGTAAAACACACAACCTTTCTCCTTTTAACAACAAATTACTTATCAAACTCTTGAAAAGAAATGTCAAGGTCATGCTAAATCCTTGCCTCGAAATTAATGACCAACAATGTCACATAAAAGCGATTTAAAACAAACACAGAAAGAGGACTTTATTCAAGAATGTTAAAGCAAAAACTCAAACAAAACAACAATTATAAACACAAACATTGTCTAATGCAAACTGACACACTCACTCACTCACTCACTCACTCACTCATTCACTCGCTCACTCGCTCGCTCACTCACACACTCACTCGCACATGTACATTCTCAAGCTGAGATAATACAAGACAGACAATCACACAGTCAACAAAAGTGTATTTGAAAGCTCCAAAATCATACATAAAAGAAAAAGCAGCATAATCAAAATCACATTACAAGTTCAACCTACATAGAAATCACTTTATACAATACAAAACTTCTGTTAAGCACACTGCGAGTTTTAATGAAACCAAGGCATAGAAATAAAAATGAAAGAGAAAATTGAAAATCAAAACAGAGGCTACCTTATATTTTGGTTCCTGCAGCTTTATGACATCGATCGAAATGCACAAATCAATTTTACTTGGTTTCTCACCTTCAGCCTTTTTAATCTGACAGGTAAACTGAAAAAAACATAGACGTAAAAAAGGTTGAAAAAATAATAAAAACGTTAAAAATGTAAAAAAAACTTTACATGAATAAAAACTTCAAAAATGTTGAATAAAAATGTTACTGATATTTTTCTGAGTGAGATTAATGAAAGTGCCTTGCCCACCCACTGGGAATCAACAATCAAGTCACACTATACAAAATGACTGTGAAGTGAAATAAACAGCAATAATACTGGCATAAATTGCTTACTCTATGTTGTAAGTAAGTAAAGATGCATGACCTGTTAATAAGCAATCGACTAGCAGAAAACTAGCTAATTAGCACGTTGTAGTTTTCAGAAAATCTGTGTTTTTTATTTTGTCAACGTTTTTCATAATAAAAAACCGCAAAAATTATAAATGTTAAAAAACGTAGGAAAAAAGTGTAAAAAAGTTCATTATAATATCTGTGAAAAAAAACAGCAAGAAAAATATTATAACAGAACAATTAAATGTACTGACATCCTTAATCCAATCTTAAATATCTAATGTTGATCAAATTAAAGCCATATTATCTCTAAAATTGCAATTTATTTGTTTCCTAAATTGTCAACTAGCTGAAAGTCATAGAACATTTTAAAAAGGCAAAGTGATATTAGAACTGGACTTCACAATAATTCTGAAACATTATATTTAATCAACTGACACTAATTGACTCATTATTTTTCTTCACAAAATAAAATGACTGATAAAATAGAATTATTGATAAGCTGATTGATAATATTCGGTCTTTTCTAAAACGCAACTTGACTCACTTTCATCTTTCGAATTGCATCTCGCACCATCTCTGAACCCTTTGGCTGATCCACCTCAACACAACCCAAAAACTACAGAAAAATTATTTTAAAATCATATACAAAAGATCATTAAAATCCTAAAAGAGAATCACAATATAACATCAAGTCCAAAAGCCAACAAACATTCAAAAAGACGTGACTTAAAAATGGCAATTGAAAGGTTTAGATGTATTTTATGAAGAAATTGTGCACAAAATACATTTGTAATCTAAAACAGACATCTAAAACATCTAAGCAACTGGTTCTTTGCTGTCTTCAAACAGCTTCTATTTCAAGCTTAATACAATTGTAATCAAATAAAACCAACAGATCATGGTAGTTAGGGTTGAAGACACCAAAGGTGGTTGGGGGCCTCGTCCATGACTTTAACCTTTAACTCCCTCAGGTAAAGTCTGACAAGCAAAAAAGGTCATCACCACTTACAATATCAACTTTCTAGGGGCCCCATGACTGCTCTGCCCAGGGGCTTGGAATTTCTCACAGGGGGTTGGGGAGGGAGGGAGGAGGGCTGGCCACAACACGAGCACTCAGCAATAGCATACTTATGTTCCTACACACTAGTAAACTTTTGTTCACAAATCAATCAATTAAACCTGAAAGTAACTAGAAAGAGAAAAATACTATTTGCGGCCTTTTAAAATATCATCACTCAAAATTATTTAGCCATTTTCAGACTGGAAACTACATTTTCCACAAGCACTAATGTCACTGAATACCTTTAATTTTAAAAAATAGCAATTATAGTCACCCAAATGGGCATCAAAATGTATTTGAAAAATATGAAAGCTTTTATACAGTGAAACCCGCTTAATTGCATAGGTGCCGTGCAAGCTTTGCTTATGCGATTAACTGGGCTATACGAATAGCCGAGACGTCTGATAATTAATTGTACGTACAAAACACGTATTCGGATTTTTATGTTGTTATGCGATTATGCGGGTTATGCAATTAAGCAGTATGAGATTAAGTGGGATCCACTGTACCGTCATTAGGGATAAGAAACAGGTGGGGTGCAGCTTCGTGCAAAACCTACATTAATTATGAGCATTGCACCTAAAACAATGGAGACCATCAACAAAACCATATCAAGTGAGATATTTATTTCCTAACTAACCTTTACATTGTAGACAACTTGTCCTCTAATTAATGCCTCAGATGGATGAGCCCATGGTTTACCTAAAACACACCAAATCCTATATTAACATATCACATACAACAAACAAACACAAATATGCAAGCATTTGACTATCAAAATACCATTTGCTGGCATTCCTACCACTAAGAAATAATTCAGAAAGATAAACAACTGCCTCTAAACACACAACCAAAAAAACTGTGGATCAATCAACCAACCAACCAACCAACCAACCAACCAACCAACCAATCAATCAATCAATCAATCAATCAATCAATCAATCAATCAATCAATCAACACACTTCTTCTAAGGATAAAATCTTTAGCAACTAGGGCATTAACCACTTCTATGTGAAAATCAATCAGAAATAGAACAGAATCATAACAAACCCTGTCAAACAGGTCAGGATAGGACTAAAGGGTAACAGTCCATGAGAAGCAGATCACATGTTAAAATGCAATCAACATTTTTGGAAGGCTGTTGGCATAGCTCCCACATTTTCAATGCAAAATGTAGATCACTGGGCACTCAAATCAGGAGGTGTACCAGAGGAATTTTCTTAAACTCCAAAAGATTGTATATTACAGTACCATGGCAAGACACAGAGAGAAATGGAAACAATGGAGCCCTGAACCTGTCCCAGGACGGAGAACATGATGATGATGATGATGGCCTATACAGTATACACAGTTTCTTAGACTCTAAAAGAGCACACATCAAAGTAGCATATAATGACTGGAATAATTGTGCCAAAGAATGCCAAGGTAACAAATGCCAAGATCATTGGACCTGCTTAAGTGCAAATCTTTCTATCAGTTGTCCTAATTAATCACATTTGACCTAACATGTATGAACATGTTTCACAGGGACAATCAAGTACAAACTCGTGTTACAAGAAAGGCTTTCAAATTGCCACATTGGACAGTGGCAACATTCCTAAGGACATCAATAGACTAGTTGGCCAATGAATCTTCTAAAGGATTTCATTTTAAGTAATCATTCCCCCAAAATGTTCAGATACAACATACAGACTTGGGTTTAACTGAACCCCAAACCTAATTATGGCCATACACACTCTTGTCATCACCATCAAGTATGGTACTTGTTTTAAGACCATGGTACTATTTTCCATAAATCACCATTACATTGAAGTTCAACTCTGCCCTCTTGGAAGAAGTTGATCTTTGATGCTCATGTACAGGGTGTAAAAGTGAAAAGGGCGCCCCTTTATGATGTTTAATATCTCGGCCGCGTGTGTAGCGATTTCAATTAAATTTATAGGCCATATACCTGGGAATGTTTTTGATGCAATTGCCAAATTTCATGCTGATATCTTTAGTGTTTGCTGAAATATGGCCAAAAAACTAAAGAGACCACATTTTGAAATTGACATTGGAATATAATGTCATAATAAAGTGATAAAAAAATGAATTTTTTTTTATTTGGCCCTGAAAAGGGCCGTTTTAAAGGGGATTTCAGATGATTTGCTACGGGAGCATGTGCTCAAAATTCCCATGCACCCTTAGCCTTCACACAAGCCGACAAGCGCTTCTTCACTGACAATATTGACTTCTTGATCTGGTCCTCAGGCAAACTCTCCCAGATATTCTTCAGCACCGTCTTCAACTCGGTGATGTTTTGTAGCTTTGGCTGATACTTTTGATATCTGTCGAGCATGATTCCCCAGACGTGGAAGTCAAGTGGATTGATATCTGGGGAGTTGGGTGGCCAGTCATCTTTCTTGATGAAATCTGGACAATTTTGCTCCAGAAAATCCTGGGTCCTGAAAGCAGGGTACGCAGGTGCTCCATCTTGCTGGAATATAAAATCTTCTCCAAGCAAATCATGAGAGTCCTGCAGCCAATCATAATGCTGCTGTGTTTATCTGTTGGCCGTAAGTAACCCTTGACATTGTCTGGCGCGATGACAACAACGCTATTTTAGACTTAAAAACGATACATTTTATTATGACGTTATATTCCAATGTCAATTTAAAAATGTGGGTCTCTAGTTTTTTGGCCATATTTCAGCAAACACTAAAGACATCAGCATGAAATTTGGCAATTGCATCAAAAACATTCCCAGGTATATGGCCTATAAATTTCATTGAAATCGCTATACACGCAGCCGAGATATTAAATATCATAAAGGGGTGCCATTTTCACTTTTACACCCTGTATGTTGTTGAAAATAGAATAAGAAACACATGAAAACTTTAAAAGCACACTTATGATGGCATCAGTTTCATTTTACTATTACCGGTAAATATATGATGCAGTTTTTCTAAATAGAGATATGAATTAGTAATGCTATAAGTATAAGCTGGCATAAGGGGCCATCCATAAATGATGTAATGAGATGTTGGCGGTTTTTTACCCCCTACGTAACGAGTCGCAACAAAAAGTCAGACCCTCTAAAATATGACAGAACAACGCGTCGACCCCCCTCTTCTCATCTTTCAAACAACCTTGACCAGCAAAAAAGGTCATTTTCATCTTTTCCCTTGTAATTTCCCCTTTTTTCTTTCAAAATCAACTGACAAGCAAAAAAAGGTCGCCACCTAAAAAAATGTATCATTGCGTTACTTCACATTCCCTCGAACCTCCCCCTCGTTACACATCGTAACAAATGTTTCACCTCTCCCATAGGTGTGCTACGTCATTTGTGGATGGCCCCTAACATGAGCGTGGTGAATATGTAAAACTTTCATCAGCACTAAAACCCAAATGTCTAATTCTGCACGTGTAAAGTTACTAATATATATACACAGCCAACTCAAAAAAGTTAAAACCTGTTGCAAGATTTAAAGCTAATACCAGTGAAGAAACAGCTAATGGGCTCGGTGACTCAATTCGGTGGGAGGAACTAGAATTCAGATACGGCAGCTGTGTTAGCTGTGTTATCAGGACGACAGCTGTTGAGACTGAAGTTTCAGGCTCAAAATGTGCCAAGACACCGTTTTAAAGTTCTGGTCCTGGAAATTCACATCCTGATCTTGGTTTGGTCCTAAAGATGTCCTAGTCCAGCAGCCCACAACCTTTTTTGAAAATATACCCCGAAGAAAACATTCAAAACAAGCGACCTTCACACTTACTTAGGCAATATCCCCTACTCCCTTTGACACCTAACATATACAGCATTTTAAATAATTTTTTTATTTTTCATTTATAGAGTATGCGTTTTGTTTTTTATATTGGCATTTGCAAAATTTTGGAGATCTCATTTTCTTTAAAAGATTGCCACAACTTTTTTGCTTCTCAGTAATTTTGAACTTCTTCCACAAACCTGGGTTGAAAAAAAACTAGATTTTTTAAAAATAAATGAAATGTAGGATTTTAGGTTGATAGATTTCAATGTTTGGCATTTCAACATCCATAGACTCCTCTTTATATTTGTGTCACATGATTGTGTTCTGCTGTCTGCATAGAGTAACAAACTTTTAAAGCATTAAATATGTGATTTTTCATTTTTTTAACTTAAAAAACAAAACCCTAAAAACCTAAAAATTGACTTTTTGAAAATCTAAGACAATCACTTCACAATTCTGCAAGCATAAAGTAAAACAGTCACTTTCTCAGCCAGTCTGATAACCAAACTAGTTCTTGACGTTTCTTGGAAATGGAGAAGCCCCATTTCTTGCTAGCAATGTCGCCATAAGAAAATAGTCACTCACAGAACTGACTCAGACATTTTGCTGTAACTGGTTACTAAGTCAAGATTACAAATTAATAAAGATAGCAATTTCACAAAATGAAAGTGCTACTGTAATTTTTATTTATAAATCAAAATTTACTATTTCTATGCAGTCAGCAAAATGACATCAGCAAGAGCATAGAATATACCATAATTAAATTAATTTACTTTAAAGTCGAGATTTAGATTCATGTGGCAGATAGATAGCAAACTTAAAAGTAAGTACTTAATCGTTGAACGATAACATAAATGCTCAAACATCAATTGTTTACTGTTGTTAACTGTTTTATCAATGACAATTTTGTGACAGTGTTCATTCAACAGCAAAGCCAATGGTTCACTTTTACATTAACTAAAAATTTGATCATTTTATTGAACAAAATTTGCTTTAAAGTTTTTAACGGCGTTAATTTTTTAATCTTGATTAATTCTTTAATGCGTTAATATGGCAGTGGGTCACTTAAAACGACCCACAACCCAAGTGACCCACTGAACCCTTGACCAATGGGTATTGGACAATGAAATATCTATTAGCAGGTATATATTTTCAAGCATTATGTCAAAATATAGTGCTGAGTATTGATAACACATAAAAATAATGTTGCCATATTAAACTAGATTGATATCACTACAATAGAGAAGAGGCAATAAGTGCATTGAAAATATTTATTTGAAAAAACCTGTACTAGAAATTTCATGCATGGCATAACTGCACCATCATCATCATCCTCGCCCTCACCACCACCACCCCATCATCATCATCATCAGCATCATAATTGCTCTCTGCCAACTCATTAGTGGCAATATTTAGCTATTCAGAAAACATTTCCAGGCCTTTTTGTCCAATGTTAGTTTTCTTCCTTCCTTTTCTTCCTTTTTCTCTCAGATCTTCTTTTATGTTGTCTATCTATTTTTTCTGGGCTTTTCTGGGCTTGCCTCTGCCTTTTTTACCTTTCTTCTATGTGTAGAGTGTTTTTTGGGAAGTCTCAAGTCTTATATCCTATTTACATGTCCAAAACATGTTAGCCTCTTTTTTCTGAGTTTGTCCATGATGGTATTCTTGAACCCAATCTGCTGCTGTATATCTTCGTTTCTAAGTTTTTGAAGTCTGCTCCCTTCAAGAATTCTTCTTAGACCACTCATTTCTGCAACAATCAGCCCATTTCCAACCTCTCTTTTTGTGATCCAGGTTTCTGATCCATAAAGTACTTGTGGCAGTTGTGCATGACTGCAGTTAAGTCCTAAATATTTGATGGGTCAAGGCCCATTGACCCATGAGTATTGATGACTCATTTGACCCTGACCCAAAGCCGTCTCTGGGGCCCATAGTTGGAGTCACAGCCTTTTTTAAGATCAATATAAAAGAGCAGCCTGAAGGTTAGCATGTTTACAGTCTTGTTATCTAGTCAACTGAATCACTAATGTAGGTCTAAGTGCTTATACTGAGACTTTGCCTGATGAAAAGGATATTTATTTCATATATTTTATATAATGCATCTGAATAACCACTCTTACACTAGTTCATTGTCTATAAAACTGTACTTTTCAAAAATAGAATCCCATAAATTACATAACTGTGAGTTAAAATGCATTAACAGGAGAGTGTATGCATGGACTTTAATGTGTCTCTTGGTTCTTATCCCTGTGAACAGATTTGGTTCTGGTCTGGAGTTTACCAGTGGAGTCCTGATAACAAGTCTCCTGTTCTTCTTTCACTGCTTTTAGTTTCATCTTACAACAAAACAAGTCTCAAGAGAAAAACTCTTATCATGAACTGAATAAGGGTTTAAAAGCATTCTAAGAACAAAAAATATAGTACACTCTAAGGTTAATAAAAAAAATCAGCCAAGGTGCTTTCCTAAGAGTTCTACCAATTTTCTTTCAATAACATTATTCTGACAATCGTAGACAACTATTGGTAATGGCCACTTAATTTTTAAGCAATGACTTTAAAGTTTAAAGTTATTTATTATCAGTCAGGAAAAACAGCAATTATATACAGGGAAAATTCAGTACAATCTCATTTTCATACCAATGCCATTCAAAGCATGTAGAATTGCAAATGGCTCAATGAATGTGAAAACGATTTATTTTATTGGAATTTAACATTATTACTAATAAATTCTTTAACAATGAAGAGTTCAAAAGTAAAAGTTCCAAATGATAAACAATGACATTTGCCCTCAGTCAGAAATGTTAAATATTTTATTGAAATTTACAGTCAAATGGACTTTAAATAATATGACGCTTGTAGTCTAACTATTACATGCTAAGATGCCTTTACTGAAATTAGTGTAACAAAAATTTAATGAATAAATGCAGTGGTCACTATTTCCTAAATAGGAACAGTGCAATTGTAGTCATTCATGCACTACTAACCAGCTTTCTCTAATCCTTTCCAATAACTCCATCCGTTCTTCATCTTTGATAATTTTCCACCTGGAAGGAACAACTCGCCCATTCGCCTCCACATGTCCACAGACATTTAAACCACCATAGATACCCCACAAAGGACCTCTACGCTGCCTATTCTATCCTGCAGCTAGGAAAGCAATTTACTCTTAGAATTGGAACCATTGGAAGTCCACTCGAAGATAGATTTCCAGTAGCTTGGATGCTTCACAAATGGAGGCACAAAACCGCATGAGCCTGCATTTCCAGTGGGGTCAACCAACTGAACTCCTCTGGTAAAAAGACCCCAACGAGTAGAAAGTGAGAATTCTTAAATACTTGCACACCAGAACACAACTAGGCCACTAACAAGTTCTGTTTATCCACAACTGGTACTGCCATGCACCAACATCAAACTCCTCCCTAGACACTAGACCAACATTTGCATCCTCCCCCCACACCCATTCCACCCACTCAGCACCCCTTTTAAAAGTCTCAATAAAGCAGAAAAGAAAACAATGTCTCAAACACTTTTGACCTGTCTACATTTCAGCCAGTAATAGGGAAGCCATGTTGCCACTAGTGATTCTTTATTGAAAGTACAATGACCAAAACTTAGAATGAAAAAAAAAACAGAAACAAATAATAGTTGTCAGACTTAGTTGACCTAAGCAAGAAATCCAAGCTCTAAACATGCCAATGGAGGGTTGTTTGCTGTGTGGCAAATTGAGGATTGTGGGTAAAATGTTGATAGTAAGATTATCAGCAGTAGCCTCAATGGCCATGGAGAGAACAGCATCTAAGTTAAATAGACTAATGTTTACAATACAAAATCTGCTTAATGTCAGTGTTGGGGAGGATTTAAAATCGAATGATTTTAAATCACGATTTTAAATCATAAGACACGATTTTTGATTTTGATTTCAAATCACATGAAAATATGTGATTTTGATTTCAAATCATAGTTTTTGTGATTTGATGATTTTGTATGCCTCAAAATCATTTTTGTCATACTTAATAAAAACAGCTCTGGTTATGTGGTTTTTGTCAGTACTACTTAGTAAATTTACTTTTAGTCATGTCATTCTGGACCATTTCCTCTAGGTAATTATCTAATCTAGTCTTACTTTCAGAAGTCGTCTATGCTCATGTCTAGTCCTATCATACTCTGTTGTTGGAGCACCTCAACAGTTACCACATCATCATAAAGCTGTTCATCACATTCAACACTGCTATTCCATCTTTGGCAGCTGTTGAACGCCCGTTTAGCATAGCAGCCTTAACTAATTGAGATGCCAAGAAGGAACAGGCTATCTGATGTAATGTTCGAAAAGTTTACATTGACCAAACTGAATCAAGGCACCTACTGAATTTTAAAATTTGATATTAACCGCTGACCGCTACATACCACTATAAATAAGAAGCCTTAGTGGTGCATTACTTACTGGCTATGCTTATCCCATTCCCATCAAACTGTCTGATAAGGATTTGCACTTAACTGTGCATGAGGTGGCATTGTGCATTTTTATTAAAACAACTTGCTGTTGTCATTATTCCTAGAGAATGGTGTGAGTCGTTAACCGATTACAAGTTAGCGTCGAAGTAATGATTTTGTGATCTTAAATCATCTGTTAAGTGATTTTGATTTTAAATAATCTGAAGTGCCAAAAAGGTTATGATTTTGATTTTAAAATCATTATTTTGCTGGTGACTGATTTTGATTTTAAATCCTTTTATGCATGATTTTACCCAACACTGCTTAATGTTTGGTTTTAAAATTAAATTTGACTTCCAACTATAATACTAACAGGCAAGAATAAAATAAAGTTCTGAGCAATTTGTTACATAAAATGAAATCCTTTAAATTGTAACCATGAGAAATATTTTATTTTACCAGACGTGGCATCACCGAAAAATAACATTTGTCATTTACATAGGTCAAGAAAATGAAATTTTCAAATATGCACCTTGATCACCATTAACCCCTTAACTGGAGATCTCGGATATATCCGTCCATTTTACATTGAGTTACAGTTAAATACACGGTTAAGGGGTTAAGAAATCGCAAAAACATGCGAAACCCATATTATCACACCATAAAATTTAAAATTTTGCAACAGAAATGATGAGGAAGCCAAAAAGAAAGGTCCAATACAGTTCCAGGACAGGCTCACACCAGCAGAATTCTTTCAACACTTGGAAAATGAATATTTAAAAAAAAAACATAAAACGATTCCATTTTGCTTACCGGTACCTCTGCCTCGGTTGAAGCTGATCATTTTATTCATGATGAGAATATTTGAGAATATTCTTCTATAAACAAATTATTGCCGTTCATCGAAACTAAGCCATATCTTACACCCGCTGACATCAATAGGAAAATGTCAGTATCCAATTAGGCAGCAGTCAGCTCACAACCTGTAACAATTACGGTACATGGAATAACGTAATTTCATTATCAGCATCTCATTAAGTTAAGTCAGTAACACAAACAATCAAAGGATAATTCAGTTGTTTTCACATTAGATGCAAGTGAGAATTTTGCAATAATGTGAAGGAAATTCTGTACAGAAAACTGAACAAAAGTCCATTACACAGCAATTCAATCCAGACATTCACAGTTAGTGAACATTCATTCTGTACTGTTGCCATTCTCTCTTTTCAGAAGAAAGAAAATCAAGTTCATATCAATTACGGTACATACAATCTAATGCAAAAAGAAAAACTTTCAAGAAATAATTCAAATTCCGCATGCAAATACCGGTAGTACAGATTTTCCCCCAAAATTTTGTAATAGATATGTACTTCTTCCATACAAACAAGAAACAATCTTGTATTACCTTATTTAATGAAAAATTTTAATGTCATTTCATTGTAACTTAAAAAAACACACATTAATATTTACTGATTTAAATGAAATTAAGATCATGGATGCAATGACATGGCCAGCTGCAACATAAGGGTTTGAAACATTAACATTCAAAAGAAGAAAAACTGCATGAAAGCATTTAAAATAAAAAGGATGTGTCAGTTTTCTAAATTTAGGAATCAATTGGACACAAAAGAAAAGAAATGAGTGGGTATTTGAGAAAGCTGGAACAGAAACACAGTTAAGAGAAATGACAAAAGGAGGAAACTAACTTATTTTTGCACATATCATGAGGAAGAGCATAGACTGTCTTGGAAAAGAAATCATATGAGGAACAATGTCTGAATAGAGAACATCCAATCACGAGTCAGACTCGGTATGGAAACAGCAATGAGATTATCAAATGAAAGAATGAAATGGAGAAGAATGGCCCAAGATGAAGTCAAATCTTGGAACGATAATGCTTGAAAACGAGACAAGATGAACAGAATGAACAGAGTACGAGACAAGATTCTGATAGAATAAGGCTACTGCCTAGAAGAAATTAGGCAGATTATGGACCTAGAGACATACATCAGAAGTCCAGCTATAATCCAGAAAATGGTCATGTCATGCCACTCATAGGAACATACTCACTCACTGCACTCCCTATTATTATTACATCACAGTATCTCAGCAAACACAAGTAATCTAAAATTCAATATCTCTCTCTCTCTCTCTCTCTCTCTCCTTCACTGATAGATTGATGGATTCATGGATTCCACTGACTACTGACCTAAAAAAAAAAAGATTGCATGGACAGTTAATCACTAATTCCCAGAAAAATTAAAATTAATTGAGTTGGGTGAACGATGAAAACTGAAGCCAGCAGGCACTATTCTCGAAGCTTTAGCGATTTCCTAAGGTGCCATGTACCCATAGCTATTTATAGACCGCTGCTATTAAGTGAGTTGGTGAGTACATTTGATCAGTGCAATTATCCTGAATTGTGATTCTCTACTTGGGTGGATCACATGGGCAAAGAGGTCACTAACGGAGAGGGAGAAGAGGTGAACCAGGAGAGGGAAAAGGGGTGAAACGCTGAGATGATACCATTTCAGAGGGCTCTGCAAGAAAAGATGGAAGAGAATGTGATGAAAGAAAGATGCAAAACAGGCAGTCCCTTTGTGACATAAAAGAAGATGAATGGAAAAGGGAGGATGGAAAGAAGGGTTGACAGATTCTCTGATCTACTGTACAAGTCATGAAAGATTATCCACATAAGGTATTTGTAAGCACAGGTGAATATGTAACTAATTGGCAATGTTGAATGGTGTGAAATTTGCACAAATTGCACCAAGGGTCACTTTTCACAAAGTTTCATACATGACATGAAAGAAATCACAAATATTGTGGGCATATCCAACACACCCAGTCACATCAAAGACAAAGCATCAAATCACTGAAGAAAATCATCCATAACAAATTAACACACCCCATTACAGTTAAATCAAATTGTCTGTCCCTCTCCCTCATCAATGCCACCTGCTTTGCCATTCAAATGATATGCTAAACGCTAAGGAAAGCACCTGAAAAATTAAGTATTTGAAGAAATAAGGAAAAATTTATATAATTTTGGCATTATATGAATATAATACACGCCCCTAACTTTATGGAAAATTTTGAGTTTAAAAAGTGTGCACTATACTAGAGATTTTACGGTATTTCACATTCCAATGTAATGCAAGCTAGCTGGTGAACTTCTTGACTGTAGGATTGCCATTAGGATTGTATTGTATTCCTTTGTATTGACTGACAAAGCAAAGGTCACTGCAGTCAACCAATCAGATTTCAGCCTCTGGTATAAAAGATCAATAAGCAAAATGAGTTGGACACTTTCCCTCCCACTCAAACCCCAATGACAAGGCCATAACAATGAAGATGCTTTACCTGCTAATCACAAAAGCAAATACATCATCAGCTTGACAGGAATGGATGCAATGCAGAACTCATGAGTCATGATACATTGCCTGCTGATAACTACATAGCATGCCAGGTCTTTTACCAAAGCATTTAGAATGTAGAAAACTTAGGCAATGCAGGTACCTGGCTAACAGATATCACATATGATCTCAAGATTCATTCTCATACAGTCATTGGCACTACTACCACTAGGTGTTTCTCAGTGTGTGGCACTAGAGGCACAGGAGTTCATTACCAATATCACTCGGCATTACTAATACTTTATCATCTTTCAGATCCGGTCTTAAAACATACCTGTTTGACTTGGCTTGTCCCCCTTAGATTGCTCCCCTGCTGTTCTGAGTCACATATAAGTATAACACATGCATGCATGTCACACCTGTTACATAAGTGTCAATGTATAAATAGTGCACACAAGTGCATAATGTCCACAGACATGTAACACAAGGGTAGGCTAACAGTATTCTAAAACACAGAAAACTGCAATATGGTAATGGAATGCTATGGGCTCCCTGCTTGATAGCTATTTAGCAGCTTAAGTAACCTTTTAGTACATCTTATGGAACTTTTCTGTAAAGTACTCTCGTCTACTGCCTGAGCTTTAAGATAGCGCTATAGAAGTTGTCGCTCTAATAACAATAATAATAATAATAATAATAATAATAATAATAATAATAATATTTGAACAGCTATTTGAAAGAGGTAAATCACAAGCTGGTGCTTCTAGCATATACATATCAATATATTCTGACTGGAGATCCATCTGAATAACCACTTACCACCAGAAGTAGTAATGAAATGCAACAAAGAATTTATATAGCACCACTTGCGAACAAGCACTCAAAAGTGCTCCCACTACAATTACTACAATTGGAATGAGAAGTAAGAAAGTAAACAGGACATAAGCATGGGTGTAAAAGAAGTGAAGAATGTCAGCTTAAGTACCATACTTTACAAATAAGCTGTAGGATTTTTTGCTGTTCCCCTACCTCAATTAAATCTTTCAACCAATATCAAATGTTTCTCAAGCTTATAACACTATGAAGCAAGAATTCCCATTACCGGTACACAGGCCAGCAGCTTAAAATAATGCAAGGCAAAACAGCACACAGTCAAACACAGACAAGGTCATTGATCACAATTTCACTGCATTTATGACCCAGTCACACAGTCACACTAACACACAATCGAACAAGTTCCCAGCAAATTACATCACTGTGTCTACTGACTGTAATGTAATTCTAGTTTTGCAGAGACTGGCAGAGAAATACCGGTAAAAATAATTCCTACTAGGCAAAAGAAGTGGATAGGTCATGTTCTGAGACAAGAAATGTGCCTACTACAAGAAGTACTAGAGGGGATTATGGAAGGGAAAGCACAAAAAATGGGCGACCACAGACATCGATGGTGGAGTGGATGTTCGATCTTACAGCAAAGAATAAAGTCACCATAATTCATATCTAATAGATGAATGCATAGAGATCACACAAGCTTAAATTTAATACCCTAAAAGCAAAGATGAGCTTAGACTACCATTTGTGAACACCAGGTGGCAGGTTGCAATTAGGTCAGAGGCAAAATCAAGCTTATATGCGATCAAAACTTAAAGTGATTGAAGTAACAAAGCAGGTAGACAGTCTCCTTCAGATAACAGACCAACCAACTCTTTAAGACACAATATAAACCATAAGACACATCAATTACATTGATTTAAACAGGCAAACTTTTTGGAACTGCGACCCAATTCACCGCTTTGTAACAAGCGACGACCCTGCAAACTAATTGTCAGCTAAAATTTGATAAAACACTAATCACTTTAATATAGGCCGTTAATGGAGGATTGCAGGCATATAAATTTCTTAAAACATAAGCCTACTTGCAACTTTCAAGGCTTGTGACATTGCGGATTTGGTTAGAAAATGACGCCACCTCACGACCCATTAGACTGAGCCCTGGAATCCACTCTTGGGTCGCGACCCACAGTTTGGGAAACACTGATTTAAATATAATATCAAATCCGTTGCTTGGTTAACCGCATTGGCGTTAGATTAATTAATTGTGAAAATGATGTACCGAAAGTGTTAGATTATTTCTGAAGCAAAATGACGTCAATTACTTAAAAATTATAGAATCCAGTGACTAGAAGTAATTGTTTGACACCTGATATCATATTCACTTTGTTGTTTATTTATGACTTTATTCATATTATTCACATTAATTTATGAAGTGCCTTATTACAATTCAGTTCACATATAAAAGACACCATTTCATATATGGATTTATACACTCAATCATAAGCGTAACTATAATCATAAACTATTTGAGGCCATGTCCATGGTAGTTTGTGGTTGAAGAGTCATAGGTCAGTCCAAAATTGGCTGGTTTTGGCTAAGGAGGAGATATATAATTGAAAAGAGATGATGTGCTTAAGTTGAGGCTAAATGTTTAGATATTCAGCTAAGTGAACAAAACATAAAAATCACTCGACCAGATACTTAGCAGAGCTTTCCTTGCACTCAACGTTCCCTGACACTGACTGTTTCTATGTGTGTGTGTGTGGCCCAAAGCTACACAACAGCTGCTCATCATCATCATCTGTCAGGTCCTCTAAGGAAAAAAACACAGCTCACTACCTTGACCTGTCCTGTTCCCTGGTTGTCCTAGGTTGGCTCATCCAGTCTCAAGTGATTCAAACTCAGCTTGGTTTAGATGCCCATCGACTGATTTGTGACGCTTAGAAATGAAGATCTATAAAACCTCTTGGATGGTCAAAAGAATGTTCCCTAGGATTTAAAAGGCCTTTGCCCTCAAAATTCTAACACACAACACTTGGGATGAACTGTCACTGAACTAAATCAGTTTAAAAAGGTGACCACTGTGTTTATGTCTCTTATTTTATGCAATATTATATCACCCTCTGTGATCCATTTGGTCATGAGGGGCATTTTTGTCCACCCACCTCAAACAAGTCCAACAGTCCATCCACATAATGGATAGGCATACACAAAGTTAAATCTATCAAGTGCCTGTTCTTATCCTTTCTCCTTTATCCTTTCTTCTATGCCACATCAGAACTTTGGAACTCAATTCCAGCTTCCACCTGCAGCCTACAACATGGTCAAACAACAAGTTCTGAATCCTCATTTCTTTAATTTCTTCATTATCTTCTCAGGCCTTTAGATCTAAACTTCCAGTTCCAAAAGTCATTTCTTCTGTAGCTATAACAACCCGTACCATCACCTTATCGATAATTGGATATATCAACCTTTGCCTGGATGACAATTGCACCATACCTATAGCTATTTCAAGAGAGACTAAGCCAATAAGAATAAGCAGCTAATACAGTAGCACTTTTCAAAGCAATATATAAATCCATAAGATTTTACTTACTTACTTACCTATCCTTATTTGTGCTCAAATGATGTTTCTTCGGACAAAGAAAAAGGTGTTATGGTGAGAATACGAAGAACATATGACAAGAGATTGCTGTAAAGATGTCAGTAAATTATTTCAGAGAAATGGACTGTAAGGGGCCTGTGGAATTGGCAATAGAAGTCTTTATTGGATAAAAAGGCTTCTGAACAGAAGACAGAAGGTAGGCATAAGAGGCAAGTATTCAGATTGGGCTGAGGTTATAAGTGGGGTGCCACAAGGTTCTGGGGCAGAGCTCCTTGCTACTCAGTGCATCCACAGGCGGCACTCGCATGGCAGATAGTGGAAAGGCCTTCAGTGCGAGGGTAAGGTGAGAAATAAGCAGGCAGTTACCAACAAGGTTTGATGGGTAGTTGCTTGGAAACACCGCTGAAATAAATATCACAAAAACCCAATGACGGTACTGTGACATGGCGAGTTTGGTCGCCATTATATTAGCCTATCCCCCACTGCCCGGTGGCTAACCACTCTACAATGGACACAGCTAAGCGAGTAAACCATGATGGAAAACTGAGAGTAGGCAAAGGCAAACCACTGCTGTACGTTACCAAGAAAAACCATGGACAGATCTACAAAGAAAACAGTGAAGAGCATTAACAAGACTTTGAGGAAGAGCCCAATAGGCTTCTCGCCTGGTAGGGACGGTCATGCGCAGCAGGTGACACCCAACCATCATCCAGTGACTGCTTGTAAAACCAATCATGCCAGAGGCAAGAAAAAAACAGAAGAATCTTAGACTGGAAATGTGGAACGTTAACACACTGTACTAAGCAGGGAAATTGTGCAACGTCATAAAGGAAATGAGAAGATTAGAAGTAAGTATCATGGGAATAGCAGATTCAAGATGGATAGAAAATGAAAAGTAGTCTCGGACAAATTGACGATATGACGATACTACACTCTGGAGAACTAACAACTCGCAGAGGGGAGTGGCAGTGATCCTCGATGAAGAATCAACAAAATGCTTCAAAGAATATTGGGCAGTGTCACCAAGAGTAATGCTGGTAATGCTGCAGACAAAACCTGTAAACATAAACATTATACAGGTATATGAGCCAACACAAGAACACTCAGAAGAGTGAAATAGACTCATTTAACAAACAATCGGAAAAGACAAAAGCATGCAAATCACAAGAGGTAACAATGGGAGCGGGGAACTTAAATGCAAAAGTTGGAAAACAAATCAGTGGTAAAACAACAGGACCACATGGGCTAGAAATAAGAAACAATAGAGGGGAAAGCCGAGTAGATAGATGTGAAGAAAATGAAATGGTAATCGCCAGCACATGGTTCTTCAACCATCCAAGAAAGCTGTGGACATGGGGCAATAATAATCCGCTGAGCTGATTCGCTGAGCTGATCCGCTGATCTCAATTTTATATAGACGTTTAGTGATCCGATCAGCGGCCGGGGGGAGGGGGCAGATCAGCAGAGAAATACCCGGTAGGCGTTTAGTGGTCAGATCTACTTCTATAGAGCTATAGTGCTCAGATCTGCGGAGATATAGGCGTTTAGTGGTCAGACCAGCGGCTATAGAGCTATAGTGCTCAGATCTGCAGCTATAGAGGGGTGCTGGGGCCAGATCACCGGCTTATACAACTATTTTATGTTATCCCTTCCATCTCCGCTAATCTCCCCCCTAGCATGACTCTATAGCCGCTGTTCGGACCACTAAACGTCCATATCGGGCGGGGGCGGAAGATGGCAGAGTGGGTTACGTGCTGGAGCGTCAGGCTGATGGAGCGGGTTCAAGCCCCGTCAGTGCCCCTAGTGGCTTTCATACAGGCAGTAATGCCTTCTAAGCCACTTTAAATCATGCTAAGTATCTAAGTATATCAAACTGAGGATTATTATTACCCGTGGACGTGGAAGAGCACGTGAGACAACACAAGAAATCAGATCGATTATATAACTATTAATCAAATATTCAGAAAAGCGAACCAATTTGAAGTACCATCAATTTAAACCAACGGAGCATTACAACTGGTGCTATAAACGTGCATAATATAACAACAGTAATTATTATTAATCAAACGATCTACGTATTTCACCCATTTTGGACAGTAATACAGACAAACTGTGAAGCAGAAGCGAGACTATGTGTTGCTCATACTCACCAAACGTTGAAAATCGTAACAATTAGAACTTTGATCACAAAAATGTGAAAAGACATTCACTACGAAAAGTCGAAAAACCAAATTAACTATAACCAATAGTCGCGCATAGATATCATATTACAAAAGATATATATATATATATATATATATATATATATATATATATATCAGTGATGGGTTTTTAATTATTGCTCCAAGGGTTTTTATAGGTTTTTAACGACATTCGTAATTCCTTGAGATCTTTTTTCAAGAACTCCATAAAACTTAGTTTAGAAAATACAGCACGGAATACATAACACCATTGTTACTAAAGCTTCAAATATTTATTAAACGTCAATTTAAATAACGTCAAAAGTAAAGTAAAGTAAAATCTCGTGGATTTCTATAGCGCCTTGGAAAGCAGCACAACAGTAGCTGCTTATTCTTAGGCGCTCAGCCTCTCTTAAAATAGCTATAGGAAAGGTGTGGGATCAGCCAGGCAATGGTCAATATCCGAAGGGCAGTGAGGCTAGGTTGTTACAGCTATGGCGGAAATGATTTAAGAAACAGGAAGGATTTAAGCTTAGACCTGAAGACTTGAGGAGATAGTGCAGGAATTATAGGAAACGGGCCATCAGATTTTATTGTTTGAAAGTGTCCAAGTGTGCGAAGGGAAGCTGGGATCGAGTTCCAGAGTTCAGGTGCAGCATATGAGAAGGCACGGTTGCAAATTTTCAGGGATGATTGATTTAGCGGGCGTGACAGAGTGAGATGAGATGACGAACGTGTGGGTCGAGGAGGCTGAGGGGTTAATAGTGATCTAAGGTAGACAGGTTTTGATGACTGAAGTGAGCTATGTGTAAGTGTTATTATCTTATATTGGATACGTTCTGTTATTTTAAGCCAATGTAATGATTTTAGTATGGGTGAAATATATATGGGAGAATTTAGGTGACATAGTAACAGCACGAGCTAAAGCATTTTGTATTGATTGCAATTTGTTGATGGAGGCTTTGGGAAGGTTATAGTAGAGGGAGTTACAGTAATCTAATTTGGAGTGGACTATAGAGGTGGCGATTGTGGATGCAGTCTTAATATCAAGACAAGGACGTAGGCGACGAAGGTCACGAATATGAATAAAGCAGGCTTTTGAAAGTTGGGAGATTTGTGATTCGAAGTTTAGAAAAGAGTCAAATTTGAATCCGAGATTTCTAGCAGTTGGAACAGGGATTATTGTGGTGTCAGGAGCCAAAACTAGTTTAGGATTGTCAATTTTTTTGAGTTGCTGGGGTAGTCCGATTAAAAGAAACTCGACAGATCTGTCTTAGATGGGTTGAGAGCGAGGAGATTAGATGACATCCATGCAGAGATTGACGAGAATGCAGATTCAAGCTCAATAATAGAAGCATTGAATGAAAGAGGTGAGAAGGACAGGAATAGCTGAGTGTCATCGGCATAGAGTTGGTGATTTAATTTGAGGGAATTAATTATATAATGCTCATCAATCTGCCTACACTAAACATCATTCAACTGAAACTGTCCTCGCCTACATTTATGACAGACTCTTATAAACTGCAATTGGTCTCCGACAAGTTACTGGCCTTTCCCTGCCGGGAAAATTTTTTCGCTCGCTATGAGGGCTTACCGAGTTCGTAACGAGTCTCGTAACGAGCTCCGGCTCGTTACGAGATCGTAATGAGTTCGCAACGAGAAAGCTCGTAACGAAATATCTCGTAACGAACTCGTTATGGTCTCGTGACGCGAATTTCAGGCCTGCTCGTAACGAAGTGCTCTTAACGTTCAAATTACGAACTCGACATCGCGCTCGTAACAAATTCGTAAAAAAATTCTCGTTACGTACACGTTATAAGAATATTATGCATGCAGGTATAGATATATACGCGAAATGTCATATCGCGTATATATATGTTATATATAGCGATCTTGCAGTACAAAAAGCTTCAATGCATGGTTCCACATATGTGACATATATAGGCCTATATGAAATGTCAACTAATTAGATATTTAAGTATATATAGTATTTGTTTGGTCATTCATGCATCGATCGATCGTACCTTTTAAATATATATTTTAAATTGTTAAACATATATTTTGTAACCATGTATTTTTAATATATATAAATATATTATAAAATTTATATATTTATATATTATACATATTGATATATACATTATATATATTATATTTATATATATATATATTTATATTTATGTTATATTTATAACGTATATACAGTATTTATATAATTATATTTTAAAAAAAATTAATATATAAGTAAAAACCTCAAAAATATAATAAGTATAGTTGAATTGGAATATATTATAAATACAAGTTAACATTGATCGAGTTAAAATTGAAAAATTTCAGATCGCGTATAGATAACGAGTTAACAATTATAAACTCGAGGAAATTCATAACGAGTTGCCTCGTTGCGACCTCGTTATGGCCTCGTGACGGAATTTCCGGTCTGCTCGTAACGAGGTCTCGTTACGTGCAAATTACGAACTCTACATCGAGCTCGTAACAAATTCGTAATGAGAAATGTAGCAGTTCTCGTTACGAACACCTTACGAAAAT
>CM030850.1:13095380-13102412 GCA_018105865.1 Metaphire vulgaris
CGTCTTAAAACATGTTGTTGAAGAATGACAATAAAGGTAGCCTTAATATGTGACCGAATCTGGGATAAGGGACCACAAGTCGCATCACAGTTTAGGCTGTAGAGGCACTTTAGTGTTGATTGGTCATATATGGGTCAGAAGTAGTTCTGTGTTTCAGCCTACTGCTATGGCTCTCTAGTATTGGCCAGATGATTGCCAGCAGCGTGATTCACGTATTTTGACCAGATTTTGCATATTAATTGAAGCATGGAAAAGGGACCACAAGTCGGGCAGGCATTTAAATGCCCTGTGTATGAATACAAGCTCTTAAAAGTTGCAATTTGATGATGATTATTATAGATTATGCTAAAGACAACTATAAATTGTATTTTCTGAAGAGTATTAATGTTCAGTATTAACGAAAATGTTGTCTGGATGGGTTTAAATCATAGATATATTATAATCACAAGATAGAGTCTGAGGTATCAGAAAGTGACGCCAGTTCGCATTGAGTGTGTGTCAAGAAATGTTTTCCTGCAGACATATAGACCTAGCTGCCTGATAAATTTAAAGCCTGCAAACGACAATGGTATCCATGACAACATTGTACCAAATTGACGGATATTTGGCGTCAACTTTCGGACGACTTTGCCATAGACAGACGGCATCTAGTGTTTATAATACATCTATGGTTTAAATGAGAATCTGTATCGAACTACTTTCTTAACCTTCGCTGCCACGCCGTTTATTATTGTTTTTCGTAAGAAATAAATTTCTTGAATAATACTTGCAAATTCTTAACGATTTCTAGTTAAATTGCGGCGTTTTCAGAATTTTACAATTAGTCTTAAAATATTTATTATACTTTATCTATTTCAGTAAACATGAATAGAATTTCATCTGCATTGTTGTGCTGCGTTCAATAAATAACTTCTATGGCGCCACTATCATAATGCCCAGGGGCATTAGCCGATGGCGTTGTTGTGAAAGACATTGGCCCTAGTTCGACTAAAACCCAGTGATTTGAGGCTTTACCCCATTAATCGCTTATGACTGTTGAAGTACAAGATGCATAGGGCCTACCTTAAAATATTTAACACATAGGCTGGTTTTATTGTTGGTATAATTTAAAAAATCGGACCAAAAATGCAACATTATGTTTGGCGACAGGAGCTTCATTCTAGACCACACTGAGATTTATAAGTATACTCTGTATATTTTCCCCGGTTGTACTCTAAAATTACCCAATTTCGACTGCTTAGTATTATTTTGGGAAATTTTCGTTAAGGTACTAACTTGTTTGCAGTTTGCAAATCTATTTTTATTTATGAGCTGCAATGATGGTGATGACTTGTGGTTATTAATAACACATACTGTCATAAAACTGACAAGGCTTTTTTGTTAACAATGAAGTACTTTTAATGTTATGA
The DNA here is from genome assembly GCA_018105865.1 of Metaphire vulgaris. Taxonomy (NCBI): domain Eukaryota; kingdom Metazoa; phylum Annelida; class Clitellata; order Crassiclitellata; family Megascolecidae; genus Metaphire; species Metaphire vulgaris. Next base: position 13,096,790 of record CM030850.1, read on the forward strand.
TGTGCCTAACTTACAACAAACTTTAAATTGCGATTTCTCAAAACGCAGTTTTCTGCACTTGCATTATAATATTTTATTTCTGCATCAAATAGCAATATAAGAATGTGTTGTGGCTAATTGCCCTGGCCACGTCTTTGAGACCTCTGGTGTATACCGTATAGGCCTATACTGCATGTCAGTAGGCTATCACCTAAAAAGTACTTGGATCTGTAGGCCTATGTTTGTTAAAATTAATCGACATCGATTAAAAATTTTGTCCTACCGACAAAATTTAATCGTCCGCTGCCCTACTTATTAATAGTAATACTCAGTATGCAATTTACATCTAGATGTGAAGTAACCATGAGCAATTAAACACTATTAAAAACAGCGAACTATAGTATGGTAGACAGTAGACACTTGACCACGCCATGCATAGCAGTGATTATATAGCACAAGGATTTTCATTGGCGTTAAATGTTAACAAAAGCTCGTGATTTCATTACTTTTCAAGCTCGGATTCTCTAATAGATTGAATTATTATTTAATTTATATTTTTATGCGACAATAATTTTTAATCGCTATTAATGGATTAACGCGTTAATCGCGCATTAATCGCGATTATTTTACAGCCCTAATTATTTCTAATAGTTATAACATATATTTTTAATTCTCCAATTTGCTCAGGAAATATGAAGAATGTCATTGCAATTCAGCCAAATTCTATGTTCCATTCTGACAGCGTGCTACTTTTCACAACTATTTCTAGTATTTTGTAGTTTTAAACTTTTATTATGCAATTAATGGTAGTGAATTATTAATATACATAAAAGTCAAACTGTGCTGCTTTCAGAATTGCTCGTTTCGAAACACAGCGTGTGGAAGAATCTGGAAATAATTCAAAAGGAGCTCTGAAGGTATGTCATATCTTCATTGCCATCTGTTAGCATTTAGTTTCTTTCGATCATTACGGAACACGTTAGGTGCCTTATGGATTGAACAATTTCTATAGCGCCGTACGCACAGCGAGGGCTAAAAGTAAAGGCGATGTTGACAACGTTGACAAGTCAATAATGAACGGAAGATGTTGGTCCAGGAAAGTAGTCCGCTCCGATGTGGTGCTGCGTACTGCGTTCGTGTCTGACAGGACCTAAAGGAAATGATCAATAATGACATGACTACATTTACTAATTACTGACATAAGCCATGTAACCATCACTGTTTGCATTGAGTAAGACAGCATACAAGCCACCAACCACAGGGCCCATTGTCCATTATTTGCTTGCAGAAACTTCATTTCGCCAGGATGAGGCGAACACATTGGTACCTACGTGGCATTTGAAATGACTCATACAATGTAACGATTGAAACTGTTTGTTGCTACAGGAAATAATGAAAAGAACACGCGGAATTTGTCGAGTTTCGTGCGCTGATCCGACAACAAAAGTGAAGTATGTGTCAGCAGTGCCGAGCCACTGGGTCGACAAATCCGTCGTGGTGGTATCCTCAACAAGACAAGTCCGAGAGATCGACACAGATGGTAGACAAGGACACGTGGAGACAATATCCCATGAAAACTGCGCACTGGGATACTTTGACCAGAAATAAAACGAGGCGAATAAGGTAGCGAAGGAAATAGGGGTCAGGGGAACAGCAAAACACCGAAGGCTCGCTTACAGAATCGAAGTGGACGTGGCACCAGAAGCAGTCAAAGGCGCTGGCTAAGAAGTTTGAAATCCTGCCGGCACTGAGCAAGCGACAACAGCCAAATGTCGGTTGTCACCAGGAAAGCATAAGCAACCATCATCGAGTCAATTAATCACAATGACAGAGATCTGACTTTGGCTGAACATACAGCCAAGAAGAGTCGACAGACAAACGAACCGGACACAAGGTAACAAGACCGCCGGTGTAATTCAGTTCGGGACCATGGCGACCTGTTTCGCAACCAGCTTCTTCGCTGCTACCGTGTCTTCAGAAATTAACGCCCAACCAGAAGTCCTGAACCGTGAACTTGGATTTGGGCAGTCCACATTCTACTAGCACCCAAAGAGTGGCAATCCATGTCCAAGTCGGAAATCGTCAGACAACACCTCGTAAGCATTACGTAAACTATTCCTATCATGAACGGCTGAAATAAAGCAGATACTATAAAAATTAATGCGTGATTGTTTATTAATAAAAAGCTAATTATGAATAATGAAGAAATAATAAAATATAGAGTTAATTAATATTCTACAAGTTCCATCATAGTCTAATTATACTGATTGCCTTTCTAATTTTTACTTTAATTAAGTATAGTCCCTCCATCTCCATCTATATCTAAACACTATTGTTGATATAGTCTTTTTAACCTACACCTAAGCCCACATACAAACTTAAGTTAATAGCAGATCAGTCACTTTGTTTTCAGGATTCTGGTGAAATCTTGCTGATGGTTTTGGAAACAATGAAGAGTATGCAATCCAGTTTAGAAAACGTTGTATGTCGCCTTACGCCAGTGGAGAAAATGTTGGCCGAGAGATCACTGGTGGCAAGCGAAACGTTCACATCAGCCGGTGATTCTGCAAGCATTTGGGCATCAACAAGCGCCAGAGAGGCTCGACGAATCAGCGTGCCATGCTGCTTCAAAGACCAATGGTTTTCAATGGTGAAGAACAAATATTGCCTTTTAAACACTGTTTTAAAGGGGGAGGGAGGGAGGGAGTGGGTGGGGAATGAATGTAGGATGAAGGGAAGCTATCAGGCCACCATCTCCCGTTAAAAGCAAAAATTGACTGACTTGCTTGCAGTAAAGGGCCTACTGCTTCTTCTCTGCAAATGCGTGAACTAAAATGTTCCATGTTACCAGTTCTGCTTTTGGCCTACAACTTCCACCATTGACATTGGGGCAGCAGTCGCAGCACTTAAAACTTACTTGCCTACAAGTGACTGCCATAAGCTTGCATTAAATTTGACTTACACATTTCATATTGTTGTAACAGATGACCAATGGAAAGAGTTAGAATCACAACTGGACCGTAGCGGACGGCATGGCGCTTTCTTCGATGTTATGGTGATAACGATTGCCGATCGTGATAGTCAACAAGACGACCGTGCAAGACAGCTAACGGCGCCTTACGGGCTATCTTTGACGAAGTCGCATATTGCTGGAGCGAAATGACGCGATGGCGGATATAAGAAGGGTAAGAAACCAGTTCCAAAAGTAACTATTTGATTGTAAGAACGTTGACAGTTTCTTAGTCCAACAGCCACCCGAACGCATGTAGATCATCAAGTAGGGTTGAGCCTGTACCCTTCTGTGGTTGCATGGTGTCAATTTGAACTGAGGAGTAAAACATATGAGTCTAAAACATAAAACTCTATACATTACATTACATATCCCTATATTATTACAATATTTTGACAAATAATGAAAATAATTATTATTTCTGCTCTTTCTAATACCCCTAGGTGAATTTATTTTCAATGAATCGGCCAGAGGGAGAATTTATGTGAAAATGAATCTGTAGGGGCTAACACTCTGGGAGGATTCCTTTGTAGCACCGCACTGGGGCCTTGGCCCCCACACGTGGGTCTGGGTGAGCCACTGTGTATCTTGGCCTCCAAATTTTTGGCATGAAATGTCCCATATTTAAGCTTGAATATCTATATACACACATAAAAATGTATAATACATATATGTGTGTATATATATTTATAATAGGGTGGTCTTCAAAGAACATGAACAATTTGAATGGTCACAAATTCATTGTGCTAGATTTTTATTTTGTTCCTTTGGTTATCAGTATATTATATACTAAATCTCACAGCAGATTGGTAGGCATTTAGCGGTGTCACCATAGCAATGAATATAGATATATATATAGTTTGCTTCAACACATTTCTGCATAAGGCTTTGTCTTCTCATGTTACTTGAACAGGTCGCAATGATTCCGCCTGGGACCATTGCCAGCGCTGGTCGAGTTTTTTGATTTATTGACGAGCGTAATCTACTGGGTGATCTGGCGAAGTGGTGAAACTTGCCTGCAGCGCCCGACGGGTGATGAGAAGATACAAAAAGGCCATCCGTGAAGGAGTCAACACAATACGCTTACATGACAAAAAGATCGTCGAATGCGAAATGAGAAACAGACGCTCTGAACTGCCACTAGAGTCAAGATCTGACTCAGCGATGACACTGATCACAATATAGAGTACGATAACAACGCCGAACCGAATGAGAGTGACTAGATCGGAAACATGCTATTGCTATGTTTTCTTACATGCATGTTTTGCCCACATGTGTGTGATTTGAATCATGAAGTCTAGTAATGATGCAGAAGTGTATATAGGGGTGTCAGGTCAGGTTTCTTCCTTTCGCAGTCCAGCTATCGACTTCTCCATGACATATCTTCAAAGTTCTCTGTCTTTTGCTATTTCTTAAAAGTTCATTTTCTGCTGCTATTACTTTTTTTTCTCCAATTCTTTTTAATGGTCCAAGATTCACATTCATATATCATTAGTATGGCCACAAGTGTTAAAATTCTTAGTTTTGTTTTCATCCCAATGTCAGGTCTTTGAAGATTTTAGTATGTAGCCTGTTGTGGTTTTTTTTTTCATGCAAACGACATTTGGCATGTTTTTCCACAAATGTAGAGAACAATATTATACTCGATGAGGAATTTAAGATGAATGGGCATATAGTTAGTGCATGTCATCGTATCACCTTCGTCTCGTGTACCAACTGGTCTACGCACCTAAACTGTTGGGATAAGAGGTTGATGTCATGTTTTATCTATTCTGCTCTCCTCTAATGCACATCGTTGCATTGTCGCACAAAGGCCTACATGTTTTTCTCACCTCAACATTGCTCGTTTCTTTATGCATGAATTTCAGAACTTTTTATGTAAATACAATTATACATAAGTGCAGCAAGTTTCTTTGATTCTTTATTATTATTTAGATTATTATGCAGGTACGGGAAAAATTCAGATTTCATTATAATTGTTTGTTAGAGCAATTGTGAATTGTACTTCCAGTAACATATTGCTCTTGTTGGTATAGCTATATTATTAAATATTGAATATCAAAGCAATGATTCGTTTTAGAGTAAACATGATTTAGACATATTGAAATGTTTTCCTGTTTAATAATTAGTCACACATAGGAATTTAATTATGATATTTTCATTAATCTTTTAATAATGTGTATTCCTTGTTACAATGTAATTTGGGCTCACTGCTGTACTTTATTTTTCTGTATGATTGATTGATTTGCATTGAAATACAAATTTATTTAATTGATTTCAGTCGCATTTCGTTTATATCATACAAAGGTTGAGGAGGAGAGGGACCGATGAGGCGGGGGGGTATGCCTGTACATCCGTTAAGAACTCGTAACGAAACTCGTTACCAATCAACTATATAATTCATTACGAATAGTATAAACTTACTTACGAACTCGTAACGAACTGTTTTATAATGAGTTATTAACGTTACGAGTTCCATTACGAATATTATAATCTTCGTTACGAATTCGCAAAGAACGGGCTTTATAACGAGGTCCTAACGAGTTTTTTTGCACGTTCTCGTTTATGAACTCGTTATACGGGCGAGTTTCTCGTTAAGAACTCGTAACGAAGTCGTAACTTTCGGTAACGAGG
>CM030850.1:13102512-13255012 GCA_018105865.1 Metaphire vulgaris
ATCTTGCTGGACAAGAAGTAGTCAACCATGGAAATTCTGCAATATAGTAACTTTGGAAACGACGTTTTGGCTGATTTCTTGGCTCCAAAATATTTCCATGTGGTAGGCCTATGTATGCAATTTAGGCTACACTGGGCTATCTAGTTCTCTGGAAATGTCCTCTGGGACCTTATTCAGAGGCTGAGACTGTTTATTCTGGTCATTTTCTAGAGTTCGCAAATAACGCCAATATTTTAACTATCTGGCAAATTATGACTAGCTGCAATCGACGAAGAAATAGTTTGGCATACTTCATCTGATGTTTCTAAGCATAAGTCAGTTATGTTTCAGCTCTTTAAATTCTTGAGAAATCCAAACGCAGGCAACTTTACAATCCAGACGCTGTATCCGTGAAACTATGCCTTTCAATTTCAAAAATATGACTATTCGCGAAATTGTGAGTAAAACAATAAATTTACTCTTGGCGCGAACTTGTATAAGAGTCAACTCTTAAAGCACACTCCCACCTGCTCTGATGTCATACTGTACAAATTTTAGGAATGCTCTCTTAATGTCAATGTACTTGTTGCCCAGTGCTGACCTTCCGTTTCCGACCAAATACACATGGAAATCGGAGCACCCTCTCGGGTCAAAGGTCAAATCTCAAAGCAGCTGCGATTTGCTTCTAAGGTGGGTCGACCTGACCCAAGGCAATTATATATAGTATTAAACAGTCTTGGACCCGATCCGACGAGGGTCTTTGTTGCGCAGAGGTCAAAAGCCACTTCATCTGCCTGCTATCCCTGGTATCAGTCAGCCACGGCCAGAGCAACAATTATCACCTTACACTGTACCTAGCGTCCACTTCGGTAGAGGAAGATGCAGAGGGATTGAACATAGACTACTAGTTGTCCATGGATTGAATTGTCCATAGGGCAGGCGATTACCGCCATAACTGAAATTCGATATATCGCGTAGATACATATACATGCCAAAACAATGACTGTAGTAATTACTGCAGTTAATTGTAGCTGATACCTGTCACCTGTGAAACACGTTTTCCAGACACTAGTTTTAGACTATTAGAATAGTATTGCAATAACGTACACGGCAGTGCAAAAGCAAGTTTATCCAAATACTAAAGGCATAATTTTAAAAAAATTCAACCCGGGCAGAAAATTTTTCAACCCGGGCAGAAAGCAAAAGCAACCGGGCATTGCCCGTAATTGCCTGGCGTGGTTACGCCACTGACTCAGAGGCGTAGCGTCCCAATGGCTACTATGGTTTCTAGCCATGGGCGGCACACATGATGGGGGCGGCACATTTTGGAGCGACCTTTTTGTGTTTGTAGGGTTGTTGAGGAGTTTTTGGTGAAGGGGGGCAAATGTAGAAGGGGCGGCAAATTCAGTGACGACGACCCTTTTTGCTTGTCGGGTTGCTCGAGGAGGTTTAGCGAAGGGGCGGCAAAATTTAGAAGGGGCGGCAAAATAATCAGCGACGACGACATTTTTTTTGCTTGTCAGGTAAAATAAGGGCAAACTGGGGCGGCATTTTTTCCAGGAGCCATGGGCGGCACAAGGGAACGCTACGCCACTGGCTATACTCTGACATCGTTGTGGCAGCCAGAGATGTCTATGGGTTGGGTTAACCCATGGGTTGGGTTGGGTTGGATTGCGTTGAGTCAGACTGTTCCATATTAATGAATGGTGGGTTGGGTCAGAAATAAGTCATGGTTTAAGAAATTGTAATGCATTACAGTGGGTTGGGTTGGGTTGGGTCAAGTAACCCGATTACCGGCATGGGTTGGGTTGGAGATTTGATCGGTTGGATTGGATTGGGTTCTAAAAAATGGATCAATGGACATCTCTGGTGACAGCAACTAAATAACTGGCAAGTGCGAAATGCAAAGGCCTCCAATCCCAAGTTCGAATCGCTAACATTCCTTATCTAAACATGGCGCCTATATCCAGGCGCGATTTGCAGGGGAAGAGGGAAATCCCCCCACTGCCCAACTGCATCCCCTACTGCTACATCCCCACACCACTACATCCCCACTGCTACATTTCACAACAACTACACCCCCCTTCCCAAGCTCGACATATTCCCTCCCCTCCCACTGCTCCAGGTCACAAATCGCACCCTTCCTATATCATCAGCGATTGCTTTTGCAATTATAGATCACACAATATTTCTCTAATTTTCAAGAACTCGCCTGAAATGTCAAATATTAAAACTTGAAATTTGAATTCTGGATTGAGATGCGAATGGAATGACGCAGGAAGATGCATGAGAGGAATGTCAGCCGCGTTGTCTATTCATTCGATTGTTATTATTTTTTCGGAGAGCAAAGAAATTTCAAGACAGACGAGAAAACAACTTTCCATCTAATTTTCCGTAATTGGTTTTGGGAAATTGCGGCCGTAAGTCAGCGGTGTGCCTGCCAAAGACCGCTTCTTCGCATTAATTCGGCGCTAACGGCGGGTGGGGGAGGGGAGGGGGGTAACAGAGACGACCTGCCTCAACACAGTGAAGAGAACAAGGCCATTCCGTTGCCGAAACACGATACATGACGGACGCGGCCAATAGACGTCCATGGCAACCACGTCGTCTTATGATGTCACTCGCTTAGTATAGAGTGAGTGGCCATGGGAGACCACAGCGCCGTGTCCACCGAAATGCGTCCAACGAACGAGACGAGAAGACGGAGCACGAAGCAGCGCCATCGACCAGACAGAGACAACGGACGACTGATGACCGTGAAAAGCGTCTATAGACCTAGTTATTATTATGATTCCGTCTGTGGAACTAGAGCTTCAAGGTCATCCGTCCACTAAACATTCGAGGAAACTGCGACATCAAAGACTGCATGAGAGGCTGAAAAGAAGAAGGAGAAGGAGGAGGAGGAGGAGGAGGAGGAGAAGAAGAAGAAGAAGACGAAGAAGACGAAGAGAAGAAGAAGAAGAAGAAGAAGAAGGAGGAGGAGGAGAGGAGGAGGAGAAGAGAAGAAGAAGACGAAGAAGAAGACGAAGAAGAAGATGAAGAAGAAGAAGAAGAAGAGAAGACGAAGAAGAAGAGAGGAGGAGGAGGAGGAGAAGGAGGAGGAGGGAGGAGAAGAAGACGACGACGAAGAAAGAAGAAGAAGACGAAGACGAAGACGAAGATGAAGAAGAAAAAGAAGACGAAGAAGAAGAAGGAGGAGGAGGAGGAGAAGAGGAGAAGGAGAAGAGGAAGAAGGAGGAGGAGGAGAAGGAGAAAAGAAGAAGAATAGGAGGAGGAGGAAGGAGGAGGAGGAGGAAGAAGAGGCGGTGGAGGAGGACGAGGAGGAGGAAGATGATGATCAGAGCATATTAAGATCGCAACTTCCTAATTTTAAAAAAAATCGAACCTGAAGACTGAGATCGCCAAGGAAAACGAAAGAAACGGAGACGTTAGATCTGGAATGAAGGCGAATGATAGAGTAATAATTACGTCATCGATCGCGTTATTCATCGAGTACTAACGTTTCGAACGATGACTACGAAATATCCAGGTCTATTTCACACGACAGGTCAACCGCCTCCTTTTCCTTCTCTTCCTCCTCCCTCCTTCCTTCTTCTACTCTTCCTCTTTCTTCTCCTCCTCTTCCTCTTCCTCTCTCGTCGCAGGCGCCCTTTGTAGCCGATCACACCGGGTCATGTATACGACGACGATGGTTGCTCGAAAGAAGAAGAAGAAGAAGAAGAAGATGAGGAGGAGGAGGAGGAGGAAGAGAAGGAGGATGAGCAGGAGGGAAATGGATGGCCTGGGGGAGGTGCGGTGGGAGCTGCTCATTGGCTGAGCGCCGTATAGACTACAGTAAATAAATATCAATGGCTGGAGAGATATTCCATGACAACGGTCGTCTCTCGTTGCCATGACAATCTGATTTACCCTCGCTTTTCCATGGTGATCGATGCCGGAGGGATGAGGTGGTGGTGGTGGTGGAGGAGGAGAAGGAGGAGGAGGAAGAGGAGGAGGAGGAGTGAGCCGCAGTCATTGCCTGTTGAACATGAGAACAACGTTGAGAGAGTCTATGTATGTATGTATGGTTGGATGGATAGATAGATGGAAATGGATAGATGGAAATGGATGCATAGATGTGTATGTATGTATGTATGTATGTATGTATGCATGTATGAATGGATGGATGGATGGATAGATGGATGGATGTTTGTATGGATAGATGGAAGGATGGATGGATAAATGGATAGATGGTACGGAGAGATGGATGCATGGATGGGTGGATGGATGGATGGTACGGATAGATGGATGTATGGATGTATTGATGGATGAATAGGTGGATAGATAGATAGATAGATACACTCAGTGTTTATTCTAGCCACCTTGATATTGGGAGATTTTGAAATGTTTGGAGGGGGACAAGGTCCGAGTCTCCAAAAACCTTGACAAGCAAGGTTATCTCTTTCTTCTGAAATGTGGCGACAAGCAAAAAAACAAAATAGGTCATCCTTACATCCTTCCTAATATATTCCTAATATTTTTTACCCTTCTCAAATGCCATGGCAAGCAAAAATTGTCATCCTTACATGTTTCCCCTCTCCAAAAATCCAAAAAGCCCCCCGTCGTCACACTTTGGGAGAAAATTTCCACCCCAGCCAACATATACATTTTGTTTGTTTGGGAAGGAATTTTAAAACTTTGGGCGGGGGAATTCCCCCAGAGAAGGCCTAGAATAAACACTAGATACACTGTATATAGATAGATAGATAGATAGATAGATAGATAGATAGATAGATAGATAGATAGATAGATAGATAGATGATAGATAGATAGATAGATAGATAGATAGATAGATAGATAGATAGATAGATAGATAGATAGATAGATAGATAGATAGATAGATAGATAGATAGATAGATAGATAGATAGATAGATAGATAGATAGATAGATAGATAGATAGAGACAGACAGAGACAGAGACAGAAAACGGAGACAGAGGTCTAATCTGACTTTGGCGATGACATAGATGTCCGTTTGGGACGGCGAACGGAAGTGGGCGGAGCCAAAGTTTGACTGATGTCTTCCGGTCAACAGGAGAAATTGCAGTCTCTCTCGGAACACGATCGTCAGTCGTCACCCCTCCTCCTCCTCCTCCTCCTCCTCCTCCTCCTTCGAAACATTTACGTTCGAAATCATTCTCAGTTAAAAGAATAATCCTTCTGACATACATGCACGCACACACGCGTGTTTTCATTGTCCGTTTCAATTATTGCTGAGGAAAATTCGATCTGCAGAACTTCTATGCATAGAGATACAGAATGCCTCACGACGTATCTATAAATCTCATCATATCCCATACCATCATCACCACAGCGCTACCTAGTGACCTAGTGACAGTCCAACTAAAGGCTAAACATTGACACCGCAGCTCAGAATGGCAGTCACGTAGGCCTATAAATACATGTACAGACTGAAACCTTCATCTAAAGACTTGCAAGAATAGGCGCAAACTTCTATTAGGTTGAAAGACTCGAGCCCCCCTGATTTTTGATAGACTACCATGAAGAACGGGAAGGTATAGGGGTTGAGCCCCTCCACTTTTTCGCCCAATTTTACTCCAACACCTACAAATTCAAGCATAGGATTTAAACAAACGCCTTTCAAATCGCATAGCGTGGCCGACTGTTCTTAGATGGTTCAGCTGTGACTAGAGGCGTAGCGAGAGGACAGGGGGCATATGCCCCCGGGCGCCGAGGTGATGGGGTGCCAAAATCAAGTATTTTGGTAAGTGAAATGCGTAATAAATAAGAATAAACATGTGCGGCGACCTTTTTTTGCTCGTCAGAAGTATAAGGAGAGGGGCGCCGTAGAGAGTTGAGGGGCGCCGAGAACTATGTGACGACCTCTTTTTGCTCGTCAGCAGTGTTGGGGCGCCAACGGTACACTTTGCCCCTGGCGCCGGATACCCTCGCTACGCCACTGGCTGTGACGCTAATGTTCCCGCGCGAGATATCTATAATCCAGCTGCGGCTACCATCCAGGCGTGGGATGCAGCTCACATCCCCCTCCCCGATTCCTTGGTGACCTCTATCCTCCAAATATCTATGAGAAAGACAGCTGAAAGTTGAAGCAAGTTTTTCACCATTTTCCACTTAGGTCTAGTGTTATATTATGCTAACCCAATGTTTCCCAAACTGTGGGTCGCGACCCAAAAATGGTCGCAGGGCTCAGTTTAATGGGTCTCATGGTAGCGCGAAATTAGATGCAAAGTGTCATTATCTAACCAATATCACAATGTCACAAGCCTTCAAAGTAGGCTTAGGTTTTAAGAAATGTATATCCCTGCAATACTCCATGCATGACTTATATTAAAATGATTAGTGTTTTATCCAATTTTAGTTAACAATAAGTTAGCAGGGTCGCGGCATGTAACAAAGCCGCTGAAGTGGTCGCCGTTCCAAAAAGTTTGAGAGACTATAGCTTTACCTTATAGTACTTTTCAAAATTAATCTTATTCACTTATTGCGACCATTTTGCTCTGAAACTCCACTAACAATAGGCATTAGGTAATCTCTTGTATCTGCAATTTGGAAGCCTGGCAATTAAGCGATTTTGCCATACTCATAGGATTTTTAAGACGCATAATAAAGGTATGTTCCTGGCAACATTTTAAAAAAGATAATCGTCAAAAAACTTAGATATCTATTTCTCTCACCTTGTCTTATTTGGCAAAAATATAAATAATTCTGCCTAATATACTCGCCATATATACATTAGAATTGAATTAGAACTTTTGTTTTGCCATTTATTCTAACGTCGCCAGATGGCCTAATGCATTTTTGTTATTACATGCTATGATTAGGGTCGCGGAACGTTACAAGACCGCTAAAGCGGGCCGCGGTTCAAAATGTTTGGGAAACCCTGTGCTAACCATTGTCAAGATGTATATCTAAATATATATGTATATCTAAAGTATATCTAAATCTAAAACGTATGGGGGCCACTGGGGCCCAGGCATTCAATAGGGGGCCCGTGCCCCTGTGGGCCGCCATTGGTTTCAAATAGTAGGTTGCACCCCAGCCAACATATAAACAATTTGGGGGAATTTTAAAACTGGAGGGGGGAAATTCCCCCAGAGAAGGCCTAGAATAAACACTGGACACTACTGAACCACTCTAAGCCTTATTATTATTATTATTATTATTATTATTATTATTATTATTATTATTATTATTATTATCATCATCATCATCATCATCATCATTATTTCTTCCTAGGTACCACGCTGTGCTTGAACAATTTGCATTTGTGACCTGTTGTGCTGCCATAGACCTAGTGTGCTAGTGTGAAGAATCGCTCGTATGTAGTGTTTAACGTAAACAAATGAAGATCATTATACATTATATGAGATATCGATTTTGTCAAAGAAACCCGAAAATAACTATTTTTTTAGATTTTGTACAAATCCCACATCTGATCCCAGGACGAATAGGGCGCTAGACCCTGCGTATCCCCTCCCCATGGGCCATGGCTACTCCAGCGGACACTAGAATAGCTGTCTAGCAACTTTGGACGGGCCGCGCGGCCTTCGAGATATATCAGATATCTCGAAGCCGTCGAAGGCCATGAACAGGCTGTCAGGGAAAGATAATGTTGATATTAAAAATTCATCGGATTGGGTTTCTTTACGCCCAGGCTCCCTGGTTCTGAGCAGGGTTATTTCTAGGATTGTGAATTTGAGGGGGGTCGGGAAAATCTGGGGGTGTCGGATTTTGGAAGTCTCTACCCAAAAACTCTGACAAGCAAAAAAGGTCATCATGTCTCGAAAAAGCCTGACGAGCAAAAAAGGTCATCCGAGATTATGAGTTGGAGGGGGGTGCCCTTCCCTATTTGGGGGTGTCCAGGGCTAATTAATGTGCATTTTGTATGCATATCATTGTCACATTCTCAAATTTGGGGTGTCGACGTCTCTAATTGGGGTGGGGTAGGGGTGGGAGTGTTAGGGGGGTGTCAAAATATCGCTGGTTCTGAGCCATGAGGGCCGTATTGCAATCTGGCCGGGTGAGCTAATTAAATAGCGTCTCTTCAATCCAAAGTGTCAGAACTGCGACTCTCTTGTCTCTGGAGAATACGATAGGCCTTGTCGGATCATGTACTGCACGTGAAACTATAGGCCTAGAGTTCTGAGAAGTCAGGTCAACGGATAGCCATCACTTTAGCGACTGTTGCATTCAGAATACCAACTTTTACATCATATTCTTTGCTGTCTTTGACAAAGATTGGCCCAAAATCAGTAGCTTTCTGAATAGGATGTCACTACAGTTTCTATTGTAGGTCTTTCGTAAAGAATGTCATTTGTTCTCGGCGAATCGTCACTCGCCGTAATTCCTTGTTGTAAATTTATCCATTGTTAAAATTCGATTAAATAATTCCTGGATAAGCTTTTAAAGTTTTTATTAATAATTTTTACGTTGCCGCAGTCGCCGAATCGTGCAACACAAAGCTCGAGGACTTAAGCTAGCTGTGAAGCGTTCTGCTCCTTTCAGTGTTTAATCTAGACTCTGGACTCCGGGGGGAACTGACAAGCCCGGGGGAGGGGGAAGTCAGCTAGGGGGCTGCTGTTAGTTGATGTAGTATGAAAATTTCCGGGGGACTTGAAATTTTTGAGGGTGGTGGAAAGGGCAATTCCCCCCACGGAGATTTTCTAATCGGCCAGTATTTTTATACCAACAAAACTGTTAAGTTTTAAAAGTTGCGTGGAAAAGAGTAAAGGTGAAAATCTCTTCGCCATCGTCTGCACTGAGGAAGGCAATTCGTCTAATACTCGCCAGGTGGCGCTGAATACACAACAACACGAGCTGATTGATGACAGACCCCCAAAAGGGCCAAAACTAAGAGAAATTTTGCGCATTCGTTAGGAACGCCTTGTTGCAAAGTGCTGGCGTATGACTAAAGTTCTTAACGCCCAAATTTCACAGATATCAGGTCTCGCAAAAATCCGCCAGCCAATTGTCAGCTTGAATTCGTTGACTGTGCGCCCTGTTTTGGCAAATCATCGTCATCGACAGAGACCCGTTGGAAGATGTCGGCATTGGATTCGAATGACACATTCGAATTCCTTTTTGAAATTTAAACATTTAAGGTCGAACTTGCGGCCATTTTAAAAATGCTATTCAGCCTGTCAACGTTCGAAACTTAGGATTTTCGCAAATCTGATTAGGAACCCGTGAAATCGGTAGTCTGTTGTATAACTGCCTTTTTATTATGCCCGAGTCAAATATTTCCGCGCCACGAAGCTGTGGTGACCAGGGATATTTTTACACCCCTATAACACACACCCTCAACATCCCCCAATTTGAGGTCGACAGACTCGACACACCCCCGAATTTGGTAATGCGACAATGGTATGCATACAAAATGTTAAGCTCAGAACACCTCCTCCCAAATGGAGAAGGACACCCCCAACTATTATTCTCGGATGACCTTTTTCTGCTTGTCAGAGGTTTTTTGAGACGTTTTAAGGTTTTTTGGTTGCTTTTGGGACTTGATAAGGTTTTTTTGTTTTTTTGCTTGTCAGCCTTTTTCGGGCTGAGACTTAAAAATTCCGACACCCCCTGATTTTCCCGACACCCTCCTTCAAATAAATTAAAAATCCTAGAAATAACACTGGTGGTGACTCTGGCGAGGTTGCTTTTAAGTCAAGCGCACGTTCAAATAACACGATGATGTATAATTACTTAGGTCTACAGTATACAGTGCATTGCGTCCACACATTTAAAACCAGAGTGCTTTTTTGAAAATGCTGGATTTCGAAAGATATCAAAACGAAAAACTACGTGAATGCCTCGATGCACAATCTCATTATCGGCATTAAGAGGAGTAGCTGTACTTTAGCGCCAGTCGATGGCTACAAATGATTAATATGGAGATGGGGAGAACCTGGAGAGGAAGAGGTGGACGTCTATTGGGGGGGGGGGGGCAGTTGTTTCAGTGCGTTTGCCTCCCACGTGACGAGTGATGCATAGCAGCTCGGCAAGAGAGCTCCTCTGTGCCAGGAAGTGTAATTCAATACGAAGGCTGCTGAACATGGTAACAGCAGCAGCAGCAGCAGCAGCAGCAGCAGAGCAGCAGCAGCAGCAGCTATCATTAGACTTTACATCAACATTATCATACACGATCTTCCCCTCCATCTCTCTCTCCTTTTCCCGATTCCCTCTCTTCTGCCCTTCCTTCTCCGCAGACCCCCTCCCTCTGCCGGATGGAGACTAGCTTCTGTGGAAAACGGGGCAAGTGCTGCCACCATGCGATGCTTTACACGAGTTAAATTGGACGGCGAACTTGCTCAGCGACTCTGCGAACATAGTTCGTGCAGAAGATCTATGAATGCATGAACCTCTGTCTCGGTCTGTCTGTCTGTCTGTCTGTCTCTGTCTCTCTCACTCTTTCTCCCCCTCAGTTCACTCTTATCGCGCGTTCTCTGCAATTTTTAATATCGAACCGCTGGGTGCATTATTGCTTTGATCGGCGCTAAGGTGTTCTAAAAAAGTCTCTGTATGTCCTAACATCAGTCTCTGTCTGTTTCTCCCTCCCTCTCTCTCTCTCTGTCGGTCCGTCCCATGACATTTAGCGTAGCCACGAGGGGCACATGGAACCGCCCCCCCCCCCCCCACTAATCGGGCCTGGATTGGTTGTGAGATTCGTGCAAAGCCCGATGAGAAAATTTATCAATTGCGGAGGAATAGTGTGAAAAATTTAATCCAGTTCTCCGGATTTAAATACAAATCACTCTGATTTTTATCGGCCGTGGCCCCGATGGGGAGCTTACGACGCCGCTCCAACCCCTCCCCCAATCGGATCCGTAGGAAATTTCGGTCTGTGGGAACTTCGGTGCCCCCGTTTTCGAACCTGGCTGCGCCAGCGGCAATTGCCTGCGTCTTGCCGCCCCCGTCTTCGAGTTACCGATCGGCTGTCTTGGACTCTTGGTACAGCGGCGGTCGGCGTCCAGATGCACGGCCTGAACTAATATTACCCCGTTGGTCGGCCTCCCGCAGCTCCACTCGCCTCTGTCCCTGTTTCTGCCTGTCCTTCTCCTTATTCTTCTCCTTCTCCGTCTTAGTCTTCGTGCTTCTCTCGCTGTTCGCTGCTGCGGCGGGTTCTTCTGCTTCTTCATCCGCTGGATTTGTTGATCGCCAGTCGCTTCTTTTTCTCGTCCCGAGACCAATTCTTCTTCTTCTTCTTCTGAGGAGGAGGAGGAGGAGGAGGAGAAAGGAATCGTTGACCGAGTGAGGAGGAGGAGCAAGATAGACCGTAATCGGAAAACTTTCTTCTCCGTTCGTTCGTTTCTCAGACTCGACCCGACAGAATGTGAGTAATTCTACCAATCAATCGATCAATAAACTTCTATAGCGCCACTATCATGATGCCCAGGGCATCAGCCGATGGCGCATAGATTATGAACTTTCAGTAAATTGCTAATTGAGGCAAAATGTTTTGACTGTCTACGAAGTGTTTGCATCCATTTCCAGATCAACATTCGAAAATAGCTCTTGCTAATTCTGTTACAGATGCAGAGACAGTTCCGCGTTGGGGGTGGGGTGGGGGTGGGGGTGGGGTGGGGGTGGGGGTGGGGTGAGGGTGAGTGGGGATCAATGTTCCTCTAATTTTTGTAGTCCGTGTGTGCATGAAATTTCTTGTGTGCAAAATCAACTTCTGTGCGCGCCGAGAATTTGTCCGAAATCAGCATTAGGCCTACTTATTAGCTAACAAGTTAATTAATACGTCTCAGAACACTGTTATCTGTCAATTATCGGCTTTTACAATTTTCCCCACCAGTTTATCATATAAACAAATGCAGTGGCGTAAACTTGGATGAAAAAGTAGGGACTCAACCCTCTATCTTCTCCTTTCCTATGGTAGCCTCTCAAAATGTTGGGTCTCGAGTCTGTAGTCCTAATAGTAGTAGTTTACGACTATGATTACACATTCGATTTAACCATATAAGGCACTCGTTAGTTTGAAAATTCAAGCATTACAAATCAGGCATTAGAAATTTGCAAAGGGAGTATGACTTTAATGCCTTTAGACTAGTTTCTCTTCGATCCTTATAATATGCCCATTCGATCCAGGTCAGTAACACTTCCTCCAAGAAGGTGACTCTTAATTCGTATCATCATGTCTAGATGGTATTCCTCTAATTCAGTATTTCCCAAACTGTGGGTCGCAGGGCTCAGTCTAGTCACTCTAGTGGGTCGCGGGTAGCGCGAAATTAGATTTAAAGTGTCATTTTCTAACCAATACCACAACGTCGCAAGCCTTGAATGTTGCAAGTAGGCTTATGTCTTAAGAAATAATTTATATGCATGCAATCCTCCATACACAGTTTATATTGAAATGACTAGTGTTGTATGAAACTTTTATCCAATTTTAGTCGACAGTAAGTTTGCAAGGCCACGGCATGTTACAATACCTCTGAACTTCCTGAAGTGGTCGCAGGTCCAAAAAGTTTGAGAAACAATAGGCCCTTTACTACTTTTAAAAATTAATTTTATTTCGCAATAACGCGAGGAAGCGTGTTGCGACCATTTTGCTCTGAAACTCCACTAACAATAGAGAATCCCTGTAAGGAACATATTATACAACCTAGCGGTTAAGCGATTTTGCCATACTCATAGGATTTTTAAGACGCGTAATAAAGGTATGTTCCTGGCAAAATTTTAAGAGATAATTTTTAAAAATGTCGATATCTATTTCTCTCATTTTGTCTTATTTGGCAAAAATATGAATAATTTTGCCTAATATATCTGCCACATGTTTCATTCGAATTTAATCATAGCTTTTGTTTTGCCATCTATTTCAAACTCAAAAGTAACGTTCGCTAGATGGCATACTGCATTTTTTGATATTACATGCTATTATTAGGGTCGCGGCACGTTACAAGACCGCTGAAGTGGGCCCTTAGATGCAAGCGCTATTTCAAATGGGAGGATTGGTTGCACGCGTAAAGTCAAATGCTTGTAATAACGTACCTTCAAAAGTTCTCCATCCTCTGTTTGTGCAATTCGTGCCTCGTGTACTTACAGTCAAACTCCCATTATCCCATGACAAACATATATTCAAAGGACCGATACGTCTTGCCTTTAGTCTGGACGGAGTTGAAATTAGCCAGAAGCTCTCAGCAACAGAGACACTACCCTAGAATTGTATCCATGATTGGTGGTTAGAGATTTGAACTGCGGAAAGCTGTGGTCCCTATATAGTCATTATTAGTCAGTGATGGGCAACTAGTTAACTAATTAGTTTCTGACTAAAAGTTTAACTAAATTTTGTTTAGTTATCTTCATAGTTTAATTAAATATAAATAGTTTAGTTAAAGTGCTAGTTTAACTGAAAAAATTAGTTAATAACTAAATACTAAAATAGTTTAACTAAAACTTTTTAGTTGGTGTCCCGAATTCTCAATAACAGTCCCTTTTCAATCTATTCTTTTCTGGGTCATTTTTCCAAACAAATTTAACAAACTTGTGTTCCTGCAGTCTAGACTAAGACATAAATATTAAAAAGACAATAATTAACGATTTCAATGTTTCATTGACTGATATGTTCATGTTGCAAGCATCGTCTATGTTTTCATGAACACTTACCTGATACCTAGGAAATAGTTGTAAAATTAGTTGCAAAAAGTTTAACTATATTTTTTAAATTTTGGTTAACTATTTTATAAAGTTAGTTTATAACTAAAAGTGTAACTACTTATTTGAGTTATTTCTAGTTTAAATTTAGTTATAGTTTAACTAATGTTTTTTTACTTAGTTGCCCATCACTGCCTATAGTAGCCACTCGTTTTGTCTTTCCTCGTCATTGGCAGAAACTTGATGTGGACATTCTAATTCCAGCGTAGTACAGTTGTCCACGTGTTAACCCCTTAACTGGGGATTCCGGATATATCCGTCCATTTTACATTGAGTTACAGTTAAAGACACGGTTAAGGGGTTAAACGGCTATCCGCCCTTCATAAAGACCACTCTTCCGCCCTTGTCCTCTCACCCCTTGAGCTCTTTGTTCCGCAGGGTTACGTAGTCCCTGATCTATAGAACAGAATGCAGAACGAAAATAGAGCAATAAACCGAATGTATTTAGAGAACAATTTGAACAGATAAAGTGGCTGTTGATGAAGAAGAGAGAAGCGTCTTATGAAGTCTCCAGTGGCGGTTCCACGTGGGGGATGAGTGGGGATGCATCCCCCACCGGACTTTCGAGCTTACTTTTTTTGCTTGTGAAACCTAGTTTTGGATAAAAGTCTAGTAAAACTAACCGTGGATAACCTTTTCTTTCTTGTCAACCTATTTTTCGGTTAAAGTCTAGTAAAATTAGAGATAACATCCCCTTTTCAGCCTTTTCCGGCAAAGTTTAGTTTTTTCCCTTCTATTTTCATCCCTCCACCAACTTTCTATGAATTCATTTCACCACTCCCCCACCTTCCACCAACAAATCCTGGAACCACCACTGGAAGTCTCTAAGTCGCTGCAGCAAAACGTGTGTCAAGAAATTAAGAATACAACACGAAACTAATGAGAATGGACTAATCGATTATGGAGAATGGGGAGAAGAGATTGCGCCTTCAGCTGCAGATGTCACTTGCATAAAAAAATCAAAGGCCGGACGGAGATGAGCAGCCCAGGTGCGATTCAACAGCTCAGCCCTCTCAGTGGACTACTTCAGGTTGCAACGTGTAACTAATAGTGTAACTAATATAGTTTGCAGTTAGTCGTTATCTTGTTCCTTTTCATCCTGAGCTGTCGACGTGTCTCTGTCTCAGTCTCTTCACAGTGCGATAATAATTCCTGTGCGCGTTTCGTGTATCTCGGGATTCCTATATCGACTGGAAGCATTTCGAGCGATTTCCCTGCTTATCACTCGATCGCTCCAGGTGGTCACCCGAGGTCTCTTTCGTTCTGACACGCGCGCTATAGGCCTATTCGATGGTTGTCTTCGGCTACCGGGCTACCTCCATCTCCAGCATTTCGGATGATATTTCGAAAATAGAACAGATAGAATGTCCATCATGTGATGATATACCTGGCCAGGGATCGGTCCAGGTAATAAAGTGGGTGGAAGCTGTTTGCCCATAGAGTTATGACGTTTAACAGAGGCATTTAATACAGTGTAGGTCTTTGTCAATATTACAGTGGTTCTCACACAGGACAGATCCTATTGAATCACTCCAAACAAAGTTATTATTATTATTATTGTTATTGTTATTATTATTGTTATTATTATTGTTATTATTATTATTATTATTATTATTATTATTATTATTATTATTATTATTATTATTATATTATATTATATTATATTATATTATATTATATTATATTATATTATATTATATTATATTATATTATATTATATTATATTATATTATATTATATTATATTATATTATATTATATTATATTATATTATATTATATTATATTATATTATATTATATTATATTATATTATATTATATTATATTATATTATATTATATTATATTACATTACATTACATTACATTACATTACATTACATTACATTACATTACATTACATTATATTACATTACATTATATTATTATTATATTATATTACATTACATTACATTATATTATATTACATTATATTACATTACATTACATTATATTACATTATATTACATTACATTACATTATATTTATATTATATTACATTACATTACATTACATTACATTACATTATATTATATTATATTATATTATATTATATTATATTATATTATATTATATTATATTATATTATATTATATTATATTATATTATATTATATTATATTATATTATATTATTTATAATACTTGTCCATGCTAGCCTCCTTGATTTGTTGTACGTGTGGTGCGGCCATTCAATGTATGCAGTATTTTATCCAGACTTCAGGTCTTAGGGGGGATTGACTTGACTAGAGGGAAAGAGACACAGTTCAACACAAAAATTTGCGTCATTGCTGGGTTTTTTGTGGGGAAAGTTTGTGTGTTTTGGGGGAACGGGAGGAAATATTCCCCTCGCAGGTAAGGAGAAAACTCTGAATGTATTGTATGTTCTTTCCCTGTTTCTGTTGATTCCCATCCAAGCATTTGGAACTTTAAGAATCAGTTGAAACCATAGATGCAAAAAACGCTGGAAAGATAATAAAACGTTAGAAAACGTAAAAACGTTACAGAAATAAAAAACGCTAAAACGTTGAATAAAAAACGCTACCGACGTTTTTCTGAGCAAGATTAATGAATTTGCTTTACCCACCCAATGGGAATAAACAATAAAGTCACACTATGCACAACGACTGTGAAATGAAATAAACAGCAATAATACTGACATAAATTGCTTACTCTATGTTGTAATTGAGTAAAGCTGCGCGACCTGCTAATAAGCAATCGACTATACTCTATGGCTAAACAGAAGAAAGCTATAATTGGTTTCAGAAAGCCTGTTTCTATTTTTCCAACGTTTTTCATGATAAAAAACGTTGGCAAAAATGAAAAACGCTAAGAAACGTAAAAAACGTGGGACAAATAAAACACGTAAAAACGTTTATTACATCTGTGGTCGAAACAGGGTTGCTTAATCATCATCATGATCATGACGACGACGACGACGATTACAACGACGACTGCAACGACGTCTTAAGTCAGTTCCCTAATGACGACGACTACGAATGATTAGCTGAGCAATGAGCTTGAACTGTATGTAGCTGGGTCACGAAGTTGAATGTCATAAACTAAAGCCCACGCGATCAGCGCTGGGTTTAAGCAACGCTTACCCAGTCTGAGCCAGTGGCGGCTCCAGGATTTGGCAGGTGGGGGGCCGTTGGGGGTGGCAACTTCTAATCATGGGGAGGACAAACATTTGTTGTTAGGTATGTAGTATTAAGTATAGGGTCCCACAAGGGGGCCACTGGGGGGCAGGCACTCAGTTGGGGGGCACGGGCTCCCCGGCCCCCCTGTGGAGCCGCCACTGGTCTGAGCACAAGGAGTTATCAGCGTTGACTTGCGATCGCTTAGTAGCCTCGCTACTGCAACTGATTGATTTATAGATGAAGATGTACAACGCAGAGAAACGCGAACCAAAAACGTAATTTTAGCAACACGGTCATAAACGCCTTCGCCAGTCCATAATAATACGACGCCTGCGTCTACACAAGATAGCGGTCGGATGTCGGGTAAAGGCGAAGGACGATATAGGCGAATGTTGCCCTGGTTCGTTCATCGCCAGATATCGCCAGCATTGAAAGTGAACAACCCAACAAGAAGCCTAGATGCATCTGTACATGTAGATTCATTGGCGCAGCCAGGATTTTCCGAAGGGAGGGTTACAAAGTATACAAACGCAGAGGCGTAGCGAGGGTATCTGGCACCCGGGGAAAAAGTTTACTGTTGGCGCCCCCAATACTGCTGACGAGCAAAAAAGGGTCGCGTCACGTCGTTCTCTCGGCGCCCCTAAACTCTTTACGGCGCCCCTCTCCCTATACTCCTAACGAGCAAAAAAAGTCGCCGCACTTGTTTCTTCTTATTTATTATGTATTTAACTGTTTAACTTACCCCCAAACCCAATTTGGGCGCCCCCTCACCTCGGCGCCCGGAGGCATATGCCCCCACCTGCTCCCCCTCGCTACGCTTCTGTACGAACAGCCATTCCCCTACTTCGAAAAATCCTGACAAACAAAAACCGTCGTCACTTTCATATTCGTCGAATCTCTTTCCTCTCTCTCTCTCTCTCTCTCTCTCTCTCTCTCTCTCTCTCTCTCCTCTCTCTCTCTTCTCTCTCTCTCTCTCATTTGAAAATGGGAAGTTGTGCATACTTTATTGAAATGGTCATTGAATAGCGTGGTTCTATCTAAATATGTTGCACATGGGCTGCGATTAGAATGACCTTCAGCAACTGAGACATGGTTTCAATTTAACGTTTACTCAGAGATGCACTTTTGCCTTAAGAGAAAATGCTGAAAGAGAATTTCTCACAAAACCCTCTGTTTGTTCGTATGTTCCATGTTTACACATATGATCATAATATATGGCCCTGCATGTATTGTGGTATGTCCATTTAGAATATGACGATAATTACTTTACATTTATTTGTTTTCTCTGTTTTTTCAGGCCTCCGGTAAGTAACATCGTTACCGAATACAGAAACGACGCCAGTAAGTTCATTTTCATTCTCAAGCCCGACCAGCAAAGAAGAAACTCGGCGTTTCTGGTTCTTGAATAATTCTGAGCAGACATTTTCCGATGAATTAGATCGGGAGATTTAGATTTCCAGACGACAACTGCACGACCATTGCATTTTTCGTGCATTGATTGATTGACCCTGCCAGCAAAAAGTATGCGGACCGCTAGCGGACCGAGTGCCTGTCATTTGGCGGCCCGATGTCGGTTGCCGCTACCGGTGTACTGTCATTTTGCACATCGGTTTATGAGCGGACCGCTGTCGGCATGCCGATCATCGGCAAGACAGCGGTCCACTAGCTAGCCGCAAGCTGACCAGATGGCGGCTGGATATCGGACCTATGTAGGGACGCTGGCGGCATTTATATAGCTCCATCGGTATGCAGTGCAGGTTCGGCCCTATTCCCATACTCCCTGCACTGGCAACCAGGGATATTTTTACACCCCTTAGCACCCCGCCCCATTTGAGGTGGACCCCCAAATTTGGCAATGTGACAATGGTATGCATACAAAATGCATACTAATTAGCTCCGGACACCCCCAATTTCAGGTCGACACCCCCCTAAATTCACAACCCTAGAAATATCACTGATGGCAACCCATCAGGGATATTTCTAGGATTGTGAATGGGTGGGAGGGGGTGTCGACCTCAAATGGGGGGGTGTCCAGAGCTAATTAGTATGCATTTTGTATGCATACCATTGCAACATTAACAAATTTTGGGGGATGTCAACCTCAAATTGGGGGTGGGTGTAAAAATATCCCTGCAACCCATACAGTTGATCAGGGCAACAAGATGATTTATTGGTCATATACTCCCTCAACTGATATGGTCACAAAATATAGATCACATGCATACCCAGAAAAATAATGCAAGAAGTTTCATTAGAATATATATTATAAAAATATAACATAAATAGCATATCTCAAAGCAGAAAAAAGATCTAATATGTTCAGATTGTGGCTATAACACGTTACGGATGTCCACTGATAATACATTAACACTGCATATAAGAATTGAAAGAAAGGGTTATAAATGACAATCTGAATAAAGAAATTTAAAAGTTGACGTACAAAGTATTAGCAACAAAAACATAATTGAATGATTAAACACCAATATTAAGCATGGAGTCTTTTGGGAAACATTGAATTGCACCAGCGTATCGAAGTCCAAAGAAATTCGTGATTTTATGCTGCATAATAATGTTATATTTCATTGCACGATCCTTAAAACCACCCAAATTGGAGAATTTCAGACAATCGGTAGTCAGAACATTCGGCAAAAAGGGCAAATTGTTACAGCTGTAATATTCAAGTTACCACAATTAGCATGTTAAAAAATTTAGTCAGAAAAGTCAGATTCTGCAGCTAATTGTTCTTATGCCGGCCTTGTAATTTGTAGCAGTTACACCGCCTGACACTGTTGCTGGTTCTTTCCGCATGCGAGCATGCTGCCCGCCCTCCCGATCAAGTGCGCCATACAGACAGCGCACTATCTCTTTCTGAATGTCAGCATCTGTTACATTCCCCAAAATGGAATTTCTTCTAATAGCTCCTGTTAAGGAACAAACAAACAAAAGTAGTGTACCTACTGTTTACGACGCTAATCAGAGTTTCGAATAGCTAGTTAGAAATTTATCAAGATAATTAATAAACACTGCAGGCATACTCCATTGGCTCAGCGCCCGTAGGAGAACCGAAGGGTTATAGCGCCTTCAGTTTTACATAGCAACTGCTGAATGAGATGGGTTGCCAGCCTTTCCCTCGCCGCCTTTCCATCCACCGAGTTAACACCCGATGTACTCATTCACAGCTGAGTCGACTGAGGGGCGCCAGTGACAGAAACAGCCGAAAAGTATCTGCCGCGGCTGATAGATTATAAATTTACAACTGCCATTATAATCAAATCAAACATAACATAATGAAGACAAAACCTAAACTGTTGTACCATGAATCAAGAATCTAATAAAACAGAACATTTAAATATGCATTTAAGTTACTCACTCGAAATAACTCAGCAGCAGCAGTTTGCCAAATATAAGAGATATAAATGACCTCAATTTATGGGAAGTCAAGTGTGAACAGAGATCTCCAAATAAGACTCACCCGGCATTAGGCCAATGACAGGCCTCTCCATAGCTATAGTTGATAACATCACAATGGAGTTCAACTGCTTTTATTATCTAAGAACAAGAAATAGATTGACGTTTTAACTACCAGCATTTTCATTTGCTCAGAGCAACATTTGCACCAATCAAAATGAAATCACATAACAGCAACACACGAAATATAAAACAAAGGACCGGCCGAGGACACAACACACGACAGACATAGAAACAAAAGACAGCGGAAGGAAGTCTGAAGAAAATTCCAGATGCAGTGCAAAATCACTCTAAGGCAAAACGACAGCAGAAGAGACAA
The DNA here is from genome assembly GCA_018105865.1 of Metaphire vulgaris. Lineage (NCBI taxonomy): Eukaryota > Metazoa > Annelida > Clitellata > Crassiclitellata > Megascolecidae > Metaphire > Metaphire vulgaris. Next base: position 13,123,120 of record CM030850.1, read on the forward strand.
AGGTCTTACGGCGCGTGTCAGGGCAGTTCCAGTCTCCATGGAATCCAGGCGATTGTTTCCGATCTTGATTGAAACAATCTGGGCCCCAGGTGCAATTCCACACTTCTCCGGTTCATTCCTAAAATATCCGGCAGCAATGCAGGCAACGTGAGTTCCGTGAGCGCCTGATAACAACTGTAAACAACAAGAGAAAACAGGAATGCCAAATCAGCCAATCATCGCAGAAATAAAAAATTCATTTTGAAAACTAGATCAGCATCATAATATATCTAAATATTTCTTATTCGTTTATAAATATAATTGAATGATCATCAAATGCTAAATCAGCAAATCAAGTCAAGCACTGGGCAGTGAACCTGAATTGGTGACAATTTCAAGTAGATTTCCATCCTGATGAACGTTCACAACGTAATTCGTCTTTGCTACAAGAGGAAAAGCACAAACGAATGAAAACAAATAGAATAAAATCAATCTTCTTCCAGACAATCCTGTAATTTCTCCATCTACTGCCTCTACTATTGTTGATGTATCAACATCCCTTGATCCTGTGACATCAACTATATCAACAATCTTTGGCTGACCATCTGTTGTCGTCTACCACAGAACATTTTAATCAATAACTGTCAATTCTTTACTACTCCGGATAAATATGATCAAAACAATTAATTACATACAACTCATCCAAAACCCAGACCAAGAACTAAAAAATTGTATTAGTCTATTAGATAATAATGTGACCCATAATGTCTCTTCAGTACAATTGCTAATGAAAAGTAGGTTTTATTAAAAGAAACTTCAACTGTGATCACACTTTAGCAGCTAAAGAGATCGTGTTCTGTCAATCTGACCATAGCCTCAGCTCAGTTTAAACGAGGTCTATTCTAAAGAAATTTTGCGCTACATAAATGTGGCGATTGTGAACCTGGAGTCCGGCTGCGAGAGGATCGATGCCGGTGTCGAGGACGGCGATCGTAACTCCGCGTGGGTCGCAGTCCGTATACTTGCTGAGGAAGGACCAGGCCCGGTCTCCTTCTTTGGCAAAAGACCATCCAACGAGAACTCTACGTCCACCAACGACGACGCCATCTTCCCTTCACTCGGGCATACTAAACAATGAGTTCCCTCCTTTTCGGCGCACTTACATATGCGCGCATGCGCACTCGCAGCATCGCTTCTTGCCGCAATGCACGCTGGGTAGACTAACGGCAACACGTACGTGCCTCCATATTAGAGCCAATTCGCCGAGTAGTGGACCGCTAGCGGTAGACCATCGTTTTGCCGACATCGGCATGCCGAGCAAAACTATATGTCGGTCCACTGTATATTGCGGGCCGGGGATTAGTTGAAGTCCTAAATGATGGCAGATGACATCTGGCGCTGCTCTGTTGTCTTTATGGTCTTTTTCTCATCATCGTTCGCATACTAGCTGTGAGTCAATAACGCAACAATTGGTGTCGGTTGCAGTGTGTGTGTGTGTGTGTGTGTGTGTGTGTGTGTGTTGGCGCTGTATGTGGGGTTGATTTTTCAAAAGCAGTGGGGTAGGTACTGCCTTCACCCGAAATTCTTCGGCCCCGATGAGGAATGGGTCGATTGCGACCGGGGACAGAGGGAGACCCCCCCCGAAGGTTCAGGTAAATCGAAAGCCGCGGCTGCTTTTTTGTTTCGTTTTAGAAACAGAAGCCGGCGAAGAAGAAGAAGGGGATCAGTCTGACCCCGGAAAAGAAAAAGTTGCTCAAAGTCAGTGATCTTCACTTTCTTGAATTTCGAGGGGAAATATCTCTCTCACTCTCTCTACTCTTTCTTTCTCTCTCTTTCTCTCTCTCTCTCTCTCTCTGTCTCTCTCTCTCTGTCTCTCTCTCTTTCTCTCTCTCTCACTGACACTCTGACGCTATTGCTATTATGAGACACCGAGGTAGTCAGACTCGACTATTGTAACCTCCTCTCAAGCTTGCATTTGACTTAGTCAATCCATTTAGCCATCCGTTGAATTATTCCTGCTTGTTTCCGCCAACTTCTTTGAGTGAACGTGAAGATTTCAATTGCTTAACCATCGCCAGTGTTGTAATAAATACTTCACTGAAAGTATTTAAATACTTTCATAAATACTTGGTTCTCAGGAAGTATTTAAATAGTATTTAAATACCCAAATACCAGGGTAAGTATTTAAATACTGGCAAATAAGTTTTAAATACTTTTTTAAATACTTGATAATGTATTTGACACGATTCGCCACAACCGTATTTTTGTGTAAAGAAATGTTAGTTAAAATTATTTCTAACAATGTCAATGTAGACCTACTTATTACTTAACTGTTCAACTGTCTAAAACCATCAGTAAAGGAAATGTAAAAATGAACAGTCTATAAGAAACGTTATAATTAAGTGAAAATTGCAATAAATTCAAAGTATTTAAATTTCTTAAATACATATAAATACTCTATGGTATTTAAATACTATTTAAATACTTAATTTTGGATGAGTATTTAAATACTTTCTTAAATACTGGACAGAGTATTTAAATAGTATTTAAATACTGAGAGTATTTAAATACTTTACAACACTGACCATCGCTAACTGGTGACATTTTCCCGATGGAGTGATACTTGTGGAATCGTTATTAAATTCTGACATCAGGCGGATCTACAGAAAAAAGAAGGGGATATGGGGTTTCTGGAGTTTTTGGTGGGAGTTTTCGATTTAACTCGTCAGGAAAATATTCATCCAATCTTCGAGGTGTTCTTGGTGTAAAAAGAACAATAATTGCTGCTTCCAATATCTTTCATACAAGAGCATTTTTAAGATAGTAAGGCTGCTACTGCACGCTTTCTGTTTTCAGTGTTTCATTTCTAGACACACACACACACGCACACACACACACACACACACGCACAAGCGCACGCGCACGCACGGTATATGTGTCACGCGGGTGGTTGCTTATTTTGGGTTTAAATTAAGTTTATAATGCATAGCAATCTTCATTGACTAACTTAAGGATTAAGGATTAAGTTAGTCAATGTGGATTGCTATGCATTATAAAATTAATTTACTACCCAAAATAAGCAACCACCCGCGTGACACAGATACAGCGTGTGTGCGTGTGCGTGTGCGTCTTGCGCGCGCGCGCGCGCGCGCGCGCGCGCGCGTGTGTGTGTGTGTGTGTGTGTCTAGAAATGAAACACTGAAAACACTGAAAACTAGACGTTATAACAGTATGACCAGGAGACGTAACGCGCATAAAACGAAGGCATTGGCTAACTGTAGCTATACTATGTCACAGACTCACAGTCCCGCTTAATTTCTGCTATATTACGAGAAGACATATACAAACGGCGTTATCTTAATTAACGAAAATAAGACTGAATTACTTTCAGCAACTTATTATGCAAAAAGCCGCCGAAGAGTTGAAGAAGCAGCAGGAGAAGGAGGCGGAGGAGAAGAGGGTGGCGGTCGAGGCGAGGGTTCCAAAGCTTCAAATCGATGGACTGGACCAAGGTCAAGGCCTAATCTACTCTCATATCACGTCATTTCGTCTTGTCTCGTCTCTCTCTTTGTCTTGTCTTGTCTTGCCTTAAATCTGCTCGGTTAATTACGAACGGACAGACAGCAGTTTCGCTGTTGCGAAATATCAGAGATTTACACGAGGACCATATCTGGCAGCATTGGATTAGCCATGGGGTGGGTGGAGGGGACGGGGTGGCGGCGATTTCCTATTCGTTGTGCATTTTTATTGGGGGGGAGGGTAGGTAGCATTATCTACGTGAAAGTGCAAGGAACCCTTTGACGAGCTTTTTACTCGCCTAAGACTTTTTACCCGAAAATGTTGATGCGCCGCCCACTCTCCCCCTCCCCCCAATATTCCTAAACCTTGGCTACTGTCACTGCTGTCAGAGAGTATCTACATTTAACGGTTTTTACCATAGACTCGAACACAGCGATCTACAAATGATGGTCTGTTAGATGACAACCGAAAAGTCTGTATTTCCGACATGTTCTCTGGCAATACAGAATTTTTCAAAAGAGAAAATCTCTCACAAATTAACGCAGAAATCAAACTTTTCCTCGGCAATCTATAGTTTAGCGCAACGCTGAAGGAGAAACAATCCAAACCTAACAGCTCTTTGGTATATTTTTAGTGCATTGGTATTGCAGTGTGGTGCAGTTTTAGATAGCAGCATAATGCATTTATAAGCTTGGAGCAACAACAGAGCGTTTATCTTTGATTCGCCGCCATTAACCCTTTACTTCTGTTCGCACGTTTTCAACTTTCACCGAATTAACTAATCAAGGCTTTTGGGAAGCGATATCGTTAATATTACAACCCCGGATCCGTCTTTGATCCAGTGCAATCTTGAGGAAATTTTTAGACGGGCGTCTTTTTCGTGTTTTTCTTACCGATCTCCGCGTGCAGCTGCACGGCTGAGTTCGCCAGTCGAGTTTTAGAAGAAAGCGCCCGTTCATTCGGTGCGTTAAGGTCGACGGACTCTTCCCTGGGTCCCCACCGCCTCCCTCCACCGTAACCACGGCGCTTCGTTGGTTCTCTCGTTCTCTGGCGATGAGAGAAAGAACGGATCTCTGGCGTCGAAAAACGAGGTTTCCTCAAAGGAAAGGCTCCGCTAGATAGTCATCCGCGCCGATTGACTTTTCCCTTAACTCTTTGTCTCTGTCTATCTCTCTCTGTGGTATGTCTTTCTTTCGCTGTCTATCTCTGACTTTCTCTGCTTTTCTTTGTCTCTTTTCGTCTTTCGTTGTCTCTCTTTCTATCTCTATACTTCCTGCGGTCTCTGTCTTTCTCTGCAGATTTCTCTCGTTGTCTCTCTTTGTTTGTCTACGCTTTCTATCTCTGTCTCTCGTTCTCTGCACCTTTTGTCTCTATTTCTTTATCTGTCTTTGTCTCTGTATCTGTGACTGTCGATAACCGATTAACGGCTTTCCTCAGATATTTTCAGTTTTCGTTCTGCAACGATTTAATCGTTCACAAGACATTCGCCGTCATTGTCGTCCTAATCATTCTAATCGCTATTATCATTATAATGATTATCACCATCATCAGCATCATCATCATCATCATCATCATCATCATCATCATCATCATCATTATCATCATCAGCATCATCATCATCGTCATCATCGTCATCATCGTCGTCGTCGTTGTCGTCGTCATCATCATCATCTTCATCGTGAGCCACGATGTTCCCTCTCTTTGCTGTGCTCGTGTGCGCGCACACAGATATCGCAAGGCAAGCGCACAAAGAAAAAAATCGCGCGCACAAATGTTTGATTTTTCCATTGCCTTCATATCATGCACGTAGGCTACTTAGGCTACTGATAAAGATTGACGCTTTGTTGTGAACTTGTAACGGCACAATTACTAACTTCTGGTCTAGACTCTAGACTTTGGGCAAAAGATGTTTTATTTAAGCATTTGTGCAAAGCATGCGGTTCCAAATATCTATAGAATTAAAAGAACAGAAAGCCAGCGATAGAAATGTCCTATTATGAGATTTGAAGTCATTGACGTAAACATGGAAGAAAAAGTGGGAAGAGCCGAACCCTGTATCTTCCCCATTCCTTATGGTAGCCTCTCAAAATGGGGAACTTTAGCCTAGAAGCCTAATAGAAGTCTACACCTGTGTTTGAAATGAAAATGAACAGCGACTTCATTTAAGAGTTCATGGTTGCGCTTGATTGTGAACAGTTTCAAGATCTAGCATAATCGAATGGATATATGAGGAACATGTCTGGCATTCAGCGCAAACTGTGAACCGTAATTTAACTTAATGAATATGTTGAAGAACAAGAGAAGGAATCAATTAGAGCAGGGTTTCCCAGACATTTTGAAACTGCAGTCCACTTTAGCGGTTGTGTAAGGTGTCGCGATCCTAATAATAGCAGGTAATACAAAAATACATTACGCCATCTAGCGAACGTTGGTTGAAAAGGATCTTCTGAGTTTTTAATAAATGCCAAAACAAAAGCTCTGATTCAATTTGAATGAAAAAATGGCAAATATATTAGGCAAAATTATATATAGGGGCCTATTTTTGTCAAATAAGACGAAAGGAAAGAAATAGATTTTGAAATTTCTTGAAAATTATCTTTTTAAAAACTTTGCCAGGAACATACCTTTATTACGCGTCTTAAAAATCCTATGAATAAGGCAAAATCGATTAACCGCTAGGTCAATTCTTGTTGCACAAGTCGAAACGAAGATCCTCCTATTGTTAGTGGAGTTTCAGAGCAAAATGGTCTAATACGCTTTCTTTGCGTTATTGCGAAATAAGAGTAAAGTTTCAAAGTACTATAGGCCAGGGTTTCCCAAAACTTTTGGAACTGTGCCACTCACGTCAGGATCTTTGTAACATGCCGTGACCCTGCAAACTTAGTGTCGACTAGAATTGTATACAAGCTTCATAAAACACTATTCACTTCGATATGAGCTGTGCATGGAGGATTGAATTCATATCAATTTCTTAAGACCTAAGCCTACTTGCAAGGAGAAGGTATAGGATACTATAGGGTTTGTGCCCCCGCCACCTTTTCATCCAAGTTAACGCCAATGCGTGTGTTTATATTCTAAACTGGTAGGAAAATAATTCTAAAAAGCGGATCATTGACAGATAACAGTGTTCTGAGACATATTAGCTTGTTAGCAAATAAGTAATGTTGATTACGGACAAATTCTGGGCGCGCACAAAAGTTGACTTTCCGTGTTAAATTTTGCACACAAGAAATTTCCTGCACACACAGACTACAAAAATTAGAGGGAATATTGAATTCGTAACCTCACTTTCTTGTCGCTGTTCTCGTTCGATTCGGCGTCGTCGTCATCATCATCATCATCATCATCATCATCATCACCTTCATCATCAAACCATAATCATCATCATCGTCGTCATCATAAAATGCTAATTTCAATATTTCCTTCGAAGCCGAGATTTAAAATTTTGAAAATCCGTTTATTTGACCAAAGGAGTCCGAATATTTTCTTAAATGGAAACAATAAAATTGAGGCATTTTGAGGGCGGCTAAATAGGCCTACATGATTGATTGATTGATTGATTGATTGATTGATTGATTGATTGATTGATTGATTGATAGACTGACATGCATAGACACTGTCACATTTTCTGCAGCTATTCATGGTCTAATGTGTCTCTTTCATGCCTATATAGCCTAAATTACTTATAACTGGATCAGCTGCTGAATAATAATAATAATAATATAATAATAATAATAATAATAATAATAATAATAATAACATTAATGATAACGGGCTTAGAGTGGTCCAGTAGGATATGTCCTGTGAGAGAAAAACCGAATAAATGAGACAGAGTAGTAGTAGTAGTAGTAGTAGTAGTAGTAGTAGTAGTAGTAGTAGTAGTAATGGCAGTAGTAGTAGTAATGGAGTAGTAGTAGTAATGGCGGTGGTGGCAGTAGCAGCAGTGGCAGCAGCAGCAGCAGCAGTGGCAGCAGCAGTGGCAGCAGTGGCAGTGGTGGCAGTGGCAGCGGTGGTGCAGCAGCAGTGGTGGTGGCAGCAGTGGTGGTGGTGGTGGCAGCAGTGGCAGCAGCAGCAGTGGCAGTGGCAGTGGTGGTGGCAGCAGTGGTGGTGGCAGTGGTGGCGGTGGTGGTGGTGGCAGCAGTGGTGGTGGTGGCAGCAGCAGTGGTGGCAGTGGTGCAGCAGCAGCAGCAGCAGCAGCAGCAGCAGCAGCAGTGGTGGTGGTGGTGGCAGCAGCAGCAGCAGTGGCAGTAGCAGCAGCAGCAGCAGCAGCAGCAGCAGTAGCAGCAGCAGTAGTGGTAGTAGCAGTAGTAGCAGTAGTAGTAGTAGCAGTAGCAGTAGCAGCAGCAGCAGTAGCAGTAGTAGCAGTAGCAGTAGCAGTAGCAGTAGTAGTAGTAGTAGTAGTAGTAGTAGTAATGATATCACTGATTGATTATGGAGGTCGTTTACCTCCGTTCTTTCTGTTTAGGCGGTCTTGAGAAGAAAGTTCGCGAATTGTACTCCATTGTTTGTCGTCTGGAAGAAGAGAAATACGATTGGGAGGGAAGGCTCGGTCGGCAAACGGAGGAGGTTTCTCATAGCTACCCTTCTAAGCTTAATTAGCGTTTCGGTGTTTTCTAGTGACCATCGGTTGAAACAACCGGGACCTTCGCTCAAACGATCGCCGTTTCTTTGCGAAGCAATTACGCCAAATGAAACTCTGTAATCTCTGCCAGTTTGCAGTCTTAGTCTTTGTTCTGCCGTTGTAAAAGTCTTTAAAATCGTCCTGAGTAACACAAATCTTATCTTTTTAATTATATGTTAAGTGGCCTTGCGAGATTTGACTCAATCGAGATCAGCAGGCTTATCGATGGGACGGGACGTCTCATGGGAATCCCATGGGATTCGTCCCTATTGGGATGGGATGGGACAGCACTGTTCCGTTCAATCTCATGGGACTCATGGGACAGAGCTACTCTTATTTATTTTTTTACCTTTTCGAAGCTTTTCGCCTTTCTTTTTCTTCATATATTCATAATATTTGCATCTATATTTTGTGGTGTGACCGTGGGACATAAAAGTTAATAGAGCTAATAAATTCTGTCATTTTACAAGTCTCTTTGTACACGTTGTCCTATTTAGTAGACATTAAACCTAAACTTTCATAAATTTCATAATTCATAATTTCATTTTAACTGTTTTACATTTGATTAATAATTCATATTAATATTACAATGGGAATCCTATAGGACGATGGGATGGGATAGGCATAAATTGCCATGGGATGGGAATGGGACAGACAAATCTGTCCCATGAACAAGTCTGGAGACCAGAGGACTTGTGATGGAAGCGGCCGGCTCGTTGAGGACAGCAGTGGCTAATTGAATGCACGGAATATTGAACATTGAATATTGAACATTGAATATTGAATGCATCGAAAATTAGAACAGATTCTGTGCATCGGCCAGAAATTCCGAGATTTTGGCTGAAATTTCCCTAAGCACTGTCGCTAGTTGTTGGCATTTGGAAACTTGTTGGCCTTATGCTTTTATATATATAGGCCCAGGGTGCGATTTGTGACCTGGAGCAGTGGGGGGATATGTCGAGCTTGGGGATGCAGTTGTCGGGAAATGTAGCAGTGGGGGGATGTAGTGGTGGGGATGTAGCAGTAGGGGATGCAGTTTGGCAGTGGGGAAGATTCCCCTTCAATGCTGTATCGACTCTTAAGTTAACGGCTTAACGCCATCCCCTGTGTATTTCTGTAGCGCCTATATGCTGGGCGATCGTTAGCTGATGCTGTTTATTTCTTACTTTGACTTTAGATCAACGAACTCAACATTAAGGTGAACGACATCAAGGGAAAATTGTAAGTTCTCCTATCCATTCTCAAGACATCCGATATAATTATCAGCGCAATTATCATAAGGGGCCGTCCATAAATGACGTCACGCGATTTGGACAGTTCCCCCACCCCTCGTCACAAGTCGTCACAAAAAGTCAGACCCACTAAAAATGACGTCAAAACGCATTAATATCCCCCATCTTTTTAATGTCACCATTAATATTTCAATTCACTTATCTCTATTTCTTGAACGAAGCGAATATTGCAATGAATTCGTTTGAAAATACGATACTGACGGCAAAATTAAGATCTATGTTATTGATTTACATTGTTCATAACTTCTTTGCCGGGAGGGGAATATGTCCGGGGGGATAATGTCCGGGAGATAATGTCCGGGGGATAATGTCCGGGAGGGGGGATTATGTCCAGGGCGAGAATGTCCGTGCCCCACAATTGACAATGCATGCTTTGATATCATACGAATAATATCGCAATGATATCTTTTAGTCCTTACAATGACAATTGTTCTATTTCAGTTCAAAGCCAATGCTCAAGAAAGTGGCCAAAAAATCTACAAAGTAAGATCACGCTGAATCCGACAAAATTAAGTAAACGGTAACAACGTTTGACTAGCTTCCATAACGGCGACAACTCGGAATCTAGTAACGAGCGATGCGAGAAGTCGATGGAAAATATTAATAAATCAATCGTCAAAATAGCTTTGATATCAGGGCAAACCGTGGGGTGTGCCTATGGATAGTTAAATAGTAATCCATACATTGACATTTTCACAAAATCATGCGAAATGGAAATAGTGAAATTTTCATTCCACCTTAGAACAGGCAGCTACTGCGGAGCTACACATGAAGGAGCCATCTAAATTCACTAGATTTAACTTACTTACTTTCGAGTTTTATTATTATTATTATTATTATTAACTAGGCAATTTATATAGGCCTAGCGCAATAGGCATGGCAAAAATGGCCAAAGACAAGAACGCTTTACAATACTACGTATAACCGATGGTGAATAGGTTTAAGTCTTATGATTATTTAGGAAAAGTCCTAGAGAGTTTTGCCGTTTGCGAACTGTTATCACAATCGTACAACTGGATTATGAAATTTTTGACATTTTAAAGATAGTAATTAATTTTTTTAGTGCAAGAGTGGTGGACAGATGGAATGAACTGGATGAGGGGATAGTAACGGCTACAACTGTAAACGAGTTCAAAATAAACCTCAGTAGTTTAGGATATTAGATTGGACGGGAGCAACAGTGGTTCTCACACAGGGCAGTCCCTACTGAACCACTTTAAACCTTGTTATATTATTATATTATATTATTATGATTAATTATTAGTGTCGGCGTTGCGTTTCGCTTGCAGGGTTGTCACCAAGAGCAAACTGACGTCCTTTGCCAGTCTCAAGTCGACCGGTCAATCGAAGTTCGCCCTTGAACCTGAAAAGGAAGAGGTAATAAGCGGTCGAATCCTTTGTTCGTGTTTCAATTCCACGATCGATTGATTAACATTGATGAAGTCACCTGACTTTGACCAGCCACGGCCAGGAGCGGTTCCACCAGGGATATTTTTACACCCCCAACACACCCCAACACCCTTCCAATATGAGACCGACACCCCCTCCCAATCTGAGCCTGGGATGACCTTTTTTTGCTTGTCAGACTTTTTTCGGCAGGGACCCCCAAAATATACCGACACCCCAAATTGATAACCCTAGACATAATCCTGGGTTCCACGCTGCGGATGACTGGGGGATGCATTCCACCACCGGCTCATCAAAAATGCGTCTTCAAAGGAAGATGATCGTCTAAACGGATTGGCCATGATGTATAATCCACAAAGATATTATGGACATATCCATAAACAATGCCATCGACAAATTCTCTTCCAGCAATTTAAAACTCGATTTTGCACTATGACTTTGTACAACCAGACTAAAATGGCTTTTATACATTGTCAATTCTGAACATTATACTTTAATTTTATAAATCAAATCTACAGATTTCTTCTAAACCGTTTGTATATAATTCCTTTGAAAACTGGCGGGATCTTCCTAGATATTCATTGCATCCCCCTCCACCAAGAGTTCCTGGAACCGCCACTGGTCACGGCTCTTCTTCTATATAAGGCAACGCTTCCACTGTCCCAACAACTTGGGGGCTGTCCACTAATTACGTCAACAAATTTTGAACAATTTTGGACCCTCCCACTAGTCAACAACTGTCAACTTTCAGTTACCCCTTATAATTATGTCAAAAACTTCTGACCTCCACCAAGATCAATGACGGGTCACCCTAAATCAATGGGCGGAAGATGGCAGAGTGGGTTACGTGCTGGAGCGTCAGGCTGACGGGGCGGGTTCAAGCCCCGTTAGTGCCCCTAGTGGCTTTCATACAGGCACTAATGCCTTCTAAGCCACTTTATAAACAGTTTAGAAGGTTATTATTTTTGCGGTGATGACCTTTTTGCCTTTCTTTTGTTCATCAAGTGTCGTAATGTGGTGGTGATGACCTGTTTTTGCTTGTCAGACTTTTTCCGTTGTAATAAATAGTATTCCATGGAATTTCCTATTTTTTATCATTTGTAAAAAATGAAATTGTTGACGTCAACTTCTCTTGAGCCCCCCTTCCACCCTGTCAACAACTGTCAAACCTTTTCAAACCCCTTCCCTTATATTGTTGACGTAATCAATGGACAGCCCTTTGGTCATGAGCCAAATGGTCCAATGGATCGCCACTACACTTTGGTCATGCGTGGGCCCTGAACCATCAGAGCGTTTTAGAAATGTTAAGTTCTCGTTCATATTTTTTAAAATGAAGCAGTATGATCGAACCAGAGGACACAGCATGAAACTGTTCAAGAAACGGGCTGGGAGACATTATAGACATAAACAGCATTTTTTTAGTGCAAGAGTGGTGGACAGATGGAATGAACTGGATGAGGGGATAGTAATGGCTACAACTGTAAACGAGTTCAAAATAAACCTCAGTAGTTTAGGATATTAGATTGGAAGCGAACAACAGTGGTTCTCACACAGGGCAGTTCCTACTGAACCACTTTAAACCTTGTTATATTATATTATATTATTATTAAATTCAAATAGATACTTGCAAGTAAGTCCTTCACTGCTACTTTGCGTGTTTTAACTTCAACGTAAGCAAAACTGCGTCACATTTCAGGATAAGAAGCCAGATTGGGGAACCGATCTCCTGAAGCGCAAAGAGGAAGGTGCGCCGGAGGAAGAAGCAGGAGAAGAAGAGGAGGAGGAGGAGGAGGAGGAGGAGGAAGAGTGATATCTGGTCACGTGACATTCTCTTCGGCGTCTATTCGATATTTCGTGCTGAGCGATTTATGTATCGGGATGCTCTCGAGCAGTTTTTCTCCCCCCTCTTCCGACCAACACAGCAGACAGGTTGCGGCTCTAGATCATACAAATAATAATCCGTGCATTGTACTCTTATACCGGACTCATGGTGTATGTGCAGTAGGCCTATTCATGGGAAACGAGCGTTTAGAATGTTTCGTTTTTCTTTCTCTATATTGTTGTTTCCTGTCCGTGAATATATTTGCAATAAATCCTGTTCTCCAATTGTCGACCAATTACTCATTCAATGAATCAATCAACCAACGTCTTGTTAAATTATATAAATTTTATTCGATGGCGCAAACAAAAATTCATGAACTGTAGCGTACAGAGGGGGCGAGTGGGGCGGTGGCTCCTGGCACAAACCAGCAAAGGGTGCGTAAAAATCGACTCGACAACCTTTTTTGCTTGTCAACATTTTTTCACGGTACACCCCCTAAGAATGATCGATTATCGATTTGGTCCCGGGCGCACTCCAGAGTCCAAATGAACTTGAGCACCGAGCGCCAACCACTCTGTGCACGCCACTGAAATTAAGTCATGCATGCTACGTAACAACAAACGCCGTAGACCAGTGATGGGCACAAGTTTTTATCCGAGGGCCGCAAAAGTGTCTGTGAAGAAAGCCGAGGGCCGCACAAATTTTTTCGACATTTAGAATTAGGCCTACATTTTTAAGTCGTCTCAAAACGACTTTACCATAACGTTTTATATAAGCCTACTGTGCCGTGTAGGCCCAAGTAATTATTATAATAAAATATACTTGAATGTACAATATTAGAATGTAGATCAAGAAACTCACAAGTATATAGCAATTAAAAACAAAGTGTCATGAATAGGTCATCATGTAATGGTAATAAATAAGAACATTTTTATTAAGACTCTAAGTGGGTTTTCATGACGCCAGACCAGTGCACTGTATGCTGTCGTAACGTGGACAGTAACTGTTGATACTTGCGCGTAGCTGACATACCAAGTGGTCTTGAGTGAGTCTATTTCTAAGTTTGTTCTTTACAAAATTTACTCGTGAGAACAACTGTTCACAGCAATAAGTACTCCCAACCATACAAAGCAGTTTGTTTGCTGCCATCTTAAGTGTGGGATAGGAGTACTGATTAACAGTTGCCAAAATTCAGCTGGAATAAGTTTATCATGTGATTGTGCAAGTTCATCATCAATTTTAATCTCCAGTAGTTCTAACGGTGCTAGACTAATGTCATTCACGATGACCTCACTAAGGTCATTCGGATCAAACGAGAATAGATTCCTGAAGAAGTGTAGGGGCCTATGTGCAGTTTTATGTTAGAACAACCATTAAACCTTCCTTCAAACTCCTCCAACAAAATGTCTAACTCAGCAACAAAATCACAGTTTTCTGGATAATTTTCCTCTTCCTGCATTATTTCTCTGAGACAAGGGAAATTTGTCCAGTTCATGACAGGTAACTGTGCTTTAAACAATGTAAGTTTACTTTTAAAACCATAACCATATCTGGCAGATATTTATTATGGCCTTGGAGTTTCAAATTCAAGTCATTGAGATGTTTTGTGATATCTGTCGTGAACGAAAGCTTCGCTAACCAAATGCGATCAAACAACACCTCATGCTCTCTATTATTGTCATGCAAAAATGCAAGAATTTAAGTTTTCAAACTAAAGAATCTTTGAAGCACATTTCCGCGTGACAGCCGCCTTATTTGATTGTGATAAGTGAGGTCAAGAATATCTTTCCAAGTCGGGGGCCGCACAAAAGGGCTTCGAGGGCCGCACATTAATGCAATATCTTTCCAAGTCGGGGGGCCGCACAAAAGGGCTTCGAGGGCCGCATGTGGCCCGCGGGCCGCACTTTGCCCATCCCTGCCGTAGACCAATATTTCATATGTACAGTGTAGGCCTACGGATTAAAGTAACAAAGTAAAATATATCTCTAAAAATGAGGAAACTTCGAAAGGGGAACATTCCTGACCAGATTAATATTATCTGCTATTTTCGACTTTTCGTGAGATAGCATTTGGAAATGGTCAAATGTGCTTTTCGACGGAAATCAGTTTTTAATGAGAAAGCCATCGTCCGGGCTCTGGAATGATGATTAACTACAGATTAAGTCGGCGTTGATTGCTTAAATGGACGTAAGTAAGTATTTAAATTCTCGTTAATTTTTATAGCGCTTTTAAAGCAGCGTCGAAGTAGCTCCTTAACCCTAGGCACTTAATGGAGAGGATGCAGTTTATAGTTTGATGACTATCATGACTAATATTGCAGCGACAGTGAGTTTTGTATTTCTTTTGTGAGTTTCGTCAATTAATACTAGTCATACGACGGGCGGGACGTTCCGGTTTGGGATAATTATCATAATTTTATGAAGAAATTTGTAAAACGCTTTAGTCGAAGATTTATTCCGGAGCAGATGCCAAAAATAAAACTTTGAACGAAACGTTATAAAGAACGCGTTTGTGTGTGTGTGTGTCTGTGCAGGGACGTCATTTGGGGGGCAGGGAGGGTTTTGCCCCCTGATTTTTAGGGAACAAAATTTTTTCGCCAATGTCTGTGTTATTTAGTTTTTACGTACCAATTGGCTGGCTAAATAGGTAAAAATACACTGGAAAGCAAAAAAGGCCAGCAGCCCCTAAAGGAGTGCTTGATGTCGAGTAATCCGAAGTAACTAATCGTAAAAAGAATGACTGACAAGCAAAAAAAGATCGTCAACTTTTTTGCAAACTTGTCAGGTCGAAAGTGTTTTGCCCCCCCCCCTGAAAAACAGGGAAACGACGTCTCTGTGTCTGTGTAGTGTATGGTTGTGTGTGTGTGTATGTGTATGTACGTGTGTGTGTTCTGTATGTGTATCCTTCCATGTATCTTCCCCTGGATTCGCTGAGCTCAGTGGCTAAGAAGAGACGATCACACACTGTACGGTTTGTACCTATTAATTACATTATCTTCTTCATCATTATCTCCTTAATGTTCACGCTTGTTCAGCAGTTACAGGTATATAGACCGTATAGTCAATACTCTCCATCTGCTCACTTCCCCATTTTCTCTACCCTAAATGTCTGTCCGCCACCTCCAGGACCTCCTCCACCTCGTGGCACCTACTCATCCCACCGTTTTAATAAAATGGATATAACCACCTTTTTCGAAAACACCGAATCATCTAATCACATCATCAAACACCTAAACACCATGAGGTCACTGATTGACAAATACAGCTCCGTCATATCTTAACCTAGGCTACTCGACAAACATGCTCCACATTGCTCCCTCCAGCAACACTCAGTGGCGGCTCTAGGATTTGGCAAGTGGGGGGGCCGTTGGGGGCAACTTCTAATCATGGGGGCCAACCATTTGTTGTTTAATGTATGTAGCATTAAGTATAGGGTCCCAACTGGGGGCCACTGGGGGCAGGCTCTCAATAGGGGGGGAGCACGGGCCCCCCTGGCCCCCCCGGTGGAGCCGCCACTGGCAACATTGGTCAACAGAGTAAATGTTACTGACTTAAAAAAGGACACAATCTGTAGTATTTGGTGTCCTGAACACAAATATGACCAGTACATTTTTTCAATATCTCTCGTTTTGAAGACATTTCATATTGGCCTAGCTCATTTTTTATGTTTCACCATTTAAATGTATGTAGTTATCTAGCAGGACTGTAACAAGATGCCAAATAAACCTTAAATGTTATTAATTAATTAATTTATTTATTATTATTATTATTATCTTTGAGTCTTTGACAATTTAAATAGCGCTATGCCGAGGCGAAGTCTAAGACGAGAGTGCTTCACACCTAACGATCGTACGGTGATCTAAACAGATGCGTCTTACTCTTAAGGTTCTTCGACTTCGCGAACTGGGCGCGAGTGTTCTAGCGCTAGTCTAGCTAGTAACTTAGACAGGCAGTAGCGTAGCGATGTGGGCATTGGGGGCGAACCGCCCCGGGTGGCACTTGCTCTAGGGGCGGCATTTTTGAGAATAACGTTTTTTGCTTTTGAAGAATTTTATGAAATTAGTTGTGATAACGTTTTTTGCTTGTCAAAAATCTTAGGAAGTGTGATGGCCTTTTTTGGTTGCCATATTTTTTCGGAGGCAATACTTTTTCACCTCCAGGGGCCAGGCGGCACTTTACCTCGCTACGCCACTGTAGACAGGGAGAGTAATATTGCATCACATTGACATTGCATAATATAACTATACAGGCATCATTCAGAGTTTATTGCATCATTTAATTGACTCATCTCCGATAAAACATAACTTTTCTCAATGTCTATCGTCCTCCATCCTCTTCTTACTCAAGCTTTCTGGCTGAGTTTCAAACCCTACTTGAGCATTTAATCTCTCTACCTTCAGAATTAATTATCTCTGGTGATTTTAATTTTCAAATGGATACTGATTCAAACCAGACTGCTTAGTTAAATAGCCTACTAGATTCATTTGATCTTTTTTCAGCATGTGGTTTTCCAACCCATGATAAGGGGCATATTCTTGATCTTCTTATTACCAGGTCCACCTCCAAAATTATTTCAAATGTAAGCCCAAATGAAGCATACTTATCTGATCACTTAGTTCTATCAGCCTCTATAGCATTCCCTCATAAGGAACCACAAATTTACACTAAAATTAATTTTCGACCTTGGTCCAAACTTGATATACAGGCTTTTAAAAATCACATTCTATCATCTGCATTATATATGAACCCTTTAAGCACGGTCTCTGAATTAGCGGACCAATTCTCGTCAGTATTACTCAGCGCTTTGGATAAGCTAATTCCTGAAAAAACAAAAATGGTTGCTGCTCGACCCACCAAACCTTGGTTCAATTCTAATATTGCGGATGCCAGACGTCGTCGTAGTCAGCTAGAAAGGCGCTGGAAGTTTTTCTCGTTTGCCCTCAGATAAAGTAAAGTTTCGGAAGCAGTGTCAGCTTGTTCGCAAACTTGTCTCTTCAGCCAAATCAACATTTCTGACAAACCTTGTCCTTGAAAATTCCTCAAATCCTCGGTCACTCTGGCAATCACTGCATAAAATCCTACACAAGGACAAGGATACGGCTCTCCCAAACAACATTCATGAGTCTTCCTTACCTGACACATTTCTTATGTACTTTTCAGATAAAATTGCAAAAATTCGGGGAAAATTTTCTAGTATTGCTTCAACTGGGTTCTCTCTTCCTGTCTCACCGCCACCTCTGTTTAGTTCCTTTCAATCTATCACTCTTTCTGATCTTTACAAACTGATTTTTTCATCGCCGCCTACTCATTGTTCTCTTGATATTCTGCCAAACTACATACTCAAAGAATGTTTTGATGTCCTTGGTCCAGTTATTCTGAATCTGATAAATCTTTCACTAACAGAAGGTTGCTTTCCATCTTCCTTTGCAAATGCTGTGGTCCACCCTCTATTAAAGAAATCATCCCTGTGCCCAAATGACTTAGCAAATTACAGGCCTATATCCAACTTGAACTTTTTATCAAAGATTCTCGAGAGAGTGGTTGCAAATCAAATTCATGCCCATCTATCTTCAAATGACCTTTTTCTTCACTTTCAGTCAGCATACCGTAGATATCATTCTACTGAAACTGCTCTTCTCTCTGTCCACGATCATATCATAAATGCAATGGATGATGGCAAGGTTACTGCATTAATACTTCTTGATCTATCAGCTGCCTTTGATACTGTGGATCATTCCATCCTCCTACACCGTCTCCAACACTGGTTTGGTCTTTCTGATTCAGCACTGCACTGGTTCACTACTTATTTGAGTCCTCGCACTCAGTCTGTCTGCACAAATGGCACCTTTTCATCATCAGCTAATTTAAATTGTGGGGTCCCCCAAGGCTCTGTTCTTGGTCCTCTCTTGTTCACTTTGTACACGACTCCTCTTGGCTCATTACTGTCAAACCATCACCTAGATTACCACCTATATGCAGACGATACCCAGATCTTTATTTCATTCGATAAGTCTTCATCAGAATCTTCATTGGAAACTATTTCTCAAGCATTCTCTCATATTCAGTCCTGGATGGATTCAAACAAATTGCTTTTAAACCCGGCTAAAACTGAATTTTTACTTTTAGGCACAAAGCCCCAGCTCAAGAAATTTGATTCTATAAATGCTTTTAAACTTGGTGATACAACTATTCCTGTAAGTAGTTCTGCACGAGATCTAGGAGTAATTTTTGATTCCACACTTTCTTTCTCAACTCACATAAATAGCATTTGTAAAGTAGCTCACTACCACCTTCGTGATTTGTATCGTATTAGGAAATTTCTGAATAAACCTGCATTAATGCTTTTGGCAAATGCCTTAGTGTCCAGTCGTCTTGATTATTGCAACTCCCTTCTTTTTGGCATTTCTAAATCAAACCTGGCTAAACTCCAACGAGTTCAAAATTCATTGGCTCGGGTAGTTTCAAAAACCCCAAAGCGTGAGCACATAACCCCAGTCCGTAAGGGTCTTCACTGGCTTCCAATTAAAGAAAGGATAGACTTTAAAATCTGCCTTCAGGTATACAAAACACTTTATTATAAGGAACCCAGTTACCTTCTTTCAAAACTTTCTGTACAAGCAAACAAATACTCGACCAGATCCTCGTCTGCAATAGTTCTCTCCATCTCCCATACTCGGACAGTTCTTGGTTCTCGTGCTTTCTCAGTGGCCGCCCCAAAACTCTGGAACTCATTACCTCAGCATGTTCGCATTGCAAATTCTTTACAAATTTTTAGAGCAAGATTAAAAACCCATCTTTTTGACCGGGCTTATCCACCATAGACTGTCACCCGTTTGTCCGGCCGGATACCCTGGATTTGACCTGGATCTTTAGTGATTTGGATTTGGTGTGCCATCGGTTGATGCTCCTGTGCATTATGAAAGTGGCGCTATAGAAGTTTAAGATTAGATTAGATTAGATACAATGCAGTACTACTGCCAGGAGGCTGTTGAAATAATCTTACGGGCTTTACGGCAGTAGCGTACTGCATGTATATAAAGGTCAGCCAGAAAGGTTGAGCGTTTAAATTTTAAAATATTTCAGACTTCGTGGGATACCCAAAGCGCCACCAGCAATTGGAGCCTTTCTTATGAAAGGAAGGTAAGTAACCTGGTGGTCTGTTTCAAATTTCAATATTGAGGGCCCTCGTGAATGTTTTACATACTTATTTACCATAGATCATAACATATTTACAGTCTTTCGACATATAGTTGCCTTGTTTACAATTGAACCAGAAGAATTTCGTGTTACAATCTTCTTTTATTTTGGATTTAATGTAAAGGCGAGCGTTTACAGCTTCACAATGAACTGCATACAACGATTTGCCTTACTTGTAAACGGCCAATGGAAATGGTTTGTATGCAGAAAATGCCGAGTGTCTTTGCAAACCCTTTGCACCCAGGGTTCGAGACTGGAAATATTCGTATCTCGGGCATTCACATGTCGACCGGCAAATATTAATATGGTCTACATAGCGCCTTAGACCGATGCCCCAGTCCATGCAATCACTATTCGTATTAAAGCTGCTGAATTAATGTTTTCATTTATAGAGCACATTTTGACTTAAATGTACGGTAATGAAATGGATGAACGTAAGTTGTAATAAACTAATAATGGAGAGCTTTGATAGAAGTATTTGTTCACGAAAATCTTGGTTATGGAAAGACAATTACGACAGAAACTACTGCAGAACCTTGCAGCACCTGTTAGTGATTGCTAAGAAGTTTCTGTATTTTGACGATTTATTCCACATATTTGAACAGATCTCATTTAATGTACTGTAAATTACAATTAATTTTAAAACTGATCAACCGAGTTTACCCTCACAGTGAAAATGCATTCAATTGGTTCGGCATTAATTGGTGATGAAACTGATAAAAACTGAACTTGAGACTTGAAATTTTTTTTACAATTGTGTTTTTAAAGTTATACTCAGCTATTTCTGATTTGGGAATTTGTGCAGATTACGAAGTTTTGGTGACTAATGTTTGAGCGAATGATGTGCAAAATCCACGTAAATCGTATGTAACCGAAACTGCAACAAACGCGGAATGACTTCAACAACAGAAGTGGGTGAACACACAGAAGTATTTGTGCCAGACGACAGTTATGATGTGTCAATAATTATGCCAATCAGAAATGGAGAAGATTATTTGGACGCTTGCATGGAGTCAATTATTGAGCAGGACTTCACTGGACAATTGCAGGTTTCCATTTATGACGACTGTAGTTCAGATAATACAATTGCTATATTGGAATCATGGAGGACCAAACTGCACGCAAGAAACATTAGTTTGGTCACATCGTACGGTCTTACTTCAAACCCTCGTGGGCCAGGCTACGGAAGGAACAGGGCAGTTGAACAGTGTTCCGGTAAATTTCTGTGCTTTGCGGATGCAGATGACGTCATGAAACCAATGAGGATAACAAGGCAGCACGATGCTGCTAAATTGCACCAAAATGCGATTGTTGGGTCACGTTTTGTGCGTTATCCTCCAGATTCGACCAGGCGATTCACAAAATGGGCCAACAGATTAAGTCCCGAGCAGCTTTATCTGCAAGCATACACGTCCAATGGGCCAACAGTAATTATGCCAACTTGGTTTTGCAGTCGAAGGGTTTACGATGCGGTTGGAGGATTTGATGAGGGCGGTTTAGGAGTGCCGGAAGATTTAATTTTCTTCAACAGGCATCTAGATCTTGGTGGTTCTTTGGTTTGTGTTGAAGATGTACTAGTTACGTACTGCTATTATAAATCCATATCGGCCACATTTTCTGTCACACAAGAAGTCATCTGGAAGCTACGAGTGGATGCATTGGAACGGAGAATACTTGCGAACTGGAAGGCGTTTACAATCTGGAATGCAGGAAAGCAGGGCCGCCGTCTTTTCCGAAGTATGTCTGTAGAAAATCAGAAAAAGGTCGTGGCATTCTGTGATGTTGATGCGAAGAAACTAGCTAAAGGAAGCTATACATACGAGGACTCCGAGTCATTTCCTAAAATTCGAATTCCAGTTATTCACTTCAGGGACGCCATCGCACCGTTCATTATCTGTGTTAAGTTAGACCTGACGGACAACAATTTTGAAAACAATTTGGCATCGTTAAATTTAACCGAAGGAATAGACTATTTTCATTTTAATTAGTGATGCAATTTGCAACAGTTGACAAGATATATAACTTACTATTTACCATGTACAGTAGTGTATTTATTTACACAGGGTATTGTATTTATGTAGATATTTTATTATTGCAATTTAGGATTTATTATTTGTTTGTTTTGTTATTATTAGAGCTGAAAGTCCCTGCATCTATCATTTATATTGTGAGATTATTAAAATGTGAAATATTTTTCTTGGTGTTATATGTGGGATTTTTATTTGAAGACTGACTGCAGATTAAATATTCTGCTGTAATAAACATATCTTTAATATTCTGATTGTCTTCTATACAAGTAATTTAGATATCATTAGTGTAGCCATGAGAGCGGCACAAAAAGGCCAGGCTCCCCTATTTGGCCTGGACTGGTCATGGGATTCACATAAAACCAATGCCATATGCCGTAGTCTGAAAATATGCTAAAAATCTCGAGATTTGAGTCTAATATTGCCCTACATTTTTTCCAAGCCCATTGTGGGAGCTTGAAATGCTCCCCTACCACCCTAGTTGGATCTGAAAATGTTTGCCATCAGTTTTCTTGGTCTCTTTATCCTGGTGCCTCCTCTATTCTGGATTTTGTTGTTGTTATTATTATGTTTGCCAATTCAACTCAATAGTAATTGTCATTTTGATATATGATATTAATGAAACACAAAAACTCGTATATCAGCATATCAGCACTGCAATAGAAAACAATAATATAAATCAAAATACATATCAATTGATATAAAATACATTTATTCAAACAAACTGATATGAACATCATATCTGTTTTAGCAAACCTCTGCATAAAAGCCAACTCAAACAACATTGCAAATGGCTGTAAGAGTATATGAATAAACTTTCATCTTAACTAGAGAAGCCTTGGACAGTTCAGATGTCCTGAGCCAGCAACTTCTATCCTTTGACATCTATACTTGTTCCCCATACACCAAAACAATTACAGAAGTACCCAATGGCAAATCAGAAAGAATACTCCAGAAAATTTCAATTTTTGTTTCCATACCATTTTATATTTTTACCCAGTTTTCTGCTGGCTGTAGTGTGTGTGTGTGTGTGTGTGTGTGTGTATAACCACTCTTGTGTTGGATAGAAGCCCCTGTCGTGAGCTAATGGAAAAGTTAAGCATATCAGTTTGCATACAGTTGCAACCATTAACAAAACTGCACAAAATTAAGAACTCGTAAAACTTCCAAACCAAAACAAATGTATCACTCTGATAAACTTAAAATCAATTATAAAATAACAATCACTCAAGCTTCAATCAATAGCTCAACTTGCCAATAAATATAGACACAATATTTTCATATAATTTAATCAAAACTGTATATAACGACAACTGTCTGAGCAACATTAAGTTATTGCTTATAAAACTGCATATCAATTTCATGAAAAAGCCCTGAACATCGATCATATTAAACCGTGTGAATGATTTTGATTATTTGACATTAAATGAACAGTTTCCTATATAAACCAACATGTGAAACACAGTGGCAAAATTTATGACAAAATTAATGGGTCATCACACAAGGATTCAAATTTCATTTAAATAGGGAATATGTGAACTTGGGGATGACAGCAAAATTCCATGGCTGGACTTATGTTGGTAGTCTGGGAACCTAGGTAACAAGTGAAGAAAAAAGAGCATTGGCACTAAGTTTCTAGTAGCTTAGGCTCCGGCTCACTTTAACCACTAACGTTGATCGTGCAGCACTAATATTAAATATGCTTATAGATCAGCACAGCAGAAAAATTCACATCACAAACTGTTTGAATTGACAGGAGTAGAAGTAAGAACCATTGTACGGGTACAAGATAAAACGAATGCTC
The DNA here is from genome assembly GCA_018105865.1 of Metaphire vulgaris. Classification (NCBI taxonomy): domain Eukaryota; kingdom Metazoa; phylum Annelida; class Clitellata; order Crassiclitellata; family Megascolecidae; genus Metaphire; species Metaphire vulgaris. The sequence continues at coordinate 13,146,787 of CM030850.1, forward strand.
AACTATTCCCATTTATGTAGCACCATTTTAAATGCAATGGGTGTTAGTCTAAAGTGCTACACAGGTTCGTGGAAATGTAAGTTCCCAGGATGAGGATACTGTATCTAATTGCCAATGCTCAGCACTGAACTAGGGTCAGTAAGTTAATTCTGCAAAGGGACAATGCTCTACTCAACTGAGCCACTGAGAAAATCTAATTTTGGCACTAATTGTAATTAGCATTCACAATTAAAGCCAAGAAACCTTTGTCAAGTGACATCAGTAAAATGCTCCAAATGAAGTGCTACATACCAGTAATTAAAAATCAGACTACAAAGAACTTCAGACTCGTAGAATATAATATACAGTAATAATATAGCAATTTCTAAATAAATAACTAAACAAATTTCAAACAAAAATGTTAAAAACATTTAGTTCTCGCTCTTATCCCGAAAATTCCTTGATGCACGTTTAACCGGTTTAAGTAGGTACCGGTAAATAAAATATGTCTATGATTTAAGTGTCCAGCAAACTGGCAAGTTTTTCCATCAGTAACATAACATTTTTAGTACATCATTTCATGAGCCCTTCAGATATTAATTTTTATTTCTTCTACGAGATTATTTATTGGCGACATGTGGAAGTATGAAAATATCTTTAATTCTGGCAGATACCACTTTTCTCCCTTTGAACAGATTCAAAGATTAGGACTTGGCAGCAAAGAAAAGTTATAGGCCCTCTGAGAAAAAACCGGGTTCCTTACTGGCAAATATTATTTGAGCTACTGGATTTACACAACAGGAATATTTGTAAATATTATTTTTAATGAAACAGCAAAAAACCTATGAGGTTTCTTTCATTGCCACACTCGATCGCTTAATGCAGCAATACGTGCCAAAATTTAAGCAAGAATAGTATGTCAAGCAAGATTAAAACCAACTGCAAAGACATGTTATTCAATATCAGAAGCATTGGTATCACAATGGGAGCAACAAGATGACATGATCAATGAAATTCTCAAAGTGTTGCATGTTCGAGAGGTATGAGAGCACAGACGCGCAACGTGGGTCAAATTTAGAAAGATCATTTTCAACAACACAAACACTGAAGGCATTTGTTAAAATGCATGCAACATGACATGACGTCCTCGTGTAACTGCGCTAGATCATCACAGATCATCAATTCAATACTGCATGAGTTCAGTCACTTTCATGCACATGAGACTTAGAATTGGCAGTTTGAGTCATGTGACTACAGCACAGTAAATTTCGCGACGCCATTTTCCGACTCTTTTTTTCCCTAATATGGCGAGTATTTCTGTCCGAACTTATTTGCCGCAGATGCTAAGCAAATTCCTCCTTTCATTTTTGTGGTCAAATTTCTCTGCGGGTTGACAAGCATCGCACCGATAAAACCGCTGATGATCGGAATGGGTTTGGCCAGTCGATCGCCTGGAATGGTGAACGGAGAGGAGGGCTGCTGAGGGTCAAGGGTCAACGGGTTAAACTGAATAGGGGTCGTTTGAGGTAGGTTTGTATTAGAAGCGGCTGCAGTTAAAGATGTTGCAGGCAAAACAGTCGACTTGACCAAGTTAAATGTGAAGGCAGCAAGCGAATTCTGCGGGTTTAACATGGGAAGAGAACTGTGAGGGTTTAGGGCAAGAGAAGACACCGAACCCATGTTACCAGCAGAGTCACTAGCAGCATTCAGTTCTATTGATTGAAGGTTGATAGAATGCGCGTAAGTCTGAGATGGCGTGGCAACAGCGTTGTTACCTGAAGACAGAGGAAGACTTATCTCAGGCAATGACGCGCCTGAAGCCAACGACCCAGACGAACAGGTGTTAAGGTCAAGGGTCAAGGCCATGTTCCTATGCATCTCAAGGCTGTACGGAAAGAAACACAAACAACAACGGAAATAAAAAATTCTGAGGAAGAAAGTCATGCAAAATTAATCAACATCACAAATAAACACTCCTGCTTTCGTGAATCATCTCCTTTAAGTTGAAACCTTTGAATTTCCTTCAATTGTGAAAACTAATTCAGAAATGGTTTGCATTTAACTGTAGACAGTTTGACATCCAGCAATTTGATGCAAATTGAAAATCTCTGGCATGACTGGCAAACAGGTGAACTGCAAAACTGATTTTGTGATGCAAAATTTGGAATACATTATGACCTGTTCGATAGCACATTCTTGTGTGATTTACATATTTACTATAAATAGTAAGTTAATAACTCTCACAATACCAACTACGGTACTCATAATATGATCTAGGCTGTCGACCAAAAGGAGCAGCCATCTAAGCTGATCTTTAGTTAAACTAGTCAGGCTTAATTGCACATTTAGCTAATTTTTGCTATTTGTGCTATTTGTAAACTATTCTGGCACAACAGTCTGATGGAGAGCAAATTTGGCAGCACAAGGAAGAACCATACAATTTAAGTCTGCTAACACACAGACCCTCCTTACAACAGAACTTCCTGTACATTTGCTACAACATAAAAAGGAGAGTGCAGCGAGTGTCCAAATGCAGAACAAGCTGGATATTTGCGTGGACACAAACGACCATATACAGAGGTTTGCTGCTGCTCCATAAGTTAGAGAACTGAAGGACTACTGTATTTGCAGAATCTGCCATAACAATTTTTGTTTTCAACTGCTCAACTTAATTCTGAATAGTTTTAATTAACAAGAGATTCATATTGTATTTGACCTCTATGTTGTCTTCAACTAGAAGTTTTTACCAGATAGCTAGTGGGCAACTCAGGGAATTTGCCAGTGTGACAGCATCTTTTTGAATGTAATACATGACAAGTCTCTGCAAATCATCACATCTTGTACGTAAGTACCATGTCACCTGCACCTGAAATATACAAGGCTACGTTTGCTTTCAGCACTTTTCACCAGCTCAGTTTGTGCAATACAAGAGAATATGGCATAAGTTAAGTAATTTACTTGCTTGCATGTCATCATCAGGTGCTCTGTCCAGAGGCAGTTTCCATACTCCAGCTTTGCCACTACACTATATCTTGAATCTTCTTTTTCAGAGTTTTGTACTTGTTATTTGCTGCAGGATCATACATCCACTCAAGCATCATTGTCACTGGTCACCCTGGGAAAGTAGATGTGCCATACGATCGATTCTTTACATTGGCACACTATAGCAGCACAAGAGGCCACAAATGCAAACTGTTTAAGCAGGGGGTGGGTCCAGGAAAGAAAAATGTTTTAAGTGCAAGGGTTGTGGACAAATGGAACAGTTTGGACGAGGTGGGAGTGACAGTTGAAACAGTAAACGGATTCAAAAGCTATCTCGATAAACTAGGTTATTGAATGCAGATGGTTACAGCAGTGGTTTTCACACAGGCTTACTTAGCCTCCTAAAGCACTTAAAATCACATTATTATTATTATTATTATTATTATTATTATTATTATTATTATTATTGTTTTCCCTGCCATCTTTCCCTCACACTTCTTCTCTTGGAACAAGATTTATCCACTTCTTTTGTCTAGTATGAATTGTGTTTATTATGATTTTCTCTTCTTCAATCCTCTTCCTGACCTTTTCAATGGTTATTACTAGTTCATTTGTTGCAATTGTGTGGTGAATAGTTAAATCAGAACAATATAAACTTAGATACCATAAACCTAGCTACGGCTGTGGTGATCATTACCGTATTTCTTGAATCTTAAAACCATTACAAATTTTTTTTAGTCTTCTGGGATATTCCACTTTACTTCAGCTGAAAAAATCCATTATTTATGGAAATTAAATACAAGGCAAGAAATCAAGAGAAGATGCCAGAACAGTTATTGAGGAGATGATGTTACAAAAATTGATGGATTTTAGCCTGTTAACAAAAATTATTTGTCAAATGTGAATTTCTTTAAAAAACATAAATTAGCATTCTATTCAGGAACAATATAAGTCACTGTTTAAGACCCCAAAGCTGAATCCCTGAAGAATGTGCAATCTATTTCATGTTGATCTGCTGGAAGCCTAAACTGATGTTGAAATCCAAGGTAACATTGAGTAATTATTAATGCAAAATGAAGCTTGCTATGAAATGAAAAATGTCAAAGTGTTTTATATTATTACTGACTTCACTTGCATCTGCAGCAGAGCATTAGATACCAACATGCAATTTGAAATTAAGAAAATTGTTACTGCATCACAAAATGGGTTTGCTCTACAACTACAGTTAGTGTATATTGTCAATTGAAACATTGGATACGAGGGGATATTTCTATTTAATTTAAAAAGCAATAACTGCAATCAAACAACTGGATATCAACGTTTGGATTGGTTTCACACATTTGCAACATAAAGAATCGGGATATTTTAAGTCGTATGATTCGAAAAATTCAAACAAAAGAATGAAAAGGATGTTTGAAATATATTTCTAACAAGTAGAGAGCTCTGCTGTGACATGAGAGAAATACTTCCACCAGTACATTAAACCTTCCTGTAGTCATCATGACCTAAGCTAGCCAATCAAGCAACTCATACACGAAAAATTGTAAATCTGCAATATTACGAATAGACGCACGCCGGCGATTCAAACACACGTTGCCTCGACGAATGAAATTAATAATTTCTTTAAGAAATAATCAAAAACCAATTTTTAAAATATAGATGAAAATCCTGAAAGCCACAGATGAGAATCGTCACGGGTCGCCAATGCTCCAAGGCGACACGGCACCGGCACCACACAGCACAGTGCCTCTCAATGCAGGTTAGCGTTGTCTTATGCGGGCGAGACACCTAAATATATCCCTTGTACGACCATTCAACTAACCTGGCGTTGATTAGGTACTGGGCAGCGTTAATAGCTTCTGGAGGCCCTGATATCGTCACCATTCGCATGGACGAACCCTCTTCTAAACCGGCTATCTTGATGTTCGCACCGGATGCTTGCCTATCGGCAGAAAATACAAAAAAATTCTCCATTTATAGCAGTCGCAGGAGCTGAATAACGTGGTCAGATAACTGTGGAACTGATGTTAACTGCAAGAGCTGCACAATAAAGTAACATTACATTACATTATACTATACATGCATGACTGATTGTGCAGTGATCAGAATGTAAACAAGTCTGTTAGCGGAGAGTGGAAGTTATAGTGGTCTGTGCAATGTAACAAGTTTTGCTGCATCTTGGCATGTCAGCAGCTATAGGCAGTAAAGTAGGGCTGTGCCGAGTAACTCCGAGTAACGCTTGAGTACTCGACTCCAAATTGAGTCGAGTAATTTTTTGGAGTCAGTACTGCATATAATAACTAGATAAGGAATAGAATAGATAAATAAAGAATAACCAAAGAATTTCATTAAAATTTGGCCTACCGTTATTTGTTACAAATTATTAAACAGTCTTATTCAGGTTATTCTTAGTCGTTAAGCCCCAGTTAGTTAAGATGTTGCCCAAAGTGGTCAGTGGGCCAACTCTAGTATGGACTCTCACATTTAGTACCTGCAAAATAGTTTCTGTTCTGTAACGTCTGTTATACTATACTTGAATACGCAGCATTATACGCTTGAATATCCGAAAAATTGATATGTAACTGTATCTAGCGTTCTGCTTTGGTTAAATGGGTGACCGGAAGATTCGGTACCGGAAGATTCGGGACGGAAGATTCGGGACGGAAGATTCGGTACCGGAAAATTCGGTACCGGTCACGGAAGATTCGGTACCGTTGGGTGCGGGGCCGCTCAGGGCTCATGCCACCTTATTGCCCCCGTGGGGTGGGCGGATAAGACCGTTCTAACGCGGGGGAGGGAAATAACGGCGAGCTACGATAGTAATCGCACGGCGGGTGAGAGCGGCCCGGGAGCCGTTGAATCGGGTCAATTTTCCCTCCGGAAACGCCTAGCTTAAACCCTGCCTTGCTTTACATGTAAAACGTACTACCGTAGCATATCTAGCTATTTTGGGCCTTTTCTAGAAGGTCGCATTAAACAGCTCAAGTTCCCTGCACATATTGGGAGTTTAAAATCTGTTTACATCCATTATGTCGCTGGGATGAGCAAAAGCGCGCCTGAACGCTGGGTGTCCGCTAATGACGCGCAACAGTTAAAGCGGGCAAATACCAGCAGCAGATGAGGCGTCATCTTATGTGTATGTCGAACCGGTACCGAATTATCCGGTACCGAATCTTCCGGTACCGAATCTTCCACAAGTAAAGTTTTGGTACCGAATTCTCCGGTACCGAATCTTCCGGTACCGAATGTTCCGGGAACCGGTCAAATGAGGGCCATGAGGCAAATAATATGCATTAAGTGACATGTAACGTTTGCAAATCATGTATTACCGGTTTTACGCGAGTACTCGTTAAGCTACTCGCCAACTACTCGAGTAATAAACTACTCGGTTACAATTAAACATACAACCAGTCAGCCACAGGCATGAAGGACACGAAATAAAGGGCTTGTGCATGATGGAAATGTGCTGAAGAAAAAGCTGATATATATATTCAACTTTCACACTGAAGAACTTACTGGTAACTAGATATCCCATTACATTACATTAGATAGCTAGGTAAATAAAGGTAACTGTAGGCAATGATCACTAACCAAATGATACTGCCCTACAATAAATAAATCAATCAGCCAGTCAGCCAACCAATCTACCAACCAAAAAATCAGTCAGTCAATCAATCAATCAATCAACTTCTATGGCACCACAATCATAATGCCTATGGCATAAGCTGATGATATTTAATGATACTGGTACTTTAAGTTCCTTGGCTTTAGGTTTTGGATGATGATGATGTGTGTTTGTAAAATCAAATAACTTGAGAAAAGAGGTGACACACACGCCTCATAGAAATCCATTTAAACAATGCACAACATTACAGGCATCTGCGAAAATTAATTCATGGCGTTTACTGACCTGATTTCATTAATTTTCGATCCTCCTCTTCCGATGATGCAGCCGATGAGATCGTTTGGGATGCTGATTTCGTGCGTCTGAGCTGCGTGGTGCTGAATTAGGCCCTGAGAGGATGGGGCCCTTATGAAGCCACCTACTTAGAACAAAACAGAACAGAAAACAACACAACTAAGTCCCTTACTTACACAGGAAATTGAACTCGCACAGCTGTTGCTATGCAGCACATTGTCTTAACCAAACCCATTCCAAGGTATGGCTGCATCATAGGTCAATCGTCATTCGTTGCTTTTTTATGCCAGTCCAGTTGCTAATTCTATTGTCAATACGGTCCATGTTTCAACACTTCTACATTACCCCTTGCTTCTTGAATAATTACTAGTTTTGTTATGACATCTTTTCATCATCATCATCATCATCATCATTAGCCAGTGGCGGCTCCACAAAGGGGGCGGGGGGCCCGTGCCCCCCCTATTGAGTGCCTGGCCCCTCCAGTGGCCCCCCTTTTGGGACCCTATACTTAATGCTACGTACCTAACAACAAATGGTTGGCACCCCATGATTAGAAGTTGCCACCCCAACGGCCCCCACTTGCCAAATCCTGGAGCCGCCACTGTCATTAGCCGCAGGCTCAACGCCCGTTAATTGGTGTATAATGCCATCTCTACAGTTTTCTGCCATTCTTTCCTGTTCATTGCTCTGTGACTCAGATCCTGTAAACTGCTTCCACACCATTCTTCAGTATCATCACACCATTCCTTGTGTGGTCTTCATGTGTAAAAATTGATGGAGTTTTTGTTTTGTTTTACTCTTTGCATCATGGTTTGCTTTGGCTGAATGCTCTGATATATACCAGTAGTGTTCTTCACCCGTGACCTGTTCGACTCGCTCAATTTTTAGTATTTTTCTATAACATTTCTTTTCAAAGGCTAATATTTTTCTTTCCAAGTCTTTGGTGATGATCCATGTTTTGCATCCTTATACAAAGCTGCTAAAGATACAAGTTTCGAGTATTTTCCTTTTTGTTACAGTGCTTATTGCTTTGCTTTTCCAGATCTTGTCCATTGCCATTAGTTGTTCTACAGCCTTTGTTACTTTTCTTGTGATCTTCTGCAGTCTGCAGTCTGTCATGCATCATGTTGCTTCCAAAGTAGGTGAAGTTTTCTCTGCTCTCTACTTCTATTCCATTATACTGTCTGGTGATACTGTATGTTCAAAATAAATATGCTTTTTCTACTTTATTATTATTTTCAATGGCTGGAATTCTGCTCTGAGGTTCTCCAGTACACATTTGTTTCTCTTTCTATGTCTTTTTAAATTTTAGCATCTGTTAAAGTAATTTTAGTTCAAGAGCTTCAATAGTTCTTTCATCTTTTATCATCAATGTCCTGTTACTTTAAGCCACTTTCCCTAATTTGCAGAAATTTTGACTGTCAATTAACTTGATCATCCCAAAACTTTGCAATTCTGTAAAAATAAATTGTCAGCATTTGCATAAATTGCAAATGTTGCTAGTGGCATTATTCTGCTCGGAATTATTCAATTATCTGACAAAACAAAGGCAAAAGTGATCGACTCACACTGATAAGACGGAGCGAGTATTGCATGATGAGGCTGGTAGGGAGACAGTGCAGCATGCCCCATCATCCCTTGCTGCATCACCATTTTTGCATACTGAGAATAGAAAAACCAGACGAAAAGCTGAATAATGAAACTACAGAATTAAATTACCAATCATGATTTATATATTTTATGCACAATACATGCAAAAGACAGACAGAGGTCCAAGGAACTCATTCGGTCCCATCATCCTACCCAAATAGGGAATGACGGAAGGAAAGAAAGAAAGAAAGAAGAAGAAGAAGAAGAAGAAGAAGAAGAAGAAGAAGAAGAAGAAGAAGAAGAAGAAGAAGAAGAAGGTATGCAAAAGCCCTTGGCGATATCACAGTCATGCCAGAGGCGGCATCAAACTGTCAGGAAACACATGAGCATAATTCAGGGCATAAAATTTATGTCAAGCAAATTGAAACAGATCGGAACAAAAATATTATATGGTAAACAATAAAATAACAGCATTTTCTTTCATAATTGTCCAACTGAGTAATAAATTATTATAAGAACGCAGAGTTCATTGAAAGTCTTTTAAATTGCACATAAAATAATTTGCTCCATAATTACAGTATATATCTATAATATTATACAATTATTAATTATATATACTATATATATATTTATGATGAATGAGTATTATGTTACCTGTGGTACCAGGTGGTACTGCAACACCGCTGGATGACCATTGCTCATCTAACAGAAATAAAGAAAACACAACGGGAAGAACAGTTTAAATTTACGACAAGATCTCATTGATCAAACGGTACGTCTCACAAGAATAACGTTAACGTATACATACAATAATCCAGCCCATTACACAGAATTTAGATGTGTGCCGTTTCAACCGTCTGCTTTTGTCTTACAACCACACTGCAATAGTGAAATTTTTCCATTAATATTCAATTTTTTTAATTTTTCAATCTGCAAATAAATGATTCATTAACTTTCAATAAGTCACTAACACTTGAGAATTTTACTTGTTGAGATTGACTTTTAGTGTTCATTGGAATTAAGAGATAAGTTACCATCTTAGAAGAAAGAAGTCAGCATTTTAAACAGCAGCTCACTGAGGCAACATCACCGTATTATTATCCCTCAAATGAGGGGTAAAAACTGCTGGTCCAGCAGTCTACCACCCCCTGTTTTGAAATCTTGTGCATCAGAGATTTAAAGAAGTAAAAGTAAAAAGACCTTGTCACATTACTGCATTGAATGTCAAAGTGTGTGTGTCCCAAATGCCCATTCAGCCAAGCATGTGCCTTAGATGAGCCGTTAAACCTGGGTTCAATCCCCATGCACTTGGATTCAGCGAATCAGCATAGAACCACCTGAGGCTGATGATCATGATTAGCGATAGAGTGAACTAGTGATATGAAAGTGCTATATAAGCTCGTCGTCCCTCCTCCCTCCAGGACAGTGAAATTTGGGGAGAGGTCCGTTACGCGGGGCAACCCTGCACTCTGGAACTCATTACCTAGCACTGTTACAAATGAGTTAAATATGGAACTACTCGCCAAGAAACTAAAAACACTTATTTGACATCTCGTTCGTGTGTGAAATGTAAAGCGCTCTTGACTTTAGTTTTTTCGCTTTGATTACTGCGCTGTATAAATTGTCTGTCTAACTAACTAACTAACTACCAGAGGAACTGTTGGCGAGTCTGCTGCGCATGGTGCCTGGAGGGCTGCACTCAAATCCAGCAGGCGGCTAGTGAGACAGAAGGGGCGGAGCTACTGGCACGACAGGCTTGCTGGGGCTGAGGGTGATGCACGTCAGTCGTGAAACTGCTGGACAATCTTCTTGGGAACAAATGTAATGGCCCCGGTCTCTCCTCCAGTTCTCAGCGGATGACTATCATAGTTTCTTGGACGGTAGAGTCTCGGCGGTCAGGAGAGAACAGCCGGAGCTGACCCTGCTGGTTATCGCGGCGGGTCCAGGGTGCGAGCTGACCTTACTCTCTCCTCTCACCTGAGGATGTCATCGCTATGGTGACTAAGGCGCCAAACAAGCAGTGTGCTGCTGACCCAATGCCGATGTGGCTTTTTGAAAGCAGTTATTGGGAAGTTAGCCCGTACATTGCGGTTCTGTTGTCAGTCTCGCTGACGAGTAGTGAATTCCCTGTGCGGTGGAAGAGCGCAGAGGTTAGGCCACATATCAGCGGCAGGGTTTGGACCCGAGTGAGCCCGGCAACTTTCGCCCGGTTGCGAACCTCCTTTTCTTGCGAAATTGTTGGGGCGGGCAGTGAACGACCAGCTTGTTGCCTATCTGATCAGGAATGGCCTTATGCCCACGGACCAGTCGGCATATCGCAAAGGACATTCCACAGAGACAGTGGTGCTCCGGATCTATAATGACATCGTGGAAGCGGTCTCGAGCGGCCGCCTTGCGCTCTTATGTCTGCTGGACTTTTCAGCGGCATTTGACACCGTAGATCACGACATTCTGCTCAAACGTCTCTATACCACCTGGGATCAAAGGCCCAGTTCTTGATTGGATCCGGAACTACCTGTCAGATCGTAGCCAGTCGGTCACCTGGTTGGGTCATAAGTCTGATTCACGTAAGGTCGGTTGTGGGGTGCCTCAAGGGTCAGTCCTGGGGCCGCTCTTGTTCATACTCTCGTGGCCGACATCTGTCGTGTCATTGAAGGATGTGGGGTTACCCCTTTTGCATATGCCGACGATGTGCAGGCGCTTACTTCATGTCTCCCATCTGAAATAGATGGGGCCATATTAAATATCTCCACCTGCATCTCCTTGGTTCGGCGGTGGGCGATGAAAACCGGCTAGCGCTAAACCCGACCAAAACGGAACTGCTTTGGTTTAGTAGCCCATGGGGCCAACACCTAATTCGGCGTGAGTCGGTCTGGGGCTGACGGCGTGGAAATAGTCCCCAAAACCGAGTTGCGGCTTCTTGGAGTACTGATTGACGAGACTCTCTCGTTCTCGGGGCATATCGCCAATGTCTCCAAGCTGGGATTCTTCCATCTGAGAAGGCTAAAAACCATCCGCCGATATCTCCTATACCTGATACCATCAGTTTGGTCCGTGCACTGGTCCTGTCGCGCATTGACTATTGCAATAGTGTTTTATTGGGTCTGCCTACGACGAGACTGAATTCCTCCAATCTGTGATTAACACAGCCGTGCGGCTAATATTCGGTCTGAAATGGAATGCCCATGTTTCACAGCCACTGAAAGATCAACTCCATTGGTTGAAGATTCCGGGCGCATTGTGTTGAAACGGTGCTGGCTCACGTTTGGGCACTTTATGATCCACACTGTCCTACCTATCTTCGTGACTTGATTCAACCTGCTCCGTCAGTACAATACCGTTCCCAGCTTGGTCGAGAATCGCAATCCGCTGCTTGTCCCCCTCCGGCCAGGACTCCTGCCCTCGGGGACAGATCCTTCGGAGCAACAACCCAATCCTGTGGAACACCCTGCCAGGGTGGTCACCATGGAGACTTCGCCAGGAGCGTTTTTGAAGAACATGAAGACACACCTGTTTAGAGTTTCTTTTGGTTGTTAGACGCCTTTGACTTTAGCCTTAGCTATGCGTACGGCGTCGAATAAATCGTCCTGAATAATAATAATAATAATAATAATAATAACTACCGGTATATAAATTGAAGATTACTGCTATTGTTATAAACCACTGATATGAACGCACAGGTGATTCTGTGAAAGATCAATAAGGAACTAATCTAGATAAAGCCTTCTCATGCTGTTCAGTTTACATCAGCAATGTTAGCGATGAAGTTGTGAAGTCAGTTCTGCAACGTGTTTAGAACAGCATGTGATGGACAATCATGTCTACCACAGACCATCAGAAGCCATCAACAATAAACCTGTCATGCTTCAGGCACCAAACAGTCAACATGTAAAAACTCACACCTGTTTCAAACTAAACCATTCTGCAGGCCACAAATGCCTCATGTCAGACGGTAACAGTTGGTTGTGCAAATGAACTAAATGGAAAGCACCAACATGCTATATAAATTAGCAGAACAAATGCTCAAAAAAAGCAACGAGTTGTTAGCATGTGATCCATTAGAGGAGCAGATGGGATGAGGGGTGGGGTAACTGCGAAATTATTAAGTACCTTAAGGTAATTTGCACAATAAAATGAAGGGAATATTTTGCCTGCCAAGTTGATCATTTCCCAATACTGGTACTTTCTAACCAAGTGCTTCCCAACCTGTGTGCTGCGGTACACAACTGTGCCGCCGCAACGGTAGAAGTGTGCCGTGTGGAAAAATGTTGGAAAACAGTAAAATAATAATGGTGCTGTATTAATTGTTAATTACATGTATAAGTTTAATTATATCTCTTCAATAAAGTTAAGCATGAAATAGTGATGCAGATTGCAAAGAAAATGTGTACTTATGAAGAACGGTAGTCAATATTACACTGCATACTAGACTAGAGTATAATATACAGTACTAGTAGGTCTACACAAATGCATCATTTAAAAAAAATGAAATGTGTGCATTTCTGCTGCAGTGTGCCATTGACTGTATGTTTGTTGGAGAGTGTGCCGTGGCTGGAAAAAGTTTTGGAAGCACTGCTATAACCACTACGGAAATCAAAAGCAGGTAACATTATGAAGAAGAGCTGTAGAACAGTGATGCATCACAGGCTCTGAGCAACCAATGCACGTCACTTGATAAACTAGATGAACCCTTCACTGTCAATGCTGGAAGGTACTTCAAACCAAGAGTTCAAGAAGTTTCTTCCATACCTTGACAGCGATCCAGTTATATGCTTACATCCTACTCACCAACCGTGATGGTCGAGCGCCGTAATGTAATATGGACATAACACGTTCTGTGCTGAGGAACCATTTTGTGGAAAAGAGAAATTATTTATGATTTCTGTTTCAATATTGCAACAGTTGGAAACTGATATTTACTAACCACGCAATCTCACCAACAAACAGGACTTTATGTTCTAGTGAACTGCGAAAACACTGTGCACGGTTTCATAAGCACTATCAACGTCTGTAGACATATTGCCAATTACAAGGCCATGATTAGTCTAGGACATTTAGTTAGTCTATTTTTTCCAATTTCAATTGCAGTCATCAGGATATCCCTATGTCCGGTGCTTTATTAGTGCTATTGAAGCGATATATGTTCCCTTACCTTTACTCTTTAATCTTTATGGCTCTGTTTTGCAATAACACAGCAGAAATACAGAAGTATAAGTTCAAAATGGACACACATACACATGCAGACAACCATAAATCCTACAGGTGGTGAAAAGGAGAAATATCTCATCAGAAAACACCGTCTACTGCGCATGTTTCATCTCCATGCCACAAGCCAACACAAGTAAACAGAAAATACTGGTATCTGATGACGACAACAATATTATTCAAAATTAGACAACACCAAAGACACACACACACAAAAGCATAGTACGAATTATGACGTCATGCAAAACACAAAGAGGAAGCAACAAAACTACTTACATCCGGCTGAGGTATGAAGTATTGCCCATTCATGGTGTATGCCTGGCCACCAGCAAGAATGACGGGGGCCATGGCGATTTTTGGACGGTAAGGGATGGTTGTTCCTTTAGGAGGGGACTGGAGAAGGAAACAAAGGAAAAGTAAACAAAAGCTGTTTGTTGACAACTTATATCTACTGAGGCCTGGTAAACAGATAAAGTTTATCGGCTAACTAAGTAGTAGTAGTGGTGGTAACGGTAATACATTGTAAACTGCACCTTCAGAAATACCGGTAATGCAGTGCTGTGGAAATCAAACTTCAGCCTGACACAGTACTGATTCAGTCCTGTCGGAAAATACCAGATTAAAAGGTAACAACTCTCCCACGAGATGAATGATGGCATATCTGTCATTACAGCAATATTCACTATTCACTCTATCCAGTTCTGTGTGTGTAGCACTAATCACTCGAACCGCAGCAGGTAATGCCAGTAAAAAACCAGCCACAACAGAGTTGCTATCTGTTGCACTGAACAGGTCATGCCTGTAATTGCTTCATGTGTAAACAGAAGATATTTGAAATTTATACTCATCTACCAAGCAGCATCATATTGGTTCTCACACAGGGCAGATCCTACCAAACCACTGTAAACCCCATTATTATTATTATTATTATTATTATTATTATTAGTAGTAGTAGTAGTAGTAGTAGTAGTAGTAGTTGTTGTATTATCATTTGGCAAATAGCAAAATTACGATCATGGCATTAATGCAAAAGTACTAGTACAGTGTATCTTGTAGTATTAGGAAGTTAGCAGAGTGGTAACAACGTTGGATGATGGAGCAGGAGGTCGCGGGTTCGAGTCCCGCAGGAGCCCTAAAGGTCGACTCAGCCTTTTTCGTGACGGTAAAATGAGTAGCAATGGCAACATTGCGAAGGTAACCATAGGATCGGCGGAATGACTGACCACCATCTGCTGATAAATGGCTTAGCCACCTATGGGCTGATGGTCATGAAACCGGAGATCAGCACCGGCACCTACAGGCACAGGGCCTACGGATGAACTTTACCTTTACCTACTAGTATCTTTAGCAGCAGTGGCAACATACTTGTTGCTTACAGGCACATTACATTACTTTGAAAACAAGTAAACAGATTTCATCTAACTGCTAGATTTCTACACCCACCGAACAGCGCATTCACGGCCTGAGTTTTATTTACCTCACCTACAAACAGCTACACGAATTAAGCCACGAAACCGACCAGCATCGACACAAAATTTCACTCAATAATTAATGAATCCTGCCAGGAACAACCGCTCGCCTTAGATACAAATGGCAAAAGAGTTGCATCACACATCAACACCGACCTCTAACATGACGGAGCAAATGTGATAGATTCCGCGAGCGATTGCATCGACACTGCCAGACACCGTTACCGTTCGCTCGGTCGAGTTAGGTAACATTTCGCTCGATATCTGGATGGAAGCACCAGCAACCTACAGCATAACATGAACCAGGCTCCAGTGCAAATCATTAACAGTATTTAAACATACTCTGCAGGTAAACACAGCGGGTGAAATCTTTACGGATGATGACGAGTTTTGCTGCTCCTAAATGAAGGCCTCAAGAACACGTTTGATATAGATTTACAGAGGCTGCTCGCCATTCACTTTTCATAGAGCAGCTAAAGAAAGTGAAAATGCTGTTAAATACAATTAATGGAAATATTCCGGGCTCA
This sequence comes from Metaphire vulgaris, assembly GCA_018105865.1. NCBI lineage: Eukaryota > Metazoa > Annelida > Clitellata > Crassiclitellata > Megascolecidae > Metaphire > Metaphire vulgaris. Next base: position 13,162,458 of record CM030850.1, read on the forward strand.
ACAGTCTGTCATTTCTGAAAAACATTCTTTTAATCAATAAAACTTAGCTACATAATGTCACTAAGTATGCTATCACTATTTTAAAATCTATTTAATCACATCAACCATGCAAGTTTTGGTCCCAAATTATTGTCACAACAACAAGGTAGTTCAATCAAGGTGGTTCAACTATAATTAAAATATTAGAAGAGAACACACTGCTAATTAACATATATATATGTATATATATACATATATGTGTGTGTGTGTGTATGTGTGTGTGTGTCTATATATATATATATATATATATATATATATATATATATATATACGGATTTAGTTAACTAACACTTTTATATCTATAACTGTAAATAACAAGAACAAGAATACAAGAACACAGTAACAATATAATTAAAGATAACCTTAGACCCTTAACCAATATATATATATATATATAATTATATATATGTATATATATACATATATATATTAGTGCTGTCCTTTAACGCGTTAATCTGCTTCATAATCAATCGCCTCATGTTTCTCTAAAGAAGCTTTAAAAAACTGAGCTTGAAAGTGATAACGTCACGAGTTTTTGTTTAGAGTTGACTGAAATGGATGATGCACGTGCTATATATAATGTTATGCGTGGTCACTAGTTGAAATTCTGAAAGTCTGTTCTGCGATTGGTGCACTGTTTATTTTAATTTAATTACTACTTCAGGACCAGAATAATGTTGCTAAAGAAAATGTGATTAATCGTGATTGAAAATTTTAATCGCACGATTAATCGCGATTAAATAAATTAATCGTTGGACAGCACTAATATATATATATATATATATATATATATATATATATATATATATATATACACACACACACACACAAACATACATACACACACCTTAGTACCTTGCACAAATCAAATGTGTGTGTGTGTGTGTGTGTGTGTGTGTGTGTGTGTGTGTGTGTGTGTGTGTGTGTGTGTGTGTGTAGAAAAAATGTATTCTGCAAAAATTCACAAAGTATTTTTAATAAATCCAGACATAGGTTCTTGCTTTGACAAATGACTTCCCACTTTGGCAACTGCTTGTGGAAATCAACGGAAGGATTTGTTAATGTATAAATGGAAAAGAAACTGAGGAATTTCTTTTGCTCTTTGCCAAACAGCATTTCCAGTGCAGTTACAACTGATTGGGAGCTCATTAATTTCGATTCTACGTTCTTTGAAAGAAGTGCATTTTAAAACTAATCATCCAGTGCATCTTAGGCAGAGAACAAATTTATCCAGATAAGTCAGAAAGCAGAAATGGAAGATGCAAAAGCTGTACGTTTGGCAATAAGGACATTCAATCGAAATTTTTCAAATGACAGGCTTTGAATGGCCGACCGATGTAACTTTCTTTCGCTCCAAATGCCTGTAAACAGCTTTTGAGAATGAATCAAGAAGAATTTTGCCGAGCTTTTCATTAAACGAAACTTCAGAAAGCAAGATTTAATCTATTTGCAGATTCTAATATAAAACTAAAAGCCTTGATTTCACACTCAATGATTCACTATAAAAACTGAATACACAGCAACACATGAAAGGAATAAAAAGAATATATTCAGAAAAAATATAATATAGCTAAATGATATATAACACTAGAAGTGAAGCACAAATATTAGCCAGAAACTATTCTGCATTTTATAAAAACTTTCAAGGAAAATGGAAGGAAGATATCCAGTTTCACTTGAGATTTCTGTAATTTCAATGGGTTACTCATACCTGGTAAATTGGGGCAGGGGGAGGAATAAATGTTGATCTGTCTCTAATTAATTACCCAACAACTCTTAGACAACATTATATTTCCACAGTTTTTCTATTCACGCATATTTCATTATCTTTTACTTCTCTTATAAATACTTAAACCTAAAGAATATATCAATTAAGAAAAGTAGAAAACTATTAAAGACTTTCACTTGTAGTTGAAATTCTGCACGTGAGACTATGAACAGCCATCAATTGAATTTTAAATAATTTATTCTGAACTAACTGTACCGGGCAGAATTTAGGAGAGAACGAGGAACAAGAGATCAAATTACTAATCTTTGCATTTTAAATGCAGAAAACAAAAGAACATCAGCAATCCCTTTACATGCGTCTTGTGGACTTCCGCAAAGCTTTTGACTCCATTGATTTCATACATCATGAAAAGCCATGGACAACAATGTTGGACATGGGGTATCCAACCCATCTGGTGACCCCTTCTATCAATCTATACAAGAATCAAGAGGCCCCAAGTAAAGCAGCCAACACATTATCTCAGCGTTTCAGAATCCAAGAAAGGAACAAAACAGAGATGCATTCAATATCTTGGTCGAAATTGTGATCGAGAGACCTTAGAGGGATTCAGTGGTGGCATCCAAATAGGAGGAAGAAGAATCACAAATCTGAGGTAAGCTGACGATATTGTGCTATTGGTTTCGACTGAAACAGAACTGCACCAGCTGCTGAACCAACAAGACACGGCTGTAAGAATTCAAGGGCTATTCATCAACTCCAACAAAACTCACACCATGTCTACAGATAGAGCAAAATGCAACATTTTGTTGCAAGGAAATTCATTAAGACAAGTCGATGCCTTCACGTACCTCGGTGCCATTATTACAAGTGATGCCAGGTGTGAGAAGGAAGTACAATCACATTTGGCAAAAGCTCGTGCAGCAAATACATCCATGACCAAAATATGGAAAAAATCACGGAATATCACTTACAGAGAAAATTCGACAGTGGAAAACCTCGGTATGGCCAAAAGCAACATATGTCTGTGAGAGATGGACATTGGCTAAAAAAGACAAAACTCACATAGAGGCTTTCGAGATGAAAGGATTAATAACAATACTTATAGAGTGCCTTGGATAGCGAAGAGGACCAACGAATGCGTAATGAAAAGAGCCGAATATCAGAAAATCCTATTGAATAGCATTAAAAGAAGAAAACTGACATATTTTGGGCAGATGGTAAGGAAGCAATGGGATTGTCTTGAGAATGAGATCATACAAGGCACAATTCGAGGAAGGCCAAGGGTAACCTGGCTCGATAACATCCGAACCTAGATGGGACTTACAACATACCAAACCATGAGGGCAACTATGGTAACAATAGGCAGCAATGGAAAGGGATAGTCCATAGTGTGACCAACCCTCAGAGCGAGGAAGGTTAAAGAAGAAGAAGACTGCACTTATGCAGTTCTGAGTGAAACTGAAAAAGTATTGTGAATTGGTTACATCACAGCTCAAATTGCATAAGGGAGCTTAAATTACACTGTATTCTTTACAAAGCTACAGTAACATTAATGGTAACGGTAAAAGACAGAATCCAGTAAAACAGTGCACATATATAATAATTAATGGCTGAATCAAGACCTGCTTACATCTCGTATTTCTTTGATTTTCATGCCTCCTTTTCCGATAAGTGAACCACACTGATTAGCAGGAATAATAAGTCGTAGTGTGATGAGCTGTTTGGCAGTGGTGCCACCTGGTGTAGAATTCTGGAGATCCTATTGCATTTCAAAGCAAATGCAAACTCAATTACCACATCCTCTTGTACAGTGAGCAATTTCAAACAAGCCGTCAAACATTCATGTTTATCAGTGAATTCATAGTTTTCACAGCATGTTGTAAACTTGAAATATTTTCATAGAAGTTTTTGTGCCAAAGAAGTCTTTGAAGTTTTAATTTCAGTGATTACTGTATGCTGTTTTATTTTACATGTTCTAAAATTTAGGATATTCTTCTGTCACTGATAATTCACTATTATCAGCATAGTTTTGGTAAATACTGATCACTTTTTAAATTGTTACAAAGACAGGCTTTATTAAATACTTCATAAAACGCTGTCAACAAATAATCAAAACCTTTAATTCTCATAACACAAACTTTTCGCACAACTGCAACATTAAAATCAACTAACTAATCTGTTTAATATAATAACCTAAATCTATTTCCATGGCAATTCCCATCTGACAGTATGAAACCCGTATATATTGAAATGGACATCACAGATACAATGGATGTACCTCTTCAAATCTTTTGCATATCATGGTAAATGCAGACACAATATGATCAGTCGTTCCAGTTATCGTGACAATTCTTTCGGGACATGAAGCATCTGATATGTTGATTCTGGCTCCACTCTGCCACAACAAATTATATATTGACCATACCGGTATTAAGAACTTTTCACAATAACTAGGTTGCAATTATGGCATAAAGATTTGTTGGATATTCACTGATAAGGTAGACATTACAGTTACCATCACTTCTATCATCGTTGTTGTCATCTTCATCATCGTCATCATCATCATCATCATCATCATCATCATCATCATCATCATCATCATCATCATCAATAACAACATCATCATCATCAACACCACCACCACCTCCAATTTATACCAGGAATGTTCAACTGGCAGTTCGCGGGCCAGATCTGGCCAGCCAGGGGCTACAAAATGGCCCACGAAGATATTGAAATGATCAATAACTTTTTCTAATACATGCAAAACACATTTAAATGTCTTGTTTTCAACCTACCTGTTTTCTATTACTTATGAACTATATTTTTTAACAAAAATATTTCACCTGGCCCTCAAGCACCAGTTGTGAAAAAATGTGTCCCTTCATAAATTTAGCTGAATAGTCCTGATTTATACCAATGAACAACCTAGTGCAATCTAATCATCAACTTCTATAGCGCCACTTCATGGCGCATAGAGGTACCAGCCTAATGGAACACCAGACCCTTATTGCAAATCCAGGATCTCAGGCCGGATAACCAGATGATAGTCTGTGGTGGATAAGGGCTCAGTGCAACAAATAAACTATACAGAACATCAAGGTTCACAATGATGTGCCTCTATTAAGAAATGAAAATGTAACTTATAAATTTCTTCTTGGACATGCAATGTTTCTTAAGGAATTTTGTCAAAAACATCAGTAGAGCAAATGCATCCAAACTGATGCATAAGTCACCCTCATTTTTAACCTTTATTTAACAATTTTGTAGCTACAATTCGTGCTCTGATCAGCTTCATTCATTCTTAAACTCTGTTGTGGAATTTCTGAATCAATGGCCCAACAGCAAACAAAGCAGGCATAAAAAATTCACAGGTTCTGATATTCTGTGAATATCGAAAAAGCTCTTCTTTCCCTTCTAAACTCGACGATCCATAGTCGATTGAGAGTGTAGAGTAATGTCGATGTAACAGTTCATTTCAACTACCTCTTCTAGCTGATCTGTCAGAAGCTATCCTCTTATGACAGCTATGAACTGATAAAGAGAGATTGCAGATAATTGATAAAGGCAGTCAAGTACTCATCTGTCTAACTTACACAAATCTCTCATTTATATAGCACCTTAATTATCATGAACTCTATTGCGTTGGACAATCAGCCCAGTTGTGAGCAAGAAAATGACACATCAGCAAAAGTTAACATAAAATCAAAATAATATCAAATTATCAAGGTCTTGAACAGATGAGGAGAAAGCTACACGAGGGCAAATAGACAGTGAGGAAAGGTGGTCAATAATTCACTGCACTCTTCTGGAAAGTGTGAAGTCAATTGTGAGAATTCAGTTAAATGCACAATTTTACTTGAATACCTCTTTAGAATAATAATTTCAATAGCATTTCTGTTATCTTTTCACAACTGAGTCAATATAAGTGACAGTTATGAAAGAATTTTAAATATGTCTCTCAATATTCAATAATTCTGGAATTTTGGCAGCATTGAGTGTCAAACTAATTGGGCAGTTATAAAAATCCCTTTGGCTTTCGGCAAATATTGCATTTTTATTTTAAAATGCTATTTACCTTAAACAATGTAGTTTTTAAGAACTGTGTTTCACATGAAAACAGTGATCAACAAATACTCGACAGAGACAAAGTCATAGACTCAACATAATTCCATGAGATCAAATCTAAACCTCAGATGCACAAAGAAAGCCAGGACACAAAACCTACTTTTGCAAATTTTAAATAGAAATCAAATATCACAACACCAATTAAAAATGCCATTCAAATGGCAAAACAAGTGTATTTAAGAAAAATCATTGAATTAAGAAGACGAACACACTAGAAGACTGATTTGAGCTCTTACCTCTTCTCTGAACCTTCTAACGTTATCGCCCTTCTAAAAGCAGCAACAACAAAAACAGAAATGTAATCTCAGAGGATAATAATAAGGATGCTGTTAGCAATCAAAACAAAACAAGAAACTCAAGAAAGACAAGGTATTAATGGAATCAGCGTCAAAGAAATAAGCGTTTCTGACATGGACAACGGCCCCGAGGGTGCGCTTATCTAATAATAATGATGTGATTTATAGTGGTTCAGGAGGCTAGGTACGCCTGTGTGAAAACCACTTTAGTAACTCTCCACATTCAATAACCTAGTTTATCGAGATAGCCTTTCAATCTATTTACTGCTTCAACTGTCACTCCCACCTCGTCCAAACCGTTCCATTTGTCCACAACCTTTGCACTAAAAATTGTATTTTTTCTTGGTCCATCCTCCATTTGTGGCCTCTTGTGCTGCTATAGTGTGCCAATGTAAAGAATCGATCGGATGGCTCATCAACTTTCCCAGTCATTATTTTGTATGTTTCTATCAAATCCCCCCCTCTCTCTGTTCTCCTTTCTAATGTTGTCAATCCACGATATTGAAGTCTTTTTTTGTAGCTTAAATTATGGCACCCATTGACCATCTTCGTTGCTCGTCTTTGCACTTTTCCTAAAAGCTCTATATCTTTTTTCAAGAATGGATTCCATGCCTGAACACAGTATTCTAAAAGGGGCCTTACTAATGACATAGTTTTATGATTATCTCCTTGTCTCAACTCACTATTGTTCTTTTCATCATTCCCAATATTTGGTTACCCTTTTGCTGCCTCCATACATTGTCAAGATCTGAAAGAGCTTCAATGTCTTCCAAAAACTACTCTAACTTTACACTCCCTGTATGCTTTAGCAAAGATGCTGCCAAAAATATTTTAAGAAAAAATGCCACATAAGGAGTCAGGGACACATTAATCCACTACAAATAGATTTATGGGAAGGAATGGAACCATGTCTATACTCAAAAGCCAAGGAATAAGTAAGTAAGTATGTATAATCTTATGAATTTATAAAGCACTCCCAAATTAGTATGGCAGCATCAGGTATCCATATATTCCTAAGGGATTTATTTAAATCTGAAATAACTACAGTCACAAGGTGGAAGTCAGCCAGACGATGGTCATCATAGATGCAAAGGGGGAGGGGGGGTAGCTTTGAAGCACTGGATTTTTATAGCCTTTTGCTCTTACTTATATTTCCACAGCAGCACTTCACATATCGGTAATATTACCACTATTTCTGATGTTTTGCTTAGAAGCACTCCCGCTGCAATTACTGCATACTGATAGTGAGGCATAAGTCGATCTAAAAGAGGGTCAGAGAATCAGTGTAGTCGTCCATCCATTCATTGCACACTGTACAAAGCCTTTAACCCCTTAACCGTGTATTTAACTGTAACTCAATGTAAAATGGACGGATGTATCCGGGATCCCCAGTTAAGGGGTTAACTGCATGCAACACAATGCCACTTTGCATTCTCTTCACTTCAACGCTTCATTCCACCACTGAACTCGGCTTTAAACTGAACAAGAGTCTATACCGTCAACATCTTGATTTCCAATCGCTTTAAAAATGCACTTTATTGCAATCAGTTCCTCGTTCGTATCTGCCGATGTCATCTGCATACAACCGTCTTCTAAATAGTTTTTTCCTGTTTCTTTACAGATGACATCCATTACAATAACGATGAACAGAAGAGGACTTAGACGGTATCCATTAGCAAAAATTCCACCAGGACTCTGAACCAATTGCTCTGATCATTATACACTCTTACTCGTGCGCTGTGCATCATAGCACTCCGCCACTGCTTTCTAAATCAAATGAATCAATCATTACATCTATCCTGTGCTGTGTAATTCACAACTTATAGTTTCTCTTGGGAAGTGGTGCACAGATATTGAATGATACAAGAAAACAGACTTTCATAAAGCTAATTTTTAAAACATTGTAAGCCAGAGTGCTTGGAGTACAAAGCTTGTAGTACTTGTGCTTTCTCAGTGGCCGTCTCCAAACCCTGGAACTCATTGCCTCAGCATGTGCACACTGCTAGTTCATTACAAATATTTAGAACAAGATGAAAACCCCATCTTTTTGACTGGCTCATCCACCATAGACTGTCACCCGTTTGTCTGACCGGATACCCTGGATTTGACCTGGATCTTAAATGATTTTGATTTGGTGTGCCATCGGCTGATGCTCCTGTACATTATGAAGTGGCGCTATAGAAGTTCAAGATTAGATTAGATTATTGTCATCATTAATTATAACACTCAATATCAACATCACTGTATCTAGACCTCTAAGCTGAATTTTTTAAAGGCTGGCTCAATAGAATTTACAACTGCTTTTCAGCTAAGCTGAAAAACGAATGAACTGGCATTTATGGCTAAAAATTCGAGATTTTACAATTTTTCGCTTGCATATATACAGTAATCATTATTTCTAAAGTTTATGTCTACATAGTATACTGTAAGTAGTCTGTTTATGTTATATGACAGTTACAAAGTAGCAGAATTGTAGAAATGCTAGTAACATGCATAATACAGTGAAATATAAAAATTGCTGCATAATCTTGTCGAAACCCAAAACAATGAAAAACTTGACTAGCTGGACTAGGCATTAAGATTTAAGCCTCAAAGTGACATTTGCTTAGACAATTTGAAGTTATAGTGATAAATGAGACATGAAGAAGTTTGTCACCCGTACTTTGAACCATGCTCAATGGCAAAAATTTTGGCTAGCCACAACATTTTCTGGGGTTTATGGCTACAACTTTTTTTGGCTTGGCGGCTAGCCACAAAGTTTCAGTGGTTTTACGGCTGACTAAATATTTTCGGCTTGGCGGCTCAGCTTAGAGGTCTATTGTCATAATAGTCACCATGATTGTTATCATGGCTTCTTTTTAAAAATATAACTGGTACTCACTTTTCCAATAATACTTCCCACCTCCTATAATAAAAATAAATTTGCATCAAAATGAAATAAATAGAAGATAGTAAAGCTCACAGATCTAAAAGAAGCTCTAACTAAGATTCAATATTTTGTTAATTAAACACAAATTGCACAAACCACGAGGAATAAATCCAGTGAAAAATTAAGAAATGAACAGAAAATGAGAGCCAAAATGTCTCTCTTAGCACAAGATACTTCCATAGTGGTTTTCACACACGATGATACTTCCAAAGCCACTCAAAACACTTATTGTATATATATATATATATATATATATATATATATATATATATATATATATATATATATTATATATATATATATATATATTTAAGAATTTTATCTCATCTTACATTACCTTACCTTATCTTACCATATATTACCTCTTCTTGTTTTACCTTCATTACCTTCCTACCTTATCTTACCCTATCTTACCCTATCTTACCTTATCTAGTCTTATCTTACCTTATCTTATTATTATTATTATTATTAGCCAGACGATTTCTATAGCGCAATAAGCATGGCCAAAGTGGCCAAAGTCAAGAGCGCTTTACGAAACTACGTATACCCGATGGTGAATAAGTAAGTCTTAAGATTACGTAGAAAAATTTCAAAAGAGTCAGAGTTTGTGACATAGTCCAGTAGTGAATTCCACAGTTCTGGATTGCCCCGAGTAATTGACCTGTCCCCAAACTTAGCCATTTGGGGAACCTTGTCTTACCGTACTATCGTGCCTTATCTTGCCTTATCTTTTCTTACCTTTCCCTGCATGATCATCCTCAGCGTCAGCACTGGCATGCTTAGGTCACTCGAAGGGACCTTGGCCATGGCATCATTATTGTTTTGCTCCTCTTCCATGATTCCAAAAGAAATTTGCCACAGATGTCGCGTGTTAAAGTTCGGCGATCTTCTTCTTCTTCTTCTTCTTTCTCTTCTGTGTGGCAGCGCTTCTGTCGTAATTCAATGAAAGTGTTCACAGTAGCATAGCGTGAAATAATCTTCCTGTAATCACAAACACTACGATTCATTGCGTGTTGCACACAAAACAAAAAACTTCAAAATTATAGAAACGAAAAACCAGACAGGAGGACTTATCACCCCCTCAACATTAATGCCGAACAGCAAAAACCACCGGACCACCCCACATCCGAACTCATTTTGGCACAAGAGAAGGTCAAACAAAGCGGTCAACCTGGAAGCTGTAACCTAGGATGATTCATGCACAAAAAGCTATTTTTCTGTCGTCAACTTTTAAAATTTAAAAATGATAATTCAGTGATCGTGGATATCAAATACAAGCACAAATATTTCATCAAAATTTACTTACTTACTAGGTCTAAACTAATCAATCAGAGGCTGAGATTTGAATTAAGTTTGAAGGCACTGAACAATATAAGACAGAACCTTCCAAAAGGAAATGTGACAAGCTCATAAAATTGCCACAGCATGTGACAAGGATATTAGCATGACCAGTACATAGAGTTACTGAAGGTATCTTCAGCTACCATATATAGTCTACAGTATAAACACCCAACCGATCCCATTTGCTACCGCACACTAATTCTTGTCCTGAGATGTACTCATAAGTAGAATCACAACAGGTATGTCCAGTGACAAAACGGTTCCAGAATTATGCCAATTATATCAGCTTTTGATATCAGTACATGCAACATTGAAATTATCATGAGCCTAGGACAGTCAACTGAATCACCTCTCAAACCAATACTAGTTATGCTCATTCCCTGTTTATAAATTATATAGAATTCTTTGTCTATCAACTATCAGGTAAATATATAGATATAAATAAAATAAATAAATTTTTTAAAAACAAACACACGCATATATACATACATACATACATACATACATACATACATACATACATACATACATACATGGATGGGGAGTCAGAATAAAATGCTACCTAATTATATAAATAATATTATGTATGGTAACGTTTTATTCTGACTCACCGTGTACCAGGTATATATTATACACACACTTTCGGGATGATGACTGCAAATGGTTCAGATCCATAGGTTATGAAGCACATATTTACTGTACATTCAATATGTTATAGCTGAACATACATTATAACCAAGTCCGTCATAACAAAGTACTACTGCATCAGCAGTTCTGCAATACAGAAGTTCCTATCTTCATCAAGTTTATAAGGTTAATGTAATAACAAACTTAAAAGAAAGATTCATTGAATGATGATGAGGTTTTTCTTCAAGTTTAGAAAAGCTTCCAATGGTCACCACAAATATTAAATGATTTATGTGCATTCTAAGAATAGAAAAGTGAAAAGTGCAGTTGTTTCTGTGCTATGGCTAAGTACAAAGGAAATAGTCAGCGCCGGCGCGTGGGGCTTGCAAAGCCTGCGGCCGCAGGGGGCCCCGCCGGCCGCAGGGGCCCCGCCGGCCTCGGATATTTAAGAGTTTTCATTTTTCTTTCTATTCTTTTTAAGTAGTATTTGTTTTGTTTTTTGCTCGTCAGGCCATTTGAAGAGGCAAAATATATACGGATGACCTTTTTGCTCGTCAAGACATTTCAAAACGTTGCGCTCAGAAAATTGCAGGGTACCCCCCCAAAGTCATGCGCCATCTCTGGAAATAGTATAAGATGGCTCTACAGCACTGTTCTAAAATTCTGCAAAAGCACACTAAACACAACCACACATTTCCATACATGGAGAAGCTGAACATATATGGTAGATACAATCGGAAAAAGATCTCTCTCTCGTCAGAAGCTTTGCATTCACTTGAGTGCCACTGAACAAGGTGTTTTGCTTTGACTGGCCTCTTTTTTTACGCCATATGCCCGAGCTTCAAAGAACACATCTTGATAGGAAAATCATTTACGAGCTACATGTAAAAAATGCAGCTCAAACAGTTGCCAAGACGAGTTCAAGGGTGGGTTTCAGATAAAGCCTAATCCTCTGCCCAGCAAGTATGGATGGATGCACGAATCCAACGAATTCCGTCAATCTTCGTCTGCTCTATAACTCACAGCAGGTTGCAGGAAAAAAACTGAACACCGAGGAGGTTTTTACCAAGCAGCCACATCAGCAAAAGAGCACAAAAAGTATAAAGTATACCAAAAATATTACCGGGCAATCCAAAATCCAATAAAATGTAAGTGTTTTGGTAGCTAATTCGGTAAAGGGTCAGCTTTGGCTTACAGGAGCAGAGCAGTAAAGTAAGTAAGTAAAATCTCGTAAATTTATATGATGCTTTGGAAAGTAGCACAGTAATAGCTGCTTATTCTTATACACTTACTGGTAATCTTATTTGAAATAGCTATAGGCAAGGCGGGTTGTCAGCCGGGCAAAAGTCAGTGTATCCATGACGCGGCGAGTCAGGGTTTGAAACAAAGGGATGAAGATTGTATATTGCACGTACTCAAACTCATATGTCCAATGATGGGTGGGGAGAGACAGTGATATGGTCTGTGTAGCGCTCTGGGCGATTACTAAGGTATTATTATCAGATGCTACTGCATATAAATTCTCCTTTGGTTTGTTTGCTGTCCTAAGATCGATAGACATCAGCTGATTTCAACCAGGTAAAATTACTGCAAATATGCAACCTCCCTGGATTCAAACAGGTGGAGTCCTTGAGGCAAAAGGCATACCTAAGACCTCAAGTTTTGTGAATTTTTTATCTCACAAATAAACAATTCCAAGAGGAAGCTCTAATTTCTGTGTCTTGAATGCTGGTGTAGCCAGGGTTCAAGAATAGGGACACACCAAGACTTCCACAGACCTACATTTCCGGTTGTGACTAGGGGGACTTTGAAAGTGTCATGAGCTCCCCCAACGGGATCTGTGGCAGACAGAGTCCTAACCAAAAAAACTGAGTGCAACATTAGATAGGGCCTAAAATTCTTGAAAATTTGAGCATATTTCCAGACTACAACTATATGACAGCATATTGGCAACAATGTTCCCTCTAAGCTGACAAGAAAACGCCGTGCAGCAGTTTCCAACTGCCACGCAGTGCTTTTGAGCTTAAAATAACACTGATTTCGTTGTTGTCTTGGGTGACAGATGTGAGAAAATTTCAAGTACATGCATAAAAAGGTGCCGCTCAGGCAATATACTTTCCGCGCAAACTCTAAAAATGTAGAGGAACATTGATTGGCAAATCCATCAACTCATAAAATGCTTTCATACAGTGTTTTATCCAGACTCCAGGCCTTTGGAGGAAATCGAGGCTTTGGGAGGAATCGATTTGGTTGGAGGAGAAAAGACACCTGTAGTCCAATGCAAAATTTGTGTAAGTGCTGGGATTTTTGGGGAATTTTGAGGGTTTGGGGAGGAATCTCCCCTCCTAACAGGCCTGTATAAAACACTGCTTTCATGGTCCCCTAGTGGGGTCAGGGGCAGAGCCCCAGCCACCAAAAACTTAGAGTACCGGTAATACTAGATTCAAAACTTGAACTTTTGTGCAAATTTGTAGATTACATGACAGCAATAAGTAATCACTCTACCCCATTAGATAAGATTTTCCAAATGTTTCTGTAAGAATCTGCACATTAGTGTTGGCCTGTTGCTCAGATGGCGCCAAACCACTGCCCCTCTTGTGGCTGTGGTCATAGATGCTGCAAACGTTTTTTACGTTTTTTATTCGCCAACAAAAAAAACGCGTTTTTTACGTTATTTATTTTTTTACGTTTTTATTTCTTTGCGTTTTTCAACGGCTTTTTGCAATATGGCATTTCCATTATTTCTAGATCATAGGTAAGCAAGCCGTGAATCAAAATTTTCAAATGTTAATCAAGGCGTTACACAATTTCAATTACGCAAAGTTTAGCACCAAAACGCCGCAAGATCGAAAAGTCGAAAAACGAACCACTTTAAGTTGAATTCTCTTGTTTTTGTTGTAAAGTGTATGAAATTTATACGAAAAGGTGCGGTGTATTTTAAAATATTATCGGCAATTCCTTAGAATTCCTTAGAATGTGAGTTTAACCAGCTTTGAAGGTCATACGTTTATGTTAAACCTAAGATGATCGCTTCGTATCTTGACTGTATCTGGTTTTTAGAGAAGCTAATTAATTTGGTGTCAGGACAATATTATTAATATTTATTCAAAAAGTGATTAACAAATTGTCACAATAAATAAATAGGCCTACTATATCGTTTTCTGCATTAAAGTAAAGTAAAGTAAAATCTCGTGGATTTCTATAGCGCCTTGGAAAGCAGCACAACAGTAGCTGCTTATTCTTAGGCGCTCAGCCTCTCTTAAAATATCTAAAGGGAAGGTATGTTATCAGCCAGGCAATAGTCAACGTCCAAAGGGCAGTGAGGCTAGGCTGTTACAGCTATGGAGGATATGATTTTAGAAAAAGGAATGATTTAAGTTTAGACCTGAAGACTTGAGGAGATAATGCGGGAATTATAGGAAATGAGGAATCAGATTTTATTGTTTGAAAGTGTCCAAGTCTGCGGAGGGAAGCTGGGATCGAGTTCCAAAGTTCAGGTGAGGCGTATGAGAAGGCACGGTTGCAAATTTTCAGGGATGACTGAGTGGGCGTGACAGAGTGAGGTAAGATGATGAACGTGTGGGTCGAGGAGGCTGAGGGGTTAATAGTGATCTAAGGTAGACAGGTTTTGATGACTGAAGTGAGCTATGTGTAAGTGTTATTATCTTATATTGGATACGTTCAGTTATTTTAAGCCAATGTAATGATTTTAGTATGGGTGAAATATGGGAAAATTTAGGTGACTTAGTAACAGCACGAGCAAGTGCATTTTGTATTGATTGCAATTTGTTGATAGAGGCTTTGGGAAGGTTATAGTAGAGGGAGTTACAATAATCTAATTTGGAGTGGACTATTGAGGTGGCAATTGTGGAGGCAGTTTTAGTATCTAGGCAAGGACGTAGGCGGCGAAGGTCACGAATATGAACATAGCAGGCTTTTGATAGTTGGGAAATTTGTGATTCGAAGTTTAGAAAAGAATCAAATTTGAATCCTAGATTTCTAGCAGTTGGAACAGGGATTATTGTGGTGTCAGAAGCCAAAACTAGTTTAGGATTGTCAATTTTTTTGAGTTGTTGGTGTAGTCCAATTAAAAGAAACTCTGTCTTAGAAGGGTTAAGACCAAGGATATTAGATGACATGACATTAGACATGACATTAGATGACAAGTAAAGTAAAGTAAAATCTCGTGGATTTCTATAGCGCCTTGGAAAGCAGCACAACAGTAGCTCGAGGAGGCTGAGGGGTTAATAGTGATCTAAGGTAGACAGGTTTTGATGACTGAAGTGAGCTATATGTAAGTGTTATTATTTTATATTGGATACGTTCAGTTATTTTAAGCCAATGTAATGACATTAGGCATTAGGCCTACTAATGAGTGTTTCTCGTTGTCTTGCTTTTCTACGTTTATAAACTAATTATGCAACCACAGTAGAAAATTAACGTGTTAATTTCTGTGTTGGCTAAAAAGTAAATGAACGTTTTTTCAACGTTCTTTTAGGTTTTTTTTAAAGAAAAAAACATGTTTTTTACGTTTTTTTATTTTAGATTTTACGTTTGCAACATCTGTGGCTGTGGTAATGGACGTCAAGACATACATGCACATCCCATTTAGTCTAACTAGGGGATTAGTTAGGGAGTGGGGTAACCTCAGCCACAGAAATATTGAGGAATATCAGAGTTGGACATTAAGCTCTGGTGCAAACTTTAAAGACTTTATGTTTACGGGTATTTATGTTCTATCACTGAATGGTTAAAAGCTGTAATACAACTAGTTATATCAATTCTGTAAACATTCACTCAGATACCTCTACTCCAACCCCCTTGAAAAAGTTCTCATTGGTTTTGTGCAAATCCCACGATCAGTCCCAAATCCAAAGAGGGGCCCAGCCCTCTGGTGCCCCTCGTGGCTATGCTAATGGTCTTGTGGGCTCAGAGAAATAACTGATGGCCACAATTCAGAGCAAAGTCTCAGCAAACCATATGAAAAAAAACTACAGACACCAAATTCACCAATGAGGACCTAAGGCAGTAGGATTGTATGCAGCAGTCAAAGCCAGTCTAATGGTAAACATTCTGTACTGGATGCTCCATTACATGCCTTTTGATAGCGAATGCTTTAAATATTGAAGTTAGAAAGTCTTGCCAAAAAGAATAAAAACAAGCCAATATGATGCAAAATAGCACTTGAACTGTGATGTAACTTATTTAGAAAACACTTCATTTTAAGAGTGCTTCTTGAAATATGGTCACCTGAATCACAGTTTTCTGCAGCTGCCATTTACTTTCATAAGCACTCTCAATGGGACAACTTGAATATATCCGCTGTCCCTACTTATGCTGGTAAACCTCAACTGGGCTGACATCATCAAAGCACAGAATAAGTAAATTCATAAGATACAGAGACGCAATAGATTTTGTGATAATTTGGAATTCTAAAACATTAGAAATAACCTAAAGAAACAAAATTATTTTTTTCTCGCTAACTTATCTGTGCTTTGGAAAGTTTGGCCATAATTAATTAGCTTAAACTATTGTCAATTTTAAATGAATTTTGAATATTGTTAGGCCTATGATAAATATTATCAGCATGATTCAGCAGAGTTGCCTGCCTGCCTGCCTGCCCAGTGGCGGCTCCACCGGGGGGGCAGGGGGGCCCGTGCCCCCTATTGAGTGTCTGGCCCCCAGTTGGGACCCTATACTTAATGCTACATACATTAAACAACAAATGGTTGGCCCCCATGATTAGAAGTTGCCACCCCAACGCCCCCCACTTGCCAAATCCTAGAGCCGCCACTGTGCCTGCCTGCCTGCCTTGCGGGATATTGTATCTCTTAAGACAGCTTTTCTCTATCAAAAATTACCATGTATTCTTAAGATAAACTACTGGACCATTTAAATTATACAAGTCAAATTTGTATGTACCTTCTTTAATATGTGGAGACACTTACTAGCCAAGTACTTTTTAGAAGCTTCCTTTTGTCATAGTTAAGTTTCTTTCCTGTAGTATAGAACATGTTGTTGATCTTGTATGTATGTATTGATTGATTTGCTGATTCATGTAATTAATAGATGAGATGAGAATTTTAAAAAATTAAACTATTGCACAATCTCAAGCACCTAATTTCTGCTCAGCATTGATTTTTAAATGGAATTTTTAATGAAATTTTTGGCATTTTGACAGTCATCTGACTGAATAGTCCTGAAGTGTGGAGGTGGCCAATGCCATATTAAAATGTATGCACATAACTGTAGTGTCATCGTTACAACCAATTGTTGCAGAAACGGAAATTCCTCTGTCAAATTACAATTACATGTTGACTTGCGTATAGGCATTATAATTCTTTATCGATTTGAAGATAAGTAGCTAGACATTGTACAGCACCATTTTTGCGTCTTTTGAGAAAACTGAAATACTTCTGGTACCAGGTATTGCATTGTCTCCAAGTAGCATTGTTACGGTTGCTATAATTCTATGGACAAGAGTATGCTATCATTGCTATGACACCTTTTATATAATTATATTAGACCTAATAGACTATGCAAGCCTTGTAAGGCTATCTATTATAATATTAAGATCCTTATCTGTATGTCTCTCTGTCTGTTACCTTCAAGCGTTCTGATTGGTTGACTATTGGTAGACGGTTTATACCGTTTAGTCCTTACGTCGCGATGCGTTGGTGGGCGATGTTCGAAGACGACGTTGCTATTGGTAACCAAACGGTTTAGTCGAAGAAGCGTTTGACGAAGTGTACGTTCAATTGTTCATTGCAACGTCATAATGTGTACAACGTCGAGATGCGTTGGTGGGCGTAGCTCGAGGAAGTTGCGCAATTTTAACGTACACAAAAATACGTGTACAGCGTCACAAATGGTCACAGTTGCGTGATTTTAACGTACATAGGCCTAATTATTACGTGGCGCAGAGCTTGGCTAGGTGGCGGTGTACTTCATTGAAATGTTGTTCAGCATGAATTCAATGATTGGGTATTAGGTATAGGTATTGGATTAGTATTTATCCTGCACTGCGAGCGAAGCGAGCATCTTTCTAGTGTTTGTGTTCAAATTTCTTAAAACGCGAATTTCATACGGGAAAATTGGTCATCTTACTATGGAACAACAGGCAACAGATCTTCATTCTAATGCAGACGAATTACGGCCCTCAAGGCATACTTCTTATTGAGTGCTACTCCAACTTCCAAGTGTTTAGATTATTTACCTCCGCACTAGCCTATTTAAATTATATTCCTTAGATTACATTGCATTAAAGGTGTGCTACGAGTCTAACGAGAACCAAGAGATGCAACAGTGATAGGCCTACTGGAGAGCACAAGAAACCAAGTGAACAATCATAAAACTATAATTATTACAAACGGAGTAAGACTACAATTTCCTTGTTAAATTTTTAGCAAAAGCTGACACAACAATGCTGCGTCTATCTCCTTTTCCAATAATTTATTATTTCTTTCTACAATAATCATAATTTAGATTACTTGTCAACAAAAGAAAGTGTACAAGAGAGCAGTGATGGGTAATTGCCCTTTTTTATCTAATTAATTAGAATTAGAATTAGTTGAAATTTTACAATTACAATTAGAATTAGAATTAGCAAAATTTCACAACTAATTAATTAGAATTAGAATTAGATACCTTCTAATTTAATTAGAATTAGCAATTAGAAGTGCAGTGATAAAAATTGCGATGCATTTTAATGTAACAGCGAAAATTAATTTCATCCTCCGTAATCTAGATTATATCAGAATTGCATTTTGCAAGTAAAAGTGACTCAAACAAAGTATCATCTAATCGATTTCATTTTCTCCTATCATTAAGAATAAATCCAGCTGCACTAAATGATCTTTCAATAGCAGTAGATGTGGCCGGTACAATATGATGCTGCAAATGTAGCTGGTATAAACAGGGAAAGTTCAATTTATGGTCCTCCCAAAAAGAAATACAATTAGTGTTCATATTGGTTGGAGTATATAAGTAACTTTGGAGCTCTTCAGTTTCTGTTGACGTCAGCAAAGTTTCTTCCATATATCCAAATAGATCGTTGTTGGACTTAATTTGAGGTGTTACTGATTTGTCATTGTCCATAGCCGGTGTCAACGATGTATTGTTTATCTGCTTTGAGACTGAATTTACTTGACATTTAATTTGTCCTTGAACAAAATATCCTTCCTCAGCACTCTCTATCCACTTCAGTTTGGCTCGTGGGTCCAAAGCACTTGACACAAGCAAGTGTGCTAATTAGGCAACTAATTGTTCTTTTCAATTACAATTAGCAAGCTATTCATTAGAATTAGAATTAGAATTAGCAATATTTTGGAAGTAATTGATTAGAATTAGAATTAGAAAGATAGCTAATTCATTAGCTAATTAATTAGAATTAGAAATTGAATTACCCATCACTGCAAGAGAGTTACCTGCTGGTTCCGATAAAGCATCTAAGGTTATCTCAGTCCAAGAGAGAACAACACACCTACGAAGTGCAACAACTTATCTCTAGATGCAGTCAGGTGAATGAAGTCTTTGAACGCTACTCCGCCTTAACCGGGTCTCAGTTCGTAATTTCGGATCCAGCCGAGCTGCAGCCGACCAAAATTTCGGGACAACAAACGCCGCCGCCGCCGCCGCTGTTGGCCTCTTCTTAATTATGAGACAGGACAAAAATACTAATTTCAGTTCCGCTGATCGCAAGAAGAGAGCCGCCGCCGCTGCAATGAACGCCACTATAGCAGTAGCAGCAGCAGCAGCCCATCTACCTAGTAACAGGAGAGGAGCTGCGTGGCGTCGGCGTCAAGAATCTTTATACACCTTGCACTGCCTACGACAGGCAACTGACTTCGACCTACCTGGCCTCCTTCGAATGGGAAGCCGATTGACTGACACAGGGTATCCCGGCAACTGCCCCCGCCCCGCATCCCTTAATTCTGACAGCTCGTTATTAACTTATAAGTGGTGGGCTGCTGTAAGGTGTTCAACAGGTTCCCGGTAACTACCTGGGCTGCAGATGCGCCTAAGGGCCGCCGTGAGGTTTCCATATGAACACACGCTTGACTCTTCCTTCTAATGAGCGCTTCTAGGCATCTCTGTCTGTCTATGTGTCTGTCTGTCTGTTTCTACCGCGTTTGTATGCCATTCCTCATCCGCGCAGCTGCCGTTCCTGGCTTAGCGCGATATTCTCTGGATTAGATCTCGCCTCTGGTCTACTGAATTTTATCGGATATCTCTGATTTTTCCTCCACACGTTCTGTTTTAATATTTCAACTATTTTCTAAAAAGCCGTTTTATACACTGTCGTTAGTTATGGACTGGATGACATATTTAGATAATAACTGCTCCATTACGCCTAATAATTTATGGCTAATTAGGGCCTATTACATCAAACTTAGTCGAATGGATTAATTAAATTTGTACTTTTTTATAATTAAAGCACTAAAAAGTAAAAATTCATAGGATATCTTGGCAAGTTGTGATATTCAATTTATGACAAAACCACCGCTAGGGCATACTTGAATCTCCCAAACTTGGCATTAATCTAATTGATTTATAAAATTTCCATCGGCAGCGCAGCGCTCGGCCATTTTGCGTATTTTGAGCCAATACGCAAAATTAAGCGTCTGCTAAGCACATGTACAGAACTACAGATGCCTTGCTTACTCTGGCTGCGTGCGTGCGTGCGTGTGTATGCGATGCTCTCTATAGCGACTGCAACGCAAATAGATTGTATATCAGGAGTGATATCACTGCCTTTTATTAAAGGGATGCAATGAATGCAATATAGCGCAAAGATTTGCTCGCGAATCGTCATATTGATGCACTAACAGACGTAGTCTACGCAGATCACTCAGGACGCCCTCGAGGCTTCAAGTGAGACAATTACCGAAACTAAGATAAAGTTACAAATTGAATCAGTTGACAACAGAAGTGGCACACAGCCATTCTCGCCATGCGGTCGTAAATTCCAAAGGCACGTGGAAATAGGCCTAGAGGTTAGGTTCATTAATTATATAATATATAGGCTTATTACAGTAATTTAAATATAAGGCGGCCTTGCGCATGTTCTACGATGAATATATAAAGATTTTCCAGCCTTTCCCTTCCCCTGAGAATGATCAGCAATGACAGCAAAAAGATGCCATGAATTTGGCGCCGATCAGATATGGGCACCAAAATTGACTCCAGCGACCTCGTTTCCTAGTCAAACATTTTTTTATCGACTTGTCCCCGGGCGCCCACCACTCTGCACGCCACGGCCCACTGGATTTACTCAGTAGGCCTTATTACTTTTGCTGTTCTTCCTATAAAATTCAGGTTAGACTTCATATAACAATTTATTATCAGGGCAGGGGCGTAGCTAGGGTGTCCGGCGCCCGGGTACAAAACATACTCACGGCGTCCCCTTAAGCTAACGAAAACCTGACAATTTAAAAAAAGTCATTGCTTCTCAACTTCACAAAAAACCTGACAAGCAAAAAAGTCACTACAGCCGTTACAACTAGGTTGACAGTACGGCCGGGGACAAACCACCGCCCGGGGACAAACCATGCTGATGGCGCCCCCTCCCTCCCTCAACTCCCACGACAAGCAAAAAAGGTGGTCGTCACAACTACAACTATATTTAGACTGCTTTTTGTTTTTTTGCGACCTCGGCGCCAGGAGACATATGTACCCCCTGCCCCCTAGCTATGCCTATGGATTCTATGGATTAGGGCTTACTGCATCCATGCTTGGAAAGAATCAGGGCTGGAAAATGTGGTTTTAAAAGCATAAGTTTTAAGTGTGTTTAAAAAAACCTAAAAATGAAAAAGTCAAAATTTTGGGTGTTTAAATTTTTAAAGTCAAAAATTGAAAAAACTCATCTTGATTGGTTTTCAACTTTTTTATCTCCAGACAGCAGAATACTTATATGACGATGTGAGGAGAATATAGATTTATGGGTGTTGACAAAACTTGACATGCCAGACAATAAAACCTAAAAAATTAAAACTCTAAAAACCAAAATACCTAAAACCTTTAAATTTTGTTTCTAAAACCCTAAGTTTTATCCAGCCTTGGAATGAATACAAGGTGTATTTGGACCAGTAGGCCTAGCTCGCGGAGACTGGTGGATAGGGGCCTACCCAGAGCCAAGTCGAAAATTTTCAAATTTTATATAAAAAAAGTGTTTGACGAGCAAAGAGGTCGCCAAGTCAAAGGCTGTCAAACAAGCCAGCTCTTGAGCTGACTTAAAACTTTTTCTTACATTTGGATGCCCCTCCCCCCATCTGGTGGATGCCCGGGGCCACGGCCCCACCGGCCCCTCTGTGCACGCTACTGATTCGGACATGTACCACCATCTCCATAATATAAAGTCTATTTGAAGATAAAAGACTTTTTGAAATCCTGACAATTCTGGTGTCAAAACGAAATTGGTTGCATGTCTGTCAAATTAATGCACACGTTCTTTTCAGGAACAATGGTTGAATAACAACATAAGGACATAAGTATACTAAGTCGAATCAAAACTTTAGATAACGATTAATGTAATTCTAAAATGTTCTTCATATGAAGCACAAAATTCATGACGAATAAAACCGTGAAGACCTACAAGTGATCAAATTATCTTCTAAATTCTGCTGAAAGTAATCTTTAAGCTAAGTTGTGTCCCATCGGGTACCATATAGAGTAGACCCGTCTCTTGAGAATTTCCATTAAAAACAACCGTTAGGAAAAAGTGAATTTCTAGTGTCACAGACACATTTTGTCGTTGTTCTACGTTCGTCATCCAGCCAGAAACCCTGTTTGATGAAGCAGCAAGGAAAAGAACCAATTACGATCCACGGAACGAGTGGTGGAATTTGAACAAATCCCAGCCGATCGGGCAAACTGTGCGCTGAGATCCCTTAATGGATCATCATGACAGAAGCGCTAATAAGCCGCTTAGAGATGGATTAGTCTAGAGATCATCGTCGCTAAGGCCTTCTTTCATCGCTCAGACATTCTAATTTCAGATGATGAAACCGATGACTTATTGCAGGGATAATCCGGTAGTATGCGGCCCAAATGAACAAAGTGACCATCATACTAGCATGAGGACTAATTAATTAATGATTCTATTATAGTAATTATACTAATGGAAACATTCTATCAGTTGCAATTTTATACTGTAATTTGCAAAATCCATTAATCACACATACACAAAGTTTTACTGTTGCTGTATGGGGTTCCTATGGAAAAACGATAATTGACTTCATCCATTCTATTCTAGATTAGATTCAAACCATTGAGTCTATCTGGTATAAGTCTTCATAGCTTCCTCTCTTGAGCATAAAGTCTCTTACTTCCGCCACAGCTGTACGTAATCGTCCAGTTTATCAGTCTTTTCTTGTGTTTAATGGTGCGCAATCCTTGACCCAGTCATCAGACTTCTTCTGTGCAGCATGTTCAAAGGCTGCGGTCTTTTCTTATTACTGCATCGATGTTATCTTCTCTTTCAAGCCCCTTCCTTGAAGCAGATGCTGGCAGATATCTTTTTAAAAATCTGGTATCACAAATAAGTGCATGGTATCATGAATAGGTCTTATCAACACTCATTTCTGTATCAGTAATTTTCTTTCAACCTTGCCCACTCAAATGTCCATGTTTCACTACGGTTGATCATACTACAAAGAGATCATCATCGTCTTCGTCATCGTTGCAGTCGTCGTCGTCGTCGTCATCATCATCATCATCAGTAATAGGAAAGGCATTGACGAGCATTCTTCTAGAACATTCAAGGGAGGTTATGAAAGACATAGTCTGGTAACAATAAGCGCACAAAAACTTCCTGTCTATTTTGTTGTAGCAAATCATAAACATGCAAAGGATAATAAAGCAATTGAAAATATCACCCTACAAATGGCAGAGAAAGACTTTGTGTGATTGTGTGCTGTTGCAAATCATTTGGATGAATATATTGACAAACAAGTAAGACAAAATCCATGAATAGAAAACCTGAAAACCACAATAAGATTGAGGTGATTAACAGGATTTGAACAAGTGGAGAAGATGGACGAAGAAAGGTATGCAAGACAGTCACCAAACTAGACAATAAAGTCAGGGTAACAAAGAGATGATGAGTGAGTGAGAATAAACAAGCATTGGGAAATTTTTAAAAAGATCTAGAATGAATTGACCTCTCCTGTAAAGAAATGGTGAGGATTTTGAAAGGCACAAAATTATGGAAAAGCTGCACTGCTAAATTTAATCCAATGCCAATGTCACTGACAAGCACACAATATCAGTCAGCGCTCACAAAAGATGCTAAATAAAAGAGATAAGACTATATTTTAAAAGGCAGAAAGCAAGCAATAAAACTTAATATTCTGTTTATTTATTATATTGGTATAAATAATTATCTAAGTATTTGTTTAATTTTTTAATGGTTAATAATTATGAAATAATTAACAAGTAATTGCACAAATGCCGTAAAAATTACCAGATTTACAATAGTGGTGACAGGCAATGCAGTTATGAGCTTCTTAAAAGTCGGCATTTAACCTTGGAGTCAACATCATAAATGTGCTCTGACCTTCGATAGGAAAACACCAGTAGCTATTTATATTTTGCTATACACAGTAACAAAGTAATCACAACACATTCACAGATGGATTCATATCTGCCAACAAATGGAAAACATCCAATTTTCTTCACATTTGAAAATTTTTTAACATATTGGTGTAAACAGTAGTTAATTTATCAAAAAGACAGTGAGGTTGGACTACTTCCATCACAAAATTTTCGACCTGCAGTGGGGAGAGAGGGTGTCAGACAGAAAAATACCAAAATTTTTGACCTTGAGTGAAGCTCAACATCGAACAGTTTGTGGAGGAGGTGGGTGTTAAGCCAAACAATTCGTGTTAAGTTGAACACTCAATTCAAACTACTTCATCCTGTCATAATTCTGCCTTCAGAAAAGTCAAACCCCCATGAAGGGCAGAAAAGGAGACACACAAGTTGAAAACGTTCGGTCAATTACAAATATAATCTCCATGGTGACTTAGAATTAATTACACGAGTGACATTTCTGTCCCTGGCGTTTGCTATATCTCACTATCAAGCAGGTGGTTGCATCCGAACCAAGACCTCCGAATAAGTATTTGGGAACTGTAAACACGCCAGAGAAGTCATATATAATGCATGGCTTCGAGTTGCAGAAACATCCCAGATTACATCTCACTTATGACCTGAATATACCACCAACGCAGTCGCGGTAGCTACAGAGGCTAAGTAGGCGAAGTCCTTGTCCGTCCGTAGACCTTCAATGCTCAATTGTCATGGATTGAGAAATAGGGGCACAAAACCAATAATAACTTACTAAATGGCGACGATAGAGCCGCTGGCTACCATAACAGATCATCATAGCAGAAGCACTTATAAGCTGCTTAAGAATAGACTAGTTTATAGATCATCGCTGCTAAGGTCTTCTTTCACCAAACAGGCATTTTAATTTCAGGAGATGTAACTGATGACTTATTGCAGGGATAAAAAACCAGCAGGATGGTGAAAAAATTATGATCACAAGCCAATATAGCACAAAGCACTAGCAACAGTGAAAGTACAAACATCTGAGTGCCTGACTGCAGGCAGTAACTTAGTAAGTAAGTAAGTAACTAAGTAAGCAAGTAAGTAAGTGAACCAAATTTCCATAGGATTACCTGAAAGCTTGGTGCAGTGCACCAGCTTATTGGAGAGCACTCAATCTGGGTCAAATCCATAACTATCCATAATCCACGGACTGTGGTTGCTTGGGTTGTAGATCCAGGTGATCAGGGCTGTGGATCGAGATAATAGTAGTATGCAGTGGTTTGCAGCAAAGCTATTTTAACTTCTGAAATTACATTCAGTTAATATACAGTATTTGAAACCATGCAATTTAATTTCATATAATTTTATTTCAGCTCTTCAAAAACTGTTACAACTCTAAATGTTGCTCAGGTCTCAAGACATACCGGTACCCAAGGGCATATTCCTGCCATCAACATTGGGGGAGGGATAGAAAAATTCTGTAGAAAGCATACCCACCCATAAATATGTTTCAACTCCAGTCGGCCATGTCTTCGGTCCACAACCAATGGTCTTCTCAGTGTGCCCCAAGCACAAACCTCCTTGTTCCTGAAACGAGGTTTTGAATCAGTTGGCCCTAACCTTTGGAATGCTCTTGACGCCAGTATGCATGGCTTAGCAACCCCTAATTCTATGGCCCTCTTTTTGAAACGACTTAAAACTTATCTCTTTGTCAATATGCAGCAATTGCAGCGTGCACGCTTCTGAGTGATTCTTTAGAAGAGACGCTATACAAATATTTTGTTACATTACATTACAGTGATGACCTATTTTTGAGTGTCACTTTTTAGAATGCTAAAGAACCAAAGAAGCACAAAACATTGGGGGGGGAGTTAAATGATACTATATACTCCCCTCACTAGCTAATTATTGGATGAGACCGTCCCTCGCAGTCCCTCCATGATCTGCGCCCCTGCCGGTACCTTTATGTTTAAATATTATCATCATAATCCAGGGGTGCACAACCTTAAGGCCAAATTGAACATTCTCAGATTATTTGAGGGCAGTAATATTGAAATGCATGTTCTATTATTTATAATAAATTTTATATAAATCTGTAACTCAAACAAAATTAAATTTAATAAAAGTTGCAATGAACTACTTGACACAAAGATTATAGCAGTAGCCCAATTGATATGGCCAGCCCAGTCAGTTGGTATATAATTTCCATAACAAAATTACTGTTCTTGACCAGTCTTCTGTTTTGCTTTAATTTGCTCCAAAGGCTGGACAGAACACATTGCAAGTCAAATCTGGCCTGTGGGTCATGCATCCCTTCTATAATCCAAGCACTGTATCCATTAAGTGAAGTTTAGAAATTGGCATTTGCCCAAATTATCCAGGGGCATAGCCAGGAATTTGATTTTTTTTGGGGATAATGTGATTTGGGTGGGTGGGTGGGTGGGTGGGGGGTATAGATCTTTAAACACTCTGAAAATCTTTAAAAAATATTAACAATTTTAAGGTAGCCTGATTTTTGGGTGTATATATATCGATATACCCCCGTCGCTACAACCCTGAAAATATCCTGTTACTGTGTGCATTTGAGTGAGTAGCATAATATGGCAAGCAATGAGCAGCAGCTCATGTCAATAAGCCCCCAAATGAGACTAAATTATTTTCTAATAAAATGAAATGTTCTCAAACACATTTAAGGAGAATGATCAATTTTGAATCATGGACTCAGTATTCATAATACTTGAAATGCCAATGTTGAATTTGGTCCAGTAGCGGCTCCAGGATTTGGCAAGTGTGGGACCGTCGAGGTGAAAACTTCTAAGCATGGGGGGTCAACTATTTGTTGCTAGGTAGTAGTAAGAATAGGGTCCAAACAGGGGGTGCCACTGGGGGCAGGCATTCAATAAGGGCATGGGCCTCCCGGGCCCCCCCATGTGGAGCCGCCACTGATTTGGTCACATGTCAGCACAAAATCTGTTGTGCTACACAGTTTCCAAAAAGATATATTAAGACTAATTAATAAATTTAGCATAACTGGAATATACAAAGTAGCTTTGTCAGAATTACTGTCACAATAATTATGTTGTGCAAGTTTTTCTTTTAAAACTAGATATCTAATCCTGAAAAATTTGAAATTAATTGTGAATTTTAAAAGCTAACAACATTAACATACAAACTCAACCTCATCAATGTTCATCAATGCACAACACAAACAATCATTTATATTTATCGCTTCATAACGAATGAAGAAATGACCGATGTTAATCGTTGGGGACAAACACACAGAGTAGAGAGTAGTGAAAGAGCAAACAGTATATGCAGACCTTCAGTGCTCACACTAAGAGCATTTTAAAAATCGTTAGCTATCTATCTCCTCCTATCAGACACCGAAGCTGCTGCGACGGTTTCCATGGTAACAGCACACAGCCCAGGTGCGGTCAGAAAGGTCTCTGTCAACTTCGTCTGATTGACTTCGAAATTGCTCTCGTTTTAGGGATGGACCTGGCAAACTTAGAGGTGGTCATTTTTTCGCAAATATGAACACCGGCATCACCAGTGATGAGTTTTGCCCAACTGCAATTGCCACTCAACCAACACTCGATCCTGGCAGTTGTACACAGGCGGTAGCAGCAGCAGCAGCACTTCAGGTATCCAGTTTCCATTCTCACCTGTCTCCAGAGGTCGACTGTTTGCCCATCAACGATTAATCATATTTAAAGAACCTTCTTGCTTTTCATTTCAGAGTCCTAGAGTCTAAAATCTGTGGAAAATATCAGACTTCAACAGTCACTTCATCTTTGCTTGGTATTAGAATGGCTATGCAAATAAAGAGGCCACTTCCATATTTAGACCGAGATGCGAACATAATTTTTCTGCTGCAAATTCACTGGTATCATTAGACCAAAACAACTTCTTTTCGTACCGTTTCATTTCAGTGTGCATTTTTACTCTGGACCATGATGTGAATGAATGAAAGGGTGAAATAGAGTGGTTCTCATTAGGGCTGCGCCGAGTAACTCGAGTAACGCGAGTACTCGACTCCAAATTGAAGTCGAGTAATTTTTTTGGAGTCGAGTACTCGCATAGAATAACTAAATATGGAATAGAATAAATAAGTAAAGAATAACCAAAGAATTTTATTAAAATTTGACCTACCGTTATTTGTTACAGATTATTAATTAGTCTTATTTAGGTTATTCTTAATCGTTATGCCCCTGTTAGCTAAGATGTTGCCTAAAGTGGTCAGTAGGCCAAGTCTAGTATGGACCTCACATTTCTGGCCAGTACCGGCGAAATAGGCCTAGTTTCTGTTCTGTAACTTCTGTTATACTACAGCAGCGGCAGATAGACACCAGATAGACAGATACGCTTGAATATCCGAAAAATTGATATGCAACTGTATCTAGCGTTCTGCTTTGGTTAAATGAGGGCCATGAAGGCAAATAATACGCATTGTGTGACGTGTAACGTTTGCAAATCATGTATTTCCGGTTTTACGCGAGTACTCGAGTACTCGCTAAGCTACTCGACTCCTACTCGACTCCTAAACTACTCGGTTAGCGCAGCCCTAGTTCTTATGCATGACAGAACCTACTGAACCACTTAAGACCTTATTATTAATTTATTATTGTTATTTTTATAATCATTTGTGATTAGAAATTATCACAGCAGCTGCTCAATTCACTTAGGAGTCATGATAAATGACAATCGAATACTACAAATGTACATTAGATTAGAGATTATCTCAAATATACTACAGATCAACAAGCAAAAACCAATGCGGATCTACCGTAAATAGTGTGTCTGCAAGCAGGTGTGTATGTTTGTGTGTATGTGCGTGAGTGTGTGCGTGAGTGTGCGTGTGTGTGTGTGTGCTTGACCAAGGCCTAAATTCAACACCTAAAATGCCTATATGTTTTAACCTGTAATGCTATGACAAATGATCCAGGAAGGATTCATTCACAAAAAAATCAGCACAACTTCTAGAACAGTTCTGCTCTAACAGCAGGGCAAGAGGAAATCATCAGAACATCAGTAAATTATCCGTGAAGAGACAAAACAGATTGCTGCACAGTCCCTGCTTTCGTCCATGGCAGTCCAGAGCACAGCAGAAAGCCCTAAGCCAATCTATCACTGAAGATGAGTATCTTATGCAGACAAGTGGCTCCATTACAAAAGATACAAAACCTCACAACAGATCATCCGTTGGCTCTCTTTTAAAAATTATGACACAAGCAATACACAGAGCCAAACAAATAACTCACACACACACACACACACACACACTTATATGTGTGTAGAGAGATTGAGAAAGACAGGAGATAGAAAGATAGACAGAAGACAAGCAGAGAGAAACACACAGAGACAGACAACACAGAGACTGTGTGCAGATGAGAAAGAGTGTGTCACAGTGTTTGTGTGTGTGTGTGTGTGTGTGCGTGCGTGTGTGAGTGCACGAGCTCTGTATAATAATATGAATTTCTCTATGGACAGGAATAGAGGTAGAGAGGAAAGAAAAAATACTTAAACTTAAAGATATGGGAGGCACCAACTCAGAAACATAAGACATCAGTCCAGATATCAGTTGTTGGAATGCCTAAGCGTGGTCCATCCATTAAGACCAACGTGCAGACAGCAGGCATGTTGCTGCCAAACACCTGAAACGTTAGGCATTGTTTCAACATCCCATCTGTTGATTGCTGCAACTGCTGACCCAGAACACCTGCATTGTAATTTTTCAACTTCAAAAAATACATAGACGCTGCTATTAGCACATGAAAATTAAACACAACCAATGCATTTGAAAAAATAAGCAATGGGCAATCTAAAATCACGCAAATGTACCTTTGCAGCTGATCTGATGGAACATAGAAAAATTTGTTTAATAGCCAACACAGTGAGCCACGAATATTTCACTTTGTGCCTCCAAAAGTGTTTAACCATTATTGTACCATTGGTCAAACGTAATCAAATATAGTGCCACAAACCTGCTACTTTTATTTTAAAATTCTCTTCTCTCCAAAATCGTCTAAACTTTTGAGAAGGATTCATGCTATAGACCAGAGATTTCATGGAATTAAAAACTCAAACATATGCTGATGACTGCTCTGTCAAAGGACTAACTTGTTGCACTATTAGCATCAGGTTCAACAACCTCGGTGTAACTGAGCATAATAATATTAAGTACAAGTGCTAAAAGTTTAGCGTTTAGAGACAGAACATGTAGGTCAGCATTCTTCACTTCACTTGCAGCAAACATCAGTGATTCATTGGTTTCTTCAGCTCAGCTGGACTGAATAATAAACTGACAGAGAGCGAAAGAAAGAGGGAGAGAGATAATAATGCCAACACGCTTTCACGTATCAACCACCGCCAACTGAGCATCAGCAGCAGCAACCGTTCATTTAGCGCTTCTTTCCAGGAGACAAACTGTCATAAAACACTTCAAAATAAATAACAGGCACCAAGCATAACCAGAGCAAGGGCATGGAACTGGGTCGACCAGAGCAGTGGAAGCAAATCACCAGACACCGCAGTTGAAGGAGGAACCTCGAGATCTCTATTCTCCAGTGATGGGCAACTAGTTAACTAATTAGTTACTAACTAAAAGTTTAACTAATTTTTTTAGTTGTCTTCATAGTTTAATTAAATATAAATAGTTGAGTTAAAATGCTAGTTTAACTGAAAAATTTTAGTTAATAACTAAATAGTTTAACTAAAACTTTTTAGTTGGTGTCCCGAATTCTCAATACAGTAACAGTACCGTTTCAATCTATTCTTTTCTGGGTCATTTTTCCAAACAAACTTGACAACTTCCTGCAGTCTAGACTAAGACTTAAATATTAAGTGATTTCAATGGTTCATTGACTGATATGTTCATGTTGCGAGCATCGTCTATGTTTTCATGAACACATACCTGATACCTAGGAAATAGTTGTAAAATTAGTTGCAAAAAGTTTAACTAAATTTTTTTAGTTTAGTTAACTATTTTAGAAAGTTAGTTTGCAACTAAAAGTTTAACTACTTATTTCTAGTTTAAATTTAGTTATAGTTTAACTAATGTTTTTTAGTTAGTTGCCCATCACTGCTATTCTCTAACATAACTTAAAACTGGAAACTTAAAACTCATTTCTTCGAGACATCGTATTAGTGTAAAGCGCTCTAGCCTTTGACTTTTCGTTCATGTTTTTGCGCTATATAAATCGACTTTCTAACCTAACCTAACCTAACCTAACTTACCATGTCCAACTGACAGAACATTATGCAGTGAAACAATAAGTAACATCATCAGTATCTGGATTATCTGACATAGGATCAATGCTCGATTTGCTGGAAAACAATCATCAGTGGGACTGAACAGTTTTGCATTGAACCTTCCAGTCCACTGCAATTAGGTCTAAATCTTTTTGGCTCCAACCCCTAATGCCATATAGAAAACTTGATCATTAGATGGATAGAGTCTTATTTGATTTCATCAATCCATCTCCTGCACCTGCAATGTTGTATCTTATGTTGTACTGTGTTGTATCTTATAATTTTCGTTTACCTTGTCTTGTAGACATAACTGATTTTGCACAAGACATGATGAATTACTAAATGCAAGTATTCATTTGCAACAGTTCAGCATGATGAATAAACTGGTCTGTCAAGCATCTAAATAACTAGCCAACTCAAATTTCTATTGCAACATTTTGTAATGCACTTGAAACTGGTCAATAATAATAATAATAATAATAATAATAATAATAATAATAATAATAATAATAACAATAACTGGATTTTAGCTGGTTTAGTAGGATTTCTCCTGTGTTGAAAACCACTGTCACTCATACAGCCCTCCATTCCAACTTCCATTCGTCCGCTACGGGGCTGTCCATTAATTATATCTAATTATATCAACAATTTTTGGGCAATTTTTGACCTCCTCCTCCCTTGTCAACAGCTGTCAACTTTCAGTGACCCCCTATAATTATGTCAAAAACTTTTGACCCCCCCCCGCCACTAAGACCAGTGATGGGTCCCCCTAAAAAGTTTAGAAGGCTATTATTTTTGCAGCGATGAGACCTTTTTCCCTTTCTTTTGTTCATCAAGTGTCATAATGTGGTGGTGATTACCCTTTTTTTGCTTGTTAGGCTTTTTTCCATAGTAATAAATAGTATTCCTTGAAACTTCCTATCATTTTATCATTTGTAAAAAATGAAATCATTGACGTCAACTTCTCTTGACCCCCTCCCCTGTCAACAACTGTCAAACTTTTTGAAACCCCTCCCCCTAATTTGTTGACATAATTAATGGACAGCCCCTACAGTTGTTATCTTTGATTTCACAAAAAAACACAATTTGCAGTATGGAATGCCTACTCAGCCTTAATCGCTAGAGGGCGGTAGTAACATCAAAAATGAGTAGCAATGGCAACATTGCGATAGTAACCATAGGTTCGGCGGAAGAGACTGGCCACCGTCCGCCGATGTATGGCTTAGCCACCTATGGGCTGCTGGCTACTAAATACGGGGATCAGCACCGGACCCTACGGGCGTGAGCCTACGGGTGAAAACCTTTACTTTTACTTTTAATGCCTAAACAACACACATATTAAATTTCAGTTCATCATAATTTTTTTGCACTCTAATCACTATGTATAAGTCAAGCTAACATATAAATGCCTACTATAGTATCCCATTGTACTAAAGCTACTTTTAATACTTGACTATATACATAGTTAGTTACTTTTAATGGTTGCTTAAAAGCAGAATCATGGGTGATAGAGGGCATGTGGGTTTTGAGTTTTGATCTAAAGGCTATCAGAGACTCGGCAGAGTGGACAAATGGTAGGAGTGCGCTGCACAGTTGAATGGTTATCTGGGAAAGTTAGGTTATTGAATGTGGAGAGTTACTACGGTGGTTTTCACACAGGCTTACTTAACCTCCGAAACCGCTTTAAATCACATCATCATTGCTACCACCATCACCAGCACCATCATCATCATCCTCATCATCATCCTCATCATCATCATCATCAACAACATCATCATCATCATCATCAACAACATCATCATCAACAACAACATCATCATCATCACCATCATTAAAGTTGAAGCTCAGAAACTGAAAAGGCAAGCTTAAAGAGTGGCATGTGCCGTGTGTGGCATCTGAAGAGCTGGTGTATCGGAAGGCCTGATTGAATGTTTATAACCTTAAGCAATAAGTAAGTACAGATATATCATGAATGTAGCACTTTGCGACCCAGCCGCATATTTTGGAATCAATTCACCGTCTGATAGATCTGTGAAGCAATTTGAGCTTTGGGGTAATGTACTCACATATTGGCATCTTGGTCAATCAATCAATCAATCAATCAATCAACTTCTATAGCGCCACTATCATAATGCCCAGGGCATTAGCTGATGGCGCACCAAATCCAAATTGAATACGGGCCAGGCCAAGCCAGAAAAGATCAGTCAGAAACGGCAGGAGAGCAATCTAAGGGGATAAGCCAAGTCAAACAGATGTGTTTTAAGACCAGGTCTGAAAGATGATAAATTGTTAGTTATACGAAGTGATGTTGGTAATGAATTCCAGAGCTTAGGGGTAAGTTAGGGCCGCACACTGAGAAACAACTAGTGCCAATGACTGTGCTAGAATAAGGAACAAATGAAAATCTTGCTGAATACCTAGTACAATGATTAGTAGGTCGAGGGATAAGTCATATCGTGAGGTAATTGGGTTCATTAGGGCCTATATAACATGATTTTGAACACTAAAATACTAAAAGACAGATTTTATAGTTAATTCAGCATTTGATACTGTAGGAAGCCAATGTAGGGACTGTGTAGCAGCTGTAGCTGGAGTTATAATGTTCGAATCTAGGAGTTTTGTATATGACTCTAACTACGGAATTTTGTACTCTCTGGAGTTTCTGCATATTTGAATTTGTGATGCCGAAAAGCAAGGAATTGAAATAAATTAAATAATACACTCTTACACTCTATAACAGAAAATATTGACTGGAAATCATAAGTAACGGATCAACCCACCTATCTAAGAGATTTCTTGTTAACTCAAATAGTATCTCTCCAAATCAACATTTTCATTTTTCAAACGCCAAACGCTTAAGGTAATCATAGGCATAGCAAATACAAAAAATAAGCTTACGTATTTGTCATTGTTAATTCGCTCCCGGTGAAATGAAACGAATATTTATTTAGAATGTAATCGAACATACTCCAAATACACTGGAAATCTGGTGCCATTAAAGTGCGTTATAATTATCA
This sequence comes from Metaphire vulgaris, assembly GCA_018105865.1. Classification (NCBI taxonomy): domain Eukaryota; kingdom Metazoa; phylum Annelida; class Clitellata; order Crassiclitellata; family Megascolecidae; genus Metaphire; species Metaphire vulgaris. Next base: position 13,197,363 of record CM030850.1, read on the forward strand.
TTTTTATTTTACAATCGTTATTAAAACCATATATTGTTATTACTGACGACAAAGACGTCTCGTTGCCACTTGCCAGTTGGAAATCCGGCATTAAAGCATAATATGACATATGAAACAAAAAGGGACTTTGAGTCGTTTCGGATCTGAATAAAAAGCATGCGACATGCGAGCAGCAAATTTAAAAATTGTTTGGTCTTTCGAGATTGTCATTATTAAGCACCATCTTGCTTGTACTTAGAATAGGCCTATGTGTTTCTGCTTAGTTTTGCTCTCTTAAGCAAGTTAAGCAGGCCCGTAGGAACTGGGGGCGCAGAGGTGCAGGCTCCGTGCAGCTGCACCTCTGAAAAACTTAGGGTGCACTGCACCCCTGGATGACAAAAGCTATGGCTGCAGTTCACCCCTCGCGTCGGATTCATATGGAGGAACAGCTTAAACATATCGATTTACCAACTGGCCAACGAAATGCGCCCCTGCTATATATTCGTTCCGACGGGCCTGCTCTTGAGTCTTTTTAAATTTTATTTGTATGTGTTTTATTCAGCCATTTAAGAAGATGCATTGCATTAAGCTCTCTCCAACAACGCTGTATTTAATATTATGGTGGCGTCATAGAAGTTTACTGGATGGTTGCACCACACCGAGACACCGGGTTTTAGTGTGGACCATTCGTAACAATGGCGGCTGCTGCTAATTATTCTGGTCCAAATCTTTCGAAATTATTTGATGACATCTGGAAAGATTACGAATTTCTAGAAAGTTCAGCGGAACCGTCAAATTCGACCGTTATTCAGGTATTTGATTTACGCGAGGCGTATCATGTCACTCTGGCATTCGCTTCTGCGCAGATGCCCTGTACACAGAGTATTAGTCGGCCTAGATTGCTGAGTAGGGAGAGCTTTAGCCTGAAGATCTAAATGTTTCCGGTTCAATCCAAGATCTTCTGGACGGAACCCCGAATTATTCCGGGTCGTCGACAACTCTCGGGCGGAAGATGGCAGAGTCGGTTACGCACTAGAGCGGTAGACTGACGGAGCGAGGTTCAAGCCCCTTTAGCGCCACTTGTGACTTTCACACAGGCACTAATGCCTCACACGCCACTTTACCTTATGGTATGGTGTTGTCTCTGTTTGAGCCTCGGTGGTTTATTTGAAGCGCAGATCTTCCATGGCAGAAACAATTCACCTGAAGACAGTTTTCTGACATTGGGATAGTTTGATACCAGCTTTGATAATTCAGTCGTGTCCCATATCAGTCAGGGTTGATTTGCCCCATGTAAGTTTTGGGTCTGAACTGGCAGTTTGGTGGACTAACTTGCCTTGTCCTTGCCTAGGACTGCAAAATGAACTGTAGTTCAGTGTTGTAATATTTTTCAATTTGCGTGCACGTGCAATGAATCATTGAATCAGTGTGTGAAGTGTTATGATTGGATTTTCTGTTGTAGAGCAGAGTTCAGAAAGCAGTAGAGAAGGCAGAAAAGGCGGTTCACATGGTCAACGATCTGAATCTCTTTTCTACAAATGAACAGTTGGAGGAAGTTGCAACCAACGAAATAAAGTGAGCGCTGAACGGTTTGTCGCCAATTCAAAATATTTGAATGCAGCATTTGCAATGCTTTCATTGCCCGTGTACGTAATGACTTTCACTGTAGCAGTGTTGTTATATGAGATATCAAGATATAAAGCACACAAGAGGCCACTCACTGTGGGTTGGCCATGATCACCAAGAAGACAAAGATGATAGCGTTTAGAGAAGATGGGGAGGGGGACTGGAAGGAGTATGCAGAAGTAGTTGGGACCAGTATATGCAACTTGGGTATTATGCTTTATGATTGCAGCCCTGTCTGGTGGAACTAGGATAATCGAGGATGGTGGCGAAGGTTGTCATGTAGACACATTTAGTGTTCTTTAAACAAAGGTCGCGGGTTCAATCAAGTACCTTGACGGCAGTACGGCATATAATTTAGACTACAGGGAAGAAGTAAAAGCAAGGATAGTGAAGGCTTTGGGGCTTTACAATCGATTGTGGAAGAGAAGTGCTTAGGTATAATTATGTGGATGAAGATAATTGAAACATGCATTCTTATTGGTCTTCTCTATGTTATGGATCACTGTAAAACCCTGATAAAAGAAGGATCACTAGCTTTGAAGGGACATACTGTAGGGAATAGCCAATTATTGAGTGTGCTGAAATGAGGAAAAGGAGTAATCATAATTTATTGCTATTATGTTTAAAATTATTGCTAGAAGAATCTTGCACTGTTATTTTTCTGTTGCAGATATCTACTGTTGCCTGGTCTTCTTGGCTATTTTGTTAACAAGTCTTCATCTGAATCGAGATTTGAGACTGTCAAAAAAGCACAGGCAAGATAACAATAATTAAAATGCTATTTCTTCATGACAGTCTGTTTAGTCACAATGTTCAGGATCCTCCCAGATAGAAGAGCCAGAAACTTTCTGCTTTCTTTGCAACTACGGTTCTACAGAATGTTAATTCGAATTCATGCTGCAGTTTGAGTTTGGTTGTTGCAATTTTTCTAGGTTTATCTCATAGACTTCATAAGACTGTGCAAATTATATGGAGTGACCGAAGTTGATTTACCAAAACCTTACCGATCGACAGAAGGAGACGATAAAAAAGCCGCACAGCCGAAGCAAAGCGCCAGGTAGTCTGTTTGTTATGTTGAAATGATGAGTCTAGTTTCTCTTTTAATCTTACAGTAGAATTCATGATCGTGATTGCATAATATGGATTGTTGTGTGTGATGAACAGCAATGGGCTCAGTCAAATCGCCACTTGATTCAAATTGCTATATGAAGAAAGTTTGACATCCATGGTTGAAGATTTGGTGTAGCTAATGTGAGGTTTGAGTATTAAAGAAAGGACTTAATTTTGCACGTCACAGATCTGTGATGGCAGAGCGTATGATCTATGTACATGAAATGCGTTTTAAATGCTTCCTGCCATAATCGGATTATGTTGTCACCTATAACTGGAGAATGATGAACACAGCCAGCAATATCATGAAATAATTACAGAGCTTTTGATTTGATTACTTTAGGCCTGGTCCTGCGAGTATCGAAGAACAGACGAGAAAGCGGCAGATGAAGATCGAGAGATACAAAAGTCAGAAAGAACTGAGCAGAAACCTCCAAGAATTGTTTGATCTTGTCAAAAAGGAAAATGTTGATGATGAGTCTAAGGTGATTACATATGTACAGTCACCGAGAAGAGATGCAGCCATATGCAATTGGTTAACACGATTAATTATATGTCATGCTTCATTGTGTCTTACCCCAATTGTTATCAGGTGGTAACTATCTAAAATGTTCACATGTTAAAGTCCCAAATATTCCAAATAGGCCTACTAACTTTTTCATTGAAGGACACACATGCTCAGTTTCATTGCATAATGATCTTAGCTACTATAATTTGGCAATTTTGCATCTTATATATATTTTCTTATATACATATTTTACTTTATTGTTAATGATTGGAAATTTGGCCAACCAAATCACCACATTTAATATTGAGTTGTTACCAGCTAGAAAACAAGGCAAATGATATAGGTTATAATTCATATTGCGTGTTGGCCGCCTGTTGCGGCCATTTTTGTTTGTCTATCTGTGGTTCCACTAGTATTGAGGATTACCCAGAGCTGGGTTTTCATTCCATGTTGTTATTTACTTGTTGACTGGCTTATGGTGTAAATTAGTAATAGAAATTATTTTCATTATTAATAGTATTTACAATTTCCAGTACATATGGGAAATGCATAGGCTATATTTGGCCATAGAGCTGTTTAGCTTGTGAATGGTTTACATTGTGCCCGTTGCACAGGTGAACATGCAGAATGGTTGGATTATTGTTGCAAGTTTATGTTGAACTATTTGTTAATGAATTCTCACTGTCAGTTTCCTTTGATATTTTGTCAATTTTTTCAGAGAAATTACTATGTCACGTTGCTGAAGAAATGGATAAATGATGCTCTCGAAACATGTGAAAGCATTGATGGTTAGTTTTGTGCCTATGTTTTTCATTCAAAAATTCAGCATTCTTATTCATGGTTTGTAATGCAATTTTTTCAACTGATCACCTAAATAATATATTTAACTTTAATTTTCATGACTTTCTTTTTTGGGCACAGGATCTACATGAAACTGTGCAAGTTAGTTGGGGAAAGGGTAGTACTAATCTGATGATGTTATCTGTCAATGATCGGGAATTTAATACTGTTGAAGGCACACCAAAATACAATAATGCAATACTGAGACCAAATAATGTTTTACTTTGGTATTACATGTAGCTATTACATTAGGTTGTTCAGGTAAATGTATGAAATAATCTTTTCTGTATTCTGTATAATAGCCAGAAGATGCATTTATATGAATAGTCCAAATCATTTATATTAGATGGTCTTGAAGTCATATGCAACTTGGGTATTAAATTTTATGATGATGAAAAATTAAGGTTCTTAAATAAAGTCGAGATTTCAATTTGAATATGAATCAATTAATTTTATGCAAAAACCTATATTTTCCGTTATTTTAGAGGAAATCCCTCTGATAGAGCACATGACAAAATTAAAAGAAAGTAAAGATCAACCGTCAAATGAAGATAAATCAAAAGACAAAAAGAAAGGAGTAAGGATTTTCTACATTTCCTGTCATTGCAGTTAAATTCCATTCTAGAATTTCTAATTGCAGAATCGAAAGTTACTTAGCTGTGAGAATTTGATATAGTCTGATTTTTGTTTACTGCTTGCTTGCTCAACTGAATGTTTCTTCTGCATAGGTATTTCGTCCATTTATTTTAACAAAAGATGCTATGCAGAAACAAGTATTTGGTCTTGGCTATCCTGGAGTGCCAACCTACACGGTTGACGAGTTTTACCAAGACCGCGTTGAACAGGGGTTATTTCCTCCAGCTGGGTAAATAAATGCATTATTTACTTATTGTTTGGGTGCTCTTATGGTTTTCCTAAAATTTCAAAAAAATTTAAGCTGTAACTGTTTTAACAAATCGTAGCATAGTACAGCTCAGTAGACTTCAGGCAGTCATCAATGCCTCGGCTCGGATTATTTTCGGCTTGAGGTGGCACGACCATGTGACACCTGTGCTAAGGGACAAGCTCCATTGGCTTCGGGTCCCGGAGCGTATAGTTTACAAGCGGTGTTGGTTAACTTTTCGTGCTCTTCGGGACCCAGCCTGTCCCGATTACTTGGCATGCCTAGTACGACGACAAACGATGACCGGGTGCCGTCTCCAGCTGAGATCCAGCAGCCGCCACCGGCTGTACGTTCCTCCTCCGGCCAGGACTCCGAAGTTTGGCGAGCGTTCTATGACTCGCGGTAACCCACATCTGTGGAACGCGCTCCCTGATGCGCTGGCCGGGATTACTTCACCTGAAACGTTTGCTAAAGAGCTGAAAACGCATTTGTTCACCATATCGTACAGTTGACTGTACAGCGCTTTTGGTTTTGGCCGATGGCCATGTTACGGCGCTTCACAAATCGTCGAATAATAATAATAATAATAATAGTATTGAATTTCTACTATAAGCACCAAGTTTCATAAATGTTGCATTTGTATAGCGTTTAAATGTTTATTAATGATGTAGTTGAGTCTTAACATTTCATGCTACCTAGTTCCACACCAAAAGGCAAAAACAGCACGACGACAGATGAAGAGGAGAAAGAAGCTGAAAAGAAAGAGCAACTGGAAGATGACGACAAATCTACAAGACAAGCCCGAGAGTGGGACGACTGGAAGGATGGTTAGATTTTGGCAGTTTTACTTCAGCACAATAGCTTTTAAAATGCCACTGGTTGCAATTTTAAAACTATGGCTGCAGACAATATTCATGGGAATTTTAGAAATGGTGCTGTTATGCACACATTATAATTGTTTATTATGCACTTTTACAGCACCAGTTCTAATACTCAAAAGGTGTTTATTGACGATACTCAAAATACACCTATGATAGATCGTGTCATATGATATTTGAGTCCATAATTATAGCTGTCGAGACAAGAGTGAAATTGTACATTTGGTGCTGTTAATGGTCATCGATGTCATGAGTGTGTAAATCCGGATAGGCCTTAAATGCAGTAGCAATACAGTCTACCCCGTTATCTCGCCCCTCATTTTCTAACCAGGGTCACCTCTTGCCAATGAAAGGCCCAGAGCAGTTTTCCTCCCATGTTATTTCCCTCTTTATGTTGCCCCTTTATGTCACCTTCACCAATACTGATATGAGATAAATGTGTTTCCTCCCATGCAATCTACGAATAAATGGAGGAAATCTATCTACCGGTATACCATCGCCCTACCCCGGTGTAGTTGGATGTCAGCAGTTCCGCAGACAGAAAGTCGGTTGCCTGTAACTAAAGGGCAAGAGACATGGGAGGAAGGGAGAGAGACATCGAAGAAGGTAGGAGAGAAAGACATGTACTATCTGTGCAATTGTTTAATGTTCTGGCTCTTAGTGGGGCACACATCAGAGAGAAAGGGCGAGACAAGGTAGGGAGAGAAAGAGAGGTACTGTCTGTGCAATCGATCAACATTGTTGTACCAAGGGAGAGAGGCAGAGATGAAGGGGGAGAGATAGAGAAAAGGGAGAGGATGTACTCGATTGACTTGTCCTCGTTATTTTACCGCCCCTTGCCTAAATAGAACACTGGACGGTAGTGGACGGATGAGTGGGATAAAGGGGTAAGACTGTATTTTGGCCTGAAGCCTTTTATCATTGATAAACTTGTGATATGTCCTGGTGCCTTACTTGCTTTTGCTGATTTTTTGTTATTTACAAGCTATGTTTGCCTAATGAAGATCTGGCTTGTTGCTCTTTAGGCTTCAAGTTGTTTACACTCCAAGTAATATTGCTCCAGTTAAATTGTTGAAATAAGTTTACCTAATGTCTAGACAATGGGTGGGATATATAAGTTATGATCAACTTAGATGTGTGCAGAATGGGGTGGGAGAGGAGTCAAAAGGTCACACGACATGTCACAAATGGATGGCTTGTACTGCCCATTTGTGCTGACTTTGAAAACAAATGAGCAATCATTTGTTTTGCTTCTAAATTTTCAAAAAATTTGTACTGTATGCAGTATTGTAACTCTGTACTACCTTATACATGTTTATCTTTGTATTGTATTATTGGATGTGATTATTTATTTGGATTTAAAAGCGTTTTTATATTGTAGATCATCGACGAGGTTGGGGTAATGCAAAGAACAAGGGTTAAAACAGTGATCCGTTTCAACGACTTCATCACAAAAGATTTTCAAATATGCTTTTGTTGTACAGAGGGATAATCTGTGATATCTATTTAATAAAAGCAGTTATAGTAGAGGATCAAGGCAGGTTTACATTGGCGGAGATGAACAAGACATTTACTTTAATGCTTTTTTGTGTGACTGAGTACGAAAAGATACACCTGAAGAATCTTTTAATTTTATTTATTTTGTTTCACCTGAGTTTGACAAGATTTACTTCCACATTTGTGGCTACATTAATTTTAGGCACACTACAAACACTTTAATTAAAGGTAGTTCCTTAATATAATCAATATCGTAGACATGGATAGTTGAGATAAACATTAGACAATAAAGTACAGTAACGTAATATTCCACCTCTTCAATGTATAAAACTGGAAATACAACACTCTACTTTCAAGATTACATAAACTTATTCTACCATTTGAAAGGAACGAGCAGCTGGACATTAAATTCCCGTATTAAAGACCTCATTAAAATCGGTGAAATTTTACATCATTCTGTTACTGGTCATCATGTAACAAATGATGCCTTACATATGACTAACAACCTTACATAAGCTTAAGTCTTCCTGTATCACCACCACAACCCTCTTCAAAAACGTGTAGCAGCAGGACGCTACCATTAGTGTTGCCAAATGCCTTAGAAAGGCACAACTGACTAACTCGTGAAAGATGCAAGTGCAGTAACCCAATTTCTAAACAAAATGCTTTGGCAAAAATTTCTGTCACCTTGACTTAACAGGCAACAAATATGCTAAAGATCTTGGTGAGCTGCAATATAAAATCAATACTGCTACACATACACACAAAACTTCCCATTTTTTGGCATTTAAATTAATGCAACCTAACGCAATGCATTTTACTTGCTGTTCACCCAAATCACCTTGTGTCAGGACTGTTCAGTGTCATATGTGTATTGGGGTGTCTACATAACAGGGTCCTTTCTCTAAACCATTTGATATAAATTTAAAACATTCTTAAAAATGATGAGGTCTACATCCTATTTTAATCGATTTATAACTCTGTGTGTGATGTTGATCAGAGCCTGACGTTCTCTCGATGCGGCCAACTGAGAAATGTTCTTAATTGCCTCCTTGCAGTGTTCTTTTGCCAAGAAAAGTGTGCTGGAGACACCATCACTCTGTACGTTCAATGAAAATACTACATTAAATAGCATCACTTGTGGTTGATGCACTGCACACGCTAGGTTCAATTGTAAAAATAGTCGAATAAAACTGTACGTGCTCCCTTTGAATTCCAACCCGGAGTGCAAATCATGGACAGATTAGCTAATTTTAGTATTCTTTCTTACAGGAAGGAATGAATGAAAAAGACAAAACTTATAGAAAATATTAAAGCATATTTATGATCAAGCAAGACAGCCAATCTATTGAACAATTTGCTCACTTTTGCCACCAGTTCTAGTGTTCGCTGGATGTCGCCTGGCTGCGAAAACCTTCTCATTATCATGGGATTAATTTCAGAAAACTGTGAAAAACATAGCAGATAAGAGATAATAAAATAGCTGATCCTTTATAATGAGATTAGCATTGCTCAAAGCCAACCTATTAATGGGTGTAGGGGAAGCTAATAATTAACTAGTCTAGCATAAGCAATAGTTCAGTTAAATCCAAGTATGTTACAGTGGGTGTCTTTTCTGTACATCTATTCACTGAGTTGGCCGAGACCTGTGGAGTCTGCCTGTTTCTGCCAAATTCCCATTGCAGTCAGGTTTTTTTATAATTGGATTATAAACAGAATAATATTGTACAGTCAAGCTGGCTTAATTAATATTGCTTTCAGGGACTACAGAATATCCAGTATAAGATGATGTGGACTGCATCTAATAAATCAGTGGTTCTCAACCCTCTTTGCCTTGCAGACCACTTTTGAAGTTCAAAAATTTCTCGTGGACCATCTGATAAATTGAGCAGTCATCTGCTCCTAAAAGTGGTAATGACCTTTTGTTCTTTTTGCTCGTCAGACTTTTTCACGTTGAAAATGCACAAAATACACACAAAATGTGTCAATAACCTTTTTGCGCTGAGGACCTTGTTTTGCTCGTCGCACTGTTAAGATTTTTCACACGGAAAATATATGTTCAATTTTTATTTACGTTTTTTCAGGCTTTGCCGCGGGCCACTAGACCACCTCTCGCGAACCACTTGCGGTCTGCAGACCAAGGGTTGAGAACCACTGTTATAAATACAGTGTCCTCGGAAGAAGAGTAAAGAGCATTCATTCATTAATTGATTTGACAATTAACTGGTTTCATTGCATAATCTAACGACACGTAGGAACTAATGCAATACTTCAAACATCCAACCTGATGGGCAGCAAAGAGGACAGGCGCTGTGGCTAAACCAAGCTTTAGGTCTGCCGATGCTGGCTTTCCTAGAACTATTTCATTTGAAATAAAGTCCAAGAGATCATCTACCAACTGCAAAAATAATACAAGTCTAATTTAAGCAGTTATTGCTACATTATAGTTCTGTTTGACACACACTTGCCAGGATAAATTTCCTTTTAATTAATGCATAATTCTAAAATACCATAATCAATTTCATAGATAATTATGGGGATTGGTGACGGTTGGTGTTTGATGCCATTTTTACAATTTGCTCCCATTCTTGTCTGTTCAGTGCCCTGTGGTTTGACTCTTTCCAGCCGCTTTCACAGCATTATCTCGTACCATCACACCAGTTTCATGTGGCCTTCCTTGTCGAAATCATCCCAGCATTAAACCACTTATTAAGCCCAGGGGTTTAACCCCAAATGGATGCTTTTATATCACGGAACCAAATGGCTGTGTTAAAATTAGCATCTGACCATTGTCATTTAAGAATTTGAGTATCAAAGACTAAACGACAAAAGCGTCAGAGTTTGATACATACATTGTCATCGTGCAAATGTCCTTTCTACCAATGCAATCATCTTCACAGTTCTAATCTCAGAATCAAGCAAAGATAGCTAAATCTATATCGAGAAACTTTACCTGGAATGCAATGCCAACATGCTTTCCATATTCAAAAGCAATTTCAATAACATTTTCAGAACACTGGCTGATAATTGCAACCTATAAACACATTAAAATCAAGGCAACTATCATCATCAGTTTAAAACAAAATTTCCAGATTTTCAACTGCACTACATATTCTGAAACTAAAACAATAGCCTTAAATTTCCATAATATAAGCTGATAGTTACTTGAAACTTGAGTACCGGGTAAGTTGCTGTTTTACATAATCTTAGCAATGCATTTACAGTTAAATCAACCAGTTGTAATTAACACCCTACACTAAGAATAGGCCAATAGTAAATGTTTCTAATTACAGTGAAATACTTTCAGGGACTACAGAATATCCAGTATAAGATGATGTGGACTGCATCTAATAAATCAGTGGTTCTCAACCCTACTATTGGCCACCAATAGTAAAAGCACTGCTCCAATCTTGCATTGAGCTCAGAGTGTCCGAGAGCATTTCATATTTATGGAATGCCACATAAATTGACCCTTACATTACATTACCTCATCAATGCAACAATATCTTGACATCCGAGTCAATGTTAATATTATATATTCAAATTCTTTTGATGCTAAATATTTTTAATATCACACAATTAGAACTGTTTCAATGTGAATGGGTTGAAATATTACGCTGTAACTCATACAAGTTTTGCAACTGAACAAATTCCTTTAAGAGCCAAACAAAAGGGAAACTTACAGCCTTACAGGTGTTTGCAACTAAGCTGGCTGTTTTCTTGTAAGTTTTCTTTAGATAATGGCTGAACCTTTCGTTTTCCAGCTCTTTTGACCCAAGCTGCATGAATTCACCTGCAAATGTTTCACAAAGGACTAAAGTCACATTTAAATCAAAATGAATCACTCTTCAAGTTTTTCAATAGTAAAATACTCACATTTTCAAACAAATAACACAATATTTGAACCAGTGGTTAACTGGAAATCAACGAGATAAAAATCAACAGCATCATGCAATATTCAGCTAATTCAATTACAGTAAACCCCGTTATCCCCGCCCATATCCGTCCGGCGTTCTATTTTGGCGAGGGGCGGGGTGGCGTATATAACGGGGGCAAGTCAGTTGAGTAATCCATTACAAAGTATTGTTGAACTGTGTATACACTGTATATATATATATATATATATATATATCCTTACTTTCTTCCCTGTCTCTCACTCCTCACTCTCTCTTCTCCATATTATATATATATATATATATATATTATATACTGTATATATATATATCCATTCATAACACTGTAGGCTACAGTACGGCATGGTGTAGCCATAAGCAAATGCACCGTTTGGGCCAGCATTGTTACAATAATTATTCAAAAGGCGTGTAGGCCTATGGAGTAGGCCTACGAAAGTACTTCTGAATAGTAGCCTGTCTTTGAGAAGTTAAAGCATAGATTCCACCCTATACGTTTAACAGCAATAAAATTTATTCCTCTCTTCCTTTGTCTCTTTCTCTCTCTCTACCTCTCCCACTGTCTCTCTTTATCCCTCTCCTGCTCTTGCCTTTCTCTTTAATGTGCCCGCCATTAGCAGCGGACGGCCGCATTACAACGTAAACAATTGCACAGGTGACCCCTCTCTCTCCCCGGGGACTCTCTCTACCTTGTCACTGTCTCTCTCTCACCCTCCCTCCCTTCTCCTTCCCTGCCTCTCTCCTCTCCGTCTCTTGCCCGTTGGTTGCGGGCAATTGACTCTGAGGAATTCCGACCCCCAGCCACACTGATTTAGGGAGATGGTGTGGACAGATGTCTGCCATTTAATTGTTTCCCTTGGCAATTGTTCCCACTGGCAAGCGAGCGGGGGAGGTTTCATGGGTGAAAACATGGCTTTCGTTATACTGTACTTAACAGTACCCTGCACAGCATAACGAAAGCGATGCTTTGACAGTGAAATGCACCTGAGTTTGTGGCAATGGCGAGATTAACGAGGTCAAATTACATAGGACCAAACCCAATGCCTTGATGGCGAGGGCGAGAGGCGAGGGTGGCGGCTTTTCGAGGTAGAATGCATGGCAGGAAATCCGTTCCAGACCAACGCGTGGCGAGAGACGAGTTTGGCGGCTTAACGGGGGGCGAGATAGCGAGGTTTTACTGTAAGTCAGTGAAAACAGACAAAAAGTGAAAATACAGATACATATACCAAATACAGTAGAATCCCTATATTATGGACTTCATAGGATGTGCACAGAAAAAAGATAAGGAACCATCTCCATAGATGAATTATAGCAGCAATTTACTGTAGTCATCATGATATCAACTTTCCCATTTACCTTCAATTAAATCTTCTAAAACCTGAGTTAGAACTGTGACAACTTCTTCATTCCGTATTCTTGCTAAAGCCATTGAAGCGACTGCTAGTATGTAGTTTCCAGTCAGTACAGCCTATACAACAGAACCAAGCTATCACCATAACGATAAGACTCATCTGTGACACGAGACTGAAAGATAGACCGCTGATAGCCACTGAGAAGCCAGCCATGAATAAATTATAATTACAAATGTAGTAACAACAAACACGCAGAGATGGCTTGTTTATTTTGAATAAATGAAGTCCGAGAACTATGACAAGTCAAGGGCATCACATGTGACCATAGACTGTCACCCGTTTGTCTGGCCGGATGCCCTGGATCTGACCTGGATCTTTAATGATTTGGATTTGGTGTGCCATCGGTTGATACTCCTGTGCATTGTAAAGTGGCGCTATAGAAGTCTAAGATTAGATTAAATTAGATGAAAGTAATTAAACAAAGACACTTGAATTCAAGAAACATAATGCTTAGATTACAAAATTATGTAGACTTGAATGCGAATCCACAATAAGCCGTGTATTTATTTAAGCAATTGAATAAAGCACGGAAAATTAAATAATGTTCTAAGCATTAGTAGCATATCTGTAGCAGTGGTAGATTTTTACCCGTGTTTGACCCCAAAGTTTTTGAACGGTTGGTTTCCCTCGTCGCATTTCTGCCTTGTCGATGACATCATCGTGTATAAGACTGGCTGTATGGATCATCTCCGCAAGCATTGCTACAACTTTCTGCGGTGAGCTCAAAGGGATGCTGCATACACAACAATTGTAAACCAAAACTTATGAGTTACAACTGTCATATAAATGCACCATCCTTAAAAGAATCGCTTTCTATAGAGAAGACGCAACAATTAATTATTACACATTATAAATATTGACAAAAATAAAAATTGTTACATGCACTTGCAAATATGAATCAAAAGAAAAAGATTTTCCAGAGCTTTCATAATTGGTTGATTTAGTTCACAAGTGTGATCTTTCCACATGTAATGGCAGATGTGGAAGGGTAACATGGTAGACAACCACAGTCATTTGTTCGAAACCAACTATAGAAATCACACAATGACCCTCAACCCTTCAACTTTCTGTGAACCCCATCACATATCCCATCATCAGGTAACATAATTCCAAGACTTTGTGAACAGAGAACTTACTACCAACACATGGCAAATACCCAATGGAGAGATACTTTTGTTGAACATCTTTTATAAACAATAAGAAATTTGTATGTAAAATAATATTATAAAATACACATCACGGTCTAAAAAATAAGAAGGAAGAGCATGAAACCAACAAAAACGACTGGCAAATGATGTCTAAGAACTGTCAATCTCTCTTACCTGCTTGTTGAACCTGAATCAGCATGTACATTATATGCTACATGTATGTTGCATGCCTTGGCCATGAGCATGACAACCATTGGACGAAAGAATTTACCCATGCCATCAAAGTGGTAGCTTGATATATCAAACAAACATCCAACATCTGTGCTGAGTTCCTGAAAAAGTACAATACATTCTGCCACAAGATGTACAGCCAAATAAAGAAATGATCATGATCAATGACTGATTTTGATGACAAATCATATTAGGTACTGCTATGACACCCAACAAATTCTTCAAAATCACCAGTGATGGGTAATTCAATTTCTAATTCTAATTAATTAGCTAATGAATTAGCTATCTGTCTAATTCTAATCAATTACTTCCAAAATATTGCTAATTCTAATTCTAATGAATAGCTTGCTAATTGTAATTGAAAAGAACAATTAGTTGCCTAATTAGCACACTTGATTGTGTCAAGTGCTTTGGAACCACGATTCAAACTCAAGTGGATAGAGTGCTGAGGAAGGATATTTTGTTCAAGGACAAATTAAACGTCAAGTAAATTCAGTCTCAAAGGCAGAGCAGATAAACAATACACCTTTGACACCGGCTATGGACAATGGCAAATCAGTCACACCTCAAATTAAGTCCCACAATGATCTATTTCGATACATGGAAGAAACTTTGCTGACGTCAACAGAAACTGAAGAGCTCCAAAGTTATTTATATACTCCAACCAATATGAACACTAATTGTATTTCTTTTTGGGAGGACCATAAATTGAACTTTCCCTGTTTATACCAGCTGCATTTGCAGCATCATATTGTACCGGCCACATCTGCTGCTATTGAAAGATCATTTAGTGCAGCTGGATTTATTCTTAATGATCGGAGAAAATGAAATCGATTAGATGATACTTTGTTTGAATCACTTTTACTTGCAAAATGCAATTCTGATATAATCTAGATTACGGAGGATGAAATTAATTTTCGCCGTTACATTAAAATGCATCGTAATTTTTATCACTGCACTTCTAATTGCTAATTCTAATTAAATTAGAAAGTATCTAATTCTAATTCTAATTAATTGGTTGTGAAATTTTGCTAATTCTAATTCTAATTGTAATTGTAAAATTTCAACTAATTCTAATTCTAATTAATTAGATAAAAAAGGGCAATTACCCATCACTGAAAATCACACAAGGACACTTAAAGAAACACTGATTAGCTGCTCAGTACATTTCTCATTTAAGCTATACTTCATGTACAAAATCCATGGTATGGAAAAAATGGAGCATGAAAATGGTAGATTGGTAATACTCAGAGAAGGATGCTGACAGAATGGGATTGACTCCCATAGGAGCTCTAAGGTTAACTCAGCCTTCACTCGCTACAAGGCTGTGGCAAAATGAACAGCAGTGGCAACACTGTGAAGGTAATGATAGGTTTGACAGAAAAGACTGTCCAATGATGCAGGGTTTCCCAAAATTTTGGAACTGCAACCCACTTCGGCGGTTTTGTAATGCGCCGCGATCCTGCAAACTTAGCGTCAACTAAAAGTTGATAAAACACTAATCATTTTAACATAAGCTCTGACTGGATTGCAGCTACATAAATTTCTTAAAACTAAGTCCACTTGGAACTTTGCAAGGCTAGTGACACTATGATGTTGGTTATAAAATTACACCCTTGAATTTAATTTTGCACTACCCTGCGACCTATTAAACTGAACCCTGCGACCCACTTTTAGGCCATGACCCACAGTTTTGGAAGTACAACACTGATGAATGACTTAGCCACCTATGTGCTGATGGTCATGAAACTGAGGATTAGCACCGGACCCTAAAAAGCCATACAAGCCACATGAGTCTATGGTACCTTTATCTTTACCTTACAAAATCCATAAAACTAAAAAATTATTACTAACAATGCATACTTCACTCAATTAGAATTCCAGTTTGAATCATGTAGTCTAGACCACGTGGTTACACAGAATACTGTCATATCATCACAAGTATATATGGATAGAATTCAAAGGGTTAAGGCAAATTTATCGATTATTGAAGCAAATTACTCTGAATTAGAATGTCTAGAATAGAACCTGTTTTATGTTGGAGCAAAGATGATTTAGATCATCCTGAACGAGACTAAATGGATCAATGTTTTCTTTTTCTTCAGTCAGAACATTGGAAATTGAACCGTCAGTTGAAAATTGCCTAAGATTTACAATGTTACATCTTGTAACATCTAGTGTAATCTACAAAAAGCAACGATATACAACTGAATCTTCATCAGAGACATCTACATCAACATCAATCTACACCGGCGAATGAAGCTGCCAATTTAGATACGACCAAATAAAGGCGACACAAAAATCCAGAAACACTTCTTACAACTACCGCCGCCTCAAAAAACAGTTGCACCCAGTTAACCTACGCTGAGCTTGGCGACGTTTAACGAACTCGTTAACGGCGACGCGACGGCAGTCGTCCGGGGCTTTAATCGTGTCGTGTAATTACGATAAGATTTCAGTGAGTCGGCGGTTATTCTGCCGATGAATCGTCGACACCGAACGACGTTAGCCACAGACGCCACCGAAATCCATGCCGGAGACATTTTGGCCTTCAAAGCTGCAGGAGCAGCAGGACACGCAGACGCCGCCGCTAGGCGCTTTCGAAAAGACGATGAGACAGAGCGACAAGAATCCTGAAGAATTACACAACGGGTCACGACTAGGGGTGGGTCGATTAATCGAAATCGAAATCGAAATCGCGATTTTTGAAAAAATCGTAATCGTAATCGACACGATTATTAAATAAATCGAAATAATCGATAATCGTCGAAAAAATAATCGAAATCGCGATTATTTTTCGATTATTCCCGTAAGTGATATTATACAATATTTCCGATTCAAAGAAAGATCAATTTACCGTTGATTATAAGATTTTTATTGAAAATGGATTCAACAGCGTCTAAAGACAGGTACCATCTTTCTGGGTTTGACAGCAGCTTTCGAATCTCAGAGATGTGCGGATCCAACAATTTTGGGACCGCGGATAATCCGGCTCCGCCAGGTTTAGATCCGCGGAGGATCCGCATCCGCGCGAATATCCAATATCAGGAGCCGCGGAGGATCCGCATCCGCAGATAGTAAATAAATTCGGTCTTTTACTAACACCCCTCTCATGGTTTCAGCAAGCCTAGGACATATCCTAATGTATTTCAATAAGCGGTAAAATTATGTACCTAGGTCCGAGACTCATTGCACAAATAGTCGTAAGAAAGGAGACGCTACATGTAAAGCATAACGTAGATTTTTTAAAATATAAAATAAAAGTTATTCAAAAACGTTCATATATGAATACCGTGTGGAGTGCACAACTGCACACCTCAAACAGTACACAGCGAATTCAGGCAAAAAATTGGTTACTTAATAACCAATTAGACGCTTGAAATTCCAAAATAGGGCGCCTACCTCTTCAAAGGAGAACGGACATTCTCCCCAGGACGTTCCATGATTCTACCCCCGGCATTATCCCTCCTGGTACACTAGATGAAATGAAACCCCCGACATAATCAACCCTTTGTTTACTCAATGGCCTTTGAGGAAATCGACTGACACTGAAAGAGAATTCGTGTCGCTATCACTATTGAATTGATCTCAATTGAAATCTTCTTTAATTCACATTTGAAATCCTTTCTACTCCCGGTCTTTAAATGTTGCACCCATTCACTTGGAGATTATGCCTACGTGCCGGGGGGTTAAGTGACGATGATTAAGTGACTGGGAATTAGATGACTTGGAAAATGATGAAATCCGAGTCGGGTTGACTGGACTTTGAAGTTTGAACTTGTCGGAAGCTGTCTCCCGTCAGTTATTCTGATCTCTGATGTAAACCTCTTAACTTAGCGTTTCTGTTGATCAAAGAGATAATTGGCACTTTGGTCATCTACAACCATGCAATAGTCATAAAATTCAGGGCGTAATTTGAAAAGGTAGCAAATAGCTATGCACAATGTGTATGTATTTGTGTGTCTATGTGTGCGTGTTGCCAGTTTTCAGGATCCGCGGATACTCCGCCTCCGCCAGCTTTTTATATACTTGGGTCCGCCAAGGTCCGTGGATCCTTAAAATCCTTGCGGACCCGGCTCCGCGGATGGATCAATCCGCGATCCGCACATCTTTGCAAAGTTTCGATACGGTGTGTCAGGTGGGTTTAATGTACAAACTATCGCTCAACTTGCCACCCTGGTTCTGTCAACTTGTGGAATTACTCATCTCTGACAGACGGTTCTGAGTTCACTTGGGAGATGTCAGCTCCTGGAGACGTCGACGAAACGGTCTACCATAGGGTCCAGTTCTAGCCCCCACGTTATTCAATTTGTAGGCCTATAGGCCTACAAACGACTTAGACCTACCTGGTACCATCAGTAGGAAGTTTGGATACGCTGACGATATCGGTCTTGCCACCCAGGCTCGATCCTTTAAGGAGATTGAAGACCAGGGTTATTTCTAGGATTGTGAATTGGGGTGGGGTGTCGGGAAAATCTGGGGTGTGTTTATTTCTAGGATTGTGGGATTGGGAATTTGGGGTGTCGGGAAAATCTGGGAGTGTCGAAATTTGGAAGTCTCCACCGAAAAAGGCTGACAAGCAAAAAACCGTTATAGAGACTCACACAAAGTCTGACAAGCAAAAAAAGTCATCCGAGGATAAAGTTGTGGGGTCTATTTCTCCATTTTGGCAGGCCTCTTCAGAGGCTGAAGGAGGTCCAGGCCAGTTGGAATTTCGAGGCCTCTCTAGCCTTCCCAACAATTAAAATTTTGACAAGCGAAAAAAGGTAATCACCAATTTTGAGGACCGCAGAATACCTTCCTAGCTTTCCCAAAATCCCAAAATTATCAACAAGCAAAAAGGTCATCACCAAATTTTGAGGCCCCTTCTAGTAGTAGCTATCTAGCTTTCTAGCTCTCCCAGAATTCTCGACAAGGAAACAAAGGGAGGCCCCCAAAATGATGGAGGCCAGGCCGAATGGCCATCCTAGCCCTCCTCTGAATGGGCCTGTTTGTTTGGGGGTGTTCAGGGCTAATCACTCCTCTTCTTAGAGATCGACTCCACTGGCTCCGTGTTCCACAGCGCATTGTCTACAAGCGCTGTTGGCTTGTTTCGGGCTTTACACGATCTACTCTGTCCTGATTATCTAACTGTGCTTGTACGAAGATCGACTGTGATCGAGAGGAGATCGGTTCTTAGGTCCAGTCGGAGAGTGCAGTTGTTGGTCCCTCCCCCGTCCAAGACCCTAAGTTTGGGGAAAGATCATTCGCGCGGGGGAATCCCGCCCTGTGGAACTCTCTTCCAGACAATGTGACTGGAGCAGTCTCAGCTGGACTTTTCATTAGAAATTTGAAGACACATTTATTTAATATTGGATATGAACTGTGTTAAGCGCTCTTGTTGTAGGCCTTAGCCTTGCGTACTGCGCTATATAAATTGTCAATAAATAAATAAATAAATATGCATTCTGTATGCATATCATTGTCACATCACCAAATGGTAGGGGGTGTCGACCTCAAATTGGGGGTGTTGGGGGTGTTAGGGGTGTAGAAATATCCCTGTTGAAGACCAACTGAGCATCGATACACAGAGGATTGCCGAATACTGTAAAAATATGGGGAAAGCCAGTTTCTAAAGGTACTGTGAAATAATCGAAATCGAAATCGCGATTATTTAAAAAACCGTAATCGTAATCGAAATCGTGAAAAATAATTGAAAATAATCGTAATCGTAATCGGAAAAAATAATCGTAATCGACCCAGCTCTAGTCACGACCTAATCCTGGTCTTATAATCCTAGGCTATATGGCGCTTGGACGAGTAGGATTCATAAAAATTAGCTTTTCATTTCTCCAATGTTTTACCCATTCTCAATCCCTTTCTATCCTGTGTCCCTAAGAACTTCCTATTATCAACCGGTTGTCGTGCACTTGTGCGTGTTTTGATAATTTTTTGCAGATGCCTTGTCAGGCATTTTTAATAATAAATTAATAATAATAATAATAATAGTTTAAAAGTGGTTTAGGAGGCTAAGTTAACATATGTGAAACTCTCTGTAGCAACTCTCTACGTCCAGATAAATTTTTGATTCCGTTTCGGTAAAGTTATGGAAAAAATACTGAAAGAAAGCATTTTGGAACATTTGACTAGGCATAAAATTGTTAAGGATAGTCAGCATGGATTTACAAAGGGGCGTTCATGCCTGGTCAACCTGTTGGACTTTCTGGAGGATGTTTTTGATAAGCTAGACAAAGGCAAGGCAGTAGACATAATATATTTAAATTTTGCCAAAGCTTTTGATAAAGTACCCCACATAAGGCTGGCTGCCAAACTGAAGTCCTGTGGAATAAGGGGGAATATTCTCAGATGGATTGAAAATTGTTTGAAGGGAAGAAGACAGAAGGTTGGCATTAGGGGAGGCCATTCACAATGGGCAAGAGTTATCAGTGGAGTGCCCCAGGGCTCAGTGCTTGGGCCATTGCTTTTTCTAATATATATAAATGATATCGATGGATTATTGTCCAAAATTTCAAAGTTTGCCGATGATACAAAGTTATGCAGAAATATAGACTCGGAGGATGATGCAAAAATTTTACAAGAGGATCTAAGGAAATTGTTTCAGTGGTCTGTGGACTGGCAGATGCTTTTCAATATTGATAAATGTTCTGTAATGCATGTTGGGAAGTCTAATAATGGTAATGAATATTCTTTAGGGGGGAAGGTTCTAACCACAACAGAAAAAGAAAGAGACTTGGGGATAATCACCCATAGAAGTATGAATCCATCTCACCAATGCATGGAGGCAGCAAAAAAGGGAAACCAAATGTTGGGAATGGTGAAAAGGACAATTGTGAGTCGTGACAAAGAGATAATCATTAAACTTTATAAGTCATTAGTAAGGCCTCATCTAGAATACTGTGTTCAGGCTTGGAGTCCATTTTTGAAAAAAGATATAGAACTTTTAGAAAAAGTGCAAAGACGAGCAACGAAGATGGTCAATGGGTGCCATAATTTAAGCTACGAAAAAAGACTTCAATATTGTGGACTGACAACATTAGAAAGGAGAAGAGAGAGAGAGGGGGGATTTGATAGAAACATGCAAAATAATGACTGGAAAAGTAGATGTGCCATATGATCGATTCTTTACATCGGCACACTATAGCAGCACAAGAGGCCACAAGTGCAAATTATTTAAGCAGAGGGTTGGTCCAAGAAAGAAAAATTTTTTTAGTGTAAGGGTTGTGGACAAATGGAACAGTTTGGGCGAGGTGGGAGTGACAGTTGAAACAGTAAACGGATTCAAAGGCTATCTAGATAAACTAGGTTATTGAATGCAGATGGTTACATCAGTGGTTTTCACACAGGCTTACTTAGCCTCCTAAACCACTTAAAATCACATTATTATTATACTGTTTCTATTGTCACTGACACCTCGTCCAAACTGTACTATTTCCAGGGGCGGTTCCACGTTGGGGATGACTGGGGAAGTATACCCTACCGGGCCCGGCCCACCAATGTAAGATGAATGTCTAAACGGATTAGCCTTTATGTATAGGCTTATATCCACAAAGATATGGACATATCTATATCGACAGACATATCCATATAGACAATATCATCCACAATTTTACTTCCAGCAATAGAATACTCGATTTTGCACTATGACTTTGTAAAACAAGACTAAAATAGCTTTTATACATTGCCAATTCTGACCATTATATTTTATAAATCAAATCTACAGATTTCTTCTAAACCGTTTACATATATATAATTCCTTGACAATTGGCAAGATATTCATCGAAATTAATTGCATTCCCCTACCAGCTTTCTAGAAATTTATCGCATCCCCCACCAAGAGTTCTTGCAACCGCCACTGTCCATTTGCCTACAGCTCTTGCACTAAAACCACAACTCTTGCACTAAAAAATGTGTTTCTTTGTCCCACTCTAGAATACTGTGTTCTGGCATGGAATACATTCTTGAAAAATGAGATATAGAGCTTTGAGAAAAAGCGTAAAGATGAGCAACAAAGTCATAATTTCAGCTACAAGAAGACTTCAATATTGTGGGTTGACAACATTAGAAAGAAGAGAGAGGGGGCTCTGATTGAAACATACAAAATAATGACCGGGAAAGTAGATGTGCCATCCGATCAATTCCTTACATTGGCACACTATAGCAGCACAAGAGGCCACAAATGCAAATTGTTTAAGCAGAGGCAGTGATGTGACGTCTCGAGACATTGTATTGTCTCAAGACAGTATTTTCAATTTCTGGGTCTTGGTCTTGCTGGCCAGTGTTTAGGTCTTGGTCTCGTCATTACTGTCTTGGTCTTGAGATTCAAGACCGAGACAGTGGGTTTATCCACTTTTTGTCAGAAACAAGGTGAAACATATCTGACAAATCATCCACAACAAAGAATGCTCACAAATTCAATCGTAAAATTCGGCCACGCGGCGGCTGAGGGGTCTATTTCCAGCCAAATGAAACAAAAATGTCTATCCGTAGATTTCTGCTGAAGCAATAGGTCCATCACATTGCCTAGTGTATTTTTAAATCCATGTCTCCCTTCTTTTAGCATAACCTGTCTTGTTGTTAACTTCTCAGATTGTGACAAAAATGAGTCTTGAGGCATTTCGAGACCGAGACTCCAGGTCTCTCACTCTGTGCCTCCCAAAGTCCAGCAATCAGCACAATTTCTTAGCTTGACTAGGCCAAGAATCATCAAGTCACCAATTTACATGCTTTACAACTTTGAAACACAAAGCTAATATTTTGAAACACAACTCTAATATTTTTCTACAGCATGCTATAAGCACAATATCAATAACAACACTTCATTAAGGAATACATGTAACAATAGAGAAAGTCAAATTGTAAAAGTCTGAGTGAATATTTTCCATGTATAGTAAAAGACATCTATGACCAATGTTCCCTCTAAGCTGCACGGCCGCGCAGACAACAAGAAAACGCGGCAGAGCAGTCTCCAACCGCCTCGCCTTGATTTTGAGTTTAAAATAACACTGATTTCATTGTTGTCTTGGGTGACATATGTAAAAAAATTCAGGTGCTCAGGCATGAAAAGGTGCTGTTCAGGCACTATACTTTTCTGCGCACGCTAAAAAAAGAGGCAATTGCACCCCCTGGAAAAATTGTGGAATTATGAAAAAAGTAAAATAACATTTCTTTCGCCACAAAACGTTGTTTTGCACCACCCTGGAAAATTTTTTAATTTCTTTCGTCACAAGGCCCTGTTTTACACGGTTGCAACCCCCTGGAAAAATTTCTGCGGATGCCCATGCATCCAAAAATTCAAATCTGTCATTATATAAGAATACAGTGTATAGAATATTCTACTCAATGTATCAAATCAATTTGAGCTACACTGTAGTCAGATGATAAAACAAGCAAATGAGCTAAGCATTTTAATCAAAGCATAAGCAAACACCAACTACAAATAGAAGCAATCTGTCAGAATACTTATAGCATATGCAAAATTGTTTGACACTAGAGAGTGACAAGGGTAACAGTTACAGCAGATTTTCCACAGTATTATCAAGTTGATAATAATAATAATAATTGATGATGCTGTGTAGGTGTTTTTGCTTTCTACTCTACATGTAGGGTATTTAGTAACCCAGTAGGTACTGTAAGTTATTCGTTAAGTAGGTATGGGCGAAATTAATACATGGCACTAGGTCAGCTGACTGATGTAGCAATGTGCCGGAAGTACTGCCTAGCAGGGTTTATTTAAAACTTTTCGGGGGGGGGGGGGAATTTCCCCCAAAATGTTATTGACATTTTGGCAAGTAGTACGACCTCCCCAATGTCTGTTCCCCCTAATGTTAAACTCCCCCCAATGTATAGGTGGCTAGAATAAACACTGCTGCCAAGTACATCCCTTTTCTGTGTCCCTTTTAACTTGCATTGTCTTGGACACATGGCTTGTTATTTTTCATCACTCGAAGTTATAAATGGAAAAATGAGACATCGATAAATTAATTAAAAGTAGAAGTGAGTGAATATTTTTCCAAAAGTACAACAGAGTGGGTGATGTGCGGCCACACTGGGAGAAGGTTGCAAAATGGAGGACGGCCCCATTCAGCTGAGTACTGATGCTGTTAAGGGGCTGTCCATTACTGTAATTACATCAACAAAATATGGGCAGGGGTTCGAAAATGTTTGACAGTTGTTGACAGAGGGGAGGGGGTCAAGATAAGTTGACATCAAAAATAATTAAAAAAGGAAATTTCATGCAATATTATACTGTATAGAGAAACGGAAAAAAGCCTGACAAGCAAAAAAGGTCACCACCACATTTTGACTCTTGATGAGCAAAAAATGGAAAATCGGTCTCATCACTGCAAGAATAACATTCTAAAGGTTTTGGGGAGACCTGTCACCGATCTTAGGGGTAAAAAATTATAGGGGGTGGTCACTGAAAGTGTGACAGTTGTTCACAAGGGGTAGGGGTCAAAAATTGTTGACGTAATTAACGGACAGCCCCAATCTTTTTTTGTTGATGGGCTTAAATTTTAATTATAATATTACCATTTAGCAGCAAAGCGTAGTAGCATATTACAATAAGAGTTTTTGTTAAAGTATGTTAATGGCTTACAGTAGGGACAATGAGGGGATGGAAAAGGCTGGTGCAGGGATGGGGACAAATGCTGTGGGATGAGGTGGGAACGGGGAGATATTTTTGGGTGTGGAGTGGGGATGGGGATAAAAAGTTGCCCCTGTGTCACTCTCTAACAGACACACAACACATGCTTCAAAAATTGACTTAAAGAATTAAGGTATTTTCAACTGTTTCAAATTAGAGTTAGGTTAGAAAAGATTTTATAATTGAAGTTCGCTTTATATCATAGATATAAATCACATTTTATCATATATATATATCATATTATATCATATATATAAATCACATATCATATATATTATATCAGATATATCATATTTTATATCATAGATCATATATCATAAGATATCATAGATAGTTCATTCCTCATTCATCATTGTTCCAGAAATGTGGCACAGGCTCAATCATTGCTCATGGCAGCACCGGCGGAGATGGCAGTGCCATTGGCATGAGGAGCAGCTTGAAGTGGCTGCAGCACAGTATCCTGACCAGAAGTATTCTCTAAATGACATGAAAAGAGTTTATAAGCCAAACAGTCCTAATTACCACTTCATTACCATTGAGCCTGCTCAATAATAATTTAGAAAAACCACCCGGTCTTAATATTTGAATCCTTGGAAATGAATTCGAATTTAAAACTATCGCCTTCCTGATTTAAACATGATTCTGCCAATATTAGTCTAGAACAGAGGTCTCCAACGTACGGCCCACAGGCCGGATATGGCCCGCCAAGGTCTGTAATCTGGCTGAGGTAAAAAAAAGTCACATGCATAAATCATATTCTATTCTATTCTATTCTACTTGATAATTTATGTAGCGCTATAGCATGGCCAAGGCCAAAGGCAAGAGCGTTTTACAAAAGACAGTCATACGATAAACGAAATAAATGAGTTTTAAGGTTCGATAAGAACGACTCGAAGTTGGTTGTCGTGGTCACAGAAGCTGGAAGTGCGTTCCAAAGGAGAGGATTGCCCCGAGTCACAGATCTTTCTCCAAGCTTCACGGTCTTAGACGGAGGGGGAACGTAGAGGTGAGATCGTTTGCTAGAACGAAGCTGTTTGCGACAGTCTGTCATCACCGGCCTGCGTATCAACGCCGAAAGATATTCGGGGCAGAAAGGGTCATGCAAGGCTCGGAAGGTCAGCGAGCATCGTTTACTACAGTGTAACTAATTTTGTCAGAAATGCATCAGTTCATGTACCTCACAGTAGTTAAAACTTAAAAACCACTTCAATTGCAACTAATATTCTGCAGTCTGCATTATGCACTGCATCATAATTCAGCAATAAATAGTCTGTTATTAACAGTTATTTATTTGTCATATATTGTAAAGCGCTCTTGACTTTAGCCTTCGCTATGCATATTGCACTATATGAAATTGTCAGAATTAATAATAATAATAATATTGATAAATTTAGTTTCTTGTGTTGTGGCCAACTCAGCCTTGAGAAGTCAGCAAAGTGGCCCCTGGCTAAATATCTTTGGTGACCCGTGGCCTAGAATTATGTTCAATCATGTCATTAGACACGTGCACAGACTGAAACCCCACAGAGATTGTAGTCTGACTAAATTTCAACTGCTAATCTGCCAAACAACAACACAATAATATTATGGCACAACAATACCGTCAAATATACAGAACAGACCATGAAATCACAAATTACTAATTAGTTAGTTAGAGCAGAGGTGGCAAAAGTGGTGTCAACATTTCATATACACATTTTGCTCATTCAATAAAAGCTTGAAATACTAAACAATAGCAGGCATAGTGAGCAGGGCACAATTTGTAAGGGGGAAGTGGAGAATTTTCCTCCCCTCTACCCAGCTATATCCCCCCATTGAGGTGGCTACTGACATCT
The DNA here is from genome assembly GCA_018105865.1 of Metaphire vulgaris. Lineage (NCBI taxonomy): Eukaryota > Metazoa > Annelida > Clitellata > Crassiclitellata > Megascolecidae > Metaphire > Metaphire vulgaris. The sequence goes on from CM030850.1 coordinate 13,223,866, forward strand.
TAGCCAGGGAAGTCAATCTTCCCCACCACTGTGACAAGAAAATGCATTCACCTTCAGAAGGGGAGAAAATTTTTTTGCCGCTTCGCGTCAAACATGTAAAAAATTGAAAATTGAAGATTGGTGGTAACTGGGGACAGATTTACTTTAATCTTTGAAAAATTTACCTGTGCTGCTGATTAAACCATTATATACTTCGTCATGGCCAGACAATAAAATTGACAGATCATTATTTTGTGACAGAGCAATAGTTTACCTAGCAGAACTGTGCAAAGTAGATCTGTCACTAGCCTTGGATCAGTTCCGACAGCACAAGAAGAACAAAGTGAAAGTAATCGGCAATGTGCTTGTTTCAGTACTCAGTAGAATTCAAATTCTGCCTATCTCATCAGCTGAATGTGAGTGGGGCCTCTCGTGCATGAATATAAATGTTACACCAGTTAGAAATCAACTCGGTATACACTTTCATCTCTTGTTTTTGTGAAGGTTAATGGGCCCCCGGCCACCACCAACACTGTTCAATCCTGCCAGTTATGTTTTAAAATGGGTAAGCGATGGGCGACATGCTGCCTCAGATGCACCAACTGGCAAAAAACTGACAAGACATCTGCTCCAATTCATGCCTGCTTTGCAATAATGTTAAATGATAGTTGCATCAATTTCATTGCAGATTTTCAATTGTTGCAACTTGCAGTTGCACTATTACATTTATGGTTTAAATAAATGGTGTGACAATTTATACAAATAATATTAAAAGTTAGAGCAAAGTACTGTGCATTAAACCATGCATTTCCCATGCTCCCCCACAGCTCGTCATGTTCCTCCCACTGCTCATCATGTTTCCCCCTAATGTTCCCCCCACTGCTCCGAGTCACAAATCGCATCCTGATAGTGAGTATTCATAGTGGGCATTGAATCCTTTACCATCCGTGAAAAAATTTTGAAGCTGTCACCATGGCAGCAATTATTTTCATCAAAGTTTTAAAATCCCAGTAAAAAACTTTAAATACTGTATATAATGGTCCTTGAACCCAAATATAGCACTGCCTGTGTCTCAATCCAGGGTCTCCAAAGTTATTTTGGGAAGGGGCCACATTGCTGACTTCTGAAGGCTCGGTGGGCCACAAGCACAAGAAATTAAATTTAGTAAAATAAGGTGAATAAGGATAGGGCTGGCTTCATTTTCAGACACTATACAGACCCTATCTGGTGACAATTAAAGTCTCTGCCTCAATGACACAAACAGCGAAGAAAGAGATACTTAGACTAGATTTTGTACAATTTGCACATGTTCCTCATTTTTTGATGCAGGCCAGATTACAGACCTTGGCTGGACCGTACTTTGGAGACCCGTGGTCTAACTCATGCTTTCCCATTAGCTGTCACTGGCAAAGTACAGTCCAAGTTGGGGAAAATTAAGCTAGAACAACTAAACACATTATGCTGCATTACATTGAACTTAACCTTTTAAAGGGGGAATTAATTTTTGGAAAAGGCGTTCGTATGAAAACGTGAACATATATGTTATAAACTGACTGTATTTCAGGCTATATAGAAGCTAGAAAGATGCGGTTTGCACCGTTGTTGAGCATTTTTATTGCTCTTTCTATCCATCCGTGCCAAAAGAAAAAAGTTGGGGGTAGGGACCACTCTACACCCCAAAATCGGACCCCTCCCCAACATTTTGTTTAAATTTTGATCAAAGGTCAATAGCAAAACGTCTTCAGCGGTAAACCCCCAAATGTGAGCGATAGAGTTCTAGAGGAGTGTAATTGGAACAGAATGGTGCAAAAATTTTGAAGATCGGACCATATTTGGGGCAATTATGGAGTTTCATACCCAAGTACCAATTGCTTGCTGAAATGACAATTACGCGAACGGATTTTCAATGTGAAAAACCGAACAACTCGGTATATTTCAGGCTATATAGAAGCTAGAAAGATGCGGTTTGCACCATTGTTGAGCATTTTTATTGGGCTTTCGAACCATCCGTGCCAAAAAAATTTTGGGGGTAGGGTCCACTCTACACCCCAAAATCGGACCATCTCCGACAAAAATTTTTCAAAGCTCAATAAAAAAAATTTTCAGCGGTGACCCCCCAACTGTGAGCAGGAAAGTTGTTGGGAGGTGTAATTGGAACAGAATAGTGCAAAAATTTTGAAGATCGGACCATATTCGGCATAGTTATGGCCATTCTAGCCTCCGGCTGAAGATTTTTCCTATACATTTTCCAGCCTTGGTCAGTCTACAGTCAATATCCCTTGAATATATAGTCAGTATTATCGAAAACGGTGCTGCCGCCTATTGAATGGATGTGAGCTAACTCGGTTGCCGCGTTGGAATTTTGAAAATCGTGCAGGTCCGCAGTACACAGTCGCTTATATAGCGCGCCGTTTATAGACGGCTAACCCCGTTTCGTGATGGTTTTCCGCCGCCGTCTTTAAACGGCTAACCCGAGCAAAAGGTTAAATAAACCCAAGGAATGTGAATAGCCATCTGCCAACACTGTAAATCATTCTTTAAAGAAACATTAATATTAGTCTACTAATGTCCAACTGCTTCTTCCACAATTGTTCTTTTCCACCAAATGCTTTAAAAATAAAAGCACAGGCATTGAAACTGTGCAAAACTGTGATTTTCACACTATATACAATGTATAATAAAGATTCATAAACTGAAATAGCCTCAAATTTCAGCATAATACTACAAACACCGGTACTCGGTATTTCATTAATAGATCTAGAGGTGCACCGATATTATTATTGACTGGTAATTGGTAAATACTTATTATAATTATCAGCCAATTATAAGCCGATTTACTAGCAGCTGCTATTGGCCATTTCATAATCATATCGGCCAATAGTCCCGATTGCAACTGCAATGCATTCAGTCCAAAAACATTGATGCAATTGTAAATTATAGCAGAAAAAGAAATAATTAAGAAAATAAATAAACAGAAAACAGTAAAAGCGACAGCTGATCCCATGAATTCCCAGTGGTACCCCAACATTTGCACAATCGACATTCGAGCGACAACAAATGCGCTAACGTAAAATCGACAAATGTGCGCCAACAAAAGCGCGTATTTCGAGTGAAACACGACTATGCTCCAATATCATAATTGCACTATAAAATAAAAAGTTATGGTTAACCTTATCCCTAGTCCTAACCCCAATTCTAACCCTAATTATCATGCAAATGTCGGCGCGCTAAAGTCAGGCGCACATTTGACAGGACATGATTCCCAGTAGCACTTCAAAAAACTTCATGCTGCAAACATATTTGTCATAGTAAAAGTCTTAGCCAACACTCCAGACAACATCTATTTAAACTGATAGCCTTTTTTCTAATCTTATTAGTAATGCTAGCCTCAATTTCTGATTATTTTCCTATAAAGTGGATGCATTTTAGTGGCTATCTTTACTGTGCAGTTTTACTTAATTTGTTGACTGCTGCTCAGCCTTTCTTCAATTTTCATACTGTCACTCATCCGATTCATTTCACAATATGTCAAATTCATTATTAAACAAAAGAAACTTCAACAAATCAGTAATCTCTAATTGGCCAATAATCAGCCAATTATACAGGGATGATACACAGAAAGAAGAATCGCGCACACAATATCATTTTTTGAATTCAAAATAATAGGAATGCTGGAATGCTTTAACCCATTAGCGGGGTTCGCTGCATATACGCGGCGCGCGTCAAATGTTCACCAACGGGGATCGCCGCATATACGCGGCGTGCAACTTCAGCATCTGTTCAGCAATGGGGAGCGCTGTTTATAAAAGTTCTAATGTACCGGTAATACTTCGATTTAGTTGTTATCCATTCGGTAGATGGTAGCTCTTTTTTAGCTATTGTGCCCACCATAAACTAGGAATATAGGTTTTATTCGACAGAAGGTCGGATTTTGGCTTTGCAAAAGTGCCATTTCTAGGGTTCGAAAAATGATAACTACCCCAAATTTGGTCCGATCTTCAAAATTTTTGAACTATTCTGCTCCAATTACACCCCTCTACAAATTTGCCGCTCACATAAGGGGGTCACCGCTGAAAATTTTTTGCTATTGAGTTTTGAACAAAATTTTGGGGTGGGGGTCCGATTTTAGGCTGTAGAGTGGACCTAACCCCAACTTTTTTGGCATGGATGGTTAGAAAGAACAATAAAAATGCTAAACAATGGTGCAAACCTCATTTCTTTAGCTTCTATATAGCCTGAGATATACTGAAATGTTAAGTTTTTCTGATTGCAAAATTTTCACAAAATTTTCTTTTCTCCGAGCAATAAGTTCTAGGGTTTGAAATATGACAACTACCCCAAATTGAGTCTGATTTTCAAAATTTTTGAACTATTCTGTTCCAATTACACCCCTCTACAAATTTGCCCCTCACATAAGAGGGGTCACGGATGAAAATTTTTTGCTATTGAGCTTTGAACAAAATTTTGGGGTGGGGGTCCGATTTTAGGCTGTAGAGTGGACCCTACCCCCAAAATTTTTTGGGCACGGATAGTTAGAAAGAACAATAAAACAATAAAAATGCTAAACAACGGTGCAAACCTCATTTCTTTAGCTTCTAAATAGCCTGAAATATAGTAAATTTAAAACGTATATGTTCACATTTCATATAAACACTTTTTCCCAAAATTAATTACCCAGCATGGCGACGACTTTTAAAATTTAATTCCCCCTTAAGAGGTTAAGTACATGGAAATCCATTATTCTGTTAACATCAACTAAATGATATAGCAAGAATAACCAAATTACTAACAATACATACCATATTATAAATCCTATAAAACAGAGACTGGCCAGGAGCAATACAGTACTACCAGTACTACTATCCAGAAAATGTTACTCTTTATATCTGAAAATTACAAAACATTACTTGTAAAAGTAATTTTAGAAATGGCTGCAAATAATTAATAAAATAGACAAAAATTAAACACATGATGCTGAAAAGAAATTTGACAAAATAGAGAAAAAGCAGTTAATAATAATGTTGTTACACTCCTTTTTCTACAGAATTTCAGAATATCTAATATGTGACAATTTGTTGTTAACGTGGCCGTCATCTTTATTATGAAATTAGATTTTTAATGATGTAAAAGCCTTTTTAAAACTTTTAAACTACAATACTTAACAGCCCGTGAATTAATCTAGCAGCTTTTGAATTCTGTGGTAAATTAAGCTTCACTGTGATGTTGTTATTTTCTTTGTACTTTATAATTTAAGAAAGCTGTAGAGCTTCGATATAGGCCAGTTTTATTGACACACCTTGTATATTTTTCTTAAGAGCTATAGGTTAGAGATGTCAGTCCTACACAACACACTAGTTCTCAAAAAGTCATCGGCTTCATCAGATTATCTTAAATAAATCTTCAATTCTTACAATATTCAGCAGGAAATGCTTACCGGTACTAGCACCAATGCATTTTGTTGACAATGCTGTGCTACTGGGAGTTACACAAAGCAAAGAAGCTTTGGAACTTTGCAAACGCATTCTGTTGTCTACACAGCTTTCATTGTTCAAACCTAAGAATTGAAAAGGATGCATGTGTAAACATAAGACCTTCCTAGAGGTCAAATTACTGCATTGATCTGAGCAAAAGCAAGAACCTGAACCAATGCCATCAAGAACTCCAACTGAACCCAGACTCAGAAACCTGAGTTCGATCCCACCTCCATTTGCAAACAGTGGTGATTAGATTAGAAAATCCAGGGCACAGAGAATTGCAGAATTTTAGAAGACAGGAAATCAACGCATAAACCAGAAGAATGAATGCTGTGGCTTTACAAATCGATATTAATGGATTTAGAGTAACTATCAATATACTAAATATATTAACTACATTGCACAACTGGAGCCAATTAATCAAATAAATTCAAATCTTATTCAGCAGTCAATTTCAGGAAGTGAAGAAGACATGGTCAAACCGCACCCACTTGTGCAATTTAGAATATTTGGAATTTTGCAGAGAGGAATCTCTCTCTCTCTCTCTCTCTCTCTCTCTCTCTCTCTCTCTCTCTCTCTCTCTCTCTCTCTCTCTCTCTCTCTCTCTCTCTCTCTCTATATATATATATATATATATATATATATATATATATATATATATATATATATATATATATAGAGTAATGGTAGCAGGCTGGTGAGTAAGATTTACTAATAAACTAATGCAGTGTGTGTGTGGTTTCTGTGTATCGTTTCAGCCAATCAGAAGACGTCATTTCGGATGTTGACGATTGTGGCGAAAGCGGATTGGATAAAGACGAATGCTCTAGTTAAAGTTTGAACTAGAGGCTTTTGAAGGCGGAGAATGGTGAAGGATGATCGGAAGAGTTTTCGGCGATGATAGAAGATTGTCTTCTAGTCTTATTTAGACTGTTGAATTAAATATTTATAATTGTATCGAAGCGAAATCGTGCGGTTATGGTTATCAGGAATTATTTGATAGAGTCACTGTGTTTCACAGGACTCAGTTTTATTGGTGATTCAAAACTGATAGTAGTCAGCTGTTGTTGCTAGCGTCATTAGTGGCGTGTTGCTATATAAGTACTGTCGCTTTGCTTAGTGAACGATTTGTAGGTCCTGAATATTAATTTGATTTGATGACCGCTATTGCTGAAAAGAAATATTAATTAGTTAAGATTAAAATGCATTTCATAAGAAAGAAGTTGTGTGACGAATGTTGATAGGTCTGGCCTTTGAGTTACGATACTCAGCATAATAAATATATACCCCTAGACTAAGTAGCGAGACCATAGTAGAGAGAATAAGGCAGGCCGTCACAATTTATGTGTGTGTATATATATATATATATATATATATATATATATATATATACAAGTATATAAAATTATGTGAGTGTGCTTTCAGATAGGCAGATGCAAATTACATGACGGTTCGCTTCAGTCCTGCACTCCTTATGCTAAGGCAAAGATGAAGTACTTACTCAATTGGCACTTGCACAAACTGCTCCATATAACAGTTGCAAAAGTTAGTTTAAAACATAATAACATGATAAAACTTCAAATACTGATTAAAATCAGATAACAATATTTATGATAACTAGTAACAGCACTGGTCATTAATCAGTACATCACTTACAAGAATGTAAGACTCACCTACAACGTCATATTGGCGATTAATAGATGCATTCCCTTTTTTCTCAACAAGCATTTGATAAAAGGGCAAAACATTCCATCTCTTTCCACTGATGGCAAAGAAATTAGCATGCACATCAATAGTAACATTACAGTTGTTAGAAAGTCGTGAAATAGGAAAAGGTCGACAACCACGAAAATGAAGTACTATATACATCATTTTCAAAGTATCGTTTAAATTTTCACATATGAAGAAGACCTTCACTTCCAAGAATCCATCTCCTGAAATGCACAAAGTGTTTTGGTAGAAGCAACCAATCCTAAATCCATTTTGGATAAATGCTTGAGTTTAAGCTTACCGATAATTCCAATCAATTTGAAGTTTCCAAAGCAGATAAGTAGTAGATACAAACAATTATAAATGTAGTTTTAGCAATGCAAATTTAATGCAAAACAGTAAGTTGTGGCATCAGAAATTGAAGCATTGTTCCAATATGCCATTCAGCCCCAAAATTAATGCTAGAATCTCTTTTGTTTATCAGCCCATATAAAAAGTAGAATTGTGCTTCTGTCAGAGGCATCGCGTTAGGTAAGCCGGTGGACAATGTAGGGCAGTTACTTTTCAAAAGTAGTTAGTTACTGATTACTTAGAATCAAATGTAATCAATTACAGTATTCAATTACTCACACCACAAAATTAAATTATTACTGATTACAATAACTTTGACATAGTAATTAACTACTTTTAATGATTACTTCAAACAAACTCAGCACAGTTATGGCCAATGGCTTCATTGCAGTTTACAAAACAAACTACAGTAGAACCTCATTATATGGAAGTTCAAGGCACCATGATAAATACTTCGATATATCCGAGGTTCGATATATCCGATTCCTGTATCATTAACACTGTTTTGGCGGGACCGGCGCTCAAACTTCGATATAAACATGATTTCGATATAAGCGAGTTCGATATAACGAGGTTCTACTGTAGCACATAGGGTTTATATTTCGTCAGTAAAATTTATATCGGGGCCTCGGGAATGGGCATACCCCAGGAAATTGATGTCTGACGCCACTGGCTTCTGTTCCCGTTTTAAAACTCCTAGCTTGCTACTGAAAGTTATTAGCTAGTGGAAGATGTTAACAATACAAAATTTCAAATTAAACAATTCCCCAACCATTGAACAAAACATGAATAATATAAATAGTGACTTAAGCCTGGATCAGTTAAAAATTTGGCATGGCTATTTGGTAAATTAAGCTCACTTAACAAAATTAAATAAGTTCATTTTGGATTAATTATCAAATCTAAAATCGTTTTATTAAAAAATATAGCTTAGTTTATTTTTTAAAGCATGAAATACCTTTGATACTGTTAGATGAACCTCAACAAATGTATGGTTCATCACAATAGACTTTTGGAAAGATATAGTATATACTGGTATTATACATTTTGAATATGAAGGCCATCATTGAAATACAACTCCCCTATTCTCCCATATTTAATAATATTTATCACTACTTGCAATTCTAGAATGAAATATTAGACAATAATACTCAAGTTTCAGAATCTGATTCAAAATTGTTTTGAAATCAACACTAACTTTTCTCAGATAGACTGGCAAATGGAGATGGCCAAAATCCATCAGGACGCTGTGAAACTCCTGTCTGACCAGTAGCAAATGCTAAACAGAGCAAATAAAGATGTCAGTTAAGGTTGATCGCATAAACAATAAGTATTATATCATTTAAAACAATATACACTGAATTATAATTTAGTACTTCCTTATTATAATTATTATTATGGGGGCGGGAAGATGGCATAAGTGGTTACACTGGCCCCGTATCATGTAATCTGCACCAGTCGCTTGGCTGAGGGCCTTGAATCGGAGATCGGCACTGCCCTAGGATACACCAGGGTACCCCATGCCTTAAAGTAGAAGCCACCCCTTGTGCTGGGCTGAATACTATGAAGAGGCTTTCAGCCATCCGGCTACTATGCAGTCCTAGACACTGGATGATAATGTAGCCAGCACAACTTCCAAACCAAGCATACACACAGATGACCCCACGCTAACTGAGGTCAAGAACCCAACCTGCTGCTGACTTAAGAATGGCAAAGCACTGGGCGCCAATGACATCCCAGCTGCACTGCTAAAGTATGCAATTGATCTGGCTGCAAATATGCAGCACTCCATCATTCAAAGAGACTGAAGGTCTGGTCAAGCTCCAGTCCCACGGAAATATGGTAATGGGAAATATGGCATTACCGGTAGTCTTGCTGTACAAAGGTAAAGGACTGCAAAGTGAATGCAAAAGTTGTAGTCCAATTCAACTGTGAAATCTATGATGACTGTGGGCTACCATCCTCAGAAGCACTCTAACAGGCTGAGGATAAAAATATCATGGATAAAAATCGCAATGACCACTCCAGCTATGCATGATTGATGATGAGCAATAAACTAAACAGAAACAAGTTCTTGTTCAATATTAATATAAACATAGATATATGTCTATTTATAACATAAATCTATAAATGCACATTACCCTTAATTGTTTGAAATGTGCCACAAAATATCACCAAGTAGAGCAATACACGCTTTGGGTTGAATGAATTCAGGATGTTAATTTCTCGGTTAGCATTGATGATTCGAGGCTGACGCTTCCTTGGCAAGGCGTTGTTCTCTCTGATCCTAGGCTGTGGATTCCTTGGCAAGGCTCTGCACTTGTTACTTTCTACTCGAGGCTTCCATTGGATGGTGTCAGTAATTCCAGTTATCATAAGTGAAACCTTCTGAACAGTTGGTTTAATGCATTCTGGTATAAACTTGTCAATTCCTGGCTTAACTTTGTCAATTGGTAAGGCTCTGTTCTTTCTAATACTAATCTGAGGCTTCTTGGACAAGGCTTTGGGATTTACATTCCCTGTCTGAGGTTTCTGTTGGAAGGTGTCAATAATCCCTTGATCTAGGGTCCCCTTTACACGCAGTTTAATGCAATCAGGTACAACAGATAGAAGCCTTGGTGTCATGATGTCAATGCACAAAGCTCTCAAATACTTTGCAGCACTGGCCAAGTTTTCAAGAGGTCTGTTCATTTTAACTTCACAAGCTGAATCCAGCTAAAATCTACAAAGATAAGAAACGTTAGATAAGAAGCAAAAATGTGCTTTTAAGAAGAATAAACCAGCAAAACTCTATCATAAGTATTTATATCACACTGTTAAACATCTTTTAAAAGGAGTGACTAACTGGCATATGTCAGGTAAGAGTGCATTCCAAAATAAGATAGTGGTTTATAGCAGTTCTCACACAGGGAAGACCATACTGAACCACTTTAAACTCTATTATTATTGTTTATTAATTATTATTACTATAAGGAACTGCCAAAAGCAAAGCCACATTCTTACATAGAGGACAACAGACACTCAACGAGCACAGAGCCTGTCTGTCTGTCCTGCGCCTGAGCGAATGGCTCGGCCCCAAAGCCATTTTGCGGCCTTCACTGGCCTTCGCTGCTCTGTTGCAGACTACTGGCCATCCCTACTCCTGCCCCATTGATACATTTATAAACTGTACAATATGAATGTATACTTTAGGTCAAATCAAAGCACAATGCATAAATCAGTTCCTTGAACCGGGCTAATGGGTCGTCCATAAAGTATGTCATGCTCAAGAGGAGGGGTCTAAGAAAGTGTGAATTTGTGAGAGGGGCAGGGAGGGGTAAGGATCAGCATGACATCACACTTTCAATATAAATAAATCCTCAAATATACCTGATAGGTGGTATAGTAAAAGACACTTGTAATTGCTTTTGCCCATGATACATTAAATTTTAGGTCTCACTTATATTCATTAATTATCATTGTCAGAAGTTAAATATTTGTTTTGCTGCAGAAAAATGAACTAGAAACTCGAATATATTAAATAGAAAATCTGCTCCGCGTAATTTATGGAAGATGCTTTAAGGCGGTCCGAGATTTATGTATTTTTGGAATTCAAAGGGTCCAAGATTTGTGACAATTTGTGACAGGGAGGAGGGTCAAAATGGAGTAGCCCAAAAATTTATGACACACATCAAATCAAAAAAATTAGATATTTCGGACATAAGACCCGAAAAACAGAGGACTCTAATGAAAACTCAATAATACCAGGTTTAACGGAAGGAACCAGGAGACAAGGCAGACCCAGAACCAGCTGGATAGAGAACATCATGATATGGACTAACATGAATGGAACTCCACTAACAGAAGCAGCTAAAAAAGGAGAACAGTGGAGAATTATTGTTCAACATTGCAGCCAACCATCGCATAGCGACGACAGTATCATTGGATTTTCCAACATGCATTACAGAACCTTTGTCAACATTAAAAAAGCATCTGCCAGCAGAGATGTAGTACTTGGTACTTGTACTTGAGTTGTACTCGAGTACAAATTTTTAGTACTTGTACTTGTACTTGGAGGCCAGGTACTTGTACTTGGGGTTTTTGGAATGCAAGTCATTGTAATTGTACTCGTACTTGAAGGCCAGGTACTTGTACTTGGAGGCCAGGTACTTGTACTTGTACTTGAAGCATTGTGTACTTGCTACATCTCTGCCACTAAGCATTAACCTTTTTTTGGCAACGTTCCCATATGGGAACATTGACAAACACTGCAAGAAATTGATGACTTACTCAAATATTTAATTACCACAAAGTAGATTATTTAAAAGAGTTACATGTGAGTGATAATAAAGTGGACACCTAAGATAGTAATATTAATTGTAACTGTGTACATTTTTGAAGAATAAGTCTCGAGCCATTAGAATTTCTGTCACGTAATTTCATACATTTCGTCAAAGAGTGTTCCTGAAAGGCCAGGCATGTTTTTAAAGGTGTTTTTTGAGCATTCTTTCAGTTTTGCAATAGCAGTGCTTGATAAACTGATACTTTTTGTTACAAGTTTGCATTTTTGCACATAATGTGCATGTTAACCTTTATGTTCCCATATGGGAACGTTGCCGGATGACTGCATAAATGTGGTTTTACATCACTTGCGCAGGGATGGACACGTTACGGCATAAGGAGAAAAGCATTCAAGGTTTCCACTACAGGAGAAGCTATAGAGGCTGTCAGCTCAGTTTGCAACCCTGTAGCCATTGTGGTACTTCTGCCAGGATCAGTGGCGGCTCCAGGATTTGGCAAGTGGGGGGGGGCGTTGGGTTGGAAACTTCTATGCACTGGGGCCAGATATTTGTTGTCAGGTATTTATTAGTAATTATAGGGTCCCAACAGGGGACCACTGGGGGCCAGGCATTCAATAAGGGGCACGGGCCCCCAGGCCTCCATGTGGAGCCGCCACTGACCAGCAGATGGAGATTGAGGAGTTGACAGCGACTTGGAAAATGTTCTGGAAGATCTGAAAATGAAGTTGCCTTTGAAACAGCCGGAGTACTTGAAACAGAAGTAAAAGAAACAGAGAGTAGTGAGAGTTAAACAGAAGACCCTCCTGTGCGAAGGAAGAAAGGAGCCAACATTTTTGGGCAAAGTGTAGAAAAGCCAGTATCTTTCACAAAAATCTTTGGAGACATTGTCTGAAATAGGTGTTCGCGCATCAGGAACTGTGAGACACAACAGAATTGGTGATGCAAAACAACATCTCGTACCATCAAGCACAATGAAGACAAAGTCTGCCAGATGAAGCTTTGAATACTGTTGCAATAGGAAAGTTTTTGTCACAAAATTACTTGGTAATGCTGTGGTAAATGTTGCAAGCACCTGTCATACCCATAAGCCTGTCCTCTCTGTAAAACGCCACGTCAAAGGCAGCCCATAAGTTGCTGTCAACACAGCCACATGTAGAGAAGCGATGCAATGAAGGCGTGGAAGGCATCGACTTTATGTACCGACTACTCGCAGCCTACAGACCAACCATTCGGGGAAAGAAGTGGTGGTGACCACTGGTTCTGAATGTAGTCAATGTGTATGTTGTGGCAGCATGGAGATTGCACTGCAGTGTTGCAGGACAGAAGCTTGATCATTTGACCTTTCTTCATGAAATTGCACTGTGTTTGCTGAAGACCAAACTTGGTGAGCCAAGGCGCCAGGTTGGTGGAGGTCCATGTCCTGGCCTACCGGATAGTTTACGTTTTGAGGGAGTTGGGCATCACAGAATGAGTTGTTCTCAGAGACGTTATGGCATGTGTCAAGGAAATACATGTACAAAAAGTGTGCTAAATGTGATCCTCGTCTGCACTGTGATAAAGGAACAGCGTGCTTTGAAATTTATCACTCACGTCCTTGATTTACAATCAGTGCGTTAGACTGTACACTTGATGCACAATTGCTGATCGTGTTTTAAAGTAATTTCTGTTTTTTTTATGTAGAAAGTTGCATCTGCAGGCTGCCTTAAAATATTACGAGCCATAAGACTTGATTACACGTACAGCGATTGACATCATTGTTTGATATAATACAATAAATAATGGCATGTTCCCATATGGGAACATTGCACTCATCCGGCAACGTTCCCATATGGGAACATGCCCATATTTGGTCTGATAATCAATTATGAACAAATATACTTCAATTACATGCTCAAATGGACACCCATGTCACATAAAAATTGATTGTAAGGTTTTTTGTTAAAAAAAACTTTTGCCAAAAAAAGGTTAAACAGGCAGCTGCTATGTTGCTGAAGAAATATGTGGTCTTGTCCATAGACTTTAATCTATGGTCCTGTCCGCCGGTCAGGCAGCGCATTGAAATTAAACACAGCCTAATAAATATTCTATGGCACAGGCAAACATGAACAAGAACAAGTAAGTAAGTAAGTAAAATCTCGTGGATTTCTATAGCGCCTTGGAAAGCAGCACAACAGTAGCTGCTTATTCTTAGGCGCTCAGCCTCTCTTGAAATAGCTATGGGGAAGGTATATTATCAGCCAGGTAATAGTCAACATCCAAAGGGCAGTGAGGCTAGGTTGTTACAGCTGTGGAGGAAATGATTTTAGAAAAAGGAAGGATTTAAGCTTAGACCTGAAGACTTGAGGAGACAATGCAGGAATTGTAGGAAATGAGGATTCAGATTTTATTGTTTGAAAGTGTCCAAGTCTGCGGAGGGAAGATGGGATCGAGTTCCAAAGTTCAGGTGAAGTGTATGAGAAGGCACGGTTGCAAATTTTCAGGGATGACTGATTCAGTGGGCGTGACAGAGTGAGGTAAGATGAGGAACGTGTGGGTCGAGGAGGCTGAGGGGTTAATAGTGATCTAAGGTAGACAGGTTTTGATGCCTGAAGAGAGCTATAAGTAAGAGTTATTATCTTATATAACATGGCTGACGATGAAGCATCCAAGGAAGCATCTAAGTGTAAAGCGTGTAAAGTGCCTCGTTTGGTTAAATTTGCATTTACTGAATATAAATTTCAGAAAAATAGTCTTAGTGGTAAATGTAAATTTTGCACAAATAAAGTTATAACAGAAAAATGCGGTACCACGTCTAACTTCGTGAAACATTTGGAAAGAAAGCACACTGACAGGTTGGCAGAGATGTAGTACTTGGTACTTGTACTTGTACTTGCAGGACAGGTACTTGTACTTGTACTTGGAGTTTTTGGAATGCAAGTACTTGTACTTGGAGGCCAGGTACTTGTACTTGTACTTGAAGCATTGAGTACTTGTTACATCTCTGTCTGTCATTCCACAGACCCAGTGTTGTAAAGTATTTAAATACTTTCAGTATTTAAATACTATTTAAATACTTTATCCAGTATTTAATAAAGTATTTAAATACTCATCCAAAATTAAGTATTTAAATAGTATTTAAATACCATAGAGTATTTAGATGTATTTAAGAAATTTAAATACTTTGGATTTATTGCAATTTTCACATAATAAATTATAATGTTTCTTAGAGACTGTTCATTTTTACATTTTCTTTACGGATGGTTTTAGACAGTTGAACAGTTAGTTAAGTAGGTCTACATTGACATTGTTAGAAATAATTTTAACTAACATTTCTTTACAGAAAAATATGGTTGTGGCGAATCGTGTCAAATACATTATCAAGTATTTAAAAATGTATTTAAACCTTATTTGCCAGTATTTAAATACTTACCCTGGTATTTGGGTATTTAAATACTATTTAAATACTACCTGACAACCAAGTATTTATGAAAGTATTTAAATACTTTCAGTGAAGTATTTATTACAACACTGCACAGACCACTGAAACAATTTCTTTAGATCATTCTGTAAAATTTTTACATCATCATCATAGTCGATATTTCTGCGCAGCTCTGTTACCTTTGTATCATATCAACAAACTATGAAATTTTTGATAGTAATCCTTCACACACACACACACACACACACACACACTCTCTCTCTCTCTCTCTCACACACACACACACACACACACAAAGCACTCTGTCCTGAGGCACACCACAACACTACCGGTAATAGGCTTAACTCTTGTCCATTCTGAATGACTACCCCCATTGGTGTAGCTAGAAAAAAATGCCGACCGGAGCAAAACACTCCCTTCCGTTGCGTGAATTCTGTACAAGTGCCCCTATTCTAACCCTCCCTCCCTCTTTCGATCCCTTCTCTCTCTCCTTCTTCCTTCTTTCCCTTCCCACTTTTAACAGATCGAGGACTCCACGGCGTCCTTCAGACCGTTCATCAGCGTCTCATAAGTAATCGTCTTCATCATAGGTCTACTGCTCGAAGCGGATTTCCGGATAGCCCATGGGAATGACGCGCCCGAGAAACGCCGTCGCCGGGTTTGCCTTCACCAGGGACTCCGCGAATTCGCGATGTCTCCGTTTCTGAGGAAGACGATGCTCGACTACCTTCTTCGAGAACGCCTCCGCCAGCCACGGCGAGTCCCTCCCCTACTTCCCGCCCTCAGTCTCCTTGCTCTTGTCCTTTGCCGACTCCAGTCCACCTCCAACACCAGAAACTGTTCGAATTTTCCCATCGTTGACCGAATGCCACTTACCTTGATGGTGAAACGGTGAAACCTGTCCTCGATCGAAGAACTACCAGTAGACTCGATAAAACGTTGGAATATGAGTTATATGACTGCAGTCGGCATGAATGAAGCCAGATATCACGCCTTGCTCATCGTTGATTCGTTGTTCACCTGAAGTCCGGAACTTGGCCCTGTGCTCGCTCGGCTCCGAAGCCAGAAGCTGCTTTGCGGCCTACGCTGACTCGCTGAGGCTACGCAGCTCTGTCGCCGTCTCGCCGACTACTGCAAGCCGTCGTCCCTACTACTCCTCCCCCAATGATTTCATTTGCGCAGCCGAGGCCTAGCGGTGACAGGGGATGGGGCGGGAGGAGGGCGCAGGAAGCATGACCTACTTGATATCGATGGCCCCGGCAGGAAGTCATTTGTGTGAGTGGGGTCTGTGGGGATAAGTACGTACAACCATCAAATAGCAAGACAATATTATATAAAAGCAAATAGGGGATGCCCATTAATTACGTCAACAAAATAGGGGAAGGGGTTTGAACAAGTTTGACAGTTGTTGACAGAGGGAGGTGTCAAGAGAAGCTGACGTCAACAATTTCATTTTTTACAAATGATAAAAATAGGAAATTTCATGGAATACTATTCATTACAATGGTAAAAAGTCTGACAAGCAAAAGCACAAGGTCATCATCCAGTGTTTATTCTAGGCCTTCTCTGGGGGGAATTTCCCCTCCCCAAAGTTTTAAAATCCCTCCATTTTTTAAAATGTTGGCTGGGCACTGTAGTAGTATGTATATCTATATGATTGTGTGTGTGAAAAAGTGGGGATACTACTACCGGAACAGTTTGGATGACGTGGGAGTGACAGTTGAAACAGTAAACGGATTCAAAGGCTATCTTGAAAAACTAGGCTATTAAATGTGGAAAGTTATAGCAGTGGTTTTCACACAGGCCTACTTAGCCTCCTAACCACTTAAAATCACATCTATAATATTAAAATCCTTATTCTGTATGTCTGTTACCTTCAAGCGTTCTCATTGGTTGACTATTGGTAGACGATTTAGTCCTTACGTCGCGATGCGTTGGTGGGCGATGTTCGAAGACGACGTTGCTATTGGTAACAATTGTTCGTAGTTTAACACGGTTTAGTCGAGTCATTGCAGCGTCAGAGGGCTGGGCGTGCGACGACGTTGCTATTGGTAACAATTGTTCGTAGCTTGAGGAAGTTGTGCAATTTTAACGTACATTTTAACGTACACAAAAATACGTGTACAGCGTCACAAATGGCCACAGTTGCGTGATTTTAACGTACATAGGCCTAATTATTACGTGGCGCAGAGCTTGGTTAGGTGGCGTATGTACAGCACATCATTGAAATGTTGTTCAGCATTAATTCAATGATTGGGTATTAGGTATAGGTATTGGATTAGTATTATCCTGCACTGCGAGCGAAGCGAGCATCTTTCTAGTTATTATCTTTCTAGTTATTATTATTATTATTATTATTATTATTAGTAGTAGTAGTAGTAGTAGTAGTAGTAGTAGTAGTAGTAGTAGTAGTAGTAGTAGTAAAGCTTAATGAAAGGATTTTTTAAAATGGGTAATTGTACTTTTCATGACCAATCTAAATGTGGAGAAAATCAAATGTATAAGATTGGTAAATCAACAACTGTTAAGCAATAATTAAATATTAATTATATAATTAGTTAACTAAATTGTCAAAAGTCTAAAAAATGATTGTAATGCACAATTGCACATAATTGCTGAAACATTGATTCTGCTGTTTTATTAGGCCTATTACAGTATTTATTTTCTTATTATGTTCAAAGTTACCAAATTGTGTTTTATCTTCTGTCTCTCCTGAAAATGCTCTAAGATAGAGAGAGCTCTCTACATCCAAATGAAGAGTTTGGTAGTTGAAAACTATTAAAAACCTATGAAATGACATTTTCCCGTGATAGTAATCTTTGTTATTTAACCATTATTTGTATTTACGGAAATGGACTTTATAAACAATGGGTACCTAGTGTAGGTACTCAAATTAAGGGAATGGTTTAGGATTATTCTGGAAATGGGGGATTTAACCCCATGAATCATCGACAACCCCAAAGAAGGTAAAAAAAGTGTGGTTTTAATCAGTAGAACTCCATTACAACATACTTAGCAAGTATGTAAAATTTAGTATGTTATATCCGAGGTATGCTATATCCAATACCGTCCAAATGCAGTAGCACATCAAACAGTATGGTCAGGATCGTACATTGAAGCACGTTAAAGCCAAGGACACTTTGTTCAATTTACTCTGCAACGTGCCCTTGCTCCTGACGTTTAGTAATATGGCGCACAAGAAATTGTCAGTTTAATAATAATAATAATAATAATAATAATAATAATAATAATAATAATAATAATAATAATAATAATAATAATAATAATAATATAACCGAATCCGTTATAGCAAAGTTCTACTGATCCCATCCATCACTGCTTTTGTAAAAAACTAAACAAGTCTTGCACAACAATTTAACAATTTGACTCGTACACAGAAAAGCAATTCCTCCAATTCCATCGCTAATTGTACATAATGTACGGAGGCTTAGAAGTACACGCCATTCCGTCCACCGAAGAGGACTACAATTGCTGTTACATTCCCTTTAGAGCCGGCCATCAAGGATGCTTGAACAAGTCTTTCTGACATACATCTAGATAAACAGAGACACTCGTCTTCCTTGTTCACTGTAGTCTCCAAGGTCAATTTCGGCGTTGAGACATTCGACTGAAGAGAAACGCTTCCTTTGTTTCCACTTGGTTTAGAACGAATATCGCCTGGACTTTTGGTCTTCTGCGCATCTGACCGATCCTCTGTTATGACGTCATGATCAGCTGACACTGGGTCACCTTTATATTCATCATTTCTGTCTGAACCTCCGCTTACTGCTGTAGGCAAAGTGTCTGCATGCTTATGAACCGATTCCAAGCTTGTATTTGTGTGAACTTTTGACGACAATTCTGTTTGGGAGTTACCATTTTTAGTAACCGCTGAGTCATATTCTTCAAATATGTCGCTGAAGATACTCATTTTGGATTTATTCTGTTCTCTGTGCAGCAGCACATCAACAGTGCTGCTTAAGGCACTTGGTGGAGGAATGAAGTGACATGGCAACATCTGCATAGACATAGAACATCAAAGATTGCATATTAAGCACTGTAGTTTCCTTATTATCAAATCATGTTATAAGTTACAGCCACTTTATATGACATTATAAGTGCATCATATTACCCATTATATGAAAGTGTGAGTTAAGTGTGAACTTTGCAACAGGTGTTGATCCTGTTGGTTCTACAATCGCCTTGGTGTAAAGTACGTATAACAGTAGATCCTAAAAGTATAATTTACTGTATAAAGATACAACAGAATTATTAGTTTAACATATACTACTCATTATTCAGAACAATACTGGAGGGACGTATGGGAGGAAGGATAACCAAAGAAAGACCACGCACATCACTACTGCACTGGATGCTGACTAAAGATGGATACAAAGGATTAAAGACCCAAGTTGCTGACAGAGAAGGATGGTGCAAATGGGAACCAGGACCTGCTTTCAGGCAGAGAACTTAAGAAGAAGATGTATATAATTCTCATTACTAGACTCTGATTCAAGTCCAAAGAGTACAAATGAACACAAATTTCAGACAACCTTAAAACAATTATGACAGTCACAGTTGAAAATATTGTCCTGCTTGCTTTAAGTCTTAATTTTCCAATATGTTCTTTACATCTTGCTCAGACAGTGTTTATTCTAGCCACCTTGACATTGGGGGGATTTTGAAATGTTTGGGGGGGGACAAGGTCTGAGTCTCCACATTTTGGGGGGGAATTTCCACCCCAGCCAACATATAAAAATGTTTGGGGATTTTAAAACTTGGGAATTTCCCCCAGAGAAGGCCTAGAATAAACACTGTTGCTCAGACAAAACAGCAGGCCAACATTAAAGGTTGTCTAATGCCTAGTACCTACAACAACAACAACACAGTGACTGCATTTAGATGCAGAACAGAAATGAATTAAGGCCTTGCCTGAAGAAGCAACATTGCGGCCTCATTGTGAGACAGAACCTGCCATACTCCGTTAGATGCAAGAATAAGAAACTGACAGCAATCATCAATTGGGATCGATGCTGCATATGGGCGACTGATCACGTATCTCTTTATTAGAGGATCGCCATGGTTACCAAGACCTCGAGTTGCTATGGAGATCCCATTCAGTCGATATTCTTTCCCAGTCTTAGTGATGGTACCACCTGTGAATATAATATAAGTTGTTTTTGCATCTTGACAATTATGGTAATTGATAAAACTTAGGGGTTGTCCATTAATTACATCAACAATTTTGTGGGTAAATTTTGACCCCTCCCCCTGTCAACAACTGTCAAACTTTCAGTGACCCTCCTATAATTATGTCAAAAACATTTGAACCCGTGAACAGATCAGTGATGGGCCCTCTAAAGTTTATAATGTTATTATTTTTGCAGTGATGAGACATGAAAATACTCAATTTACCATATAAAGCATCATTCCAATGCTATTTGAATAACACAATATTAATGAAATTAACAGAATCATGATCTACAATGAAATTAACATTCTGAATTTACCTGTCTGTGTAATTCGATGACGTTCATATTTATTTGACATTGAATGCATCTTAGTGAGTAATATTGGCTTGTTTCTTCTCACGAGAACAGCCTGGACATCACCTTAAAGTAACCCAATCAAGACATTCTGCTCTTCAAAAATTAAAAACAACAAATCATTAAATTCCTAGGGCTACTCCGATGAACCAACTCTCAGTGTTTCCTTTAACCTGGATAGTGAGAGCCAAAATGTCTGTCAAAAGCAGTTTCTTAAAAAATACAGAACATTATTCACTTTGCTGGGACATGATGTCATTTTCATTATCATTATACAGGGTACTCTGTCCTTATACACTCAGCAATTGGAATGTCCCAGGTTGTTCCTACACCCATTGCACATTCATTCGTTCATTCATTCATTCATTCATTCATTCATTCATTCATATGTGCCTATGAGTTTTTCAAATATTTGTATATTTTTAGGTTTGATTGCTTACCTGCATTAGAAATATGAATGGTGGCTGAATGTCTTGAATTTGACTCCACCTGAGTTTCTGATTTTGCAGAATAGATATTGGCATTTTGAGTTTCATTGGCAGTTGTTTCAAACCCAACTGTATGTTCGACACCTTCTGAAACCTTTAGCTCCCGAGTATGCACTTCTTCGTTACAGTCTATAAGGCACGCCAGAGTTGAACATCCACTCCATCGCACTCTTGAACTTTCCCCCTCTCCGCTGGACAGAATTTCATCAACAGAGTGATGTGCTTTCATAAAAGCTTCAGCCATCACTAGTGCAAATCTGTGACTTAAGTCACTGTGAATATCCTGGGCGTCTTCCTCATGAATGCTACTTTCTGAATGATCACAATTTATTTCGGGATTTTGTGACGCGCCTGACTGCCCTAACTTGTCCTGTTCTCGAAGATCATCATTACTCCCTTTGGCAATATCCAATTGAAATGAATCGCTAAATTTTTTAATCTCGGGCAGAAGATACGTATGTAGCACCTTTGAAGATGTTTTTGCAGCATTTGAACCATTGTATCCGGAGTACAGTCCAATAAAACACTTTCTTGGATCCCCTCCAAAGCAATCTTGAAACACTTTTGCCTCTTCCATTTCATTCTTCCACTGCCTGTTTATTGCACTGCACAGTCCAACAGCTTCAATGCACGAAGATGCACTGGGTTTAGATGATGTTCCACAAACAACAGGATAATTCGATCCGAATGATCTTCGTGAATTGTTTTCTAGATCTGCTTTAATTATCTCGTAAGCTTCGTCAATCTCTCTGAATAATGCTGGGTTTGGATGTTCTCCAGAATTCTTCCAATTCACGTAAGACTCTTTCAATAAGGTTCTTCGGCACACATTCAGGGCTGTCAGATTGTCCGGTCGATCTTTACCACTGTAATGAAATGTGTGCAGTGCGTCGTGGAACTTGCCGTGGCTTTTGATGTCAGAGATATTTATATATCTTTCACATCCTTCACAGAACAGTGTAATATCAGGATCGAGCAGTACTGACTCACCAAGTTCTGAATTGGGCGCGTCTGCCAAAAGAGAATTTACACCTTAAACAAATGATATCGCGCAGAAAAATATAAATTCTCAGATGCTAAGATAATGTTCTCACTGGGACAATGGTTCACAAGAATACAAGAAAGTCTGAGATGATTTTAGTGGACTAGAAATTATCTACGAAGGTTTACTGTCTCAAAATGTTGCTCAGTCCCCAAATTTAGGCAATGACCTTTTTGCCAGTCAATGCTATCTTAACATGAGATGTCATCTGGTTTCAGTCTTCCATTTCAGATCCTCAGAGCTATCACTACCTAGTAAGCCTACGTCTTCACAAAGCCATTACCGGTACATAAATTCACTTTCATCAAGTTATTTTCATGTTATTTTGCAATCCTTACATAATTCATTGAAAATTTTTGTAGAATACTACAGCAAACAAAGTGAGGCTAAACAGTCCATACTTAAAGTGAAACGTAAACCATACATCTTCATAATTGGTTAATTACTAAAAGTATCTTGCTCGACATATTATATTTCTTAATCTTAAGGAGTCAGCTCGATTTAAAGACACACTCATTAAACAATGCTAAGCAAAGTGGTAGAACTCAGGGGCGTACCTAGGGTGTGGCAGGTTGGGCAAATGTCCTGGATGCCAATTGAAGGGGTCGCCAAAAACTCTGTGATCTTGATCTACTCAGCATAGAAAGAAGACACGGAGAAAACTGACTCTGAGCACATCATAGACCAGTTCGCATCGTTGAAAGCAAGAAAATTGAATTTGCAGTTTGTGTCGATAAAACGTCGGGAGTTCTTAATTAAAGATTTGTCAACCTGCTAATTTAATTTTCTGATACCCTGCCATGGGCGCCAACAGTGGCGGCCGCAGGATTTGGCAAATGGGGACCGTTGGGGGGTGGGAACTTCTAAGCATGGGTGCCAACTATTTATCATAAATCTGGACTAGTCTAGTTGCTTGAAATGAATGCACTAAGGCATGGGGCCACTAGAGGGGCAGGCTCCGACTCCACAGGGGCACGGGGCCCCTGTGGAGTCGCCTCCGGGGCGTCAAATAGTAAATGCCCTAGGTACGCCCCTATAAAGAACTTTATCATTAACAACTGATGTCTGTGAACACAAATGTCAGCACATTACTTAGAGGGTGACGTACAGTCTTTTACTCGAATATAGAAGTCGTTTTCGGTCAGCGGAGCATCGCTGTAGGAGCTGTGGCCGTGACGATCGCTCGTATTTGCCAGACTTTCATCGGCGCATCCGCTTGCCGCCTCGGCCCCCGTTGGACCGGCATTTGGTCGTTCTGACTGATCGGATCTCTCGTTCTGATCACGTTCATTCAACTCTGTCAAATGCTTGGCACCGGTCGTCGACATATTAACTTACTGTTTTCACATTATGAACTTAACATTAATTTTATGGAAATTCATCAGAACGTCGCCAACTCAGTTCAGTAGTTAAACAGGCGCGTCCTTGACAACACTATAGCAACTACAGTGTAATTATGTATAAGCCTACTTTATACTACACTGTACTCTTCCACTTCAACAAATTCAAAAGGCTAATGAGCGATTTTACTACACATAAAATTATGCAAAGGCATCGTTATTCCAACGCTAAAAGTGTTAAAGGAGGCTGTAGGTAGATAGATAGGATCATAGGGGCTGTCCATTAATTACGTCAACAATTTAGGGGGAGAGGGGTTTGAAAAAGTTTGACAGTTGTCAGTGTTTGACAGGGGAGAGAGGGGGTCAAGAGAAGTTGACGTCAACAATTTCACTTTTTACAAAAATCAAAATATAGAAAATTTCATGGAATACTACTTATTACAATGGTAAAAAGCATGGCAAAAAGGTCATCACCACCACATTTTGACACTCGATGAGCAAAAAATGGAAAAATTGGTCATCACCACAAAAATATTAACCTTGTTATTTGGACCTGTCATTGATCTTGGGGGGGGGGTCAAAAGTTTTTGACATAATTATGGGGGGGGGGTAACTGAAAGTTGACAGTTGTTGACAAGGTGGGAGGGGTCAAAAATTGTTGACATAATTAATGGACAGCCCCTAGATAGATACCATTTTAAAGTATCATACCGGCCTATTGATAGGAAAGCTCTTTTGGGACTGTTCATTAATTACATCAACAATTTTTGGCCCCATCTCCTTGTCAATAACTGTGAAATTTTCAGTGACCCCCTATAATTATGACAACTACTTTTGACCCTCCCTCGCCCCAGATCAGTGACGGGTCCCCTAAAACGTTAAGGTTATTTTGGGGTGATGACCTTCCCCCCCATTTTTTGCTCATCAAGTGTCAAAATGTGGTGCTGATGACATATTTTTGCTTGTCAGGCATTTGCCACAACAGCTTCAATGCACGAAGATGCACTGGGTTTAGATGATGTTCCACAAACAACAGGATAATTCGATCCGAATGATCTTCGTGAATTGCTTTCCTGCCACAACCGATAGTATTCTATGAAATTTACTATTTTCTATTTGTAAAAAATTAAACTGTTGACGTCAAATTCTCTTGACCCCATCACCTGTTACTAACTGTCGAACTTTTTCAAACAACTCCCCTATTTTGAGAGGAGAGAAAGACCAACATACAGACTGAGGCTGGAGCCTTAATTGCACTCATGGCAACGGTCAGAAAAAGGTTGCCAGAAGAGTGGATTACTGCAGACAATTAAAATGTGAGAAAACGTGAGTCTTGCAACACCTCGACCAATCCTTCATGAATGGCACTCAGCCATCGGTCGCAGACACAACTCGCGCAACACGAGATTGGCGCAACGGACCTCTGCCGTCCATGAAAACTAACAAACTCCTACTGAACCACTTGATTTCGACACCTGTTAGTCCTATTACTACCTGTATTTCACATCATGTAGACAGTGGTCATTGTTAAAACGAAACAGCGTGGATTCAGAATACTCGTCTCCGGTCCAAAATTTCTCAACCTTCAACGTAAGGTCTGGTCTGTAAAAACCAAAATTTTCAACCACCATTGGTGGATCAGGCTAAAAAATTGTGGGAGTTGAATCCTAAACTCTCCTGACAAATAAAACATGCATGCTAACTCAATTTTCATAGCATCAAATTACTGTATGTGTGTGCTCTCAACTGCTCTTGTAAATTGTACAAGGAGGAGAAATTTAGCAAATTCTGTTCAAGACTGAATTCCAGAGAGATCACTGGGATTCAGTCGATAGTTTCCACTCATTTCTATGGCAAGCATAATCACAAATCAAACCCTGCATTGTTCATTTTATTCACAAGTATGTAAAATTTATCCTTTAAACTACTTAATTTAAAAAACAATCAGTCCATAATTATTCTCTAATAAAAACATATGCAACCACTGATAAGACAATCCCCAAATGCATAGCAAAATATTGTTATCTGGTGACTATATGAAGCACATAGCTATTTTAAAACTGGATGTTAATGATTTTTAATAACTCCACTGAGTCCACTTGTTACTCATCAAGAACAACTGATATGGAAACAATGCAAATGCGTGGCGTAACCTCAAAGTACCACATGCCATACAATGTCTCTAGAAATAATGTACATGTACCTACACACAAAATTCAACATTATAGCTTGCCATTGTTGCATAGAAAACGTCATATTTATAGGTTGATCTTTGCCAGCAAAATGAAGATAAGGACTTTTTGGCACATCACACTCCAACACATTGAGCCGAGGTACTTAGGATTATACAATAAAATTAACAGCAGTTCTTCGTGAGTCCCTCCCTGGGACATGCCGTACCAAATGACTGTTTCCAAGAAGACAAACGGAAGCAACAGTTTTTGTATGGAGATTTAAAGATTATATTAACTACATGGCCAAAATCTTTATTTCAGATCCATATTTTGAAGCATAGCTACCAAGAGAAGACTTCAATTCATATTTAGTAACATACGGATTTTTAAATATTTTGTTTTGTAATTTTTATGCCTCACCTGTGAACTTTAAAAAGCCTCTTTCTTTACCGATTGACTCTATTATCAGCATCTGTCACAGCAGAGTATCACCGAAAGACATTTCACAAAGTCATACAATAACAGAAACTCATCTCATCGTTCAAACTGTGCCCAGAATAAAGCAGATGCACGAAAATAATCAAAGATTCCAACCAAAACCAACTTCAACAAAAATCTCATAGCAGCAACAAAATATAAATACAGTTAAATCTAGAAATGTCCCAATCTTTATTTGTCATAGGAACTCAATAAATAGAGCAAGGTTTCTAAGGGAAACCATCGTTTGCCCCAATTATTTTCAATTTAAAAGTTGTGGAAAGACTTCATGCGATTTACTTGTTACATTTGCAGATCGTCTGAATAACTAACTGCGTCAAAACACTCAAACCAAATAATTCCGACCAGGTCCGTAGGAAGTGGAAGTGCAGGTGCACCCCCTGGAAAAAATTAGGGGTGCACTGCACCCCTGAAGATGAGGCTGTTTTTTTTCCATATCAAGATTTTTGAAGACACAATAAAGGAAGGGCGATGACCTTTTTTGCTTGTCAGGTTTTTCATGATAAATGATGGTTTTTTAGCTACACTCCTGAAAAAATGCACCGCCTATTAAAAATTTGTTCCAACAGGCATGGTTCCAACTCAATATTATAAGCACATAGTATTAATTAAACAAATGCAGACAGAGTAGTCAACTGAAGATAATATCTTGAAACTAACATCCATGACACTGTCAACATAACAATCTGGATTAAACATAAAACACAGCAAAGTCTCAATCTCACAAAAGAAAGTAAAGTACAAGAGCAACGATAACACGACGCAAATAAAATCGCAATTGAAACCACTGTCGCTCGGGCATGCAACCATGTCCCTAAACAAGAAATAATATAAAAGAACACCAAACCAAAACTAACTCGCAAGTGTTGGGCTTATAAACTCAAATCTCCTTTCAGTAAAATACGCAGGAAACGAGTCACAAGTAATTACAGTTACGACAAAGCTAAAATCCGACCGAAATCCCACGGTTTTCAAGCAACCTGACAGATCGTGTATTACTGCCGAATATAATTTTATATATATATACATATAACATAATTAATATTATAAGTCCTCGGGAATGAAGTACCGAGGGCACAAAAAAATTAATAATATATATATATATATATATAATTCTAACCAAAAGTATTACACAATATCAATTTCTTCATACTCTGTAAAAACTAACTGCTTCTGTTGGCTAAACTCAAAACAATGAAATCTTCTAGCTACAACACAGTTCACTTGTCAGTGACATAAGCTAATAGCAATTCATTCATTTGTTCATTAGATCGCTTGGATGGCAGAGGTCCGTTGCGCGAATTTTGCACTGCGTTGGCTGTGACAACAATACAATTTTGAATTATTCAAAAATATTAAATATCATAGACAAAATCTGTTTGTACTCAAAAAAGTGAAAAATCTTCAGCAATGGCAATAACATGAATAAAATTTTTAAATATAAAATGAATAAAATGTACATTTCAACTGTGACACTGCAATTGCAAAACAGAACAACGTTTAGCATGCCGGTTCAAACACCAACAATGCTCACACTTCATTGGTACGTTCATACAACCGTGTGTATACACAAAATAACAGATCATATACTTCGAGCATTCCAAGAACAACAAAGCAGCTAAAAACATCTAATTACATAATGACAGCATTTTATGCACTGCGATACAGGCCATTAAATGGTGAGTATGTCAAAATCAATAATATAGGCAACACATAGACTCTACATGCTATAACTTTCATCATCTATTAATATCAGATAATGACTGTGTGAATACAACACTAAGTAGTCAATGTTGCTATTGTCAGAAGTGGATTTGCCAGATTAAGAACACAATTTTCAGTACCTAATGACACTTGGGAGAAAAGAGGATAACCGACTAGACTGCATTCACTGCAGAATATGACGGAATCAATTTTCGTATGAATTATGCTTCGGCGTGCTAAACTTTAGAACAATGTCGGAATTTTATCACAGAAATCAGATCTGATAAATGCTGTGCTACCACCAATTGCCTCTTAAAGCATTTTGTTCAAGGCAGTTGTGATATCAAACCAATATTGAAATTATAAGAATACTTCAACTTTGACCAATTGCCACAACAGAATAATTCTGAGGACGTTAACCCATCAGTAAATCAAAATAGTCAATGAATGCAACGTCATGGCAACGTCACTTCTTCAGAGGATCTAGATCGTCAAGCAAAAAATCCTCCGTTCCAAACGACAGCCCACGACTAAAATTTGCCTGAAAACAAAATTTTAAAATAAAACATTATATAATAATACTTATAAGTTATAAGTCCTCAATCAGCTATTTGAAAAAGTCTAATAAAGTATTCTGTATCACCAAAGTACATCCACATTTCATTATTTAGGCCTTTAAAAGAGCCATGAACTGTTCAGATGGCATATCACAGATAACTGAAAATAAAAGACATGAACTTCCTCCCAAAGCAATTTAATTAAATCAATCCTAATTGCATTCCATGTAGCATCTGTTCAAAGAAGAGCTAGAGAGAGAGAGAGAGAGAGAGAGAGAGAGAGAGAGAGAGAGAGAGAGAGAGAGAGAGAGAGAGAGAGATGCTAGGCTAAATTAACAAACTATGAGGTCTATCACTGATAAATCTAGCAAAATGCTACAAGTTTAACTGGAGAAATTGACCAAGAGAAACTGTTGTTTAAGTGTTTCTTGCGCTCGTTCAGCGGGAAGCACCGACCGACCTGGGCATCGAGCATTTCTCCATCCATGTGTTGGACTTGATGCTCCGAGTCAAAGGAGAGACAGGCCGATGGATTGAACATCTCCATGCCAAACACATCACTTCCCATCATCAGAGGTCCATCTCCAGGGACGTGACCGGAGATGCCACTGGAGAAGCAGTACCAAAGGGTTTGGAGCCAAACAAGTCAACATCTAAATTCCAAATTATATATATATATATATATATATATATATATTAGTGTGACAAAAAGTCGTTGCTATAGCCATTCAATACTAAAAGATGCTCTTTGATCTACTGATCAAGAAAAAACCCTATTTCAATATATTATTTTTATGTCTAGGGTCCCAACTTTGAAAAAACTGCTTAATTAATAATATGTATATTGCATATTTCATTGCAAAGCAATGGCTTCTTAACAATAACTGCATTAACATAGTTGCTGGGATATTATAAACTGTTCTGTTGAATCTTTTGATAGTTTGTGATTAAATTTGGTAAACATAGGTGTTTACTATTAAAATAATACAGGCTTTTCTACAATATCCTTCATAAAGTGATCCACTTCTTGGCACGCTAGTGGGTTCTGCTTTCCTCTCATGCCCATAGCAACCATTGTATTTATGATTTCTACTGATGATCACTAAGTGGTTTTAGAGGTGAATTGTGGTTAAGTTATGGCAAGCTTTAGAACAGTGGTTCTCAACCCTTGTCATGTCAAGGACACAAGTGGTCCGCAAGACGGGGTCTAGTGGTCCGCGGCGAAGTCTGAAAAAACGTAAATAAAAATTAGACATATTAATTTTCCATGCGAATAATCTGAAAAGTGAGACGATCAAAACAAGGTCATCAGCACAAAAAGGCTATCGGCACATTTTGTGTGTATTCTGTGCATTTTCTACATGAAAAAGCATGACAAGCAAAAAATAACAAACGGTCATGACCGCCTTTTTGGAGCAGATGACTGCTCAATTTAGCAGGTGGTCCGCGAGAAATTTTTGAACATCAAAAGAGGTCCGCGAGGCAAAGAGGATTGAGAACCACTGCTCTAGAACACGAAGTAAAAGTTGACATTCAGTATTTGGGTTTCCAAAGAATTAGCTTGAAATTCCCAAAATGTGCTGCCAACGTGTGAAGATATTCTAAAGCGTGTTATTTTTAACAGCAAAAAGAGAGACATAAGACTGTTAATGATGTTGTAAAATCTTTTGCATCTGAAGTGATTGAGATATACAATAAGGCCAGCATACTTACTATTGCATTTGTCAGCATAGTGAAAAAAGTGAAAAGGCTATTTGAAAAATGGAATGATCTGCAGAAATATCCCGAATCAAAAAGAACGTCTAAGTATAAGTCTATTTGTACATGTAAATATGTTGATGCTGGAATTATTGACAAAAAAGATTGTAAATGTTCTCTTCAATGTAAGATTTCTGCAATTGAGTGGAATTTCTGGGTTGATAAAAAAAACTACCTGAAAACTGGATATTGAAAAATTGATCCAGTTACATCAAGTAGGCTGCAATAACTAGAAGACAGAAAATGAAAATTAACAAAAGTTGAAGGCAAAACAAAAAGAGAAATGGGAGAAAGTAGTACTGCTTTAGAAGAGTTTGAAATGAATTACAATTCAGAAAACAGTCCAAATGACCTTTGCAGTGATGTCAGTTACAAGGGCAATGAGGAGGCAGAAGAAGAGGATAGTGACAATCAGTGCTGTTCTAGCAGTGGTCCACAGAATAAACATCAGTATCTAGCTGCTGTTGGTGATGAGGACGAAAATATAAGAAAATTTGCTTATGCAAAATTTCACTAGTTCGGAGTAATCATCAACACAGTGGTAGAATTCGTTGTTTTGACAAGAACAATATTACAATCAACTTCACGTCAGACTCCTACATCAACATTGATTGGGAACGGGTGAAATTTGACATCCCTCCACTCTTGCATGACATCACTTCAGGAGCCATTGAAAATCATGCAAAAATAAGTATACCGTATTATCCATGTCATGCACAAGATGTGGAAAGACATATCAAGGCTGTTTCTGTAGCCTTCCATAAAGTTTATGGACATGATTCACGCCTTGGAGTTATAATTCAAATGAAGAAATCAAGATCAGAGTTG
>CM030850.1:13257512-13322512 GCA_018105865.1 Metaphire vulgaris
ATGGCTACTCAATAATATCCAAAGCGAAATGGATTGATCAAATAAGTATATAGTAGAAAAATCAAAGTTTAATTAGAACATCCAAACAAAGAATTTAACATAAACAAATAAATGCGCAAATACAAATATTTTGATTTCTCCGCTACAGATCTCAAGAACTGACCAAATCCTTAGCAGATTCAACAACTGAAACCTTTACCTATTAGACTTTTTGCTATAAAAGTGCAAAATTACCAAAAATATCATTAATCAGATGTTAAACTAACATATGGGCATCACATGGTCTTCTGCTTTTCCGTTGGAAATCGTTCCGTGACTTGTATCACTTGCAGACGCCGGCGAGTTGAGAATAAGGTTCTCCAACCTTCGACCAACAACCGGTTCCTGTTAATTAAATTAAATAATTAATCAATTATAAAGCATGATTTTTTGGGTTAAATATTTGTAAGAACTCAAATTTATGGATTCCATTACAAAAAAAGAAAACTGAAGCCAATGTACTCTACACCACACAAATAGATACACTAATGGACATCATTTAGCCAAACCCTAATCAAGAATTACAAGCACACACATAACACATAACTATGATAAAAGGTGAAGTAGGTCCCGCACTCAAGTCCGAGCGTTGGGTTCCGGCGCTTATCTCCAGCCTGGGCAATCAGCGACGTAGGTGGTATAATCCATTAATCTGGGGTAGGTTGCCATTACGGTACTTCCCCCAGACCCACGTCTTACCTCGCAGCTTAACACTGCTCCCCAGTTTACCACCGCCCTCTAAACGAGTAAAGCTGAGTTGGCCTTAGGGCTCCTGCAGGAATTGAACTCGTGACCTTCTGCTCCAATGTCCAACGTAGTTACCACTCTTCTAACTTCCTGCCCTCATAACTATATGAAATGAATATTGGCTAGAAGCTGTTATATTTTTATGCTCTGGAAATGCAAACAGTAAAAATGCTCAGCAATAAGTTGCTACCATTTGAAAACTAAAGCAAAAAGTGCACAAGGCAACAAATAAAAACCATACCATATCACATACAACACAATTTGTCCAGGCAAAATGATTCAACATTCAGCCACATATTATACAAGTGAAATTTTATAAGACTTTCTAGACAGACAGTGATAACACAAGGGTTGTCGGTACATTAAAAAAGTCAACTGAACAAGTCCACATTGATTAAAAACTTGAAATAGACACAAAACACTTTAAAATACAGCATCTTCAATCTAGAAATGTCATTCAACTGACACTGTCACTCAACTGTCACTCAACTCAATTGCTGTGGCATCGCAACATAAAAGTTTAAGGACAACTTTGTAACACTAATATAGGATTTCCATTCTTAACACATAACACCAGACAAGCAAACATTGACGCAAAGTGGTAAAGTGTAAAGAATTAAAGAGTGTACTGGCAACAAACTTGTCTCAGTACATCTTGTACCTTGCACCCCGACGCAGTTAGACTTGTGGTCTGTCAACTAAGAAATTTATTATGCTCAAGAATAACTTATAAAATTAATTTCATTCTCATGATTGTCTTCAAAACATTAGACATATTTTTAGAAATTCATAACAAAATTGTCAGAACAAGATGACAAAAGAGCTCAATAAGAAACACCAACTAGATAAACAGAATGAACGTTGCATACTGTGGAAGTATGTAAATTATCTTGTTTCTTAGCTTCCAAAAGTCTTTCCAGATATGAGACTCTATTCTTCAGATTTGTATTTTCATGAGTCAGTTCCTGAATCTAAATTCAGAAGCATCAATGCAAGAGTAAGCATCATTATATATATTTATTAATTATACAAGAGTAAATTGTCAATAAAGAGAAGATTAAAAATTTAAAACTCAGTAAACCTCGTTTTACCATAAAAAGTCACCATTAAAAAAAATTGTGCTTGACCAACAGTGATTATGCCAAAGTACATCAAAAAAGCACTTAACAGATATACTCAATATTTAGGCCACAGCCAATCATTCACAATTCAGTTGATGAAAACCTCCACTAAAATTCATATTTATATAATTTTATCAATGAAACCATTTTATTTCAAAATGTCATTTACTACAAAATCATCAAAAACATCAAAATTTAATGCAACAAACCTCTTTTCAGTGCCTAAAATCAATTTTCCAGAAAATCACAAGATAACAAGAGCTGTTTAATATGCATTCAATTCACTACTTTTATATAGAGAAAAAAGCAATCATTTCCACCTTCTTTTGGAAATTGACAAGCTGTTTCTTCAGGTTTCCGTCTTTACCCGATACTTCCAGAAGCGCCTGTACGCCAGATCAAAGGCCTGCCCCACAGTCAGAGTTATCTCTTCTGCCTAATTAACACAACACACACAGCAGAAAGTGCATTATTAGAAATGGCAGTGCAGCTGCACTTCAGTGCAATTATTAAAACAACTGCACACAAGTGTTGACAATAATAAGAGTCCAGAGAAATGAAGCGACGAAGCAAGTGGAAATTGACATTTCCAAGTGAAAAACTGGCAAAACAGCAGAAATTATGAGACACAACAGAGAACGGAGAAAATGAATAGACATAAAATTTACTGATTAATTATCAAACAATAAAAACTCACTGATTTCTCGCTGTCAAAGACAAAGCAAAGATGCTTATTTTGGTCCTTTCCTTTGGCAATAAACGTAAACATCCGTTTGTCGGATTTGTCGTCGGCACAATAGGAAACCTGATGAAGCGGGAACTGATGCGAAATGGTCTAAAAATAAAACCTCCATTAATAGTATCATTAGTCTAAATGACGGATGTAGGTACTCTCTCAAAGCAGACATTCAAATATCTAAAAATAATGCAAAACAAACACAACATAAAACAATTCTAAGAATTTCTTCTATTTCCTTTGGCTTGCATCCTGTTAACAATTATTAACAGCTTCAAGGCAGGACATGAGGCTAAACTAAAATGAGTTTTGTAAAACACACAACCTTTCTCCTTTTAACAACAAATTACTTATCAAACTCTTGAAAAGAAATGTCAAGGTCATGCTAAATCCTTGCCTCGAAATTAATGACCAACAATGTCACATAAAAGCGATTTAAAACAAACACAGAAAGAGGACTTTATTCAAGAATGTTAACCCTTTCACTACCAATGACTCCAAATGGAGTCATTGTATAAACTTGTGATTTTCTAACTCCAGAATGCAAGTACAAGCAATTATTTTATTTGATACATAAAATATGCATATTTTGTCTAAAATAGGCATTTTAGCACCAAGCTAACCTCTTTGATGGAGGCATTGTGCTAATTTGAAGTTACAACATTGGAGCAAAATATTTATTTTAAGTATTCAAGCACATTTTTAATACTTTTAGTGCATTTTTTTAGATTTGAAAAATATTCTTCCATTCATGTATTATTATTGAATGCACAACCGAAAACTTGAATGATTTTTTTAAAAACTCTTAGAAAAATGAGTTTTTATGCATGACGCCATTTGGAGTCAATGGCTGTGAACGGAACTAAAGCACCAACTGCAGATCTCAGACAGAGTTTTATTCTCTAAGAAATATTTGAGAAATTCGTCAATGAAGGACTTATTGATAACGTAGTACACCAGATGGACTCTATAGAGTATGACAGTGGCATAGCCTAGGTTCTAGAATGGGGGAGTGGGTGTGCCATGGCCACACATTTTGTAGTACTATTAGATTCAAATCTTGAAATTTGGTGCATACTGTATGTTTGAGACTTCATGACAGCACACTGGCATTTGGCACTCCCCAATTGAAAAAATGTTCCTTAGGTTTTAAGTTCTCCTAGGTTTGGGGCAGAGACCCAGCCGCCCCAATTTAGCATAATACCAGATTTAAATCTTGAATTTGTTAGATAAAATTTTATAGATGTCTCTGCAAGAACTTCCCCACTACTGTTGGCCTGCTCAAGCCCCCAAGATGCTGTCCCTCTTGTGGCTGTGCTAATGGACAGAAGACAGACATGCACATTCAATATAGTCTGACAAGGGGACTATGGGCAGTGGCGACTCCAGGATTTGGCAAGTGGGGGGCCGTTGGGGTGTCAACTTCTAATCATGGGGGCCAACCATTTGTTGTTAGGTATGTAGTATTAAGTATCGGGTTCCAACAGGGACCCACTGGGGGGCCAGGCACTCAATAGGGGGCACGGGCCCCCCTGTGGAGCCACTACTGACTATGGGGGATAGTCGTGAGCTCCCTCAGCTCTGTCCCTGCCTCAAAAGTTTTGAGTAATATAGTTGCCGCTAAAGAGTTGGCAGAGAGCAAGCAATTATTTGAGTTAGACAGTGAGCTCTGAAGTAGGCCTATATCTTAAAGGTTTTAATTCTAATTTAACACCGACTGGCAACCAGCCGCAATGCAACTACAGTATATCAATTCTGTTGACAATCACCGTCTCTTCCCCCGGAGAAATTTCCCGCATATCCCTTAACCATGTCTCATGACCTGGGTGTCATTATCCCTTTAGGATGCTCATTTGCCTGTGAAAGGAAAACCATAAGAATATCACATCTTGACTTGGTCAAGTTAAAAAAATGACAGGTGAAGCACTGATTCATGAACAGAAGTGGCCATATTAGTTTGCAAGTGTGACCCTCCAATGTCTTCTACATCTGTATTCAACACTTCAACTGAGCATGAAATAACAAAGAAACTAGAGAAGAAGTATGCTATAATTCCAGAAGGGAAGTCAGATGTCACAGTGTTCTGCATTTCCCTTCATTCTGAACCAAGGCATTAGTGCAAGTTGTGCCACAGCTGTGTGTGGACTTAGGTGAATTAACTGGGACTGCCAATGTGTGTCACAGGGACAGAATTTGGTTTCTAGCAAACATAATTGCTAAGCAACAGTAACACTGTAGTTCTACAACTTGCAAACTTTAATAGCAATCTTTATTATTGATTACTCAATGTTACACCTCTATGACTCCATATGGAGTCATGGGGACCTTTGACCACCAGTGACTCCATATGGAGTCATACCCATAATTATATAATTAATTACTGTTTTAATTAAAAATTGTGCTTAGGTGTCTAAAAGCTTTCCATTTACTTCAGTTTTGACTTCAAAAAATTTTTTTGGCTAAAAAAATTAAATCGGTAGTGAAAGGGTTAAAGCAAAAACTCAAACAAAACAACAATTATAAACACAAACATTGTCTAATGCAAACTAACACACTCACTCACTCGCTCACTCACTCACACAGTACATTCTCAAGCAGAGATAATACAAGACAGACAATCACAGTCAACAAAAGCGTATTTGAAAGCTCCAAAATCATACATAAAAGAAAAAGCAGCATAATCAAAATCACATTACAAGTTCAACCTACATAGAAATCACTTTATACAATACAAAACTTCTGTTACACATCATGAGTTTTAATGAAACCAAGGCATAGAAATAAAAATGAAAGAGAAAATTGAAAATCAAAACAGAGGCTACCTTATATTTTGGTTCCTGCAGCTTTATGACATCGATCGAAATGCACAAATCAATTTTACTTGGTTTCTCACCTTCAGCCTTTTTAATCTGACAGGTAAACTGAAAAAAAACATAGATGTAAAAAAGGTTTAAAAATAATAAAAACGTTAAAAATGTAAAAAAAAACTTTACATGAATAAAAACTTCAAAAATGTTGAATAAAAATGTTATTGATATTTTTCTGAGTGAGATTACTGAGAGTGCCTTGCACACCGACGGGGAATCAACAATCAAGTCATACTATACAAAATGACGGTGAAGTGAAATAAACAGCAATAATACTGGCATAAATTGCTTACATTGTAAGTAAGTAAAGCTGCATGCCCAGTTAAATAAGCAATCGACTAGCAGAAAACTAGCTAATTAGAACTTTGTAGTTTTCAGAAAATCTGTGTTTTTGTTTTGTCAACGTTTTTCATAATAAAAAAACCGCAAAAATTATAAATGTTAAAAAACGTAGGAAAAAAGTGTAAAAAAGTTCATTATATCTGTGAAAGAAAATACAGCAAGAATAATATTATAACAGTAATTAAATGTACTGATATCCTTAACCCAATCTTAAATATCTAATGTTGATCAAATTAAAGTCATATTATCTCTAAAATTGCAATTTATTTGTTTCCTAAATTATCAACTAGCTGAAAGTCATAGAACATTTTAAAAAGGCAAAGTGATATTAGAACTGGACTTCACAATAATTTTGAAACATTATATTTAATCAACTAACACTAATTGACTCACTATTTCTCTTCACAAAATAAAATGACTGATAAAATACAATTATTGATAAGCTGATTGATAATATTCAGTCTTTTCTAAGGCGCAACTTGACTCACTTTCATCTTTCGAATTGCATCTCGCACCATCTCTGAACCCTTTGGCTGATCCACCTCAACACAACCCAAAAACTACAGAAAAATTTTAAAATCATATACAAAAGATCATTAAAATCCTAAAAGAGAAACACAATATAACATCAAGTCCAAAAGCCAACAAACATTCAACAAGACGTGACTTAAAAATGACAATTGAAAGGTTTAGATGTATTTTATGAAGAAATTGTGCACAAAATACATAAATTTGTAATCTAAAACAGACATCTAAAACATCTAAGCAACTGATTCTTTGCTGTCTTCAAACAGCTTCTATTTCAAGCTTAATACAATTGTAATCAAATAAAACCAACAGATCATGGTAGTTAGGGTTGAAGACACCAAAGGTGGTTGGGGGCCCCGTCCATGACTTTAACCTTTAACACCCTCGGGTAAAGTCTGACAAGCAAAAAAGGTCATCACCACTTACAATATCAACTTTCTAGGGGCCCCATGACTGCTCTGCCCAGGGGCTTGGAATTTCTCACAGGGGGGGTTGGGGATGGAGGGAGGAGGGCTTGCCACAACACCAGCACTCAGCAATAGCATACTTATGTTCCTACACACTAGTAAACATTTGTTCACAAATCAATCAATTAAACCTGAAAGTAACTAGAAAGAGAAAAATACTATTTACGGCCTTTTAGAATATCATCACTCAAAATTATTTAGCCATTTTCAGACTGGAAACTACATTTTCCACAAGCACTAATGTCACTGAATACCTTTAATTTAAAAAAATAGCAATTATAGTCACCCAAATGGGCATCAAAATGTATTTGAAAAATATGAAAGCTTTTATACAGTGAAACCCGCTTAATTGCATAGGTGCCGTGCAAGCTTTGCTTATGCGATTAACTGGGCTATGCGAATAGCCGAGACGTCTGATAATTAATTGTACGTACAAAACACGTATTCGGATTTTTATGTTGTTATGCGATTATGCGGGTTATGCAATTAAGCAGTATGCGATTAAGTGGGATCCACTGTACCGTCATTAGGGATAAGAAACAGATGGGGTGCAGCTTCGTGCAAAACCTACATTAATTATGAGCATTGCACCTAAAACAATCGAGACCATCAACAAAACCATATCAAGTGAGATATTTATTTCCTAACTAACCTTTACATTGTAGACAACTTGGCCTCTAATTAATGCCTCAGATGGATGAGCCCATGGTTTACCTAAAACACACCAAATCCTATATATTAACATATCACATACAACCAACAAACACAAATAAGCAAGCATTTGACTATCAAAATACCATTCGCTGGCATTCCTACCACTAAGAAATAGGTCAGAAAGATAAACAACTGCCTCTAAACACACAACCAAAAATCAGTGGATCAATCAACCAATCAACCAACCAATCAATCAATCAATCAATCAACACACTTCTTCTAAGGATAAAATCTTTAGCAACTAGGGCATTAACCACTTCTATGTGAAAATCAGTCAGAAATAGAACAGAATCATAACAAACCCTGTCAAACAGGTCATGATAGGACTAAAGGGTAACAGTCCATGAGAAGCAGATCACATGTTAAAATGCAATCAACATTTTTGGAAGGCTGTTGGCATAGCTCCCACATTTTCAATGCAAAATGTAGATCACTGGGCACTCAAATCAGGAGGTGTACCAGAGGAATTTTCTTAAACTCCAAAAGATTGTATATTACAGTACCATGGCAAGACGCAGAGAGAAATGGAAACAATATAGCCCTGAACCTGTCCCAGGACAGAGAACATGATGATGATGATGATGGCCTATACACAGTTTCTTAGACTCTAAAAGAGCACACATCAAAGTAGCATATAATGACTGGAATAATTGTGCCAAAGAATGCCAAGGTAACAAATGCCAAGATCATTGGACCTGCTTAAGTGCAAATCTTTCTATCAGTTGTCCTATTTAATCACATTTGACCTAACATGTATGAACATGTTTCACAGAGACAATCAAGTACAAACTCGGTGTTACAAGAAAGGCTTTCAAAGTGCCACATTGGACAGCGGCAACATTCCTAAGGACATCAATAGACTAGTTGGCCAATGAATCTTCTAAAGGATTTCATTTTAAGTAATCATTCCCCCAAAATGTTCAGATACAACATACAGACTTGGGTTTAACTGAACCCCAAACCTAATTATGGCCATACACACTCTTGTCATCACCAACAAGTATGGTACTTGTTTTAAGACCATGGTACTATTTTCCATAAATCACCATTACATTGAAGTTCAACTCTGCCCTCTTGGAAGAAGTTGATCTTTGATGCTCATGTACAGGGTGTAAAAGTGAAAAGGGCGCCCCTTTATGATGTTTAATATCTCGGCTGCATGCATAGCGATTTCAATTAAATTTATAGGCCATATACCTGGGAATGTTTTTGATGCAATTGCCAAATTTCATGCTGATATCTTTAGTGCTTGCTGAAATATGGCCAAAAAACTAAAGAGACCCACATTTTGAAATTGACATTGGAATATAATGTCATAATAAAGTGATAAAAAAATTAATTTTTTTTTATTTGGCCCTGAAAAGGGCCGTTTTAAAGGGGATTTCAGATGATTTGCTACGGGAGCATGTGCTCAAAATGCCCATGCACCCTTAGCCTTCACACAAGCCGACAAGCGCTTCTTCACTGACAGTATCGACCTCTTGATCTGGTCCTCAGGCAAACTCTCCCAGATATTCTTCAGCACCGTCTTCAATTCGGTGATGTTTTGTAGCTTTGGCTGATACTTTTGATATCTGTCGAGCATGATTCCCCAGACGTGGAAGTCAAGTGGATTGATATCTGGGGAGTTGGGTGGCCAGTCATCTTTCTTGATGAAATCTGGACAATTTTGCTCCAGAAAATCCTGGGTCCTGAAAGCAGGGTACGCAGGTGCTCCATCTTGCTGGAATATAAAATCTTCTCCAAGCAAATCATGAGAGTCCTGCAGCCAATCATAATGCTGCTGTGTTTATCTGTTGGCCGTAAGTAACCCCTGACATTGTCTGGCGCGATGACAACGACGCTATTTTAGACTTAAAAACGATACATTTTATTATGACGTTATATTCCAATGTCAATTTCAAAATGTGGGTCTCTTTTAGTTTTTTGGCCATATTTCTGCAAACACTAAAGATATCAGCATGAAATTTGGCAATTGCATCAAAAACATTCCCAGGTATATGGTCTATAAATTTCATTGAAATCGCTATACACGCAGCCGAGATATTAAATATCATAAAGGGCTGCCATTTTCACTTTTACACCCTGTATGTTGTTGAAAATAGAATAAGAAACACATGAAAACTTTAAAAGCACACTTATGATGGCATCAGTTTCATTTTACTATTACCGGTAAATATATGATGCAGTTTTTCTAAATAGAGATATGAATTAGTAATGCTATAAGTATAAGCTGGCATAAGGGGCCATCCATAAATGATGTAATGAGATGTTGGCGGTTTTTTTACCCCCTACGTAATGCGTCGTAACAAAAAGTCAGACCCCCAAAATATGACGTAACAACGCGTCGACCCCCCTCTTCTCACCTTTCAAACAACCTTGACCAGCAAAAGAGGTCATTTTCATCTTTTTCCTTGTAATTTCCCCTTTTTTCTTTCAAAATCAACCGACAAGCAAAAAAGTTCACCACCTAAAAAAATGTATCATTGCGTTACGTCACATTCCCTCGAACCTCCCCCTCATTACACATCGTAACAAATGTTTCACCTCTCCCCTAGGTGCGCTACGTCATTTGTGGATGGCCCCTAACATGAGTGTGGTGAATATGTAAAACTTTCATCAGCACTAAAATCCCGAATGTCTAATTCTGCACGTGTAAAGTTACTAATATATATACAGCCAACTCAAAAAAGTTAAAACCTGTTGCAAGATTTAAAGCTAATACCAGTGAAGAAACAGCTAATGGGCTCAGTGACTCAATTCGGTGGGAGGAACTAGAATTCAGATACGGCAGCTGTGTTAGCTGTGTTATCACGACAGCAGCTGTTGAGACTGAAGTTTCAGGCTCAAAATGTGCCAAGACACCGTTTTAAAGTTCTGGTCCTGGAAATTCACATCCTGATCTTGGTTTGGTCCTAAAGATGTCCTAGTCCAGCAGTCCACAACCTTTTTTGAAAATGTACCCCGAAGAAAACATTCAAAACAAGCGACCTTCACACTTACTTAGGCAATATCCCTTACTCCCTTAGACACCTAACATATACAGCATTTTAAATAATTTTTTTATTTTTCATTTTTAGAGTATGCGTTTTGTTTTTTATATTGGCATTTGCAAAATTTTGGAGATCACGTTTTCTCTAAAATATTGCCACAACCTTTTTTGCTTCTCAGTATTTTGAACTTCTTCCACAAACCTGGGCTGGAAAAAACTAGGTTTTTTAAAAATAAATGAAATGTTGGATTTTAGGTTTATAGATTTCAATGTTTGGCATTTCAACATCCATAGACCCCTCTTTATATTTTTGTCACATGTGTTCTGCTGTCTGTATAGAGTAACAAACTTTTAAAGCATTAAATATGTGATTTTTTTAAACTTAAAAAACAAAACCCTACAAACCTAAAAATTGACTTTTTGAAAATCTAAGACATTCACTTTACAATTCCGCAAGCATAAAGTAAGTCACTTGTTCAACCAGTCTGTAACCAAAATAGTTTCTTGACGTTTGTTGGCAATGGAGAAGCCCCATTTCTTGCTAGCAATGTCGCCATAATAAAATAGTCACTGACAGAACTGACTCAGACAGTTTGTTGTAACTGGTTACTAAGTCACGATTACAAATTAATAAAGATAGCAAATTTCACAAAATGAAAGTGCTACTGTAATTTTTATTTATAAATCAAAATTTACTATTTCTATGCAGTCAGCAAAATGACATCAGCAAGAGCATAGAATCATAGAATATACCATAATTAAATTAATTTATTTTAAAGTCGAGATTTAGATTCGTGTGGCAGATAGATAGCAAACTGAAAAGTAAGTATTCAGTCGTTGAACGATAACATAAAT
Organism: Metaphire vulgaris; assembly: GCA_018105865.1. Taxonomy (NCBI): domain Eukaryota; kingdom Metazoa; phylum Annelida; class Clitellata; order Crassiclitellata; family Megascolecidae; genus Metaphire; species Metaphire vulgaris. The sequence goes on from CM030850.1 coordinate 13,268,921, forward strand.
GCTCAAACATCAATTGTTTACTGTTGTTAACTGTTTTATCAATGACAATTTTGTGACAGTGTTCATTCAACAGCAAAGCCAATCGTTCAATTTTACATTAACTAAAAATTTGATCATTCTATTGAACAAAATTTGCTTTAAAGTTTTTAACAGCGTTAATTTTTTAATCGCCATTAATTCTTTAATGCGTTAATATGGCAGTGGGTCACTTAAAACGACCCACAACCCAATTGACCCACCGAACCCTTGACCAATGGGTATTGGACAATGAAATATCTATTAGCAGGTATGTATTTTCAAGCATTATGTCATGTCAAAATACAATGCTGAGTATTGATAACACATAAAAATAATGTTGCCATATTAAACTATATTGATATCACTACAATAGAGAAGAGGCAATAAGTGCATTGAAAATATTTATTTGAAAAAACCTGTGCTAGAAATTTCATGCGTGGCATAACTGCACCATCATCATCATCCTCACCCTCACCCTCACCACCACCCCATCATCATCATCATCATCAGCAGCAGCATCATAATTGCTCTCTGCCAACTCATTAGTGGCAATATTTAGCTATTCAGAAAACATTTCCAGGCCTTTTTGTCCGATGTTAGTTTTCTTCCTTCGGCAATTGTCAGTTCTTTTTCTCTCAGATCTTCTTTTATGTTGTCTATCTATTTTTTTCTGGACTTGCCTCTGCCTTTTTTTACCTTTCTTCTATGTGTAGAGTGTTTTTTGGGAAGTCTCAAGTCTTATATCCTATTTACATGTCCAAAACATGTTACCAGTAGCCTCTTTTTTCTGAGTTTGTCCATGATGGTATTCTTGAACCCAATCTGCTGCTGTATATCTTTGTTTCTAAGTTTTTGAAGTCTGCTCCCTTCAAGAATTCTTCTTAGACCACTCATTTCTGCAACAATCAGCCCACTTCCAACTTCTCTTTTTGTGATTCAGGTTTCTGATCCATAAAGTACTTGTGGCAGTTGTGCATGACTGTAGTTAAGTCCTAAATATTTGATGGGTCAAGGCCCATTGACCCATGAGTATTGATGACTCATTTGACCCTGACCCAAAGCCCTCTCTGGGACCCATAGTTGGAGTCACAGTCTTGTTTTAAGATCAATATAAAAGAGCAGCCTGATGGTTAGCATGTTTACAGTCTTGTTATCTAGTCAACTGAATCATTAATGTAGGTCTAAGTGCTTATACTGAGACTTTGCCTGATGAAAAGGATATTTATTTCATATATTTTATATAATGCATCTGAATAACCACTCTTACACTAGTTCATTGTCTATAAAACTGTACTTTTCAAAAATAGAATCCCATAAATTACATAACTGTGAGTTAAAATGCATTAACAGGAGAGTGTATGCATGGACTTTAATGTGTCTCTTGGTTCTTATCCCTGTGAACAGATTTGGTTCTGGTCTGGAGTTTACCAGTGGAGTCCTGATAACAAGTCTCCTGTTCTTCTTTCACTGCTTTTAGTTTCATCTTACAACAAGTCTCAAGAGAAAAACTCTTATCATGAACTGAATAAGGGTTTAAAAGCATTCTAAGAACAAAAAAGTATAGTACACTCTAAGGTTAATAAAAAAAATCAGCCAAGGTGCTGTCCTAAGAGTTCTACCAATTTTCTTTCAATAACATTATTCTGACAATCGTAGACAACTATTGGTAATGGCCACTTAATTTTTAAGCAATGACTTTAAAGTTTAAAGTTATTTATTATCAGTCAGGAAAAACAGCAATTATATACAGAGAAAATTCAGTACAATCTCATTTTCATACCAACACCATTCAAAGCATGTAGAATTGCAAATGGCTCAATGAATGTGAAAACGATTTATTTTATTGGAATTTAACATTATTACTAATAAATTCTTTAACAATGAAGAGTTCAAAAATAAAAGTTCCAAATGATAAACAATGACATTTGCCCTCAGTCAGAAATGTTAAATATTTTATTGAAATTTACAGTCAAATGGACTTTAAATAATATGACGCTTGTAGTCTAACTATTACATGCTAAGATGCCTTTACTGAAATTAGTGTAACAAAAATTTAATGAATAAATGCAGTGGTCACTATTTCCTAAATAGGAACAGTGCAATTATTGTAGTCATTCATGCACTACTAACCAGCTTTCTCTAATCCTTTCCAATAACTCCATCCGTTCTTCATCTTTGATAATTTTCCACCTGGAAGGAACAACTTGCCCATTCGCCTCCACATGTCCACAGACATTTAAACCACCATAGATACCCCACAAAGGACCTCTACGCTGCCTATTCTATCCTGCAGCTAGGAAAGCAATTTACTCTTAGAATTGGAACCATTGGAAGTCCACTCGAAGATAGATTTCCAGTAGCTTGGATGCTTCACAAATGGAGGCACAAAACCGCATGAGCCTGCATTTCCAGTGGGGTCAACCAACTGAACTCCTCTGGTAAAAAGACCCCAACGAGTAGGAAGTGAGAATTCTTAAATACTTGCACACCAGAACACAACTAGGCCACTAACAAGTTCTGTTTATCCACAACTGGTACTGCCATGCACCAACATCAAACTCCCTAGACACTAGACCAACATTTGCATCCTCTCCCCCCACACCCATTCCACCCACTCAGCACCCCTTTTAAAAGTCTCAATAAAGCAGAAAAGAAAACAATGTCTCAAACACTTTTGACCTGTCTACTTTTCAGCCAGTAATAGGGAAGCCATGTTGCCACTAGTGATTCTTTATTGAAAGTACAATGACCAAAACTTAGAATGAAAAAAAAACAGAAACTAATAATAGTTGTCAGACTTAGTTGACCTAAGCAAGAAATCCAAGCTCTAAACATGCCAATGGAGGATTGTTTGCTGTGTGGCAAATTGAGGATTGTGGGTAAAATGTTGATAGTAAGATTATCAGCAGTAGCCTCAATGGCCATGGAGAGAACAGCATCTAAGTTAAATAGACTAATGTTTACAATACAAAATCTGCTTAATGTCAGTGTTGGGGAGGATTTAAAATCGAATGATTTTAAATCACGATTTTAAATCATAAGACACGATTTTTGATTTTGATTTCAAATCACATGAAAATATGTGATTTTGATTTGAAATCTAGTTTTTGTGATTTGATGATTTTGTATGCCTCAAAATCATTTTCAAAATCATTTTTGTCATACTTAATAAAAACAGCTGTGGTTTTTGTCAGTACTACTTAGTAAATTTACTTTTAGTCATGTCATTCTGGACCATTTCCTCTAGGTAATTATCTAATCTAGTCTTACTTTCAGAAGTCGTCTATGCTCATGTCTAGTCCTATCATACTCTGTTGTTGGAGCACCTCGACAGTTACCACATCATCATAAAGCTGTTCATCACATTCAACACTGCTATTCCATCTTTGGCAGCTGTTGAATGCCCGTTTAGCATAGCAGCCTTAACTAATTGAGATGCCAAGAAGGAACAGGCTATCTGATGTAATGTTCGAAAAGTTTACATTGATCAAACTGAATCAAGGCACCTACTGAATTTTAAAATTTGATATTAACAGCTGTCCGCTACATACCACTATAAATAAGAAGCCTTAGTGGTGCATTACTTACTGGCTATGCTTATCCCATTCCCATCAAACTGTCTGATAAGGATTTGCACTTAACTGTGCATGAGGTGGCATTGTGCATTTTTATTAAAACAACTTGCTGTTGTCATTATTCCTAGAGAATGGTGTGAGTCGTTAACCGATTACAAGTTAGCGTCGAAGTAATGATTTTGTGATTTTAAATCATCTGTTAAGTGATTTTGATTTTAAATAATCTGAAGTGCCAAAAAGGTTATGATTTTGATTTTAAAATCATTATTTTGCTGGTGACTAATTTTGATTTTAAATCCTTTTATGCATGATTTTACCCAACACTGCTTAATGTTTGGTTTTAAAATTAAATTTGACTTCCAACTATAATACTAACAGGCAAGAATAAAATAAAGTTCTGAGCAATTTGTTACATAAAATGAAATCCTTTAAATTGTAACCATGAGAAATATTTTATTTTACCAGACGTGGCATCACCGAAAAATAACATTTGTCATTTACATAGGTCAAGAAAATGAAATTTTCAAATATGCATCTCGATCACCATTAACCCCTTAACTGGAGATCTCGGATATATCTGTCCATTTTACATTGAGTTACAGTTAAATACACGGTTAAGGGGTTAAGAAATCGCAAAAACATGCGAAACCCATATTATCACACCATAAAATTTAAAATTTTGCAACAGAAATGATGAGGAAGCCAAAAAGAAAGGTCCAATACAGTTCCAGGAAAGGCTCACACCAGCAGAATTCTTTCAACGCTTGGAAAATGAATATTTTAAAAAAAACATAAAACGATTCCATTTTGCTTACCGGTACCTCTGCCTCGGTTGAAGCTGATCATTTTATTCATGATGAGAATATTTGAGAATATTCTTCTATAAACAAATTATTGCCGTTCATCGAAACTAAGCCATATCTTACACCCGCTGACATCAATAGGAAAATGTCAGTATCCAATTAGGCAGCAGTCAGCTCACAACCTGTAACAATTACGGTACATGGAATAACGTAATTTCATTATCAGCATCTCATTAAGTTAAGTCAGTAACACAAACAATCAAAGGATAATTCAGTTGTTTTCACATTAGATGCAAGTGAGAATTTTGCAATAATGTGAAGGAAATTCTGTACAGAAAACTGAACAAAAGTCCATTGCACAGCAATTCAATCCAGACATTCACAGTTAGTGAACATTCATTCTGTACTGTTGCCATTCTCTCTGTTCAGAAGAAAGAAAATCAAGTTCATATCAATTACGGTACATACAATCTAGTGCAAAAAGAAAAACTTTCAAGAAATAATTCAAATTCCGCATGCAAATACCGGTAGTACAGATTTTCCCCCAAAATTTTGTAACAGATACGTACTTCTTCCATACAAACAAGAAACAATCTTGTATTACCTTATTTAACGATAAATTTTAATGTCATTTCATTGTAACTTAAACAAAACACACATTAATACTGATTTAAATGAAATTAAGATCATGGATGCAATGACATGATCAGCTGCAACATAAGGGTTTGAAACAATAACATTCAAAAGAAGAAAAACTGCATGAAAGCATTTAAAATAAAAAGGATGTGTCAGTTTTCTAAACTTAGGAATCAATTGGACACAAAAGAAAAGAAATGAGTGGGTATTTGAGAAAGCTGGAACAGAAACACAGTTAAGAGAAATGACAAAAGGAGGAAACTAACTTATTTTTGCACATATCATGAGGAAGAGCATAGACTGTCTTGGAAAAGAAATCATATGAGGAACAATGTCTGAATAGAGAACATCCAATCACGAGTCAGACTCGGTATGGAAACAGCAATGAGATTATCAAATGAAAGAATGAAATGGAGAAGAATGGCCCAAGATGAAGTCAAATCTTGGAACGATAATGCTTGAAAACGAGACAAGATGAACAGAATGAACAGAGTACAAGACAAGATTCTGATAGAATAAGGCTACTGCCTAGAAGAAATTAGGCAGATTATGGACCTAGAGACATACATCAGAAGTCCAGCTATAATCCAGAAAATGGTCATGTCATGCCACTCATAGGAACATACTCACTCATTGCACTCCCTATTATTATTACATCACAGTATCTCAGCAAACACAAGTAATCTAAAATTCAATATCTCTCTCTCTCTCTCTCTGCTCTCTCTCTCTCTCTCTCTCTCTCTCTCTCTCTCTCTCTCTCTCTCTCCTTCACTGATAGATTGATGGATTCATGGATTCCACTGACTACTGACCTAAAAAAATTGATTGCATGGACAGTTAATCACTAATTCCCAGAAAAATTAAAATTAATTGAGTTGGGTGAACCGATGAAAACTGAAGCCAGCAGGCACTATTCTCGAAGCTTTAGCGATTTCCTAAGGTGCCATGTACCCATAGCTATTTATAGACCACTGCTATTAAGTGAGTTGGTGAGTACATTTGATCAGTGCAATTATCCTGAATTGTGATTCTCTACTTGGGTGGATCACATGGGCAAAGAGGTCACTAACGGAGAGGGAGAAGAGGTGAACCAGGAGAGGGAGAAGGGGTGAAACGCTGAGATGATACCATTTCAGAGGGCTCTGCAAGAAAAGATGGAAGAGAATGCGATGAAAGAAAGATGCAAAACAGGCAGTCGATTTGTGACATAAAAGAAGATGAATGGAAAAGGGAGGATGGAAAGAAGGGTTGACAGATTCTCTGATCTACTGTACAAGTCATGAAAGATTATCCACATAAGGTATTTGTAAGCACAGGTGAATATGCAGTGATGGGCACTAGTTAGCTAAAATAGTTATAACTATTAGTTTAACTGGAAAAATTTAGTTGAGGCAATAGTTTAACTACTTTTTTCTTAACTAGTTACAGCAATAGTTTAACTACTTTTTAAAATAGTTACAACTAAAAGTTTAACTACTTTTTTGCCAACTTTTTTTATTATACTGCCTTCTTATCGCTTTTTTTGCCTTCTTATTGCTCTTTTTACTGAAACATGAAAATGAACTACACAAGTCTTGCTGCCATTGTTGTTGACCCTTCTGATCGTGATAGTTAATCACATTATTTGGTGCAAATACTGCCTGCATAAGTCTTCAGGGGCAGTTCCACGTTGAGGATGACTGGGGATGCATCCCCCACCAGCCCACCAAAAATGCATGTGTGGCATTGATGAATTTCTGAGAAAATTTTTGGGTATTTATTTCTTGGTAGTAATATGGTCTAACCGTATACTTACTGACTAACTACAGTTCATTTTGCACTATGACTCTGTACAACCAGGCTAAAATCACTTTTATGCACTGCCAATTCTGAACATTATATTCTATAAATCAAATCTACAGATTTCTTCTAAACCTTTTGCATATCATTCCTTTGACAATTGGTAGGATCTTTCCTAGAAATTCATTGCATCCAACACTGAGAGTGCTTGCAACTGTCACTGTAAGCCTTCATAGATTACGGCGAGTTCTTTTTGTTACATTGAAAGGAGCCAAATAATAAAAAAAATTACAAAAAAGTTGCAAAATAGTTGGAAATAGTTTAACTACCTTAAAACAGTTTAGTTAAACTTTTATTGGAAAATGTTAACTAATAGTTAAAATAATAGTTTAACTACAAATATTTAGTTAAAAATAAAGTTTAGTTTAACTACTCCAACTAGTGCCCATCACTGTGAATATGTAACTAATTGGCAATGTTGAATGGTGTGAAATTTGCACAAATTGCACCAAGGGTCACTTTTCACAAAGTTTCATACATGACATGAAAGAAATCACAAATATTGTGGGCATATCCAACACACCCAGTCACATCAAAGACAAAGCATCAAATCACTGAAGAAAATCATCCATAACAAATTAACACACCCCATTACAGTTAAATCAAATTGTCTGTCCCTCTCCCTCATCAATGCCACCTACTTTGCCATTCAAATGATATGCTAAACGCTAAGGGAAGCACCTGAAAAATTAAGTATTTGAAGAAATAGGGAAAAATTTATATAATTTTGGCATTATATGAATATAATACACGCCCCTAACTTTATGGAAAATTTTGAGTTTAAAAAGTGTGCACTATACTCGAGATTTTACGGTATTTCACATTCCAATGTAATGCAAGCTAGCTGGTGAACTTCTTGACTGTAGGATTGCCATTAGGATTGTATTGTATTCCTTTGTATTGACTGACAAAGCAAAGGTCACTGCAGTCAACCAATCAGATTTCAGCCTCTGGTATAAAAGATCAATAAGCAAAATGAGTTGGACACTTTCTCTCCCACTCAAACCCCAATGACAAGGCCATAACAATGAAGATGCTTTACCTGCTAATCACAAAAGCAAATACATCGTCAGCTTGACAGGAATGGATGCAATGCAGAACACATGAGTCATGATACATTGCCTGCTGATAACTACATAGCATGCCAGGTCTTTTACCAAAGCATTTAGAATGTAGAAAACTTAGGCAATGCAGGTACCTGGCTAACAGATATCACATATGATCTCAAGATTCATTCTCATACAGTCATTGGCACTACTACCACTAGGTGTTTCTCAGTGTGTGGCCCTAGAGGCACAGGAGTTCATTACCAATATCACTTGGCATTACTAATACTTTATCATCTTTCAGATCCGGTCTTAAAACATACCTGTTTGACTTGGCTTGTCCCCCTTAGATTGCTCCCCTGCTGTTCTGAGTCACATATAAGTATAACACATGCATGCATGTCACACCTGTTACATAAGTGTCAATGTATAAATAGTGCACACAAGTGCATAATGTCCACAGACATGTAACACAAGGGTAGGCTAACAGTATTCTAAAACACAGAAAACTGCAATATGGTAATGGAATGCTATGGGCTCCCTGCTTGATAGCTATTTAGCAGCTTAAGTAACCTTTTAGTACATCTTATGGAACTTTTCTGTAAAGTACTCTCGTCTACTGCCTGGGCTTTAAGATAGCGCTATAGAAGTTGTCGCTCTAATAACAATAATGATAATAATAATAATAATAATAATAATAATAATATTTGAACAGCTATTTGAAAGAGGTCAATCACAAGCTGGTGCTTCTAGCAAATACATATCAATATATTCTGACTGGAGATCCATCTGAATAACCACTTACCACCAGAAGTAGTAATGAAATGCAACAAAGAATTTATATAGCACCACTTGTGAACAAGCACTCAAAAGTGCTCCCACTACAATTACTACAATTAGAATGAGAAGTAAGAAAGTAAACAGGACATAAGCATGGGTGTAAAAGAAGTGAAGAATGTCAGCTTAAGTACCATACTTTACAAAGAAGCTGTAGGATTTGTTGCTGTTACCCTACCTCAATTAAATCTTTCAACCAATATTAAATGTTTCTCAAGCTTATAACACTATGAAACAAGAATTCCCATTACCGGTACACAGGCCAGCAGCTTAAAATAATGCAAGGCAAAACAGCACACAGTCAAACACAGACAAGGTCATTGATCACAATTTCACTGCATTTATGACCCAGTCACACAGTCACACTAACACACAATCGAACAAGTTCCCAGCAAATTACATCACTGTGTCTACTGACTGTAATATAATTCTAGTTTTGCAGAGACTGGCAGAGAAATACCGGTAAAAATAATTCCTACTAGGCAAAAGAAGTGGATAGGTCATGTTCTGAGACAAGAAATGTGCCTACTACAAGAAGTACTAGAGAGGATTATGGAAGGGAAAGCACAAAAAAGGGGCGACCACAGACATCGATGGTGGAGTGGATGTTCGATCTTAGAGGCAAAGAATAAAGTCACCATAATTCATATATAATAGATGAATGCATAGAGATCACACAAGCTTAAATTTAATACCCTAAAAGCAAAGATGAGCTTAGACTACCATTTGTGAACACCAGGTGGCAGGTTGCAATTAAGTCAGAGGCAAAATCAAGCTTATATGCGATCAAAACTTAAAGTGATTGAAGTAACAAAGCAGGTAGACAGTATCCTTCAGATAACAGACCAACCAACTCTTTAAGACACAATATAAACCATAAGACACATCAATTACATTGATTTAAACAGGCAAACTTTTTGGAACTGCGACCCAATTCACCGCTTTGTAACAAGCGACGACCCTGCAAACTAACTGTCAGCTAAAATTTGATAAAACACTAATCACTTTAATATAGGCCGTTAATGGAGGATTGCAGGCATATAAATTTCTTAAAACATAAGCCTACTTGCAACTTTCAAGGCTTGTGACATTGCGGATTTGGTTAGAAAATGACGCCACCCACGACCCATTAGACTGAGCCCTGAATCCACTCTTGTCGCGACCCACAGTTTGGGAAACACTGATTTAAATATAATATCAAATCCATTGCTTGGTTAACCGCATTGGCGTTAGATTAATTAATTGTGAAAATGATGTACGAAAGTGTTAGATTATTTCTGAAGCAAAATGACGTCAATTACTTAAAAATTATAGAATCCAGTGACTAGAAGTAATTGTTTGACACCTGATATCATATTAACTTTGTTGTTCATTTATGACTTTATTCATATTATTCACATTAATTTATGAAGTGCCTTATTACAATTCAGTTCACATATAAAAGACACCATTTCATATATGGATTTATACACTCAATCATAAGCATAACTATAATCATAAACTATTTGAGGCCATGTCCATGGTAGTTTGTGGTTGAAGAGTCATAGGTCAGTCCAAAATTGGCTGGTTTTGGCTAAGGAGGAGATATATAATTGAAAAGAGATGATGTGCTTAAGTTGAGGCTAAATGTTTAGATATTCAGCTAAGTGAACAAAACATAAAAATCACTCGACCAGATACTTAGCAGAGCTTTCCTTGCACTCAACGTTCCCTGACACTGACTGTTTCTATGTGTGTGTGTGTGGCCCAAAGCTACACAACAGCTGCTCATCATCATCATCTGTCAGGTCCTCTAAGAAAAAAACACAGCTCACTACCTTGACCTGTCCTGTTCCCTGGTTGTCCTAGGTTGGCTCATCCAGTCTCAAGTGATTCAAACTCAGCTTGGTTTAGATGCCCATCGACTGATTTGTGACGCTTAGAAATGAAGATCTATAAACCCTCTTGGATGGTCAAAAGAATGTTCCTAGGATTTAAAAAGGCCTTTTGCCCTCAAAATTCTAACACATAACACTTGGGATGAACTGTCACTGAACTAAATCAGTTTAAAAAGGTGACCACTGTGTTTATGTCTCTCTTATTTTATGCAATATTATATCACCCTCTGTGATCCATTTGGTCATGAGGGGCATTTTTGTCCACCCACCTCAAACAAGTCCAACAGTCCATCCACATAATGGATAGGCATATACAAAGTTAAATCTATCAAGTGCCTGTTCTTATCCTTTCTCCTTTATCCTTTCTTCTATGCCACATCAGAACTTTGGAACTCAATTCCAGCTTCCACCTGCAGCCTACAACATGGTCAAACAACAAGTTCTGAATCCTCACTTCTTTAATTTCTTCATTATCTTCTCAGGCCTTTAGATCTAAACTTCCGGTTCCAAAAGTCATTTCTTCTGTAGCTATAACAACCCGTACCATCACCTTATGGATAATTGGATATATCAGCCTTTGCCTGGATGACAATTGCACCCTACCTATAGCTATTTCAAGAGAGACTAAGCAAATAAGAATAAGCAGCTAATACAGTAGCACTTTTCAAAGCAATATATAAATCCATAAGATTTTACTTACTTACTTACCTATCCTTATTTGTGCTCAAATGATGTTTCTTCGGACAAAGAAAAAGGCGTTATGGTGAGAATACGAAGAACATATGACAAGAGATTGCTGTAAAGATGTCAGTAAATTATTTCAGAGAAATGGACTGGAAGGGGCCTGTGGAATTGGCAGTAGAAGTCTTTATTGGATAAAAAGGGCTTCTGAACAGAAGACAGAAGGTAGGCATAAGAGGCAAGTATTCAGATTGGGCTGAGGTTATAAGTGGGGTGCCACAAGGTTCTGGGGCAGAGCTCCTTGTTACTCAGTGCATCCACAGGCGGCACTCGCATGGCAGATAGTGGAAAGGCCTTCAGTGCGAGGGTAAGGCGAGAAATAAGCAGGCAGTTACCAACAAGGTTTGATGGGTAGTTGCTTGGAAACACCGCTGAAATAAATATCACAAAACCCAATGACGGTACTGTGACATGGCGAGTTTGGTCGCCATTATATTAGCCTATCCCCACTGCCCGGTGGCTAACCACTCTACAATGGACACAGCTGCTTGAGTAAACCATGATGGAAAACTGAGAGTAGGCAAAGGCAAACCACTGCTGCACGTTACCAAGAAAACCATGGACAGATCTACAAAGAAAACAGTGAAGAGCATTAACAAGACTTTGAGGAAGAGCCCAATAGGCTTCTCGCCTGGTAGGGACGGTCATGCGCAGCAGGTGACACCCAACCATCATCCAGTGACTGCTTGTAAAACCAATCATGCCAGAGGAAAGAAAAAAAAACAGAAGAATCTTAGACTGGAAATGTGGAACGTTAACACACTGTACTAAGCAGGGAAATTGTGCAACGTCATAAAGGAAATGAGAAGATTAGAAGTAAGCATCATGGGAATAGCAGATTCAAGATGGATAGAAAATGAAAAGTAGTCTCGGACAAATTGACGATATGACGATACTACCGGTACACTCTGGAGAACTAACAACTCGCAGAGGGGAGTGGCAGTGATCCTCGATGAAGAATCAACAAAATGCTTCAAAGAATATTGGGCAGCGTCACCAAGAGTAATGCTGGTAATGCTGCAGACAAAACCTGTAAACATAAACATTATACAGGTATATGAGCCAACACAAGAACACTCAGAAGAGGACATAGACTCATTTAACAAACAATCGGAAAAGACAAAAGCATGCAAATCACAAGAGGTAACAATGGGAGCGGGGAACTTAAATGCAAAAGTTGGAAAACAAATCAGTGGTAAAACAACAGGACCACATGGGCTAGAAATAAGAAACAATAGAGGGGAAAGCCGAGTAGATAGATGTGAAGAAAATGAAATGGTAATCGCCAGCACATGGTTCTTCAACCATCCAAGAAAGCTGTGGACATGGGGCAATAATAATCCGCTGAGCTGATTCGCTGAGCTGATCCGCTGATCTCAATTTTATATAGACGTTTAGTGATCCGATCAGCGGCCGGGGGGAGGGGGCAGATCAGCGGAGAAATACCCGGTAGGCGTTTAGTGGTCAGATCTACTTCTATAGAGCTATAGTGCTCAGATCTGCGGAGATATAGGCGTTTAGTGGTCAGACCAGCGGCTATAGAGCTATAGTGCTCAGATCTGCAGCTATAGAGGGGTGCTGGGGCCAGATCACCGGCTTATACAACTATTTTATGTTATCCCTTCCATCTCCGCTAATCTCCCCCTAGCATGACTCTATAGCCGCTGTTCGGACCACTAAACGTCTATATCGGGCGGGGGCGGAAGATGGCAGAGTGGGTTACGTGCTGGAGCGTCAGGCTGACGGAGCGGGTTCAAGCCCCGTCAGTGCCCCTAGTGGCTTTCACACAGGCAGTAATGCCTTCTAAGCCACTTTAAATCATGCTAAGTATCTAAGTATATCAAACTGAGGATTATTATTACCCGTGGACGTGGAATAGCACGTGAGACAACACAAGAAAGCAGATCGATTATATAACTATTAATCAAATATTCAGAAAAGCGGACCAATTTGAAGTACCATCAATTTAAACCAACGGAGCATTACAACTGGTGCTATAAACGTGCATAATATAACAACAGTAATTATTATTAATCAAACGATCTACGTATTTCACCCATTTTGGACAGTAATACAGACAAACTGTGAAGCAGAAGCGAGACTATGTGTTGCTCATACTCACCAAACGTTGAAAATCGTAACAATTAGAACTTTGATCACAAAAATGTGAAAAGACATTCACTACGAAAAGTCGAAAAACTAATAGTCGCGCATAGATATCATATTACAAAAGATATATATATATATATATCAGTTATGGCCCTATGGGTTTTTAATTATTGCTCCAAGGGTTTTTATAGGTTTTTAACGACATTCGTAATTCCTTGAGATCTTTTTTCAAGAACTCCATAAAACTTAGTTTAGAAAATACAGCACGGAATACATAACACCATTGTTACTAAAGCTTCAAATATTTATTAAACGTCAATTTAAATAACGTCATTATTACTATTAATGAGGCTTGCATCTAAGCAAACATTTCAAAAATAATTATAGTCGGTAATATTGAACTAAAACATTAATTACAAACTTCGATTGATATGTTATAGCATCAATCAATTTAAGTTAGGTGTCAATGTCATATGATATTGCTTCTTTAAGCTTTTCCAGGTTTCCGGTTGAGAGATCAAAAAAATGTGTTCAGTCAATTTTCGATTTTTCGTCCATTTGATTGGAATGTTTTGGTGTGAACACCTGAAATTAAAATACCCATCCTGCGGTCACATTGCTGCGTCTATAATTTCAGAGCTTCTTCTAAAAAAAGTAATATAGCGCTACATGATCGTATTATTTCCGAGTAGAGACCCGTTATTAAACAACTTTAAACGACATTAATTTCCGGTTGTGTTTTGTGTTTATCTCGATGAATTTTACTGGAAATTCATTATTTTACGGTAAACATTCTAAATTTGTGTTGAAATTAGTTGCCACTTCCAGTGACCGCTTTAGCGTGATTTGCGACGAGTGCCTTTTGTTCGGGGCTCAATGAATTTCTTATGGACAGTTCGGTCTTTGTTTAACGAGAATTTTAATGAAGTGGTCTTCCATATAGTCTTCCATATAGTAGACAGCGTTCTTTTTGATGTCTTGAATAGGACATCTGTGATGGTTGTTCTCAGCTGAGACGATTTATGTGGCGCCATGATAAGACTTTGCATGTAATGTTTAAAGGGGCATGTTGAAGCGTTGATGCATCCGTGGTACATGAATCCGTTTGCATTATTGCATCTGCTAGTTTGTGGCAAATTCTGTTACAGAGCAGCATTGCTGAAGGGTAGGTGCAAAGTTGTGCAAAATAATCTTTTTGAAGGTTAGAAATCTATCGATTCTTATAAAAAAATCTTAAAATATTTGAGGTATGCCGTTAGGATTATGGCTACAGAGTCTTTAGATGAGACAGGCAATTCTTTTTAGTGTAGGATTACTGCAGAAGATTTCATATAATTGCTGAGTGCTGGTTGTAGGTCATGTGATTATTGTTAATCATGTGCTAACGTGTATAAATTAGTTTTATATATTTTAAGGTCGGATTATCTCTAGAGGGCTTATAGGTAGGGATGCAATGTGTTAGGTAAACGTTTTTACAACCTGATGGTGTTTTTAGTCTGGTGACCTGCTGCAATGTCTAGTGACCTTGACAGTGCAAGTACCAGTTCAAACGAGCAGCATCAACACACGGCTGAGGGTAAAAATACAAAGGCTACAAGGGCACTGCATGCCAAACAGTCTCTTACCAGTCTTAAAAGGTAAGCTGTGTATGTGCAAACCTCTGTGTACAGATTCCATCACCAACATGTATCAATGGTGTGCTTTACAAATAAGCCAGCGTTGTAATATCAATATTTATTTCCTGGTCAACAGGTACATATTTTGGACCTAATTGTCTATTTCTGGGTACTTTTCCCGGCAGCATTTCTACCTGAAGTCTTGATAGTAACTGCATTTATTTAAGATTGTAAGCTCTTAACCATTGCTTTGCTAAACTTTTTTCTTAATATCTTTTTCTAAGGGGGTGGTGGTTACTGTCCAATACAATTCATGCACTCGATTTTTCTTTAAATTTTTTGCTGGCCAATTTATGCAGCATCCACATTATTGTTGGCTTACTATTTTGGCATAGCACTTGGCCTTCTCATAAGCTTTCATAATTTTGCATTCAGATGTTACCTATTGCAGTTGAAGTTCTTGGTTAATGAAGTGAAGACTGATAAGATGGATACAATGTGCGAAGGGTTGCTGGGGAAAAGACAAGAAACATTTAAAGAAATCCAAAATGAAGTTTGCAACTCTGTTACTGCACTTAGTTTGCCAAAAACTGTTACTGTTATTGAATGCTCTGATATGCTAAGTTAAGATCACGTTTAAAGTCACTGATTATTTAGGAAAATATGCTGAATAAGGGAAAATTTAGTGGTGACCCAAGTACCTTTAGTAAAATGGGCATTTTTTTATTAATCCCTGTAACAAAAAAATTGTAAAATATGTCAAAATGAGTATAAATGAACCTCCTTTAGGAACATAAAAGTGCATGAAAATATCACTTCTGGTGCCTGAAAAATTTGGGGGGAAATTGAGCAGTGTGGCGGTTAAGATTTGGCGGCCAATCGTATTTGCTTGAGTCTGTTTCTGCTGCATCATCGCCGTCATTGTCTCACCATGTTCCAAATTGTTGGGTCCATGGCCTCCGACCTTTCTGCACTCCATATAGGTATTGCTGCTGTATGCTTCAAGTTGGCTTTCTTGAGAGGGTTTTCATTCTTTCCCCCCAGCACTCCTTCATATATTGTATTCATTTTGTCAGTCTTCTCTTCATTCATCTTTCTTATACATTTGTTGTCATTGTAATTATTGATATTGTCTCTGGTTTTTCCATGCCATCTTGTCATGTTTCTTTGAGGGTTTCCATTATTGTTATTCCTGCTATGTCTCTTACTGACGTTACTGTGTTCCTGATTATAAGTCTCTTCTCCTAATTCCACATGGTCTTATCAGCAGAAGTGTCATCTTTGCTGGCAATTTGTATTTTTCAATTTTTCACAAAATTCATGTCCCTACTCCATGTAATATCAAGGTCGCACCATAGAGTAGGACTGTGAGTTTGATGTAATTATACGATCGCATATTTAACTAATTTTTTAATGTGCCACATTTTCAGCAATTTTATTCGCATTTGCATTTTCTTGACAAATATGCGGCAATTTTATCTGCATTGTAACCATTTTCATCATATGTATAGCACTTGTTCTTGGTATTTTCCTAATATAGGCATAGATTTACAGGGGACCAGCGCCTACCTGGATGACCCTTTTTCTCGGCAGCCCTTTTTGACCAAAAGTCAATGCAACTTCTGCAAATATGAGGCTCATAAATGGGAATTTAAGCGCATAAACGGGAACTTTCTGCATTTTCCCACATCCCGCATATTTAGAACCTCTTGAGTCCCACATATTTCCCAAAAACTCGCCACATCAAACTCACCGCCTTATTGCACAGTTTGATTTTGCTTTCTTAGTTGTTTGGAATATTATGCTAGACTATTATGCCTGTGCTAGAATACTTTCAATAATTAATAAGTACTGGCAGAAGAACCTGCATCCTAATAATGCTTGGTGATGTAGTGTATCAGCGTTTCTAGGACATTATTATCACTCTGCAATGCAATGTGAATATAAATTTACATATAAATAATTATAAGTAAATATAAGTAAATTGACCAGTGCAAATATTTGCTCTGAATTAGAATATTTCAAGCACTGGACTTCATTGTTGTGTGGTATTCAGTTATTGCCATAATAATGTTGTATTTGATGCCATACACTTGGAGCTCCCTAGTCAATATTACTTTTAATAACATTTTGAAACTTCTGTTGAGTCTCGGTTTATGCCAACCTTGCTTAACCAATTGAACAGTAGTTTGAATGTAACATTTTACAGATTTGAAAGAGTTTGGGAACATTTTTATTACCTGAGAAATAATTGATTGCTTCCTTTCATTTTTGTTGTTATACAGAAAAACTTGTAGTCTCAAGAACTCAAGTATTGAATCACATAAATGTTGATGACTTCATTCGTTCATTCATTCATTCCTTCATTTGTTAATTTTTTCCTTCGTTTCTTTGTTCTTTAGTTCCTTTCTTCTTTCCTTCCTTCCTGCAGCTGATCTGATGGCTCTTTCCCAAATTTTAGCTTGCAGTGTTCTGAATCAAGCTAGCTGTAGGCACTAGGGATGTCTTGGGTATACCGATTGCCTGCTGGTATACCTACCCGCACCGGGGTCGGGTAGGGTAGGGTACACATTTTACGGGTTCGGTCGGGCACGGGTACAAGACGGGTACGGGTATAGCGGCACGGGTACGGGTATACCCGTTTTTTATTGCAAAAAGTTATATTTTCATTTCTCACTACTATAGCAAATTAGCAATGCAGTAATAGAAAAATAATATCGAGTAAAGTGTATTAGTATAACTTGTACATCGCGTTCAGTTTGTCAGACAGCATGCATTTTACTTACTGAAAACATAAAGGAAATACAGATGACGTAATCTAACATCATCAGTAATAAATCTATAATGGCGTCCTCTGACTCCTCCAAGGAACCTTCGACCGAGAAAGTTCTTCTGGTAAAGTTTTGTGGTTTAACTTGAGCTCTAATGCCTGCTCATAGATAAATGATATCTACTAAATATTTTAAACAAGCCCATTCATGTCGGCTTAGGCTAGCTGACTGATTATCCTGATTCCTAAGTATTAGATCTGTCCTAATCTAAACATTGCTATTTACAATGAATAGTTATCCCAATTTCAGAGCCCCTATTTCACTCACTGTTGCCTCTCTATAGTCTTTAGGAACGGATACGGGTTCACGGGTCCATGTACAGGTCCTTGTAGTACTTGTACTCAGAAACGCACCCGCTGGTACGGGTCCAAAATTCCAAATCCAAAACTCCAAATTCCAACCAAAGTCGGTTACGGGTGCGCACGGGTACGGGGGTACACAGCTTACGGGTAATGGTCGGGTAGGGTATAGCGCTAGCGGTACGGGTAGGGTAGGGTAAAAAATTTTTCCACGGCACGGGTAGGGTTGCATTTTGCCAGTGATGTGAGGCCTTGGTCTGGTCTTGGCCTCGAGGCTGCCTCGAGGCCGGATTTCAAAGCCTTGGCCTTGGCCTTGGTCTTGAGGTCTAATGTCTTGGTCTTGGTCTTGGCCTCGTGGGTTAATGTCTTGGTCTTGGCCTTGGTCTTGGAAGCAAGTGTCTTGGTCACATCACAAGGCATTGATGGCAGCTATAGTTTGTCATTACAATATGCATACACTGTACAGTACAACCACTTTAGTCAGTCTGCGATTCTGAGACTTCAAGTCTCATAGTCATGAACAGCTGCAGTCAGTACACTGAGTACAGTGACAAAAAAGGATGATGCATCGCATCTAGCGGCTAGCCCATAGTTAGAATAATCTATGCTCAGCCAGTTCTACTTCCGGAAGTTCCGGTTGCGTTCCTTTTGTGAATAATCAATTTAATATAGTAGTTATCTACTAGTTGGCTAATTGTTCCAATGGCTTCAAGTTCAATTCAGTCAGTAATTAAATATACATTTGACGATTATGTCATTAAGGAACACACTGGTAAACACACTGCCAGGTGTAAGTTGTGTCGAACGTCAATAACAGAGAAGTTTATTAGTAGGCTGTGGTGTTAGCTCTTTCACATAATACAATAGTGTAACAATTGTCAGCGCTACTGTAGTGTACATATTTCATATTTATATTACATTACGAGTGTGACCCTGCCGATAGTTAAAATGGATCGAAGCCTTGGCCTTGGCCTTGAGTGAAATGTCTTGGCCTTGGCCTCGGTCTTGTAGGTCACTGCCTCGGCCTTGGCCTTGGCCTTGAAGCTCAGAGTCTTGGTCTTGGCCTTGGTCTTGAGGGTTAGCGTCTTGGCCTTGGCCTTGGCCTTGTACTGGACTGCCTTGGTCACATCACTGCATTTTGCTGTACCCGCACATCTCTAGTAGGCACCTCAAAAATCCGGTCCGATTTGAATACATGCTGGTCAGAAACTATCTTTGGAACTTCTGCTGAATTCAAGATGATAAATAGCCTATTGTGTCCCGGACTTAGTATCATCATTCTTAGTCTTTATTGCAACTTGTACCTCCCGTTCTTCTTTCTATGGTTTTTCGTGATATGGAGTCTCCTGAAAGAGTCTGTTTAACTGTGTTGTCAAGCTTTAATCATGCTCATGAGTAGTCATGAGCCATCTCTTTTATCCTATGTACTGGTTGCCAATTAGTCTTATCTCTGTTCTTTATCCCTTTTCATCCCACGGGGATTTTCCGGATGTTGATTAGTCCTGCCTCTGTATGGAATTTAGGCCTTTCTGATTAGACATGTTGTTTAGTTCTTCATTTTTCAATAAATTTTTGCAGGATACAAAAGGAATTTGCTGAAATTACCTTGGACCCACCGCCCAATTGCAGGTAAGTGTTTAGAGTTTTTGTTTAGAGTTTTTGTCGATTCCTGATGTCTGACTGATGCCTTATGCCATCATACTGCATTGCTTATTTTTAATGCAATCGTATAAGATGCCGGTCAGGATATAATTGTGCAGAAAATCATTTTTGCTTTTAAGTCAAATGACTATGACTGTTCTATCATGATGGCTGTGGTAGTTTTGTAGGGCTAAGATATTTGTTAATGATCTTTCCAAATTTATTATTATTATTATTATTATTATTATTATTATTATTATTATTGTCAGACAATTTTCTATAGCGCCGTAAATGAGCTAAGAGCACAAAACAAGGGTGCTTTGACAACAATTATATTCAGTTGAGGATATGTGTGTGTGTGTGTGTATGTGTGTGTGTGTGTGTATATATATATATATGTGTGTGTGTATATATAATATATATGTGTGTGTATAATATATATATATATATGTATATATATATATATATATATATATATATATATATATATATATATATATATTAGTTTTTATTTATATCAATTAGCAATAATGCATTTCTTGATACTGATTTATAGACATGTACATTTGTACAACTGTAATATAGGGTTTTAGAGATCTCGAGGAAAGCCTGCATCAAAATTTGATACATATTCTAGCAGAATTTCAGGGGTAGTATTTTAGTAATGATTTTTTTAAAGCAATTTCATCAGCTGTAAAGGTCACATTGCCAAAGAAGTTAATTTGCTTATTCAGTTGTAGCCAAGTGGTTTTCTTTCAAAGCAAATATCAATTAAGAGCTCTTGTCATATCATAATCTGTTCTTAACTTAAATTAATGAAGTTGAAGATTGTTTAGTTTAGACTTTAGACTCCTCCTGCGTTGTTCTTTGTTTTACCGGTAATTAACGATTTTAATTCAGTCCTAAACTATCCTTAATTAAGATGTTTTCTGAAATTATGTTCATAAGTGCAGGAAGCAATTTCTGTCACTGCTGTGGAATTTATTCATAGCGTAAATAATTTATATATATTTACAGGTCTGTACAATTAAAAAAATACATATTTATTAATTTCTATCATCATTTAAGGATTTATTGTGACTCTGCCAAAAAGGGTGACCTGAACCTAAGCCAAAATTACAGACGCATCACCCTCCTATCTACAGCACTAAAGGTATTCAACTCAAACATAACATCAGTTTTGCTCTATGGCTCCAAAAGTTGGAGATGGACTAAAAGCGTTGACATGAAAATATACAAAGTTTTGTAAGCAGATGTCTATGCGAGATCATGGGCATCTGGTGGTGGACAAACAAAATTAGCAATGAGGATCTTTGGTAGAAAACATCTCAAGAACCAGTGGAACTCCAGATTAAACCAAGAAATTGGAGGTGGATTGGACACATGCTAAGACAACCCCTGAACGACACCACAAGACAAATGCTTTCGTTTTCATGGACCCAAAAGGAAAACGATGAAGAGGAAGACCAAAGAATACATGGAAAAGAACAATAGACAATGAGCTAAAGACTAATGAACTCAACTGGGACGATTTAGTCCTATTGGCTGAAGGTCGAACTGCATGGAAGAACCTTTGTCAGTGGTCTATGGTCCATAAGGAGTGATAAAGGCTGATGATGAGGATCAGTGGTAGTTCCAAGAATTCTTGGTGGGGGATGCAAGGAATTTTTAGGAAGTTGGTGGGGGGATGCAATGAATTCATAGAAAGCTGGTGGGGTGAAATGAAATCCCGAAAAAGGTTGACAAGCAAAAAAGGTCATTAACAGTGTTTTCCCCAACAAATGTACATAAAATTTCCTTAAAAAAGGCTGACAGGCAAAAAAAGCTTGGTGGGGGATGCATCCCCAACGTGGAACTGCCACTAATGATGACGATGATCATCATCATCATCATCATCGGCCATTGTGGTTATCTTCTTTTCTTAATGATTTCATGCTATCTGTGTTGCTTGCATCAGGTTGAACTGCTGCAGGTCATGTTAGTTGGCATGTATATTGTCTGGCAAGGTCATTCTTAGGGATCTATTTAGTACTGAAGTGCATTTTGGTTTATTTTAGTGCTGGTCCAAAAGGAGACAACATGCTCGAGTGGGTGTCAACAATTCTAGGTCCTCCAGGTTCTGTTTATGAGGGTGGGGTCTTCTTCCTCGATATACATTTTCCTCTGGAATATCCATTTAAGCCACCCAAGGTTAGACTACAGAAACTGTTTGTGCATTAAAATGTATTTCTGGTGTCTGAACAAAAGTCTCAGATGTATTGATGGTGAACTGAAGAGTTTTGAATCATTATCCCCGTTACCATGCATTTAACTATAACTCAATGCAAAATGGATGGATATATTTGGGGTCCCGGTAAAGGGATTAACCAGGTTTTTATTTGGAGAAGTTGTATGATATCAATAGCTTTTAAATGTTTATACATATCTTGATTGAGTTTTAAAGGTTTGGTAATAACACAAAAGAAATGGTTTTAAGAATTTTAGTCTAAAACTTTTTTCCCAAATATAATTATATGTATATTATGGCGTAAATGTTTGGGGAGTGAACGTATATTGTTTCTTATCCATTTGTTAATTTATCATTTTAAAAATTTCAAGTTAAATTTTAGTTTAAATGGATTCTGACTGAATGTTGGAAGTTTTTGTCAAGGTCATTTTCCGTACTCGCATTTACCACTGCAACATCAACAGTCAGGGCGTCATCTGCCTCGACATCCTCAAGAAGAACTGGTCCCCCGCACTGACAGTTTCTAAAATTCTCCTTTCCATCTGTTCGCTACTGACAGACTGTAACCCCGCCGATCCTCTCGTAGGCAGCATCGCAGCGCAGTTCCTACAGAACCGCGAAGAGCACGATCAGACGGCACGGCTCTGGACAAAGCGGTATGCCACAGGCATTCAACAGAGCTGACTTACTTTTTTACGAAAATATTTTCTTGCACAGAAACAGAACTATCAAAGACAAAGCTGGTCACTTCAGTTTTTTTGCCGTAAGAATTTTGAAATGTTAATTGGGTTGTACAAATTTGACCAATTGATAGTATTGCATTTTAGACTGGAATCTGGTGATAGCATTTTGTTTTCCAAACCTCATTTCTGGTTAATAGATGAATGAAATCAGGGGAAAAGGGGTGTACCTGGGGTATTTGGCATCCATGGCAGAGAGGGTCAGAAATTGAATTAGCAGATTAACGCTTAACAAATCTTTAATTAACAAGTCATGACATTTTATTGGCACAAGATTAAAACTACAGCTGCACTTTATTTGCTTTTACTCATGCAAACTAGTCTATGATGTGCTCATATTCACTTTTCTCAGTTTCTTATCTTTCTAAGTTTCTATGCTGAGCAGATCAAGATCACAGTTTTTGGCACCCTCTTCAAGCGGCACCCAGGTCATCTGCCCTAACTGCCATACCCTTAGGTACACCACCGATTGAAAATGATGCTTTTTGTGTAAATATGACTAAGATAATGCAGATAGAATAGACTTTCAGTGAAGTTTCCAAAAAAAGGAGAATTGATTTGAATGTAGGATATACATGTATGTTAATTTAAGCATGACTGCAATAATGCTGCAGTTCAATGAGAGTTATTTGGTTTCATTCGTGTTTTAAAATGACATTGCAAAAATGTTGTTTGTATTGAATGTTTTTATGGAGGCTTGTAATGTTTGCATTCATTGGCAAGAAAAAAATATTTGACTCTAGGAAAGGTGACTTGATCGAAAGTTTTTCAATGTATTTGCCTATGGTACTTATAACGTTTTATTTTAAATAGGCTATTTTGAAGCCGTAACACTTTCTTGTTATGCCTGTTTAACAAAAGTGTAGGATCATTTGTCAGTTCAGGTTATGAAAATATTTTTAATTTAATATGGCTTAGCATTTGTTCCTGGCAGAATGAGTTTTGAAATGGGTTACTTGACTCAGAGTAAGCTCTTGTGATTAAGTTTATCCATTTTATTAGACAAAGAAGCATTTGATTTGACATTTATATTGTCTGGTAAAAGTGAAATTTATTTCTCATGTTGTGACAAGTTCAGTTTTGCTTAGAGAAAAGAACTGGATTAAAATTAATTTTAAATACTGAATTATAAGAGATGTTTAAAGGTGAGGCGCCACTTGAGTGCATTTCGCGCGGGATTGTCGACATGCAGAGCGAGCCCGTGAGCTTTCATTGCTTGAATGATAAGCTGGTATAAAATGGCGGCCTCGCCACTTATAGGCTTTGCACGTGAGCAAAGCCTGGAGGGGAAAACACTTTTGTAACGCCCGAGTTTGTGTATGCACATTCTTCCGGGCTTTGCACGCGGGCTATTTTGGTTGTCAACCAATTGTGTGTCAGTTAGAAGGTCAGCCAATGACAATACTTATAGAGGAGAATATCCGCCTTCTTTGTGTCCACTTAAAATGGCGAATTTTAAAAGCGAATTCGATATCAATATACTATGGGAGATGGTTGCACATCCGATATTATCGGCCATCATAACGGACAATTATTGTAAAAATTGTCCGATATTATCAGCCATCATAACGGACAATTGTAAAAATTGCGAAAACACGCACGGACTACTGATGCCATTTCGCAATCAACATCAACGACCAATGCAACAATCTCCTCATCAGCCATCTTTATATCGGATGTAGTTGGGCGTGGCCCAGGGATATTTCTAGGATTGTGAATTTGGGGGATGTCGACCTCAATTTGGGGGTGTCCGGAGCTAATTTGTATGCATTTTGTATGCATACCATTGTCACGTTACCAAATTCGGGGGGTGTAAAAATATCCCTGGCGTGGCCTATTAGCCTGCAGGCAAAACCGGTCGTCTGCTTTATAGCCCGTAGACTTTGTCTCCGTGCTAAGCCCGCATGCATTGTCGTTAAGTGGCACTGTCGCTTCAAAGATTTCTGAAGTTTAATTTATTCTTTGATAGTAGCCTAATCGCGAAAGCAATTATTTCAAATATGCATTTGTATTGGAATGACAGGAATGTTATGTAATATTTTTTGATTTCAGTTATGATGTGCATTATATCCAGATATAATTACCTTCATTTCTATGTGTTGCTAATTTTTGCAGCTGTGGGCTTTGGCTTTCGCCCATCTATTTGCATGACGTTATGTCTATTTTCTATGTTAATTTATCACACTGAATTCACTTTTTTCATATCTTTCAAAACAATAACAATATTTAATTGATAAATGTGCATGCAAAGAAATGTGATTAGCAGCGACAATGAATTTTTGTAGATGTGTTCGTTTGACTGAAATACATGTAGGCCTACATCGTTTAATTGTAATTTTCCCATATTTAGTTACTAATAATTTCGTTTTATTAGTAATTAATAATTAAATTTTCTTGTGACTGTCGCTGATTGTATTATTATTATTATTATTATTATTATTATTATTATTTAGACAATTTTTATAGCGCAGTAAATGGCGAGAGTCAGTCTCTAGATTAGACACACGCTCGAAAATGCTACGACGCTGTCTTTCAGACTAGATTGAACGACTGTCGCCCTAATCTTTGCCCGGAATTCCATCTCGGGTCGGGTCCGCCAAGTTCGACGATGTACTATAAACACGGAACGACCGCACCGGAGGAATTCACCGCCTAATCTTGACGCGCGGAGAGTTCCCTACAACATCTCTGGGGAATTTCAACCAGTGCCGGATTAAGCACCGTGGAGGCCCATAGGCAGTCAAACTTTGGGGCCCCCAGCAGTGGCGTAGCAAGGCAAAGTGCCGCCCGGGGCGAGAAAAAAGTGCCGCCTCCAAAATTTCCTGGAAAAAACCTTACCAATCAAGCAGTAGCGTCATTTCACACTTTTCTTGAGGGCGAGAAATTTTTTTGGCAAATTTTTGCAACTCTTAGTCATTTTTTGCAAAATGTTGGCAAATCTTGCAAAATTTTAGGGCCAATGTTGGCAAATTTGCAATTTTTAAATATTTTTGGCAATTTTGCAACTTTTTGCGCATTAATTCATTATAAATTAATGTTCTCATTTCCTTGTAATTTTTTAGTAAATCTCGAAAATGCCGCCCCTAGGGCAAGTGCCGCCTGGGGCGCTTCGCCCCTCTGCCCCCTGGCTACGCCACGGCCCCAGGGGCCAGGCCCCTAATGACTACTAGAACGCCAATGAAGTGTAAAACTTATTGTATGACGTCAGCGTTGTCACGTGCCTTTCGCATAGCGCTATTCTTAACTAATCATAAGTAACAAATTTCTTTCGTCACTGTCTAGTGGGGCCCCTAAAAGTCGCGGGGCCCATAGGCAGTTGCCTAGTCTGCCTGATGGGTAATCCGGCAGTGATTTCAACATCTTCTTACGTTCTTCGTTGGCATGTCTGCGAACGTTTCTGTTGTGAAAACCCGCTTTCTATAGGATTCACCGCCGTTTTCGTTTGTGGTCGAATTCCTTCATTCCACCGAAACGGACTTTCAAGATTGTCATCCAGACTCATGGTACGTTCGTCATCGACATGCAAATGATGTCAAAGCGCCTTTGATTTGGGCCTTCGCTCTGATTCGGCGCTATAGAAGTCGTCTTGGATAAATAAATAAAGTCAAGAGCCACGTAGAGCCGCCTTTAGTCCCAAAATAATTTCATGTTGGCTATTTTTAAAAATTAATGACTTCTAAAATTCGTATTGCGATAGGAACAATTAATTATGCACGACTCTTCAACACAGGAGAAATCCTACTAATCCAGTTATTATTATTATTATTATTATTATTATTATTATTATTATTATTATTATTATTATTATTATTATACAGACTAACTTAGCATTATAAACCAGTGTTTATTCTAGGCCTTCTCTGGGGGGAATCCCCCCAAATTTTTATATGTTGCATGGAAGGATGGAAATTCCCCCCCCCCAAAGTGTGACGACGGGGGCTTTTAGTTTTTTTGGAGAGGGAAAAATGTAAGGATGACAATTTTTTGCTTGCCGGGGCATTTGAGAAGGGTAAAAAATATTAAGAAGGTTGGAAGGATGACTTTTTTGCTTGCTACCACACTTTAAAATGGAGATAAAGTTAACCTTTTTTGCCTGCCACATTTTAAAAGGGAGATAACCTTTTTTAAAAAAGGAAGATAACCTTTTTTGCTTGCCACCACATTTTAAAAGGGAGAAAACCTTTTTTGCTTGTCAAGGTTTTTGGAGGCTCAGACCTTGCCCCCCCCAACATTTCAAAATCCCCAAGGTGGCTAGAATAAACACTGATTATAAACGCTATTATTGTCATTATTGTTATGTCACTTATGTGTTGAAAGTTCCGCGGAACTTATTATATATTATTATTACTATTTATTTTTTTATATTATTATTCAGCGAAAGTCAAAGCAAGGCAGCAATTTCTTTGTGAAAGCTGGAAATTCAATGAAGACTGAAAAGCCATGCAGTTATATCTTTATTGTCGAAACGCTCTGCAAAAAGATATCTTTGCGAAGACAATAAATTTAGACAAAAGCGAACTGTGAAAGAAGAACGCCCACACAGAGACCTCATTCAAACACTAGTCAGATATTTAGTAGCCATTGCACGTACACAGCTTTTAGGACAGGGGTGGTCAACCTTTTATTACAAGGGGCCATTATAAATATTGCAAGCGGATAGTGGCGGTTCCAGGATTTCTTGGTGGGGGGATGAAATGAATTTATAGGAAGTTGATGGGGGATGAAAAGAGAGGGGGGAAATCAATAAACTTTGCCGAAAAAGAAAATAGATTGACAAGCAAAAAAGAGGTCGTCACCCGCAGTTTTTTCCGTCATTTTGCTTGACTTTTACCCAAAAATAGTTGTTTGACAAGCAAAAAAGTCCGGTGGGGGGATGCAGCCCCACTCATCCCCCACGTGGAACCGCCACTGCATGCGGAGGCAGCATGCTTTATTGCCCTTTGTAGGCCTACATTGTTAGTGTTTTCAGCAGTAGTGACAATCACTGCAGTCACATAACGGTAGTGACTAGTAACAGTTACAATTAAACAGCAGTTCAAATTTACTATTTTACTAAATTAAGCACATGCAGGAACTAAAAGTCTTACGACTCAATATTGCAGTGGCGTAGCGTGACTTTTGGGGGCCCGGGGGGCATCTTTGCCATGGGGGCCCCAAAGTTTCGAGCTGACGAGCAAAAAAAACGTCATCACCTCTTTTTTTACCCTGACGAGCAAAAAAAAAAACGTCGTCAGCACGTTCATTTCTATGGTTAGGGTTGTTAGGGTTAAAAAGTTAGGGTTAACCCTAACCTAACCCTAGCTTAGACCCCTCTTTGGGGCCCCCCGCCCGGGGCCCGGGGGCAGTCAACAAAGTGCCCCCACGTTACGCCACTGCAATATTGTAGGCTATGCATAAATAGGAACAAAAAAATAAATTTAGAAAAAATGCCCTGGCAGGCCAACAATTAGGTGCCGACGGGCCGCACGCGGTTCACCGGTTGGTTGGCCACCTCAGTATTGGGATTGCCTTCTAATTATGAACATACAATTCAATTGAAACTATCGGCAACAGGGTGCAGGGCTGGTCAGGATGTGACGGGCTCGCGTGTGGCGCACAGATGCAACGCCCAAATGTTGGCAATATTTCCACGCAGCTCATTATCGTAAATACAGTCGCAGACGAATTTACTAACGCAATCGAAATTTGTTTAAAACAGCATTTATGCAGATTTCAGGGCGTAGCTATAGAAATTTGATTAGGGTATAAATTTTGGTGGGTATATATTGTTATGTATATTATACATATAATATATATACATATATACATATAATATATATTATATATGCTACATATGTTATATATACTGTATTATATATATAATTTTGGGGGAATATATACCGATAACCCCCCTCTCGTCGCTACGCCCCTGGCTGATTTGTGACAATTTTATGCTCCGCTCCGCTGTACTACATGTCCGAGTGTTGTGTGCTATTTTTTTCGCACTCGATTGGACAGATGCACGCGACATAGGCCTATGGGCTACTATAGCGACAACTTGACAGGTATGTAGAATCACGACTGTATGTCTTAAATGGCGTAAATCTGTGGTGTGTTGGCATAACCGTCATCGTCAGTAAAGTTGACATATAGGTGTCAAAATCTTGTATACATTTGAAGCTGGATTAAAGCAAACATGGTGTTTAGTTGAGCGTCGGACACTGTTCACGATCGGAACAATATCCGGACGAACCATTTTTATTCACCGATTAACACATAAAGCGGCGTCTTCGCGTTTCTGGTTCACCTTAAATACCTTAACTAGGACCTACTCAGGATCGATCAAGACTGTGAAATCGTCCTCGAAGAGCGGCATTGCCGTAATGCCTAACTGTTCGGCGAACGCCCTGCTGCTCTCCATCATCGATCCGGACCTGCTAGTCCTGTGCCCCGCTCCTCCGAGCCCTGCCTTCAAGTCTCCCGAACTGGCCCTGCTCTGCCGTCGCGACGGTCCTGGAAAATTAGGCGCATCCTCCTCCGCCACACTGGTTATGGTCGTACGGCGGTGATCCGGCCCTTTCCCCGTCGTTCTCGTGTCCGCACTCGTCCCGGACGTGCTGCTGCGGCGTCTTTCATCCGTGTCTAGAACATTCTCCTGAACACGAACCGTAGTCTCCGCGTCGAGTGCCGGAGACTCCAGACCCTCCTCTTTCTCCACTTTCACGTCATCTGGTTGGACAGCAGCAGCAGCAGCAGCAGCAGCAGTCGTTGCCGTCAAGTCGGCCTTTCGGCCTCGCATGTACGCAGCGATCGTATCATAAACATACAGTTTCGTAACGTAAAGGACGTAGAAGACTAAGTGTATAGTGATCGGAAAGAGGAGAGCAAAGCAGAAGAAAAACATGGCCGACGTGGCGGTACGTTTGACCGAATTAAAGTCGGCAACGTCGTATTGAACGACAGCGCGACCCGACTCTTCCATTGAACCTTCCACTACCGTGGCAATGAGCAGAGTGACGTTGTAGACGATCGCGTAGAGCAGCATAATGTAGAAATGTAGCAGTCGTACTGGGAGTCCAATAAGCCAGAAGTCAAGGAAGACGTAGGCGGTGAAAACGGCGTGTATGACGGCTTCGTCGATGTCGATAAGCCACGAGTTCCGTCTGAAAAGATTCTCTTCGCCTGTCGCAACAACACGCCAAGGCTGGACAATTTTGCTCGGAATTTCAATTTTAAAAATCATGCATGATGATGGTGATGATGATGATGATGGTGGTGGTGATGATGATGATGACGACGTCAGTGATGCTGACGATTGATTCCTGGAATTGCCCTCTGCCTGGTTAACCACTATATTTCGGCAATAGCTATTTCAACGTTAGATTAGGCTAAGTGCTAATGAATAAACAGCTACTATGGCGCTACTTTGAAATAATTATAGGCTATAAATTCACGAAATTTTACTTACTACTACTACTACTACTACTACTACTACTACTACTACTACTACTAATAATAATAATAATAATAATAATAATAATAATAATAATAATAATAATAATAATAATAATAATAATAAGTGAAAATGTGAATTTCAATTTTTCATGGACACAAACGCTGTAATCAATATTAATCGAAAGTCATTCAGCCTGCGATT
Source organism: Metaphire vulgaris (assembly GCA_018105865.1). Taxonomy (NCBI): domain Eukaryota; kingdom Metazoa; phylum Annelida; class Clitellata; order Crassiclitellata; family Megascolecidae; genus Metaphire; species Metaphire vulgaris. The sequence goes on from CM030850.1 coordinate 13,299,392, forward strand.
GATTCCTGGTCTTTCATTGTACTAAGAAACTGTACAATTACAGAGTTGGAATTTACCAGCCACGGCATCCCATAAGCATAGACAGTAGGGTTAATAAAGGTAAAGGTACCGGTACTCGAACGAGCGTAGGGTCCGGCGCTGATCTCCGGTTACTAGGCAAACAGCGACGCGGTTGGCTTACATCATTGCCTTCTCTGGAACCACGTTTTATCTTCGCAGCTTAACGCTGCTATCAATTTATCTACGCCTAGGCGATGAACGGCTTGGTTGGCCACCGGCACCACGACTAGATTCCGGGATTGTCACCCATCCAAGTACAAACCGCGCTCGACGTTTTTCAACTTCGGTGTTCTGACGGGAACCGGTCGCACAACGTCAAGTAGGCCGATATTGGGGTTAAAACTCTGTTTATAATACCAACTAATAAGTTAAAACCTGATGGCCACATTCTCAAGCTCAATAGCGACGTAGCTATAGGGCAGCAATTCCCGGATTCTGCCGGTCATCAGTGTTTAATCTAGACTCCTGGACTCCGGGGGGAAACTGACAAATCCGGGGGAAACTGACAAAGCCGGGGGGAATTCTGCTAGGGGCTGCTGTTAGTTGATGCAGTATGCCAAAATTTTCGGAGGGGAATTTGAAATTTCCGGGGGAAAGGGCAATCCCCCCGGAAACAGCCTAGATTAAACCCTGCCGGTCATGCAACAAGATATTGGAAACAGGGGAATGGCCAGAAGACTGGAGGCAATCAATATCCATCCACATTGCGAAAGTCAAATAACAAACCGTGAATCAGTCACGCCAGAAAAAACTTCTTACGACCTTAACTAGACTGCAAAGACTAACAGAAACTGAGCTGACGGAGGTACAGACAGAAGGAACGGGTTTCCGGAAGGAAAAGGGATCGAGTTTTCAGTCTACGTCTGATATAATGGAAACAGCTTAGAGAGAGAGAGAGATGCCGATAGCGTTGTATATGCAGTGGCGTAGCGTGACTTTGGGGCCCGGGGGCATCTTTGCCATGGGGGCCCCAGAGTTTCGAGCTGACGAGCAAAAAAAACACGTTATCGCCTCCTTTTTCATCCTGACGAGCAAAAAAGGTCTAGGGTTATGGTTAAGTTAGGGTTAACCCTAACCTAACCCTAGCTTAGACCCCTCTTCGGGCCCCCCTGCCCGGGGCCCGGGGGGCTGTCAACAAAGTGCCCCTCCCCCTAGTTACGCCACTGTGTATATGGCCTTCAGTGACTACAAAAAGGCATTTGATTCTGTACAACATACAAAGCTATGAAAAATAATCAAGGGATTGGGATTATTGTGCCCAGCTACAGTTGACACAATTCAAAATCATTATACCAGGTACAACAATCAACCGTAAGAGTTGTGCCTAATAAACTTGATGTGGTGCAGCATTTTCCAGAGTTCCCGTGTCTTTGATCTGGGACCTCTTGTGGTGAAAATCATCTGCTTCTTGATTTTAGACAATTTTACCGAAATAGACACCTCTTTTGCTTCCCTAATGTGATTCCAGGAGAACTCCGGGATGCCATCTCTGGTTACGCCCATGCTCCGCAGTGATTTCGCAATCAGAAGAAAGTCTGTATTTAAAAAAAAAACGAACACCGACTTGCCTTTGAAGAGATTGGACGCCTCGAAGATGATTGACGTAAACGCTGAATACACAGAAATGTAGTGCGTCACCCAGACGACCTTAAGAGTCAGCGGAAATGACGTCACATTCTCCGACTTGCTCGAATACTTCGATCTCTTCAAACGACGAACCTCAGACCAAGTCGATCTCGTCTTCGTATCCGTCGGTACCACTGTAACACAGCCATACAATACAGATGTAACACCGTAATCAATATACGGCCACATTATAGGCCTACAGAGCAGTGGTTCCCAAGCTTATTACGTGGCGGGCCATATCTCCTATTTTCGGTATAGGCCACCTAAGCGGGCCAAAATGTTATAAAATTCTTATAATGAAAAAGTGATTTCATACACAGGAATTTTAAATGTTTACGAAATTTTAAAAGATGTGTTATATCATTTTTTAACTTTCAGAAACCAATATTCGAAAACTATAAAAGCAGTCATTTTCGGCTCAAATTCAAATGTTCATTTAACAACAATTTTAAATCAGTTTCGGAAAACGCTGTTAATCAAATTCATTTACAATTATAACTATTATTCGCAATCAGTTATACTGAATTTCAGATGCCAGCTTATCCATGTCTAGTCAAAAAATGAAAGCGCAATAAAGTTATTTCTTAGCTATGAAGCCTTTTTAAAACTCCGAGCCGACCGGATATTGAGCATTTGTGTCAGAATGTCAATGTGCGGTCATGTACAGTAGTGCTGATTCAGAATCCTAGATTAATTATACTGTAGCTTTTCGTCGGTTTGGTGACATTTAATCACGCGACAGTTTATCACATGGACATATTAATAAAAAGCGTTATTTGCTCATAAAACAGTTAATATCGCACAGTTAATAACCTGGAAATAGCGGGGTTCTCTCACTCCATCCTTAAATGTTAACCTCTTCAAGGGAGGTATACAGTAGAAACTTTAATTGCTGGACTTTGTTTACATTACTAATCAGTCAAATTCGCAGCTTGCCGAGCGCTTATCCCTCGAAGGGCGGCAGGCAACCTCCGCAGTAGGCCTCAACTGACCGCATTAGGCTTTATTGCAGCGAAATTAGATAGTTACAAAACAACGTGAAAATATCGAGAACTTATTGTTTTTAATATACATCAACGACATCGATGATGATATAATGTCAAAAATTTCAAAATTCGCTGATGACACAAAACTGTGTGGACAGAGTGATAGTGAAGCAGAAGCAAAAATTTTACAACAAGACCTTAATAGACTATCCCAGTGGTCGGCAGATTGGCAAATGCTTTTTAATACAGATAAATGCTCGGTGATGCACATTGGGAAGAAGGGAACAGATCATGAATTTAAGTTATGTGGGAAGGGACTAAAAGTTACAAACGAGGAGAAAGATCTAGGGTCATCATGCATAACAGCTTAAAGCCATCTAGGCAATGTGCAGAGGCAGCTAATAAGGCCAACAAAATTCTAGGTATGATCAAAAGAACGATAGTGAGCAGAGAGAAGGATGTAATAATAAGACTTTACAAGACATTGGTACGTCCACATTTAGAGTATTGTGTTCAAGCATGGTGTCCATTCCTGAAGAAAGACATAGAGACCTTAGAAAGAGTGCAACACAGAGCAACAAAAATGATCAAGGGATATCATAAACTAACCTATAAGGAAAGGCTAAATCACTGTGGATTGACAACCCTGGAAAAAGAGAGAGGGGGGATTTGATCGAGACATACAAAATACTTACAAACAAAGTGGAAATGCCAAGAGAAAGATTTTTTGCAATGAAGCAGTATGATCGAACCAGAGGACACAACATGAAACTGTTCAAGAAACGGGTTGGGAGACATAAACAGCATTTTTTAGTGCAAGAGTGGTGGACAGATGGAATGAACTGGATGAAGGGATAGTAATGGCTACAACTGTAAACGAGTTCAAAATAAACCTCAGTAGTCTAGGGTGCTAGATTGGACGGGAACAACAGTGGTTCTCACACAGGGCAGTCCCTACTGAACCACTTTAAACCTTGTTATATATATTATTATTATTATTATTATTATTATTATTATTATTATTATTATTATTATATAAATAGAATTGTAAAATTGTAAAATATCTGTTATAGCTATAATAGCTTGTTCTTCCATTATTTGTTTTTTAAATAAAATAGAAATTTTGGAAGGTTTAAGACCCGGACCTCCAAACCGAGTTTATTAACTATCGCGTGATTAACAGTCGCGCGATTAACTGTCGCCTGATTAAATGTCCGTACACCAGATATCTTATGTAAGAAAAAGAATTATGCGCTGAACTCCAGCTAATCTAGCACTAAAATTATTTAAACAAGTTTATTTACCCTAGTTCATACTATACTGTAAAATATGAAATCTGTTATCTTTCGACTTTGTTTTATAATATAAACTAGGGTAAATACATTTGTTTAAATGATTTTATTGTTATATTAGCTAGAGTTAAGCGTGTAATTCTCTTTCATCCTTAATTAAGCTTTTTTAAATATTCAGCGTCTGGGACGAATTAATTATTACGTCCCAATATGGCTATCTGCTGCACGGGCCCGACACGTATTAAGTATATACAGTATATACAGTATACGACTATACGTACAGTACGTCCTATATTTTATGGCAGGCATATCAAACTCAGGGTCCCCCGAGGGCCGCGTGAGTCATAATGGTGATGTCATGGGGACCACACATAATAATTAATTGCACACATTACAACTAATTGAAATAATTTAATATTTAATGAAATTAAGTGCCTGCTTCATTTTTTTGTTACTTCAATTTATAAAGATTGCCTACAATGTGCAAACAAATGTCTAGAAAAGTCGTACAAAGGCGACCCAAAAATCGCACAAAAGCTATCGACTTGAGAAATTGTTTAAAAAACATTTAAATTTGTAGAAATCGTTGTGCGGTCGGCAGGGCAGCTTATAAAGGGCCGCATGCGGCCCGCGGCCCGCCAGTTTGACATGCCTGTTCCATGGGTTGAAACTCAGGCCAGCGTTGAATGTGTAAACTGAGCGAAAGCCGAAATGGAATGAATTCGTAACGAAAATGAAAGAATAATTAATTTTTCGAATAGCGAATCTAGTGGCACTAGTTATACATGACGGTGTTGCAACACGTGATAATCGTGTGCAGTGGCGGCTCCAGGATTTGGCAAGTGAGGTGGCCGTTGGGTGGCAACTTCTAATCATGGGGGAGGCCAACCATTTGTTGTTATGCATGTAGCATTAAGTATAGGGTCCCAACAGAGGGCCATTGGGGGAAGGGGTCAGGCACTCAATAGGGGGGGCGGGCCCCCTTTGGAGCCGCCACTGATCGTGTGTCGGTGACTTTAAATTATCCAATTCCAACCTTTTGACAAATTCTGATGCGTTCGGCGATGGTTTATAACACACGCGGCGAACAGCACGCTGTTGACCATCGACACGGTGTATCCCCAGATAGGAAAGTGCAATACATCTCGATTGCCATGTATCTGGGCAATAGCAACGACAAGCACCAGTGCAACGAACATTGCCGCAAATGTACGATACACGCTGTACCAACCGGCTGATCGTCCAATCTATTGCAGAAGCATAATTAAAAATTAAATTATATATAATCGGTACACGGCACTCACCTACACACACACACACACACACATACATACATACATACATACATACATACATACATACATACATACAACCACACGCACACTGCATGCGTGTGATATTGTGCGTGTGTGCGCATGCAACAGACACATATCAAGAAAAGTGGATATGCAACGAGCAACTACAATCTCCAGTTGTCCTACAGCGATCAGTATAGGTCATTTAACTGCGGGCCAAATTTGGCCAGCGGGCCACATTGGAACCGTGACGGCCGTTTTGTTGGTCAGCGAGATTTCTTTCCGTAAGTAGCTTTTGGCACTTTTATGCGCATTCAGTATAAGCAACAGGTCTATAAACGTGTTTGTCAACAAACCTTATTTACCCCACGCACTCACGTTCAAGTGTGGCAGCAGGTACAGTGCAGGTCTGTTTGATGCGTCTAGTGCCCACTCTAAGAGTGGGCCGCCGGCTAGCCCCACTTGGGGTGAAAAAGAGGGCGGAGCAGAGGCGGATCTAGGGGCAGGGGGTACATATGTCCCCGGGCGCCGAGGTGGGGGGCGCCAAAATCGGGTACCGGTATATAGGTAAGTGAAACGCGCAATAAAGAAGTGTGACGAGCGTTTTTGCTTGTCAGCACTATATGAAGAGGGGCGCCGTAAGAGGTGACGACCGTTTTTTTGTTCGTCAAGTTGAGGAGCGTCATCAGTATGTTTTGTCTCCGGGCACCGGACACCCTAGATCCGCCACTGGGGCGAAGCGCATAAGTCCCTTTTTGCCGGTACAAAGCCTCTTAGTAGATAAGACTTCTGCAGTACCTCTACAAGATGCCATATAGAAACTATAGGAGCATAGGAGCTTGTGCTCCGCCAGAGAGACCCTTCATGCACCACTGGTTGGAGCAGGCCCTGAGGCAGTGGCGTATTTAGAATTTTAGTAAGGGGGGGGCCAGGCCATGTATACTGTTTTTGTAGAATCAAGGATAACAGCTGAAGTAATAATAATATTATTATTTGTATTATTATTATTACTCAAATATATACTCCGAATTGTGTTTTTGTGGAAGCAAGGATAGCAGCTGCTGCTGTGGCAGACGAACGAAGGTTGGAATAGAGGACTGTATGAGTGACAGTGGTTTTCAACACAAGAGAAATCATACTAAACAATTTAAAATCCAGTTGTTGTTGCTGTTATTATTATTATTATTATTATTATTATTATTATTATTATTATTATTATTATTATTATTATTATTAGATTCAAAGTAAAAACGCATTACAAGGAACTTTGCGTAATCAGCTATTCAAATTCTGAGTACCTAACTGCAAGTATTTGAATACTTTGTACTGCTGGTTAATGGTAACATTAATATCTTCATTCACAGAAAAGTCGTAAAAGTTCGAAGCAATTCAGGGTTACTTGTAATATGGGTAAGTAGAGCGTCACACTTGTTTCAGTGGAATCATGGTTTGCCTCTACGCAACTATTACGACGACAGGACAAATCAGCAAAATTCAGCCAAAGTCTCCGGAAAGCTGAAAAGTTCACAAAGTTTGCGGGAGTTTCTGGCTCAAAATCTGCTCTTGTATAATTATATTAAGCTGTCTATTTAAAGTTGTTACTCACCATTGGTTCCACAAAGCGACGTGGAGTGTCGTGTGTCAGTCCCCAGCCATGAATACGCAGATCAGACAGCATCACCGTCGCGACGCCCATTTTTGCAGTCGATCGGTCCAAGGAATAATTAATCTAATAATTAATTTTATTATTCGGTTTAATTGAAATATTATAACGATTTATCGAAATTCATTCATCGAGACATCCGTCATTATTTATATCAGACAGCGCCCGAATCTTAAATTGCGAAATCTATTAAATCTATTAACTCTATACTCTATTAAATTTTTGTATCCAGAATGAGTTTTAATGTTATTTATTTTCTTTGTAATCGCGACATTTTTATTAGATTTAAACGCTGAAATCACTTTAAATTTTTAAAATTCCGCTCAAAACCAAATCCATGATTCCGTAAACTTAGCGCTGCCGTTAGCGCTTTTAGAATGTCGAGATAGGAAATAGACCTATCCATGCAACGTTTTAAGAATTTATAAGTCTTTCAAATTGCATAAAATATTCTACAAAATATACGTATATGCTTACCAAATAGACACATGGACCTGGAATTGAAAGTTCTAGCTTTAAAATTGTTCCTATCTAAATTATAACCTATATTTTTGGTAATAATTTATAAATGCAGTGCTGAAAGTCAGCGGGAACGCGCGGGAACTAAGTTCCCTCACCTTTTTGGACCATGAAAATTTTTGCCATAATTTGTCAATATTTGTTCCAATATTGTAAAAGCACAATGTACTTGTTGCAAAACTATTCAGCTAAGATTTAAAAAGCGCTATAGAAATGTAAATGATGGCTACCCATAGTTCGTTAGGGTTAGAGCTAGAGGTTAGGGTTACGGTTAGGGTTAGGGTTGCGCCAAGAGAGTTCCTGCACCTTTTTTCACAGACTTTCAGCACTGTATAAATGTAAAATTATACAGATGTTATACAGATGAATAGCCTATTCACAACAAGTGCGCTAAAAGAATAAATGCTTTTGAAAAAAGATTCTGGCATCAAAATCTGGTAGGATATATCAACCCAGCCGACAAAGTTTTTACTTTTTAAATATAAAATCCTTGGAAATCCATTACAAATCAGGAAGTCATAGACCTCGACATTTATGGTAATCCACTAATCCTTTAGCGCCAGAATATATGCCCTTTCGCAAATTATTTTGCAGTAACGCCAAAATTAACTAAACTTATTTTAGACCATGACTGAACTTCAGTGTTTGGTAGTAACGAGCTAGGCCTACTGTAACTATCAGTGGGGGGTCCAAGATTCTTGGTGGGAGGATGAATGAATTCATAGAAAGTTGGTGGGGGATGAAAATAGTAGGGGTAAAATCACTAAAATTTGCCGAAAAAGGCTGGGAAAAGGAAATTTTATCCCTCATTTTACTACATTTTTACCAAAAATAGGTTGACAAGCAAAAAAAGGTCATCCCCCGGTTAGTTTTACAAGGCTTTTACCTAAAAGTAGGTTTCACATGCAAAAATAAGTACTCGTAAGCCCGAAAGTCCGGTGGGGGATGCATCCACACTCATCCCCCACGTGGAACCGCCACTGGTAACTATGTTACTGCAACATATGTCTAGTCACAGTGGTCAGTCTTGTTATACGGAGCCGAGACATGGAATATTTCTAGACAAATGAAAAATTGGAGGCGGTGGAAATGTGGTTCTTGAAGAGGATGTTGAAGATACCTTGGACAGAGAAAATACTAGCCAAGAAATTCTGCTAATGGCAAACAGTGGCGTAGCGACGGGGGATTTATATCGGTATATACCCCCTCCCCTAATAAAAATCAGCCTACCTCAAAGTTTTTATGTGGTTATTTCTCTTCCTTGACCCAGGACTATAATTTGATATTGTGCCAGAGTCGCGTTTCCTTCACTGTTAGTTTCTTTACTGTTAGAGTTAGACCTACAGTGTATTAGCCGTTAATTTTGTTCACACGTGGGACATAAACATATATGGTTTGATCTTGAAATAGCAATGACTAGTTAAGATCTACCCCCCCCCCACCCCACCCCCGACCCCCATCAAATTCCTGGCTACGCAGCTGATTGCAAATAAACGAGGAAAACTGATGCAGACTGTTAGGAAAAGGCAACTCGAATTTTTCGGACACATATATAGGGCCTAGTGAGGAAAAAAGGTCTGGAAAACCTCGTAAAAACTGAAAAGGTGGAGGGAAAAGAGCAAGAGGGAAGCATAGAATGACTTTCATCAAAAGCTTACTATAAGACATGGAAGATCAACAGTGGAGCTAATACAATATACAAAAGACAGGGAGGCATAAAGGTCCATGGTAGCCAACGTAGTGATACAGGGAACCTAGCTAAGGAAGAAGTTACAATTTGCAGTAACTGTAACTAGATACATTTTTGAAATGTAACTAGTAACTGTGACTAAGATACCTTTCTCAATAACTACCTGTATACCTGAGTTTTCTAGTTACTTTGCAAGTAGGCATACCTTTATTTCTAATAGTACTGTATCAGCGCTTCAAGATGATAAAATGTGCGGAGCCATAGATTTGAATCATTGCAGCGCTTGTAACGTGCATTGGGAACTGTCGGTCCGAAGAATAAACCTAGCGTACACTGTAGATCCAGGTTTATTTCCATTCCCTGGTCAATTCCTTCCTTACTTTGATACAGGGCCTGCTTTAACGTGCAGTGATAAAATGAAAATGTGCAGTGGTAAAATGCAATTTTCTGTGCTTGGTGGAGTGATAAATTTTCCGGACGACCTTTTTGCTTGTTTTTCCGCGGATGTTCACACATTTTTTGAGTTTAGTGCAGTGATAAATGTTTCTTAAAACAGGTCCTGCTTTGATATTGGCACGCTGGCAGTGGCGTATTTACCATTGGGCCATTTGGGCCATGGCCCCCCCCCTTTGGTCTTGCTTGACAAGCAAAAAAAAGGTCGTCAACTTTTTCCAAAGTTGTAACTTGTCAGGTCGAAAGTGTCTGCCCCCTTACCAAAATTCTAAGTACGCCACTGCACGCTGGCGCGGTTCAAAACATTGTAACTTTTAGAGTATTGAATTTTATTACAGTATTAGCTTGTTACTTTACTGTCTCGCTGTATGTTGTATGTTACTTTACTGTCTCGCTGTACGCTGTTCTTTGTATGTCTTTCTGTCTCTCTGTCTGTCTCTGCTCTGTCTGTCTCTGCCTCTGTCTGTCTGTCTGTCTCTATTCTGTCTCTGTCTGTCTCTGTTTCTGCATGTTTCTGTCTCTGTCTGTCCGTCTGTCTCTCTCTCTTTCTCTATCTATCTATCTATCTATCTATCTATCTATCTATCTATCTATCTATCTATCTATCTATCTATCTATCTATCTATCTATCTATCTATCTATCTATCTATCTATCTATCTATCTATCTATCTATCTATCTATCTATCTGTCTGTCTGTCTGTCTGTCTGTCTATCTGTCTATTCTGTCTATCTATCTCTATGCGGTGTCCATTTCAAAGACCTGCTCCATGTTTCAAGAGCACGTGACTCTCTCATAGAATTATAATTCTGTCACAGTAACAGTAGGCCTACGCTTGAATAAGCATCGCCCTACTTGTTAGTGACTTGTTCTCTTCCTACCTACTCGCCGTTTGATTCCTGTACCTGCAACTCATCTGGATCTGATTGGATACCCTTCTCGTGAATATTCATGATTCGATGGCCTATGGCATCGATGCAACGCTGTTTTCGAGCGTCGAATCGGGGAAATGTGAGTCCGGGGCGGGAGTGGGGGAGAGAAAACGTTTAACGGCAAAGACAGACAGACGTCCGTCAGACGATGAAATATCTCATGCCCTCTGCTGCTGCTGCTGCTGCTGCTGCTGCTGCTGCTGCACTACGGCTGCTCAGAGTTCACATTTGATACAAGACAACTATCGAGCATCGAGGGGAGTTTTCGAATCGAATCATCGTACGGCGTCGACCAGAATGTGAACTGTCTTCTTTTTTTTGTCCGAGAATAAAAATGTCTTAATGGTGTTACAACAATCAACCGATGGTTCTAGAATCTTGAAAAAGGTCTTTAGATTCGGCGGAACGAGCGTTATCAGTCCAGCACATCGACGGACCAGACTTTGACGCACGAGAAACGGTGTTTAGTTCTAGACTATGCGACACAGTTCGGCCGTGTCTGATAAACTTTGATTTGATTCGTTATTTCGTCGAAATTTTTCGATTTAGGCTTTTAAAACAATAAACGGTAATTGTAAACTGTAGAGCAATACAATTGCCGAAATGCTGCTGGGTAGACGGTGGATGTTTCAGTGTTTTGCTGTGGTCAGCGCCATGATCAGCGCCTGTTGTTCACTGAATTCGAATCAAGGAAGAACCCAACAGGATTTGCACAGCGGACAGTTCACTACGACAGCCGAGGGAACTAAGAACCACTTCAACTTGACTTTCGGTAAGTTTGAGCAGGGACTGTTTTAAGAAAAACTTATCGCTGCACTAAACTCGGAAAATTTGTGAACATCTGAGCAAAAAGAAGCAAAAAAGGTCGTCCGAAAAATCTATCACTGCACAAAGTACAGAAAATTGCGTTTTACCACTGCACATTTTCATTTTATCGCTTGACATTTCGTGTATCACTGCACGTTAATTTAAAACAGGCCCTGAGTTTGAGAATGGAGATTTCGTTCCCAGGGGCTCTGTTTGATCGAATGTAAAAGCACGGTAAACGCTTTAACTCTGTAATGTGTTCAAGCAGTCCACCTGTGGACGAGTCACCGAAATAATCTGAACGTTACTTACTTACTTACTTTAGCTGTCGGACAGAGAAGGAAATTATCGCTAGGAAATGTAGAAAATGTCGAATGAAACACTTGAAATGTTTAAAAGTGTTGAAACTGTTTGAGAAGTTTCCTAAAAATGTGACTTGTAAGCGGCAAAATTCCCTCAATGGTGTATGAGGGAATTCATTCTCTCATATTTGTATTCCCTCAAAGTGAGGGAAAATTCTGTACAGTAATAGGAGATGGATTATTCCCTTAAAAATTCCCTCACTATTAAACGGAATTTTTTTGAGTGCAGGTTTAGTGCGAAGAAATACATTATCTGTATTAAATTTCCCCCCGTTGAGAATAAATACGTTTCCACCTCTGAATAATGAATATATTAACCAACTAACAGGGAGTAACAGCTTTACGTACCAGTCATTGATTTGTACCGACACATCTTAGAGAGTGGTTCATTTTCCCGCAGGTCCAAATAACTGGCCTCAAAATCCTTCCAGCTAGCAGGGCTAATGGCTATGAAAAACGCCTCAGATACGTGAAGTCTATCGTTTGCATTAGCATTTTGCACACAAACTGTTGCGGGGATCCTTCGCGTTCCTCTGGTCCGGGAAAATTGTTCCTCCTCCTCCTCCTCCTCCTCTTGCCCTCGCTAAGGCCTTGCCGAGAGGACAAATGCCCTGGCTACGCCGTTGTTCTAAACTTCTAATATAGGATGGATGGAAGAGAACAGTGAGATGAAGGAGGAATGAACAGAATGGAGAGGCAGCTGGAAACCGAACGAGTCAGATATCTAGACAGCGAATCGATAACGAAATGGCACCGACAGCTGCTGACGCAGATTTCGAAGACGATACCAACATCAACGTCATCCTGTTATCTTCATATCTCTGTAATTCTACCCGTCTATAAGTCACAGCGGCAACACAGCGGCGTCTGTGGTTCCACGAACGAAATGAAGAACGCTTAACTGAACAGAGAAACTCTATATCACCTTCCTCCTCGTCAGCTCTAATCTGCCTTGTCTGTCTGTGTCTGTCTGTCTGTCTGTCTGTCTGTCTGTCTGTCTGTCTGTCTGTCTGTCTCTCTGTCCTCTTAATGACTTCTCCTTAGCCTATATTTAAATTTCCTACTGCGAGACCGCTTTGTCATTTCGATGAATAAAGTAAACTTTGTTTCCTTTCATCGCTCGTGAGTTCCGCATTCGTTTGGACTGATCACCTGTGATCTACCTGGCCATCGTAGGTATTGCTAGAGAAGATGTCGTTGATTGTGTTGCAGAGTGCACGCCTCCTCCTCCCTCCCGCAAAAAACTAACAAATTTCATATTTTTGGTCGGTCGTTAAAAACTGCGAAATTTATTTCTCTTGTTGGGCATTTTCATCTAATAAAAGTAGTCATCGAAGCAGTGGCTATTCTAGCCACCTAGACATTGGGGGTTTTAAAAAAATCTTGGGTGGGGGTGGGGATGGGGGGAGAACAGACATTATGGCTACTTGCCCCAATAATACATTACAATCGATAAAACCGTGACTTTTGGCTGGCTGGCACCGGAAAGATAAGCATCAGTCGAACGAGCGAATAGCCTATTCTATATTCCGAGTATATTTTAAAAGCGCGACGCACTAAATGTTTCCGGGGCGAAAATTAGCCTCAGCTACCGAAGGCCGAAGCCCGCCCGACCGACCTCAAGCGATCCAGACGCGATCTTCGTTTTCTTCTCCAGTCCTCGTATAACAGCCTATATACCTGTGATACCTGGAAGCACTTTCCCTCGGGTCGCATTACTTCTCGTTAACCTGCGTGACTCATTATCTAGACGCGTTTATGCGGCGCCGTTATATAAGTTTGAGAACCTTCCTATTATTATTATTATTATTAGTGTGATTTCAGATATGATAATGTTACGGTTTCGTGCGCCGTGATTCTTGAGTCCATGGGTTTTGTTTCTGATATTCCTGCTTTGCAGTGATGGGCAACTAACTAAAACAACGTTAGTTAAAGTTAAACTATAACTAAATTTAAACTAGAAATAAGTAGTTAAACTTTTAGTTGCAAACTAACTTTCTAAAATAGCTAACTAAACTAAAAAAATATAGTTAAACTTTTGCAACTAATTTTACAACTATTTATCAGGTATCAGGCACGTGTTCATGAAAATATAGACGATGCTTGCAACATGAACATGTCAGTCAATGAACCATTGAATTAATTAATTATTGTCTATTTAATATTTAAGTCTTAGCCTAGACTGCAGCAACACAAGTTTGTCAAGTTTGTTTGGAAAAATGACACAAAAAGAAATAGATAAAAATGGTACTGTTAAATTTTGAAAATTCGGGACACCAACTAAAAAGTTTTAGTTAAACTATTTAGTTATCAACTAAAATTTTTCAGTTAAACTAGCATTTTAGCTAAACTATTTATATTTAATTAAACTACGAAGATAACTAATAAAAATTCGTTAAACTCTTAGTTAGTAACTAATTGGGTAACTAGTTGCCCATCACTGCTGTTTTGCTAACTTCGAACATTTTTAAAAGAAACTTTTCGCCTCTTTTAATAAAAAGGCTTATCTGGCAGTGATGCATATCAGATGGGAAATCCTTTTACGTTATCTAAGATTCTATACGCGAATATCCTATTAACGACTGCGCTGGTTTTGCCGTGTTGGAAACGGCGTGGGTGGGGTGGGGGTGGGGTGGGGGTGGGGGGGTGGTTCGCCAGCGAAATTCCACCTCGGATCGAAGAGTTGGACCTACTGCACGGTGGATCTAAGCTCCAGTTTACGCTGTTTCGGCTTCAAAGAAATCAGACTTCTCGTCGTGAATTTCAAAAGAATTTTTTGACCGAAGTAGACAGCAATTGCCACGAAAAACAAATTTCAAGTTATCCGGCAAAATAATCAGTCGAGACTATAGCAGCTAAGAATTTGGTGTATGGCTCTTTAGCGAATGAACGGGCGAAAGGGCGAAAGAAACAAACAATGAGTGAATGAATGAAATGAATGCATGAATGCATGAATGAATGAATGAATGAATGAATGAATGTATGAATGTATGAATGAATGAATGAATGCATGAATGCATGAATGCATGAATGCATGAATGCATGAATGCATGAATGAATGAATGAATGAATGAATGAATGAATGAATGAATGAATGAATGAATGAATGAATGAATGAATGAATGAATGAATGAATGAATGAATGAATGAATGAATGAATGAATGAATGAATGAATGAATTAGAGGAAGAATAAAAGAACAATGAATAAAAGTTTTAAGCGGGAATTATTTAAGGTAGAGAATGAAAGAAGCAGAGGCAAAACTAAACTAAAATCCTTTATAATTAATAAGAATTCACCTTGAAGATAGTCTGAAAAGCAAAGAAACCTATGAAATTATTACAGACTGATAAAGACGAATAAAGAAAACGACCGGACTGTTTGAAAGTTTGAAATTCACTCCGCAAATGAATTTAACTAAGCGAGTTGGGTTAGATTGTCCAGGGACTTCTACGTGTATATATATAAGCAATTAAAGATGTACCTGGATGGATTGGCTTACGGCTATATTTCCTGACGCTGGTTAGAGGATAATATTATATTAACATGTAGCCGTATAATCGACTTAATGACTACACTCTCCTCTTTTGAGTCCAACTCGATACTTAACGTCGCGTGAAATTGAATCAACAGGTGCTCTCGTGAGAGATGAAAGAGTCGGGTGCTGAGGGAAGGCAGCGATCTTCCACGAAATCAACAATAGGGGAGGGGGAGGGGGAGGGACTGCTATAGTTGAAAGTTTGCTCCAAGGCTAATGGGAGTTGGGATCGAGTTCATCGTTGCTAATAATGGGTCGTCTCCATCCATGGACTACTAGATTAGGTAATCTAGTAGTCCATGCTCCATCCATTCCCCCCTCCGCACTTCTTACGACCACCACCATCAGTTCAGTGCGAAGACTTAATGAAGATGTCGTTGTCCTCTCGAGCGACTCTAAAACCTGGAAGAAAAGCTAACGATGAAATTAATTTGAAAAAGAGTGTTTGCTGTCGCAGACACAGAATCTGAAACTCTCTTCCTCTCTGTCTATTGTATCTTCCAATAAACTGATTACATTCAAATCTAGACTTAACGATATATTTTTTCCAAGTAACAGCTGGCTTTTCCTCTGTCTGCCTGTCTGTCTGTCTTTGTCAGTCAGTCAGTCTGGCTGTCTGTCTGGCTGTCTGTCTGTCAGTCAGTCAGTCAGTCTGGCTGTCTGTCTGTCTGTCAGTCAGTCAGTCTGGCTGTCTGTCTGTCTGCTTGTCTGTCTGTCAGTCAGTCAGTCAGTCTGGCTGTCTGTCTGTCTGTCTGGACCTGGTCTTTTGCGGTATGAATTTCTTCGAGTGCCATCGTTTTATTCCTAACCCTGGCCGCATTTAATATTGATGGATGGATGGGGATAATTAGAGAGAGAGAGAGAGAGAGAGAGAGAGAGAGAGAGATTGATGGCAGTACGTGGTGAAGCACGAGTGACACATTGACCGTATACACATTAGCATCGTCATGCCACGTGCTGCTGCTGGTGTCATAAAAAGCATAACACCGTCGATGATTCACTCCGTGGCAACAGCCACCAGGCACACCTAATCAGGGCAAAACGCGTATTTCTTCAGAGAGTGACCGCCAGGGCGTAGTGACGGAGCGTGGGGTTATATATATATATATATATATATATATATATATATATATATCAAAAAAATCAGTATATATAATACAGTATATATATAGCATATATATAACATATATATATATATAATATATGACTTATATTATATATGTTATATGATATATATATATATATATATATGAACACTATGCACCCCAAATTTATACGTCGCGATGCGCCCAAAGACGACGTTGGCTATTGGTAACAGTTGTTCCTAGAACCGGTTTACTGCACGTCCTCATCAGCTGTAGTCGACCAAGTCGACTTCTTGCAGCCTGAGGTAGGTGACCAACACATTTTAACGTACACAAAAAATACGTGTAATTCCACCAGTCTCCGTCGACTGCATAAGACGCTTAATAAACCGCTGAAGGATGCTATTGATGCTCTAGTTGGCTGCTCGAGCCTGGAGATCTGGTAGAAATTTGCGCCTATAATTATGTGTCCGAAGGGCGAAGACCTAAACCGCTGAAGGTTGTTAATAGCCTGAAGATCGACGCAAATCCGAAGGTAGATAATAGCCACGCAAATAAGGTAGATAGGCTATGCCTTTAGGATATACAGAAGAATCTATTTATCTGGTTATCTATAGCGGATTTCCGTACTTGCCATTAATATTCATATGATTTCTTGAACTCGGTAATCAATAATAATCGTTCGATGAATATAGTAGTCGTCTTGCGTGGTTTCAGCCTCTGGCGTCCGGTAATCGTTCGATGAGTAGTAGTCTGTCTTGCGTGGCAGTGGCGTCCGGGTGCCCGGTGGACCGTAACTGACAGCGCCTGACAACGTTAAGTACAGAGAACGTGTCTTTAATCTGCAATGGCCGCAGGCGATGTCGGCCCCTAGGGTCCTAGACGGCCAGCCTAACTATACAGTATATACACTCGATAAGTATTTTGAACCGGGTATAGTAAATAATAATGACTCCCCAGTCATTAATTATTATATATATACAGTAATAATGAAGGGGAGTTATTATTATATGGGAGTTAATTAGGGCTGCGGAAATTAATCGATTAATTAATCGATTAATCGTTAGCATTTTTAATCGATTAATTTTTCGATTAACTTTTAATATTTTTAAAAACTTTTTTACTTGAATACCTACTTAGCTTGCAATGTTTCTATTTCGTTCAGACAACAATGGCGAGTAATGAAAGCAATGCTGCAGTTAAGCATTTAGGCCGTACTGGGAGAGATGAGCAAGCACTTTTGTTTTGTTTAAAAAAAAGCTAACTGCAGACGGCAAAGTAGACAATATGCAGAGTTGCAATGCAAGGAGATCAGCTAAAAGCTATATGTAATTAGGCCTATTTTAATCTAAATTAATCGATTAAAAATGTTTCGATTAATCGAACACAAACATTTTAATCGTTACCAGCCCTAGAGTTAATAATAAAATGCTATACACGCCGACGTTTCAGCGGACACCGCAAATTTCAAGTCGTTAAAGCGAAAATTATTCTGTCGTGAGTTTAAAACTACGAGTTGCGTCAATCGTGTAGAGTGTAGACGCTTTGAGAGAACTTTTGCCGGTAGATCTATGGGTAGACAAGTATGTGAGTAGACGTATTGTAGACGGACTAGATGTGTATTGTGCAAACAGACTGCATTAGCATCTCTCCATGCAGACATTCTCTGACAATCAAACGGAAAAGCCAGACGCACGAGAGAGACATTTGCGGACGAGTGGACAGGCATGCGTACAGATGGACAGACAGTCAGACATAGGCCCCACTGTAACACTGACGCACTTGCAGACACACTGACAGGAAAACTTAGCATGATTTAAAGTGGCTCAGAAGGCATTACTGCCTGTGTGAAAGCCACTAGGGGCATTAACTTAACGGGGCTTGAACCCGCTCCGTCAGCCTGACGCTCCAGCACGTAACCCACTCTGCCATCTTCCGTCCCTAAGAACGAGAGACACACAAAGAGACAGAGAGAGACACGGAGAAGAGACAGAAAGATAGAAAAGAGGGAGCAGAGATAGGAAGTTAGACAGACAGACAGACAGACAGACAGACATAGCTTTCGAAGAAAAGACACCGATTCTTCGAAAGCAGAGACAAAATGAAAACAAATAGAAGGCAAGCGTAGAACTTAGAGTAACTTAAAGGACAGACAGACAGACAGACAGACAGACAGACAGACAGACAGACAGACAGACAGACAGACAGACAGACAGACAGACAGACAGACAGACAGACAGACAGACAGACAGACAGACAGACAGACAGACAGACAGACAGACAGACAGACAGACAGACAGACAGACAGACAGACAGACAGACAGACGCTCTGAAAGACGAAAGATAACACTGAGATGAGAGTATTTTCATAATATTTGACTCCTCTTCGAAGACCTCGTAACTAGACGTGGTCAAGATATCGAGGGCCAGATCGGATCCGATGTCTGTACAAACAGAACGAAGTCAGAAACGATCTCCGGTAGCATTTGACAGCGGTCAACCTCTGATTCCCCCCCACCGAACGCCCTCCAGCTCACTCCCCATCACTGCCCCATCATCGCCCCCCCCAATTATTACAGAGTCGTAATGGGGAGGGGACCACGGAGGGCAAACTGCCCCGGGCGCCATCTTCGGGTGGGGGGCGCCAAAAACCACGGCTATAACAAGTTAAACGCCCATCGAAGGTAAGGTATTTGCCTGTATAACAATTTATAAGCAAAAAAGGTCATCCCTAGTTTCCAAACTGTTGGGGGCGAAAAATGTATACCTTGCCCCCGGGCGCCAAATACTTTAGCTACGGTTCTGTGCCTTCCATGACTTTCAAGTCTCTAACCCAGAGTTTCCCAAACATTTTGGACCCGCGGCCCACTTTAGCGACCATAATAATTATAGCATGTAATAGCAAAAATGCATTAGGCCATCTGGCGAACGTTAGTTGAAAAAGTCTTCTGAAGTTTTGAATAAATGACAAAACAAAAGTTCTAATTCAATTCTAATGTATATATATGGCGAATATGTTAGACAAAATTATTCATATTTTGCGAACTAAGACAAAATGAGAGAAATAGATATTGAAATTTCTTGAAAATTATCTCTTTAAAATTTTACCAGGAACATACCTTTGTTACGCGTCTTAAAAACCTATGAGTATGGTAAAATCGCTTAACCATTGGTGGGTCGCAATTACTATTCTAGTGACTCCCCATTGTGGAGTTTCACAGCAAAATGGTTGGACTACGCTTTGTTTGCGTTATTGCGAAATAAGATTACATTTAAGAAGTTCTACAGGGCATTTAATTTGCCAAATTTTATGGAACTGCGACCACTTAATTAAGAGGCTTTGTAAAATGCCGCGACCATGCAAACTTATTGTCAATTAAAATTGGATAAAACACTAATCATTTTAATATAAGCCGTGTATAGAGAATTGAAGACATATCAATTTCTTAAAACCTAAGCCTACTTGCAACTTTCAAGGCTTGTGACATTGTGGTTTTGCAGTGTTTATTCTAGCCACCTTTACATTGGGGGGAGTTTGAGAGATGTTTGGAGGGGAGAATGTTTGTCTGCCCAAAAACCTTGAAGAGCAAAAAAAGGTCATCACATCCCTCCTTTTCTTTCAAATACTCTTCTATATGATCATATCCTTCTCTTTTTACCCTCTCCAAAATAAACCCCCTCTCGTCACACTTTTGGGGGCGAAATTTCCATCTTCCAATGCAACATATAGAAATTTTTGGGGCGGGGGAATTTTCAAACTTTGGGAAGAAATCCTCCCAAAAAGGGCCTAGAATAAACACTGGTGGTTTTGGTTAGAAAATGACACTTTAAATCTAATTTCGCGCTACCCTAAAACTCACTAGACTGAACATTGCGACCCACTTTTGGGTCGCGACCCACAGTTTGTGAAACACTGCTCTAAACCCATCAGATAAGTTCGGAGGTCGCCACGTCCAAATTGACCAATATCTGCGCCGTGTATCATGATTCAGACAGCTGAGACTTGGTCAGCCTCCGATATGACTCGTGGTGCAGACCCGATAATGTTATGGAAGGCAATGGGTTCTGAGCGCTCCTCTGATAACCGACCGACTCACGTCTGAGCTCAGCAAACGGAATTTAGTCTGTGACTTACGCAGTAACATTGCTTCCTTATTTACTTATTTACTTACTTACTTCGGCACGAAATAATCATGCACTCGCTCAGTGGCGGCTCTAGGATTTGGCAAGTGGGGGCCGTTCGTTGGGGTGGCAACTTCTAATCATGGGGGCCAACCATTTGTTGTTTAATGTATGCAGCATTAAGTTTTATGACCCCAACAGCTAGCTAACTGGGGCAGGCACTCTTATAGGTTATACATTTCTGCTCCCGGTGGAGCCTGTTCTGACCAGGGCTCATCCTCTAAGCGCGTAAGAGTTACTAGCTATTACTGTACCGCCTCGATGGCTCCATATAAATTTACCAGTTTTTTTCATACTTACTCTTAGGAATTTTGTAGACCACGACGCGACTAGCTAGTAATCTGTAGGCCTGCTAAATCTTATAGTTATATATTTATTAACATCGGCGTAGCCAAGGGGGCTCCTGTTCTGACCGGGGCCGGTCGTGGGGTTTGAGAAAAAATTAGAAATACGCCACTGTGTGTGTGGGGGGGGGTTAGGTAGCATGATCGAAGAGAATACGTGAACGTGAAAAGATTTTCTTCTGCAGGACGAACATTTGTTTTGCTAGTCGGAGACTTTTTCCCCGAAAATGTCGATGTGCCCCCCCACCCCACCCCATTCCGGAACCCTGGCCACACCACTGTCTACAGTATTTGAATTGAAGAAGTGCCGTTCTCGAATGCGTCGAAGTTCATTGCTATAGCAGTGTTTTATCCAGACTCCAGGCTTTGGGGGAGAGAGATTGAGGCTTTCGGGGGGTGGGAGGAAATCGACTTGGTTGGAGGAAAAGACACAGTTCAATGCAAAATTTGTGTAAGTGCTGAGATTTTTTTTTTTTGGGGAATTTTGAGGTTTGGGAGGAGGGAAATCTCCCCTCCTAACAGGCCTGTATATAAAACACTGATTGCTAGATTCTTTGACGAAGACTCCTTTTTCATGCGTTTTTGAGGCTTCATTGACTGCATACTTGGATAACGCGGCTGTAACTATACCGTATAAGTGTATTCATACTGTCATATACTGCCAAACCAATCTTTGATTGATTGATTGATTGATTAACTTGCCGATTGATCGATCGATCGATCGATTGAAATCAGGGTCGGTCCTAGACTCCTAGGAGTAGGCGAGCCAGGCGGCTGCTGCATACGCACGTCCGCACTTCTTGGGGAGGGCATTTTTGGAATTACTTTTTACCGTTATTAATTTCTTACGAATTTGCGGGTATACGATTCATAATATTATAATTATAATTGGTCTGAACTTACCTTATAATGCCTAAATAATTGCGCTATAATCTACTCATATTATTTTAATATTATATATATATATATATATAGAATAATTTGAATATATATGAACCCACAGTGGCGTAGTTTGCCATTTTGGAGAATGATAGGCAGCTCTTATAATAAATGCAATAAATAGCATTATAGTGATAATAACCTGGTTATGTCTTGTTTGTATAATCTTATTATTACATTGTGTGTGTGAGTGGGGGGTGGGGGGGATGGCAGCATTACAACTCGTCAAATCAGCACAACATTCGTCTGAAATCCTTAAATTCATTTGAAATAGTTTCGTTTTACAAATATATTTCTATGGCCCTCTATTCAGATACGCCTCTACTTGAAAACCTTGGCAGGTCGTCGTCTTCGTCTGTAGGCAGTGTTGGAACCAATAGTTGACTAGACTATTTCAATACTATTGCCATTAGTTGAGCTTAAGCATGCAGTATTTAAACTAGTTTTTCAATAGCCAATAGTTCACATCTATTTAAATATAGTATTTAAATACTATTTATTTTGCAATGTTAAAATGAAAACCGCATTATCATTTATCACTGGCGAATGTTATAATCTAAAGGCACTGTCACTAGTTATCTGCACGATCACATTGATCAGTAATACAGTCTACTGTTAGGTTATTCGCCAAAAGTTTTGATTAATCTTGGGGAGCAGCAGTGTCACAAAAGTTTTGTCACTTAAGCGATTTCTGCGCTTTGAGAGTCATATCCCCAGTCTGTCAGTTTGCGGTTTTGTTGAGATAACATAATAGAACTATTTAACATCAAGTATTTATAAGTAGTGCTAAACTATTTATAACTACTATTTAAATGGGTAGATTTGCTAACTATTTAAAATAGTTGCTTAAATAGCTTATAACTAATTAAATAGTATTTAAATAGTATTGACTATTTCAATAGTTACAACACTGTCTGTAGGTTTATTTATAGACGCGTCCGTCAAAAGACGAAGGGCGTCCGTACGCTCCTCTGAATTATTTATTTATTCACTCCGTGGGCAGTGGGCACCCCGCTTCTCTCCCGGTTCACGGAACAGAATTTTGATGTGGTAATTAATCAACGTGTACCTCATTTTTTCCTCATTACAAATTGCCTCCCAGCGGGGCAGTGTGACCGATCACTTTCTTCTCTCCATCAGCAACCATCGCCTCATTAATCATGATTCCATTTAATTCTCTCGATGCATTACCCTGGCGTCTGTTACATCTCGGGGTGTATATAAGACAGGTGGTCGGTGGCTTTCCGTCGCCCTTGGGAGGCTCTCTCTCTCCCTCCTCCATCCCTCCCTCCCTCTCCTGGACTCTCCCCTGCGGTGTTTTCCGAGCATTAGAGAAGACAACCTGTGGAG